>OX940989.1:17752124-18423441 GCA_954871275.1 Leptopterna dolabrata
AGTGTACGATTGTATTCGACTAATTTTGACATTTTTGATCGAATCTTTAGATTTTTTATAGTTCTTTTTTGATTTCACAAAAACTGGGTTCGTTTTCGTTTGGTTTTTTTTTTGTTTTCGGGTTTGTGAACAATTCGTTCAGCTCTGCTTTTTGAAATGCAGGCTGATTCTGGGGGGGGGGGGGGGGTGGTCATGACCCCTGTGACCCCCCCCCCCCCCCCCCCTTTGGATCCGCGCCTGCTGCCCGAGTCACTCGAGGGTGCTTTACATCGATGAATGCATCAAAGCCGTTTGAATGATCGATTGTTTTCCCTTCTTAACTCGTAAATTTAAAAAAAAAAATAATTCACATCGGATTTTGCAATTTGAATTACCCAGTTACGTCATTCGACAGCTCCACACACCTGTTGATGACACCGATCGGTGAAACCGCGTGATCTCGATTCTCGTGGATGCTACGAAAATAGTGTCCACTCTCCCTCTCAGAGACCTTTTGTTAGGTCCAGAACCATCTGTTGACGGCTCGACGAACTAACTGGGGCCTCCCCCACCCCATCTCCCTTCAAACTAACCAATCATTCACTTCACCCTTCATTTTCATCGTTTCTATTGGCCTTCCCTCCCCGTATGAGTCATTCAAATGTAAATTCGCTATTTCCCCTATCCTACGGAAGGTCCGATGAATAATAGTTTATCCACATAGTGTAATCGCCTCCCCATGCTTGATAATTTATAAAGGAGAAAAAATACAAATGAATTACATAAATTGAATCCTAATTGTTCCACATTTTATTAATTAAATGGTTTATATGGATACATCACAGCAAATGACGTCACAGCATGATTAAATTTGGCCACATTTTACGTTATGGGCGATCTGACGTGCATTTTTGGAACACCCCTTCCTAGCTTGGGAATTGAATAATATAATAGAATAGCTTGACTTTCGCATTATATTGCCCTACTGGTTTCGATTCAGAGGGAAAGGAAAAGAAACTCTTACTGTGTCACCGAAGTAATCAGGCCCACCTAAAAATTAATATGGATGGAAAGTGTTTATATGTTAGCCCCCGTTCCTTTTTATTGTAGAATCCGGATTCATAATAACTTTTTTTGTCGAAAATTTTGTTGCTGTAGAAAGCGTATGATTCCAAAAGATCTTTTTTAAACGAGAATTCCAATTTTTTCATTTAATACCAAAAACTACAAATAAAATACCGGAAATTTTTTTTTTAACGACCGTAAATTTTGTGTAGTATAGGTACCAAATTTACTGTTTGAGAAAGTTTACGAAATTCCACAAAAACTCGTTTTTAATTTGTTGACAAGGCAGATTAAAGATACCATTCCTCCTCTTTCTAGATCGATGAGAAAACCAAATCACATGGGTTTATTATTCTATTGGACATACCTACAGAGATGTTGGCTGTTTATTTATTGTTTCTTTCATATAAAATAAATGAAATAGCTATCTCTACCAATTTTGGCCCCCAAAACACAAATTAGGTAGGTAGGCTCCTTTTAATTTTTTTTTTTTTCAAATTATCTTTGATCATTGGTAGTGCCATTTAATCGTCTTGATCCACCTGTTGACACTTTTTCCAGTGTTATTCTACAAATTGATGGTGATTTCAGACGATTTCCAAGGTTTTTGACTCATAAAAAATCAATTTCGGGAGCTGAACATCTGGTAGAACCTCAATTTTCTATTCTTTGATCAAAATCGACTTCATATTCGGTCTTCTCGTCCCCAAAAACATGAAAAACGATAGGTACCTTAAAAGCTCATGTTGCCAACACGTTGCTAAAACGCCAAAAGTACCTATTTTTACAGACATTTTCACTCATAACACCCCTGGGTATATTCCGATCGGGCTGAAAAGTTTCGAACACAACTAGGACTCAAATGGAGCATGTGTGCGAAAGAACGAATTTTTTAGACCGAAAATGAAGCCTGAACACGTGATAATTTTGAGGGGGTGTTATAAAGATTTTTTGCTGAGCGAATACATAGGTGTATTATTCACAGAATAACAAACCAAAAACCAACATGGCAGCACAAGTTATGCCTCCGTGTAGTTGAGCTATTCCAACTGATTCGTAGTTATCGTAAGGGGGGACTCCAGGAGAATTTTCCAGATTGACTTGGGAATTTTGAAATTCGAGCGCTTTCCAGTTCTTACATGAAACGAGAAATGAGAAAACTGATGATAATTTCGCCAGCAGATATCGAAAAAATCTTTATTATGTTACTATAAAAAGGTTCATAATTTCTGATAACCATCTTTCGCATGGAAACATCTTTTTTTTTTTAGAACCCTCGAATTTTACTTTTTCAAAACGTTTTGACGCGTCATACCGGTAGAAATAAAGAAATAAAGAAAAAAAATCCTACTCCGACGCCGTTAACACTTTAATTAGTAGCGTTATAGCAGCCTAATCAGGCTACGTCACCATCCACAAAGGCCCACCTCATTGCAGAATCAACAGGTAATAACTTCGCTCGCCCCCCTCTTTCCGTTTAAATCAAAGGAGCCAACACTTCAACTTGAAAAACCCTTTTCTCGAGTAAGAAAATTACATAAACGGATCTTCTCTGAAGCGTCTGTATCGATCGGGGTCCGCCCTCCGACCCACTCATCCTCTCAAGGTGGCCTCACTGGGGGAAAAAAACTCCCTCGTTTAGGCCTTCAACGGGGAGGGTATGACGTCACGAAAATTAAACTCTTCTTCAAACCCTTAAAGACGTATTTAAGGGGGAATATCAACTTTCGGGTTGGTGGAAAAAACCCACTTTAATTTCCATCAGTGCTTAATTTCTTCTAATTCCCTCCCGCCTTTGATGTCGCTAACATTTTATTTGTATAGGCTGGGATCAAAGATTGAACTTTTCCAATGTGTTTGGTATATACATAGTTTAAATGTTAAGCCGTCGCTATTTTCCGTTCTTGGTGCCAGGAAGCGGCGCCGCGACGCCGCGACGCCGGCAATGGAGCCACTCGGATAATTTAAAAAAAAAAACCTGAAAAGAATAATAAACTAGAATAAATAAAAAAACCACAGTCATGCAGCATGGCTATAAGAGCGAATTTTCGAAGAAATAACTGATTTTATGTAAAACTGTTTTATCTCAAGAAATAACCACGTTCCTTCATCTTCAAAGTGCTCCAGTTTGAGAACGGAATGAGATATCGCAATTCTGATTTCACCATCGTGTTCAGCGTACAAAATCCTTTAAAATGAGGTGTCACTTGTCAGACTGTTTCATTTTTGGAATTTATGGGTAATTTTTCCCCCCTAAAACTCCCCAAAACTCCCCCTTAGAGTGACCCGATTCTGCCCATCTACGAACTTAGCCTGTCGATTGCCAAGACAGATTTTTCGTGCAAATTTGAACTTTTTATCACAATTCTTTCGAGAGTTATCGTCTGGAATGACATATACATATATAAATATATATATAAATATATATAATATATACATATAATTTTTGGTGTCTTTCGGCAGGGAATTCAGGATGGTCTGAAACGGATTTTGGTATAAAAATCTTTCGGAAATTCGAGTTTTAAAAATTTTGGACCGAGAACAATAGCTTCCTTTTCTTCAAAAATTCGCTAAAAGAATAAACAATAAAAATAGAATAATAAACCCATGTCACGAGGGTTTATTATTCTATTGGACCACACCTACAGAAATTTTGGCTGTTCATTTATTGTTTCTTTCATGTGAAATAATTTAAATAGCCATTTCTGATGGTTTCCACCAATTTTGGCCCCCAAAACACGAAGTACGCTCTTTTTTTTCTCTCTTTTCTTTTCTTTTCCCAAATTATCTTTGATCGATGGTAGTGCCATTTAATCTTCTTGATCCACGTGTTGACACTTATTCTAGTGTAATTATACAAATTGATGGTGATTTCAGAGGATTTTCCAGATTTTTGACTCACGAAAAATCAATTTTTGGAGCTAAAAATTTGGTAGAACCTCCATTTTCCACTCTTTTGGTCAAAATCGACTTCATATTCGGTCTTCTCGTCCCCCAAAACATGGAAAAAGATACCTCAAAAGCTCATGTTACTAAAACACAAAAAGTACCTCTTTTTATCCACATTTTCACTCATAACATCCCTGGGTATATTCCGATCGGGCTGCAAAGTTTTGGGACACAACTACAGTTCAAATGGAGCATGTTTGCGAAAGAACGATTTTTTTAGGCCAAAAATGAAGCCGGTATGCGGGATACGGCGGACGGCGTACAGCGGACGGACATCGCATTTTTGGAATCTACGCACCTTGAAACGGAAATTAATAATTTTTGAGGGGGACAAAAAATTGGGCTCTATGAATTTATGAAATTGAGTGTCTGCTGGGTGGTCAGAACAGGCTGCATAATTTTTGGTGCCGTTATGGCACCGTCAGGTGGCCGCAGCACTGCAGAATGCAGGAGATGCGGATTTTTGGTCTAAACAACGTGGGGTTTTGAGGGTCCACTCGATGGATCGTCCGAATTCGTCGTCTAGGTTGTGACGCCACTACGGCACCGCAAGGCGGTGTCAGCAGCGGCGTCGCAGAAGCATGAAAACAGCTAAATTAAGGGGCTGCATTAAAAAATTACTGTCTGATTTTGATTGCATCCTTTTGCGACTATTTTTTACTTCGTTTCAGCTGTATACCTACTGGCTGTTACAATATCTGAAAGAGTGATTTTGAGTTCATGGATTGTGGAGTGTGCCATTTTATGTACCGACAGCATAAGGCTTCAGCTGCATCTTATGGGAGGTGTGCCTGAAAATCCGAAAGACAGGGCCTAATTACAGTTTGGACGTGATGCAAATTTAGTATTCATCGCCCCTGTAATTTGATCATATGTATCTTGAGGTAGCATATCAATACGGTTACAGCAGCCTGGGATGACATAACCGTTAAAAAAAACGAGATATTTTCAAAACTTCTACAAGGTCGATTCCCTGAGGGTCCGCCCGCTTATTAGGGGTATCTGTAGGCGAGTTAACCCGCGGTTAGAGGCAATTTAGAGTTTGTACCTTTTCTAAAGGTCCCTCCTGATGGTTGGTTCTCACAGGGGGATAATTGGTAGTTGGAAAAACCGCGACCTTCGGATGCCCGTAAGGCGCAAGCTTTTGTCCGGTGATTCTGCAATCCGATTTGTAATTCTGCAATCCATCGAATGAAGAAAAATACACTGCCAAGGACATGGCACAGAAGCTTCCTCGTGGCCTTCACAGTATGTTACCATTAAATTTTCATACATTAAAGGTTCAGATTAATTAATGGATTAATTAACATAAAGATTGAACGGAATTATCAACTTTCATTTAATAATAATGGTACCTAATTCGAAGTTAGTATTCATGCTTTAAGATAAAGTAATTAGTCCACGTATAGAACTGAGAACGCAGAGAGTCCCTATCAAATTTCAACTTCCTAGGGTGAACATGAGAGAATTTAGCACATCAGCTGAGCAGGGTGCGGAGCCCGTCATTTCATTCGTCAACGCAGAGGCCCTTCCGGGTTTATAGTTCTATGGTCTGGAATGCTCGACGTTTGGAATGTAACGCGGTGCCAGTGCCACGTGCCACTGCCACCGCTGATTCAATCATTATGAATGTCGTACGGGACCTCAAGGGACCTTACCCGCATCATCCCTGAAATTCTGACCAAAATCCGTTCAAAATTGATGGAGTTATGACTGTTACAAGAAAATCTTGTTAGCGCCTGCGCAGAGGCTACCGTTGATTCGATCACGATGAAACTGATAGGGGACTATCTAGCGCTAAACCCACACAATTCCTGGAAATTGGCTTGAAATCGGATCAAAATTGTGGAAGTTATGGGTGTGGCAAGGAAATGTGGAGAGACAGACACGAAACCAAATTTGTTCAGGAGGCCCTGGAACGCAAAATTCAAGTGGAAATTTTGATTTTGGAACACAAAAAATATTTTCTTTTCGAAAGTGAAAACGAAGCTTCCGCTGCCTTGCAGACTCGGAAGCAATTATGTAAAAACGCCTCTTGCAAGGTGTGCCAATATTTTGCATCAAATAACAGTCTGGGCATAAAAAAAGGTGATATCTGTACTCTTGATGTGGCGACATTCATTTACACATTATGGACATGCTGCATGTCCTTCTTGCTGTGTGGCAAGTGTCAGTGCTCTTGAACAAACTCAATCTCTACTTACCCAGCAGTTTCTGCTGGCCGAGATTTCCATTTGGCTATCAAAACTGATTTTGTATTTCAAATAGCCCCAATCCGTTGAGTTGCAAACATGCCACTAAGGTGCTTGTACTGAGGCTCTCAAATGGCCGCCCACGGCTGACGACTGTTGATTAGAGTCCAACTTCATGGCCATAATTTATTGCCACTAGATGATTTAAATCGTTGCATCGTTTAAATTAATTCTTTGTATGGCAGTTGAATAAACCATGTCGTTGGTCTTTTGTTTGCAGTGGGATCTACTAAGTTCGGTTTTCTGTGAACTCACTAATAGCTCCAACGTTGACTGTGCTGGGAATCCCAAATGACCCTCAGCTGTCTTTCCAGACTGGGGCTCAAATAGTCCTCACAGCTGGCCTGAGACTTGTGCACGAAAAAAAGGCGCTGCAGCTGCCTGTGCTGGGGTTCTCGAATTGCCCCATAGCTATCTGCAGACGTGGCTACCAAAATATTGTCTCCGAAGCTGCTCCTTTTGAGTTGGGAACCCCAATGACCCACGGAGCTGTGCATTTGCTCACCTAAATGGCCGTTGAAATTGTCTTTCAGACTTGGGCTCGAGTATCACCTCCATTGCTGCTTTGACTGACCGGGAACGGACGCTCAGGTGAACTACTACATTGGTCACCCGAATGGCCCTGTAGCTGCTTGTGCTGTGGCTCTAAAAATAGCTCCCACAGCTGACAGCGGACTTTCTCACCCAATGCCCCACCGACTCCGTTAATAATTTTCACCGTTAATCGATGTACCTCTGCTGTGTGTGATGACGACAATCTACTCCAGGTTGCCAGATTTTCTCGGACCACATAATATAGTATTTTTGGCCACAAAAAAAAACATAGTAGTTGGGAAAAATGTATACTAAATACTACTAAAATATATTATTATTGCCGCATGATGATAAAAATAGCTTATCAGTAAGTAGAAAAATGAATACTGTTGTAAAATCCCTCTTTGACAGATATCTCCTGGAGATACAGGGGAGAAGAATACGTGGTCGCAGTTACTTAAGCAAAAATATTTTTATTACAAAAATAGAATGTGATTGTCATGTTATGAGCAAACATCAGCGAGCAACAAATTTTATAAAATGCAACTTGCTGTATTAAAAAAAAAAGTCGTAAACTTTCAAAAAAATAAAATAATAATATAGGTAGCTCTTGACCTTGACAAGTTGAAAATAAGGTAACTAGAGGTTATTTAGAATTTACTAGAATAGATTGGTAGCTGCAGGTATCTCTGAACAATAATAGTTACAAATTAATGCTAAAATTGCTGTAGTAGGTGTTGCTCTGATTCTGGATTTCCGAAGCGGACATCAGCAAGGTGAACTGTGGTATTCTGGTCATGGAGGATGGAGGCGTGGACCTCCATGCCATGGAGGTCCTTTACTCTGTGATTCTCATTTTGGTTCTAATTATTTTCAATAATAACCCTTTGGAATCGAGCATGAAAAAAAGAAGAAAAATCCCCCCCCCCCCCTCAAAATTTGATGGTTTCCGTTTCAAGGTATGTGGAATCCGAAAATGCAATTTAAAAAATTCTGTCCGTCCGCCGTAACCCGCACATCGCACTTTTCTTATTTACCATGAACCAAAATTAACGAAATTTGGTGTGTAGGTCCCATTTGGGGTCTAGTCGGTCCTCGAAGCTCGGCGTTACTGTCAGTCATCTCTAAGGGATGAAAAATAGGGTTTGAAGTCTCCAGGACGCCGTTTTCTCGAATTTTGTACGGTTTTAAATAGTTCTCGAACTTGGTAGTTTTTTAACACCACCCGGAGCATTGTACGTCCAGCCGTTCGTTCACAGTAAGGCCCAGAAGTTTGCACAGACAGGCTTTTTCAACAGCAGGGTCAATGAAATTGTATACATTCAGCCCAGATATCATCACTAGGGACGCGCTGATATCATCACTAGGGACGCGCTAACAATCGGGAATTGGCCCGAGATCATCATTGCTAGGAAACACATCAACAATTTCCCTTCAGAACTTCATTATTTGCGTTTGTTTTTGCCATTTTAGGTACTGTCGACAGAATTATTTTAGCAACATTTAACACGTTATTTGTTGCGGGGTTAAGTACTAACCTACGGAGGATCTGCGATCTACATAATAATTTATAGACTAGTACATAATTATGTAAAGGGTTATCTGTGCAGAGAGCTGTGATCTGTAACAGAAGGGTGTCCTATACAAGATAATAAACCGTTGTGCAGGGATTTGTAGAGTTTTTTGAGATTTTGCAAGTAATTAGGTAGCGTAAAAATCGAGTGACGCCAATATGATTTCTCGTAGGCTCAAAAGTATAGCAATTTTGGGCACCGCTCCAGCACAAACGAGCTTTCCACCCGCCCGAGAAGCCCATTACAAATGGAAGATCCGCGAAATTTCCCCTCGCGAAACAACGTCGTCAAAAGGAGGGTTCCCGTCCTAAGTGCGAAAAGCCCATGAATAATAATTTATTTCTCTCCTAAATAACGGGAAGTAAAAGTGAATCCCCCCCCCCCCCCCACTCCCTTTTGTGTCTTTCAAACAACGGGCCAAACAATAGGGGAGACAACATAAACCAACAATCCGTGGGTGGCTACGTGTAGAGTGGAGCAGGACAAGATGAAGAGTGGTTTGGAGGGGATGCGAATTACCATATTAACCCTCTGCCCTCCTTGCACACAACGAGATTCGGTATTTCAGGAGAAGTGAGGCGATTCATCCCTGTATGAGTCCTTATATGCAAAACACCCTCGGTCCCCCGAATGCCCTCTCGAGAGTTTTCTCAGGGCGATGGAAATTTATATGAACGGCAAACCTCTGTAGGAAGGAAAAGTTCCCGTCGTGCAGCATGGCCGTTTGAGCGAAATATCAAACTTGGCGAATTTAAGCTGTTTTTTAATCCTGAAAACTCGGAATTTGACCCCCATTTTTGTAAAAAGTATTTGTGATTATTGCAATTTTTTGTCAGTCTCATCATTGGTGAATTTTATACATTTCAAACGACGTTTGACTTCCAAATTAACAAACCAGACCCAAAATTTTGTGAAAAATCCCACTATTCCACTTTTTGGGGACGAGAAGACCGAATATGAAGTCGATTTTGACCAAGGAGTGGAAAATTGAGTTCTACCAAATGTTCAGCTCCCAAAATTGATTTTTTAAGAGTGAAAAACCTGGGAAATCGTCTGAAATCACCATCAGTTTGTATAGTAACACTGGAAAAAGTGTCAACACGTGGATCAAGACGATTAAATGGCACTACCAATGATCAAAGATAGTTTAAAAATTTTTTTTTTAAAAGTGTACCTATTTTTTTGTGAATTTGCATCAGTTTTGGGTTATTTGAGCCATTTTTAGGTACCTGTTTTGACCGCCTAAACTGGCCCACAGTTGCTGGTTTTGGTTTATTATTCTGCTAATAATACACCTATGTAATCGCTCTGCAAAAAATTTTTATAACACCCCTTCAAAATTTTTTCTTTTACGTTTCAAGGTGCGTAGATTCCAAAAATGCAATGTCCGTCCGCCGTATCACGTGTACGGGCTTCATTTTCGGTCTAAAAAATTCGTTCTCTCGCACACATGCTCCATTTAGGCCCTAGTTGTGTCCCGAAACTTTGCAGCCCAATCGGAATATACCCAGGGGTGATATGGGAGAAAACTGAGTGTAAAAATAGGGGTTTTCGAGGGATTTTTGAGTTTTTAGTGAACGTGAGCTTGTGAGGTACCATCGTTTTCCATGTTTTTTAGGGCGAAAAGACTGAATACGAAGTCGATTTTGACCAGAGTGAAGATCTGAGGTTGTAAAGAAGGTTCAGCTCCCAAAATTCATTTAGTAAGTATAAGTCAAAAACCTGGGAAATTGTCTGAAACCACTATCAATTTGTATAATAACACTATAGAAGTAGTATTAACAGGTGAATCAAGACAATTAAATTAATGGTATTATCAATGATCAAAAATAATCTGTTGAAAGGAAAAGCCGAGCCTAATTCGTGTTTTGGGAGCCAAAACTGGTAGAAACCATCAAAAATAGCCATTTCAATAATTGCACATGACAAGAACAATAAATGAACAGCCAGCATTTCTGTAGGTGTGTCCAATAGAATAATAAACCCAAGTGACAAGGACTTTGCAACGGTTTTTTGTTGTGAATTTGCGTCAATTTTTGGTTATTTGCGCCATTTTTAGGTACCTGTTTTGACCGCCTAAACTGGCCCACAGTTGCTCGTTTTTGAACTTACAGTTTCGCTGGCCATTACAGACATTCGGAGTTTTGCATCTGGAAGACATGGGATCAGGCATTGTCTGCAATGACATGAACATTATAATCAGTGAAATTAAATTATTATAGTAATTATTATAATAGTAAAATCAATCTTTCCTATACTGCAAGCCCAACTATTCATTATTATTGTATGAATAGTTGGGCTTGCAGTATAGGAAAGACTGATTAAAAACACTGCCATCAAGAGATTGATATTTGCCTTTTGTCTGTCTTTCTTGCGGAAAACGTACTTAAGATTTTTATTGTGACTTTTCTTTGACTTGGAGTCTTAATGTGAAATTTTGAGGGTGTCACTCCATCGCATAATGCGATTTAATGAATTACAATACCTACAGTTCCCCCGTGCGCCCTTTAGAATACCAAAGGAAAGCTTTGCAGGTTCAAGCGGCACTTCACCCTTTCCAGCCAGACTCCGACGCGTCCATTGTCTTTGCTCTCTCATGTTTATTTTGTCTCTTCATTGTCTTCCCTTTGATTCATCATTCACGCGGTTTTCTCGCGGTGTTTTTCTTTTCTTTTCAACATTTCGCTTCCACTCGGCATCCCCAGGTTCTGCCCTTTTGTCAGCGGTCTGAACAATAACCGTCTGTTTCGTATTGCTTTTCTCCTTTTCTCGCGGACAAACTTGATGAAAATCATCCGGCGAGAGAGGTGTAGGTCTGATGCAAGATATGTGCGAACTGTTTTTGTATGAGGTCTGCAGGATAGGTTTGTTCGCACTGGATTTTTCTGACGGTTTGTTGACGCCAAGAAAACCGTAAGAAGCCATCCGTGATCCAGTACTATCTTGATGAGTGTTTGAGGAGGGGTTGGGTTTGGTGATGGTTGGGAATCGAGCAGTAGCGGTGTGAGGGCTCTGACAAGGGTGGTGGGGCACCAAACCAGAACACAAAACCAAGAGATTTGTCTACAAAATACCTCGAGACAACAATAAAAACCCTTCCCTTATTTACTTATTGAATTCAGCAAATTCCCTTTCAATCAACAATCTGTCGTCGTACGAAAACGTCCACAATTTCCACTGCAAATCAGCCACCGAATTCATGTGTTATACAAATATAGTAAACTAAAATATAGCAAAACAATGACCCGTCGGCCGGTAGCTACTTGAATGGAGAAGCTATTGACCTGAAACTAGGTATTTATCAGTGTGTTAGGACGACGATCAGTCCACACCCCGAATACACACAAATGTACACCCACAAATACACACAAATGTACACCCCGAATACACACAAATTTACACCCCGAATACACACAAATTTACACCCCGAATACACACAAATTTACACCCCGAATACACACAAACCACCACCCCGAATACACCCCAAATACACACCCAATACACAAATACACACCCAATACACAAATACACACCCGAATACACCCAAATACGCCCAATTACACACCCAAGTACACCCAAATACACACCTGAATACCCACAAATTTACACCCCGAATACACACAAACCACCAGCCCGAATACACCCCGAATACACACAAACCACCACCCCGAATACACACAAGACCACAAACATCAAACAGGACAAAATACACCCTGAATACACACAAACCACCACCCCGAATACACCCAAATACACACCCAATACACACCCAATACACAAATACACACCCAATACACAAATACACACCCAAATACACCCGAATACACCCAAATACGCCCAATTACACACCCAAATACCCCCAACTACACACCCGAATACCCACAAATTTACACCCCAAATACACACAAATTTACACCCCGAATACACACAAACCACCAGCCCGAATACACCACCCCGAATACACACAAACCACCACCACCCGAATACACACAAGACCACAAACATCAAACAGGACAAAATACACCCCGAATACAAATTTACACCCTGAATACACACAAATTGACACCCCGAATACACAACCGGATCGAACGCAAAACGTGCTCAATTTGACGCAAACAATTAAAAACTGACTCAACAGAGAAAGCGAATATAATTCAGAACAAACACAAATAGAAAGACGAAGAAGCATCTCATATGGAGATGACAAATTGAATCGAATGCACAAGAAGAAAAAATACAACCTCTAACCACCACTGTCGGCATGAAGTGTTTCTTCGCGGCTCCCTCAAGAAAAAACAACAACAACAAACTGAATCGAAGGGATCGAATCGATTGTGAAAACGGACGATTTTGGAGTAGAAATCAGATTTTGGGGACTGGGCCCAATGTGGGCGTGGCAAACAACATTTTTACTCAACTGAGCATGCGCGGATGGGCCACTTTTCTCAGTTGCCATGGCGACACCAGGTCCCAGGACCTGCCCGCCAGTTTCAAGAGCCTAGGTTTCGGTTTCGATCGCAGGACATCGATTACTGTCGCTTTATTCCGATATCATGCTTGGTCTATGGAGCACACCATATTGCTCTACTATAATATTGAATATCCGTTGAATTTCCATTCCATAGCCAGAGAAATCTGGCGAGTCGCTGTTGAACTTTGTGAAAAATGCTAGGTACAGTGTACGAAGGGAAATTCAAATGCCAACTGAACAATGGAGTTTGTTTAAAACTTACCTCTACCTATACAGTGTTTTTGGGTGCCGGGGCAGTGGCCCAAGTGGCCTTACGGACGCAACGCCCCTGGCAATCGAGAATGGTCAGATTCTAGTCCGCCCTATCTTCTGTTGTACTGGAATGACGATCAGAAAACTGGCTTCGGATAGTCAGGAAAGCACTGCGAACAGCCGTTCATGGATACTATACAGTCAGAAAAGAGTCCGAGAATAACTAAGAACGACCTAACGCTTTCTGACGGTCAGCTAACCGTCTGACGGCCACTGCGAACAACACTTAATATCGACAGGATTCGTCACCCTCTAATAAGTGAACCCAAATAGACTCTGAATGGGCACAAATCCAAACTATAAAGTTTCAATTTTGAAGAAATTTCAGTCATGCAGCATGACCTAACGAGCGGATTTGTGTGCACCTACGATGGAATATGGTACAACATACAACCTCTCGTCACAATTAATTTACTTCAGTGATAGGATTTATCACTACTAATATTTCTTCGTAAGTCTTCATATTCGAAGTTTTTACATTATTTAATTGAAATCGTTACCTAGGACGTCATTTTGTTGGTTTGTTCAATTTTTAATAGAAAAATTACAGTTGGGGCTAACTGTACACATTTTGAAGTTTGTCGATTAAAAATTGAACAAACCAACAAAATGACGTCCTAGGTAACGATTTCAATTAAATATAAATTTAAATTCAATTCAATTAAATAGAAAAATTATAGTTGGGGCTAGCTGTACACATTTTGAAGTTTGTCGGTTAAAAATTGAACTAACCAACAAAATGACGTCCTAGGTAACGATTTCAATTAAATAGAATTGAATAAAAATTTAAATTAAATTTAATTAAATAGAGAAATTGCAGTTTGGGCTAAGTGTACACATTTTGAAGTTTGTCGATTAAAAATTGAACAAACCAACAAAATGACGTCCTAGGTAACGATTTCAATTAAATAAGGTAAAAACGTCGAATATGAAGGCTTGCGGAGAAATATCAGTAGTGATAAATCCTAAACTGTGACTTCAAAATGTGTACAGTTAGCCCCAACTGTAATTTTTCTACAAATAAAATATTAGTGATCATACCGGTTATACAGGAAATCTATTTAGACGAGTATACAACAATGTAGGTACGTATGTTACCCCCCTCAAGAGTTATCTCCGGGTACTAACGTAGGCCTACATGTGCATAAAATTAGGTTAAAATGGCTCAAGGCATGGAGTTATGGTGGAACATGAATACACACATACCTACATTTTTGTATACTCGTTTAAATGGATTTTCAGTATAATACCGGTATGATCAGTAACATTTTATTTGTAGAAAAATTACAGTTGGGGCTAACTGTACACATTTTGAAGTTTGTCGATTAAAAATTGAACAAACCAACAACGACTTCAATTAAATAAGGTAAACACTTCGAGCATGAAGACTTACGAAGAAATATTAGTAGGTAGTGATAAATCCTATCAATGAAGTAAATTAACTGTGACTTCAAAATGTGTGCAGTTAGCCCCAACTGTAATTTTTCTACAAATAAAATATTAGTGATCATACCGGTTATACAGGAAATCTATTTATACGAGTATACAACAATGTAGCTACGTATGTTACCCCCCTCAAGAGTTATCTCCGGGTACTAACGTAGGCCTACATGTGCATAAAATTAGGTTAAAATGGCTCAAGGCATGGAGTTATGGTGGAACATGAATACACACATATCTACATTTTTGTATACTCGTTTAAATGGATTTTCAGTATAATACCGGTATGATCAGTAACATTTTATTTGTAGAAAAATTACAGTTGGGGCTAACTGTACACATTTTGAAGTTTGTCGATTAAAAATTGAACAAACCAACAAAATAACGTCCTAGGTAACGATTTTATTTAAATAAGGTAAAACCCATAGCGCCTCTGGGGGGGGGGTGGTAAAACATTAAAATAGTCTAGTTGGACAAATAATCCAATCCATAGGTTCCATAGTACTTGTGCTAGTTTATTGTAATGACCGGATATCGAATTAAAATACACATTACGAACTTCTTTTTACCCCCCCCCCCCCCCGTGCGAAATGAGCTAATTGAGGGAGCGCTCGATAGACGTTTTTAACCCTAATGTAGGAACGAGTGTGAAACAAAAGGGCTGGAACCAGACGAACAAGGGCCAAAAAGGGCTAATGGCTCGGAAAACGACGGCAGGGAGATGCGGCGGATATAATGGGAGGGAGAAAACGGGAGAAAACCTCCTTTGGTCGTATAATGGAACAGGGGAGGAAAACAAGACGAGACGATGGTTAATCATTTTGAAAGGACAAAAAAAAAAAATATACGACAAAAAGGAAGAAAAATGATAAACAGAGGGGCGACGCAAGTAGGAAGCTGTGGGTTGGAAGGGCTTGCAGGATCAAGTTCGTCAAGAGATGAAACAAAGCATCTTGAAATACAAAGATTAATAACAATTTCCTATTTTGCGTCTCTTGATTTCCCACTTGGGAATCAAATCTATGGGCCAAAGATTATAATTTTACCAAGTTTAAGCTATTTTTTAACTCGTGAAACTCTAATTTGTCCCATATATTCAATTTTGAAAATTGCCGATCTTCGAACTCATTTTTTTGCCTTTAGAAAAATTGTGGTGAAATTTCGAATTTTTTTAGCTGTAGCCAAGGTCAGACGTCCTCTCGAGTGGCACATTTAAACAAATGAATGTACGTTTTTGGGTACGGTAATCCATGGATTACTTCACGTATCAGCCCACTCTCCTTAAATCCGCCTATTTATTAAGGAGAGGGGTGTTTTTTTTAGGTCCAGAACTCCATGAAAATACTAATTAGTAGTTATAGTAGTATTAATTAGTAGTTATGTTTACTTTATGAGATGTGTGTAGCCTTCAAATCCGCCGATAATCACCATAATAGGTACATAGGCGATTTGGCGGTAGTTGGTAATTTTTAGGCCAAAAACCTCATTCTCAAAGAAATCTACTTGTATTATTAAAATATTCTGGGCTGTGACTAATCCTTGGATTACTTCTGACTGGCCTGTTAATCTCAAATCCGCTTTAATATTGAGTAGAACATTAAGTAGATAGTAATGTTTAGGTCAAAAAACCCATTCTCGAGAACCCATTCTTGGATTACTTCCGACTGGTCTATAACCCTCATTTCCACTTTAATATTGAGTAGTTGGTAATTTTTAGGTAAAAAACCTCATTGTGGAAGAAATATACTTGTATTATTCGAATATTCTGGGCTGTGAGTAATCCGTGGATTACTATTGACTGGCCTATTACCCTCAGTTCAGCTTTAGTACCTATTGAGTAGTTGTAATTTTTAGATCAAAAACCTAATTCTCGAGGAAACATTCTTGTCTTACTAAAATATTCTGGGTTTTGGGTAATCCGTGGATTAGATTTTGACTGACCTGTCACCCTAAAATCCGCTTTAATATGAATAGATGGTCAGTTATATTTCAAAACCCCATTCTCGAGGAAACATACTTGTATTAAAATATTCTGGGCTGTGAGTAATCCGTGGATTACTATTGACTGGCCTTTTACCCTCAGTTCCGCTTTAATATTGAGTAGAACATTAAGTAGATGGAAATTTTTAGGTTAAAAAAAACCCATTCGCGAGAACCTATGCTTGGATTACTTCCAACTGGCCTATAACTCTCAAATCCGCTTTAATATTGAGTAGTTGGTAATTTTTAGGTAAAAACCCTCATTGTGGAAGAAATATACTTGTATTATTCGAATATTCTGGGCTGTGAGTAATCCGTGGATTACTATTGACTGGCCTATTATTACCCTCAGTTCCGCTTTAATATTGAGTAATTGGTAATTTTTAGGTCAAAAACCTTATTCTCAAATAAATCCACTTGTATTATTAATTTATTCTGGGATGTGGGTAATCCTTGGATTACTTCTGACGCCTGTTGATCTCAAATCCGCTTTAATATTGAGTAGAATATTGAGTAGGTGGTAATTTTTAGGTCAAAAACCCCATTCTCGAGGAGTATACTTGTGTTATTATAATATCCTGGGCTGTGGGTAATCCGTGGATTACTTCCGATTGGCCTATAACTCTCAAATCCGCTTTAATATTGAGTAGAATATTGAGTAGGTGGTAATTTTTCGATCAAAAACCTAATTCTCGAGGAAATAATCTTGTCCTATTGAAATATTCTGGGCTGTGGGTAATCCGTGGATTACTATTGACTGGCCTATTACCCTCAGTTCCGCTTTAATATTGAGTAATTGGTCATTTCTAGGTCAAAAACCTCATTCTCAAAGAAATCTACTTGTATTATTAAAATATTCTGGGCTGTGGGTAGTCCGTGGATTAGATTTTGACTGACCTGTTACCCTAAAATCCGCTTTAGTACTGAGTAGTTAGTAATTTTTAGGTCAAAAACCCCATTCTAAAGGGGAAAACGAAGGTTGGCCGTTGTGAGGTCGGATAAAGTGTAGCTGATAGTAAATGCGGAATAGGATGGGGGGGGGGGTCAACGACCTTAGAATTCCCTCTTATCGACTTTCTCTCGCCTTCATTCATGCGACTATACCCCCCCCCCCCTCCCCCCTTCCAGTCACGTCTTCTTTCTCTTCCTCTTCACGTCTGGCGGCGAAGAGCAGAGGAGGGTTGCGCGTACGATGCCGAAAGTGAATCTCCGGGAAAACAGGGGAAAACACCCCCTTCCCAACCCCTTCGCGGTTTTCTCCGCCGCGTTTTCCCTTCCCGCGAGTTTTCTCTCCCCCACCCCTCCAGTAAGGGGGGTTTTCTCTACCCCTCCCCGGCATCCCTTGGCGCCTCTTTTCATCGTATAATTATTGATCCCCGGAAAAGCGCAAGTCTTTTTTGAACCCCCCACCCCACCGACTTTTCCTTCCCCTCTTCAAGCGTCTTTTCCAGTCGGTTTTTACAGTAGGAAAACCTTCCTCCTCCCTTTCCACCGCCCACTCCTCCTCCTCCTCCTCCTCCTCCTCCTCCTCCCACACGCGGGATGAACATCGTTTGAAAACTATCGATGGGCTAACTATCGATCACTAGTCGAAAAACATCGAAACTAAAATTAGCGCCAAATCTTGGTAGGTGGCTCATACATAGATACATAGATTTATAGACGTAACAAGGAATTGGCCGATCTCATAATCCTTTAAAATTGATTATTATTTCATGATATTAGTTTAAATTACTTTTGTCATCGCGTTCTTTTTACCTAATTTTTGATGAATATTGATAATATTTTGTATTGATTAATAGTTTAACTCTTGAATTGCTAATTGTAATGGGTCCCAAATTTTCTGTAGGTACGTGTTGGTACGTGAATTGGTAGAAACAAATACAAATACACGATACATATACAGATCCATACAAATTCATTCCAGAGCATTCTGAGTTTATCCCTACATTATACAAAAAACGAGGTAGGTACCATAAAAAATACAGACGTATGTATTCATGTGTCTCTCCTGACGGTACCCATCTTTCTTGGCCACGTATTGGAAAAATTCCGATTTTTGCCAACATATTTGACTACGAACGATTTCCAAAAATGAAAAATTGGTCAACATCGAGTTCCTTGGGGTTAAAAAGACCTTAAATGGCTGTAAATCGTGGAAAATTGCAAAACAAATGACCTAAAATTTATATTAAATCACCAGATCATCACTATGATGAGTTTTAGGGGTTAAAAACTGCTGAAAATCACTCTTAAATAGCTAAAAACAACCCCCACCCTCCACCCGAAAAAGAAAATGAAATTATTGGACGGGATGAATGAATCTGGTGTGAAGATAAGCCGTTTGTGCGAATTATTCAACTCGATGACTGGTTATGACGGTTTTTTGACCCACAAAACTCGAATTTGACCCACTTCGTGAATTCGAAACATCACCTATTATTATAGTCATCTATGAGCCCATCATTCTGTTTAGGCAACGTTATAAATCATTTGATAGCGAAAATTGGCAATTATGTATTCCATAGCTAAATTCAGATATCGACGTGAATAAACAATACAACATAATTCATAAATATATCAAAACTAAGTATCTGATACATAAGTATAGCAGATTGCTCTGTAACTTATTTGTATCGAAAAAGTATATGATCTCAAAAAAAATAGCAGCACTATTATAGTATGGATGTAAATTGACTTGGTGGGCTTAAATGCTCAGTTCTTATGTTGTTGATATTCAATAAACATATATTTAAGGGAAGAAGGAAAAAAAACGTACCCTGTGCAAGTTTATTTTATTTTCTATTTTTTCGAA
Organism: Leptopterna dolabrata; assembly: GCA_954871275.1. Classification (NCBI taxonomy): domain Eukaryota; kingdom Metazoa; phylum Arthropoda; class Insecta; order Hemiptera; family Miridae; genus Leptopterna; species Leptopterna dolabrata. The sequence goes on from OX940989.1 coordinate 17,771,496, forward strand.
AATTCGCTAATCGTGTGTACTAATTCCAAAAATGTTCTGGAATGCACAGATTTAAAACGTCGGTTTGTTTATGGGTAAGTCCTCACTCCCAGGCGTCTGTTATCTCCTGCTACCTGTTATTTGTCTTCTCCTGCTCCTGCTGATCGTTATTTCTTCTTCCCTGTTCCTGCTATTCGTTTTTTCTCTTCCCCTGTTCCAAGAAGACTCGTCGACCTGTCCCATTCTAAATGACATTTTCGTACTAATTTCTTAAGGCTTTCTGTACAGTACTTGTTCCACTTGCACGTTCCCACGACCTGGAACATCCTGTTTCACTCCTCCTCCGTTTTGTAATAACATGTCCCGTTGTGAGGGCCCTATATCTCATGGACCCTGTAACGTCCTCGTTCCTTCCCATGTCCTTTGTCCTGGAATATCCTTCCTACCCTCCTTAATTTCCCACAACGTGTGCCGTTCTAGAGCCCTATATCTCGTGGACCATGTACGTCCTCCTTCGCAAGTCCCGTTGTGAGAGCCCTATATCTCATGGACCCTGTAACGTCCTTGTTCCTTGTCCTACCGGTAATTTCCCACAAGATGTCCCGTTCTAAGAGCCCTATATCTCATGGACCATGTACGTCCTCCTTCGCAAGTCCCGTTGTGAGAGCCCTATATCTCATGGACCCTGTAACAACGTCCTTGTTCCTTGTCCTACTGGTAATTTCCCACAACATGTCCCGTTCTAAGAGCCCTATATCTCATGGACTATGTACGTCCTCCTTCGCAAGTCCCGTTGTGAGAGCCCTATGTCGCGTGGACCATGTAACGTCCTCGTTCCTTCCCATGTCCTGTGTCCTGGAATATCCTTCCTACCCTCGTTAATTTCCCACAACATGTCCCGTTCTAGAGCCTTGTCTCATGGACCATGTACGTCCTCCTTCCCATGTCCCGTTGTGAGATCCCTATGTTGTGGACGTATGTAACGTCCTTGTTCCTTGTCCTACGCCCTGGAATATCCCCCCCCCCCTCCCTGTGTTACTTTCCCACAACATGTCCTGTTCCAAGAGCCCCATTTTTCAGTTACCTTCTATTGTATCGTCCTCGTTCCTTCCCATGTCCCACGTCCTGGAACATCCTAATCCCTCCCCTCCGTTTTCCAATAACATGTCAAGTTGTGAGAGCCCTATGTTGCGTGGACCATGTAGCGTCCTTGTTCCTTGTCCCACGTCCTGGAATATCCTTCCTTCCCTCCTTAATCTCCCACAACATGTCCCGTTCTAGAGCCCTATATCTCATGGACCATGTACGTACGTCCTCCTTCGCAAGTCCCATTGCGAGAGCCCTATGTTGCGTGGACCATGTAACGTCCTTGTTCCTTGTCCCGTGTCCTGGAATATCCTTCCTACACTCTTTAATCTTCCACAACATGTCCCGTTCTAGAGCCCTATATCTCGTGGACCATGTACGTCCTCCTTCGCAAGTCCCGTTGTGAGAGCCCTATGTTGCGTGGACCATGTTACGTCCTCGTTCCTTCCCATGTCCTGTGTCCTGGAATATCCTTCCTACCCTCTTTAATTTCCCACAACATGTCCCGTTCTAGAGCCCTATATCTCGTGGACCATGTACGTCCTCCTTCGCAAGTCCCGTTGTGAGAGCCCTATATCTCATGGACCCTGTAACAACGTCCTTGTTCCTTGTCCTGCGTCCTGGAATATCCTTCCTACCCTCGTTAATTTCCCACAACATATCCTGTTCTAAGATCTCCATGTCTCATGTACCTCCCATGTTACGTCCTCGGTCCTATGTCCTACATAGGACACGGTACATGTCCTATGTTCTGGAACAATCCAATTTCGTTCACACTCCGTTTCCCGAAGACATGTCCCATTCGACTGATAAGAGCCATAAATGTTATGGCCCATGGACCATGAACGTCGTTCCTTCCCATGTCCTGTGTCCTGGAATATCCTTCCTACCCTCTTTAATTTCCCACAACATGTCCCGTTCTAGAGCCATGTAGCTCATGGAACATGTACGTCCTCCTTCGCAAGTCCCGGTGTGAGAGCCCTATGTTGTGTGGACCCTGTAACGTCCTTGTTCTTTGTCCTACGTCCTGGAATATCCTTCCTACCCTCGTTAATTTCCCACAACATGTCCCGTTCTAGAGCCTTGTAGCTCATGGGCCATGTAGGTACGTCCTCCTTCCCATGTCCCGTTGTGAGAGCCCTATGTTGTGTGGACCTTGTTACGTCCTTGTCCCTTGTCCTACACGTCCTGGATAGCCCCCCCCCCTCCGTTCATGTCCCACATGTCCTGTTCTAAGAGCTCCATGTCTCATGTACCTCCCATGTTACTTCCTCGGTCCTTAGCATGTCCTATGTCCTGGAACAATCCTATTTCCGAAGACATGTCCCATTCGACTGATAAGAGCCATAAATGTTATGGCCCCATGGACCATGAACGTCGTTCATTCCCTTGTCCCTCCCACTCCTTTTTCCAACATCTCCTGTTCTAAGAGCCCCATGTCTCATGCCCCTTCAACATACTTGTTCCCGCCTTCCGCCCTGTTCCTGGAACACCCGCTCCTGTTCCCACGCGGCGTTCCCATTTTCTCCCTTGTTTCCTCCCCAAGCCTTCCACGCAGTTCGCACCGGCTGCCGCTAGATCGCTCCACCGCTCGTCAAGGGGAGTTGGAGGGGTCTCACTGGCCTCCGCCGGCAAACGGGCGGAGGGGAGGGGAGGCAACGCTCCCGTCACCACTTCAGTACCTCCACGTTGGTCTGAATCGCCGGGTGCCGGAAACTTTTTTCGGTCGTTTTTTCTCATTTTTCTCCCCCCCTACATTTTTCTCCCCCGTTGTTTTCTCCGATTTTGGAAATCGTGCAAAATTTTCTTAAAAAAAAAATAACCCTTCCCCCCAACCCCTCTCCTTTTTCCACACGCCAAAACCATTCAAAACTCCCTGTTACCCAACAATCCACCTGCTGCATTCCCCATCATACTTCATCATTTCGAAAAATAATTCAATTTCGACTTTGAAATTTTCATCCTATCAAAATCTCGTTATTTTTATTTATTTTTTTCAAAAACAAAAAACATCCCATATTTTGATAAACCACCGGGTGTTATCGTGATAAGCTGTGATATTTATGCTATCAAATAGCATAACGATTCATTATTACCGCATAACATCAGAATAATAAATACATCACGGAATAATGCTGGGTCATCAATACGTGAGACCTTTCAACGGCCACCGTTACCCTCCTAAGAAGAATTACAGGTAATTAATTTAATATTGCCACGTCACGTTGATTGCGATTCATAAAATTTGTCCATTTGATAAAAGAATACGCCCTAAGGACAATTTTACCTCGGCGACTGGTTTCAATTTGTGACCTTGGCGAAGTTTTAGAGCAGACTGTACCGCCCCTACATTGTCCTGCCTTTTTCAACACGTGGTACCTTTTTGTTTTATACTCGCGTTGAAGCCTCACGAAGACGGTTTTTCGATGTTCAAAAACCTCGTTTGTGGGCCTCACATTGCGAAATATCCGTATTTTTCGCGAAATTTTCCATGTTTCGTCGAGTTGTTTTTTTTTTGTCCAGTTTTATCGATGGAATATTTTTTGCCCGTTGTTTGGTTGAGGTTCCGAAGGGGGTTCCCGGTGGGGTACGGAAAAGTAATGAGAACCGGTCAGGTTACAGAAAGGCTACAAGTCCTTGGCGACGGACGGCGCAGGCGCGGGGCGTCGCTTATCCGAGAAACTGTGGCGCCGCCGAGCCGCTCTCGAAAACGCCAGTTTTGCCGTCGTTTTGCGGGAAGTTCCATTCATGCAACATGACCGTAAGAGCGAATATTCCAAATTTGACACCCCCCCCCCCCCCCTTACTTGTATCAATTTTCCAGACCATTAAAAACTGTTCGTCTTGTTGCCTCATCATTCGACACCACCTTTGATGACTTTGATCCACTAGACAGGTTTTTGGCGATTTTTGACCCCCAAAAGCTTAGAATTTTACCCGCAAGAAAAAACATGTTTGTGGTTGTAAATTACAACCGTATGTCTCGGGTCTGCGTTCTGTAACAAGACAATCGTTGGATTTTATAGCGGTTTTTTAAACTTGTTAGTGATTTTGGCGGTTTTTGACCCTCCCTCCCCTCCGAAATCTCAAAATGACTCGCCAGTTTTTGGAAACATTATTTGCGACTTATAAAACCGTATTCTCATGTCTGGTGTCACCATTCCATACCACTTCAAGTGGTGATGTTTTTTGATCAATTTGTTTTTGGCGACTTTAGCCATAAAATTTAAAGGTGGATACCTAAGTCTGTAATTTATTAGTATCAATTCGCTCTCAGCAGCGCATTCGATTGAGAATCGTTGGAAAATGGAATTTTGTTTCAATTTAGAGATGTTGGGTGACAGAAAAATAGTTAAAACCATAAATAACTACGTGCAAATTCACCAAACACGTTTCAGGATACCTTTCTTCCCCCCTCGAAGTAAAAAGAGACAATTTCAGTTGTCTTAAGTATTGTTTAAAAAAATAAAAATAACATTAAAATTTTGACTGTCGTTGGTAAAAAAATCATCAAAAACTTCTATAAATTTACCGAAAACGCTATAGGATGGTGACAAAATAACAATCATCAAGGGTCAAAAATCATCAAAAACTACCGTTCTACAAATTTACCGAATTTCTACAACATTCTACAAATTTACCGACTTTCTACAACATTCTACAAATTTACCGAAAATGCTATAGGACAAATTTACCGAAAACGCTATAGGATGGTGACAAAATAACAATCATCAAGGGTCAAAAATCATCAAAAACTACTGTTCTACAAATTTACCGAATTTCTACAACATTCTACAAATTTACCGAATTTCTACAACATTCTACAAATTTACCGAAAATGCTATAGGATGTTGACAGAATCGCAATAGCCAAAACGTTTTTGTCAATATGCTTTCTTGTCCCTCCTGTATTAATCATGTAACAGATTCTCCACCCACCTCCTGATGCCTAATTGAGCTTAAATTTTGCATAGTCGTCGAAGGTATTTTTCCCCTAAAAAAGACAAAAATTCACTAACATGGATTGATCAAATTTGAGAAATTTACCTGGTGAAATTTAAAGAACTGAAGGTGGTAAGTGTTTGCATTAGACCCATCATTTGTTCAAATTTTGATTTTTGTGGTTTAAAAAGTATGGCGATCGATAGGTACGTAGCATATTCGCTTAATACTTCCGGTCTGGCTGCATGACTGGAACTTTTTCGTATTTGATCATATTAACTTTGTTATTGCATCAAGTTCTGATTCTGATAATTATGTACAGCCTAAATCACACCATAGTTCATGTAAGATAGGTAGGTAACGCACTCAAGATATTCTAACGCTGGCGAAAACATCCCGAATTTTACGAATATGTCAATAAGTGACACAAGTGAGGTTGGGGATGGAAAACTAGGAATTTTGGAGCATCCAAATTTGAATTTTAACCTGTTTAAAAACCGTGAAAAATTAATCACAAAAGTCCCAAAAAATGTGATGCCTTGACCGGTTTGAATTGATCTGAAAAGCAGCGTAGGTATATTGCTAACCTGCAGGCCTACTAGGCTAGTAGGCCTACTTAAATATCGTCAGATTTTGAACGAAATCAACTGCAGAAATACTACTAGGAAGGTGCCTAGTAGTACCTGACTAACGAAGTGAGTGGAATTCTTTATGGTCCTTGGACGTTTTATAACTGCGAACCTCCTCATTGTGGAACTCCGTTATAGACCATTATAGAATTAACGTTATAGAGTTAATTAATTACACAATTTCACGGCATTCTATTTGAACCATTTAGTTCGTTTAATTACCTCTCCCTTCATAATTCGCGACCTTCATTCAAGTGGAATTCGACTGAAATGGAGGCTCTTAGCTGATATTCATACCCAGAAGTTTTTAAAAGTTAGTTAAACTCAACCTGGATGAGTTCAAGAAATCATTAATGTATGGATTTTTGTTTACAAGCAATAATTGCTTGTAAACAAAAAACCCATACATTAATAACAATAATAATAATATTACAGTAATATTGATACAAATACAATAATAATGTTAAAATTATTGCAGCATTTACAAAACTCAACCCTTGACAAAATTTGTGGACAAAACATGTAACAGAGTGGCTAATATTATTTTTTCCTCGACTCTGCTCGGATTGGGTCACTGTCCTAAATTGGACTAATAAAATAATTTCTTTTAAAATAGGCGCTATCATAGGAGAAGGGAAGATATTAAGTAGACAGCGATTCTGCTCTGACTCGATAACTTTTTATTGGGTAATTAAGGAATAAATCTCTAAGAAGTTTGTTTAAGGGGAAGCTAAATTCGCCCGGTGGGAGGGGGGGGGGGGATTACAATAATAATGTTAATATTATTGCAGATTTTACAAAACTCAACCCTTGACAAAATTTTTGGACAAAATATGGTACAGAGTGGGTAATATTATTTTTACCTCGACTCTGCTCGGATTGGGTCACTGTCCTAAATTGCACTAATAAAATAATTTATTTTGAATTAGGTGCTATTATAGGAGAAGGGAAGATATTAAGTAGACAACGATTCTGCTCTGACTCTATACCTTTTTATTGGGTAATTAAGGAATAAAGCTCCAAGAAGTTTGTTTAAGGGGAAGCTAAATTTACCCGGGGGGGGGGGGGGATTACAATAATAATGTTAATATTATTGCAGATTTTACAAAACTCAACCCTTGACAAAATTTGTGGGCAAAACATGTAACAGAGTGGGTAATATTATTTCTTCCTCGACTCTGCTCGGATTGGGTCACTGTCCTAAATTGCACTAATAAAATAATTTATTTTGAATTAGGTTCTATCATAGGAGAAGGGGAGAGATATTAAGCAGACAGCGATTCTGCTCTGACTCGATAACTTTTTATTGGGTAATTAAGGAATAAAGCTCCAAGAAGTTTGTTTAAGGGGGAAGCTAAATTTACCCGGGGGGGGGGGGGGGGGTATATATATATATATATATCGAAGGGTGACAATTTCAAGGGATGACCTATCGGGCAACCGCATAATTGTTTAAAGAGCGCGAAATTGTTTAAATTTCGAGTGATGTAAATAAAAATGAGGGAGGCGTGATCTTACCTCGTTGAATGCAGGAAACTGATTGATTGTACTCCTTCCTATCATTGGGACGAGTGGCACCGTTCCTGAGTAACAGTTCTACGTGCTCATGCATTAGGAACTGTTACAAATATGATTTTTTTTTTTGGATCTATGAAACCAAATTTTCGATGAATTCAAAACTTCAGTGGGTGGATCAGTAAGTTTGTTGACATTGCAAACGCGTGGTCCTTATTATATTCCTTATCGCTTTTAACATAATAAATACCTAGTGGACTTTCAGGTAAATGTAAAAATACCTACCATTATGTTGAGCTGACCATTATTTTCGAAGCGGCTTTCTCGGACTCCGTATAAACTTGCATCTTTTCCACTCGTTTTTGTCTTCAGAAATTCCAAATATTAACGCCTTTTTTGCCCCCCCCCCCCTTCACTGCCATTGTCGGTTTTACGGAATTTGTTCCAATTTTGAACCATTTTTCTACATCTTTCGATCACTCTTCGCTTAGGTGCTGTTAAACTTCAAACTTCCTTATCATGAAAGTTTGGATGGGTTAAAAATAAGTACGACAAATTCATTATGAACGGGGGGAACGGGTGGTTCGTTTAAAATTAATCATCTGTTCATTTAGTAGGTTCATTCAAGTGAAAACGGGTAAATGGTTCATTAGAAAGCAATTACGTAGGTACACTTTCAAAAACGGCCTCACCCCGTGACTCATGGAAAATTAGGAATGTCCGTTCGTGTATCCAGCCGGGTCCGTCTCATTGATTTATCAATATTATTTACTACCTAGTCGAATGGTGCGCAAAAAATGCCAAATTGAATATTCATTGTGGGCCAATCAATCGTGGTTTTTGCCATCAAAGTAGAATTATTAGAGGGAGGAGGACATGATTTTTGTTCGCCTCCCCCCTTTTTTGTTTTGAAACCGCTTGTTCCACATCGTTCGTTGAACATAAATTATTTCAGCCGTTCACACTAAGCGCACACGCGCGTAAATATAAATTATCGCAGGGAGGGGGGGGTCAAAAGGGGATGAAAACCTCGCTAAAACACATTTTTGAACATCGCAGTTTTCACTGTTGTCTGCTCGATCAGCGTACAGTCGACGACAAAACCCGCGCATCCTGCCCCCCCATTTGGGCCCTGACGGATTTTTCCCCTCCGCAGGAGGAGTCGCCCCTGGAAAAGTTTTTCCCTTGGAAAACGAGGCGAAATGAACGGTGGCTATCGACGTTCGGAGGTAATTACCCGTTGGGGGGGTCATCAGAGGTGGGGAAATGGCTTCCGCGATTCATTCGGCCTGAGCGAATTTTCAAGGGAAATATCACCGAAAGCGCTAATATACGGTAACTCGATTTTCGAGTCGAAATCATGCAGCATGGCCGTATGAGCGTATTTTAAAATTTAGTGACTTTTTACCGAGCGATTCTTTCAATAATCGCTAGGTAAATAAGCTGTTATTTTGGTACTAGTGCATTATAGGGACGATAAACGCTACTATCGAGTTAATCGAATGTTGCGATTATATATCGATTTCACATCATTCGATGTTTGGTTGTAGCAGCCGTAGTTTAGCGTTCCTTTCCCAGTTTCTTTCAATGCGTTCGTGTTCCTCGGGTCTTGTTCCGTGTTTTACGATGAATTTTAAGGAACTGGTACGCGAAGTTAACAGTGAAGGAAGTGCGACACGGATACCAGGAGTAATCGATATATATAATTGCAACATTCGATTATCTCCATAGTCGCGTTTATCGTCCCTATAATGCACTGGTACCATTATTTTCAATAATAAACCTTTGAAATCGACTGGAAATAAAATAAAAATTGACACCCCCCTCCCCCCTCTCTAAATTTTGTGGATTACATGTTTCAAGGGACGATAATCGAATAAAAATATCAGCGGCTATCGACGTTCGGAGGTAATTGGGTTGGTGGGTTGGTTTGAGGGGGGGGGGGGGGTCATGAGGTGGGGAAATGGCTTCCGCGATTCATTCGGCCTGAGCGAATTTTCAAGAGAAATATCACCGCAAGTGCTAATATACGGTAACTCGAATTTCGAGTCGAAATCATGCAGCATGGCCGTATGAGCGTATTTTCAAATTTGGTGACTTACCGAGCGATTCTTTCAATAACCGCAAGATAAATAAGCTATTATTTTCAATACCTAATGAACCTTTGGAATCGACTAAAAAAAAATAAAAAGATAACACTCCTCAAAATTATGGTTTACGTGTTTCAAGGGACGTAGAATACAAATATCGAAATTTAAAAAAATGTCTGTCCGTCCGCGACTTTTTCCTTAGTTCCTATGAACCAAAATTCACGAAATTTGGTATATAGGTCCCATGTGGGCTCTAGTTGGTCCTCGAAGCTCGGCGTTCCTGTCACTCAACTCTAAGGGGAGAAAAATAGGAGTTCCCCCAGTGTCCCTATCTCGGAAAATTGTATTTTGAGGTGTGGGTTTTCGCGCATTTTTAAAGTGTGATTTTTTTCTGAATTTTTGAGACCATCCGGAGTACGATGTTGCCATAAAATTGAATTTGCCCTAAAGAGCAGCGTTTATACAGGCGTCAACCCGGATTGAGAGCGCACATCACTTGCCCCGCACCCATGTGCCCCGTAGCTGGGTTGGCTTGGGACGTGAATCCCACGCTGAAGGTCGCAGGTTCGATACCCAGCCGCGACCAATAAAGTATTTTTCGCTCCACATCAACAATTTACCTTCAGAACTACATCTGAATTTTGCCGTTTTACATACTGGTTTTTATGTAACTGTAATTTCTGGCACCGAATCCAGGCAGAGAAAAGCCCGCTAAACCTCGAACCTTCACTTGTCGAATGCGTTGAAAGTTAAACAGTTATGTTTATTGAAAATTAACAAAAGTCGCAAATTTAAACGTCGCCGAAAGGGCGCCGCTTCGATGTTAGAACACAGTAGAAATCGCTTATAGTGATCGAATTGGTACCGACTGGAAACAGTCATATTGGCGAATTGTCCCCCCCCCCCCCCCCAATAATTGACCCAATTCTGGTTAATTTTTTTGGTGGAGGAAATCTATTAAAACCTGTAGTTATTTAGTTTCTGTTTCGGATCCATCATCAAATAGGTACCACTTCTGGTGAAGATATACCAATTTTGAGAGATTTCAGCCATTTTGACCTATTTTGCCGATTTTTGGCACCCAGAAACTCAAAAACTGATCACTGTAACCGACCTTTTGATCACTATAACAGGCCAATTCTCTGTGTGTTTACTTACAGCCGATCTGAACCTGTTTCTATTCTTATTCCTTTAGTCGCCTTCCTACCAAGCGACTTCTACTGTAAATTTTTTTTGAGGAAATCTATTAAAACCCGTAGGTAGTTAGTTTCTGTTTCGGATCCATCATCAAATAGGTACCTACCACTTCTGGTGAATATATACCAATTTCACCCAGTTTTACCTATTTTGCCGACTTGTGGCACTCGGAAACTCAAAAACTGATCACTGTAACCGACCTTTTGATCACTATAACAGGCCAATTCTCTGTGTGTTTACATACAGCCGATCTGAACCTGTTCCTTCAATCGCCTTTCTACCAAGCGACTTCTACTGTAATTTTTTTTTTGAGGAGATCTATTAAAACCCGTAGGTAGTTATCTTCTGTTTCGGATCCATCATCAAATAGGTACCACTTCTTGTGAATATATACCAATTTTGAGAGATTTCACCCAGTTTTACCAATTTTGCCGACTTGTGACTCTCAGAAACTCAAAAACTGATCACTGTAACCGACCTTTTGATCACTATAACAGGCCAATTCTCTGTGTGTTTACATACAGCCGATCTGAACCTGTTCCTTCAATCGCCTTTCTACCAAGCGACTTCTACTGTAAATTTTTTTTGAGGAGATCTATTAAAACCTGTAGTAGGTAGCTTCTGTTTCGGATCCATCATCCAATATTGGTATATATCAATATTATACCAATTTTGAGAGATTTCAGCCATTTTTACCTATTTTGCCGATTTTTGGCACCCAGAAACTCAAAAACTTATCACTGTAACCGTCCTTTTGATCACTGTAACAGGCCAATCCCCTGTATGTTTACTACAGCCGATCTGGACCTGTTTTTCTATTCTTATATCCAACTTATTCCTTCAATCGCCTTTCTACCAAGCGACTTATACTGTAAATTTTTTTAAAGGAAATCTATTAAAACCTGTAAGTAGTTATCTTCTGTTATCTTCGGTTTACATACAGCCGATCTGAACCTGTTCCTTTAATCGCCTTTCTACCAAGCGGCTTAAATTTTTTTGAGGAAATCTATTAAAACCTATAGGTAGTTATCTTCTGTTTGAGATCCATCATCCAATATTGGTATATATCAATATATACCAATTTTGAGAGATTTCAGCCATTTTGCCGATTTTTGGCACCCAGAATCACTTTTGATCTTTTGATCACTATAACAGGCCAATTCTCTGTGTGTTTACATACAGCCGATCTGAACCTGTTTCTATTCTTATTCCTTTAATCGCCTTTCTACCAAGCGACTTCTACTGTAAATTTTTTTGAGGAAATCTTCTGTTTCGGATCCATCATCAAATAGGTACCACTTCTTGTGAATATATACCAATTTTTAGAGATTTCAGCCATTTTTACCAATTTTGTCGACTTTTGACTCCCAGAAACTCAAAAACTGATCACTGTAACCGACCTTTTGATCACTATAACAGGCCAATTCTCTGTGTGTTTACATACAGCCGATCTGAACCTGTTTCTATTCTTATTCCTTTAATCGCCTTTCTACCAAGCGACTTCTACTGTAGTTTAAAGGGGCGTAATGGACCAGAAACACCTCAAGGTCGTCCCCCCCCCCCCTCGTTATTTCACGTACCCACATACAACCGTACAAACACGGGCGCACCTCAAACATGCAAACATTATGCAAATTCCGTTCCTTCAATGCAAGCCCCCGCGAACCCCTCGTGTTGAAATGCATTCAACAGGATGCAATTCCTACGATATCAAAAGAGTGAGGGGTGCCGGAGACCTTGGCCTTTGTAAAGGGCCGTTGATTCATCGCGTTATCGAATTAAAAAGGGATTCAAAACAGGTTGCAACCCTTTATTTTATTGTTGTCTAAACGCAGTATAAATAGAAAGTGTCTAACGTTGTGTAGGCAAAATTTGCATGTCCGGAGGTGTTGAGTTTTTCGCGTTTTTCGCTCACCCCCCTTCTCGCAGATGAGTTTCGTTCGCTTTGTCCTCCGGGGACACCTGTTCCCTTTTGTTCTGTTTTCGCATGAAGTGTGGAGTGGGTTTGGGGAGTTTGCGAGAAGGCAGAGAAAACTTGAGGGCGGAGAAAACTGTCCGAATCGCAGTTTGTCGCTCGCCTTCCCAATCAAGCAAACTTTCCGAACGCTTTTCTGTCACAGTAAATTTCAAAATTTGTAGTGCTTCTGTGAATTTTTACGATTTTTCTTTATAAAACGCTGCAAAGTCCTTGTCACATGGGTTTATTATTCTGCTGGACATACCTGCAGAAATGTTAACAGTTCATTTATTGTTTTTCTTTGTTGTGAAATAATTGAAATGGCTATTTCTGATTGTTTCCACCAGTTTTGGCCCCCAAAACACAAATTAGGGTACGCTCTTTTTTTTCCAAAATTAAGAGTATTGATTCACCTTTTGACACTTTTTCTAGTGCTATTATACAAATTGATGGTGATTTCAGACGATTTCCCAGGTTTTTGACTCATAAAAAAATCAATTTTGGGAGCTGAGCCTTTGGCAGAACCTCAATTTTCCACTCCTTTTCTTTCACAGTAAATTTCAAAATTTGTAGTGCTTCTGTGCATTTTAACGATTTTTCTTTATAAAACGCTGCAAATTCCTTGTCACATGGGTTTATTATTCTTCTGGACATACCTACAGAAATGTTAACAGTTCATTTATTGTTTCTTTGATGTGAAATAATTGAAATAGCTATTTCTGATTGTTTCCACCAGTTTTGGCCCCCAAAACACAAATTAGGGTACGCTCCTTTTTTTTCCAAAATTAAGAGTATTGATTCACCTTTTGACACCTTTTCTAGTGCTATTATACAAATTGATGGTGATTTCAGACGATTTCCCAGTATTGACTCATAAAAAAATCAATTTTGGGAGCTGAGCCTTTGGTAGAACTTCAGTTTTACACTCTTTGGTCAAAATCGACTTCATATTCGGTCTCCCCGTCCCTAAAAACATGGATAACGATACCTCACAAGCTCATGTTACTAAACACCAAAAACTCTAATTTTTACACCCACTTTTCACCCATAACACCCCTGGGTATATTCCGATCGGGCGGCAAAGTTTCGGGACACAACTAGGGCCCAATGGAGCCTGTGTGCGAAGAAACGAATTTTTTAGACCGAACATGAAGTAGTTATGCGTGATTCGGCGGACGGAAATTGCATTTTGGTTTATTATTTGGAATCTACGCACCTTGGAACGTAAAAGAAAACATTTTGAGGGGGTGTTATAAAAATTTTTTGCTGAGCGAATACATGGGTCATTCACACAATAATAAGCCAAAATCTCTTATTTGAATCCATCCCTAGATTTAAACGTTGTAAAAACCCTGCAAAATCCTTCACACGTGTTTATTATTCTGTTTGAAAAACTAAAATATTGGCTATACATTTATTTTTTTCTTTCAATTTGTAATAATATTAAAATAGCTATTTTTGACGTTTTTCATCCATTTTGGCCCCAAAACCTCGAATTAGGCTCCCATTTTTGCCGGTATTCACCAATTATGGTCTCAAAAACTCGAAATAGACTCCTGTTTTTGACAAATTATTTTTGATCATTGAACTTTTCATTGAATTGTCTTGATTTACCTGTTAATACTACCTCCTGTGTTGTTACACAAATTTCTGATGATTACAGCCATGTCCACAGGTTTTTGACTCATAAATATTGAATTTTGCGAGTTCATACTTCGTTGGTTCCTCAATCCTTCACTCAGCATCAACTAGTTCAGCAACTTCATATCCGGTCTTCTCACCTTAAAAAACCTGGAAAACGATACCTCACAAGCCCAAGTTCACCAAAACCTCAAAAATACCTCATTTTGCACCCGTTTTTCACCCATATTACCCTGGGTGTTTTTCGATCGGGCTGCCGAGGTGGGGGACACAACTAGGGCCCAAATTGGGCCTGGTGCGAAAGAACGGTTTTTTTGAAGACCGAAAGCTAGGGTAGATATCGATGATACGGCGGGGAGGGCATTTTGGTTTATTATTCTGTGAATAATACACCTATGTATTCGCTGAGCAAAAATTTATAACACCCCCTCAAAAATATTTCTTGTACCTTTGAAGGTGCGGAGATTCCAAAAATGCAGTGTCCGTCCGCCTTCCTCCGCACCATCCATATCTACTTTATTTTCGTTCTAAAAAAAATTCGTTCTTTCGCACACAGGCTCCATTTGGGCCCTAGTTGTGTCCCCCACCTCGGCAGCCCGATCGGAATATACCCAAGGTGTTATGGGTGAAAAATGGGTGTAAAAATAGGGTTTTTTGGAGTTCAGTAACATGAGCTTGTGAGCTATCGTTTCCATGTTTTTTTTTTTTTTTTAAGGACAAGGAGATCGAATGTGAAGTCGATTTTGACCAAAGAGTGGAAAAATGAGGTTCTAACGAAGTTTCAGCCTTAAATTTACGTTAAATTTTGGTATAAAATCGCCGTTTTTTTGCACACAGTTTGGGTCCCCATTCGGGAACACACTTGGGTCCCCATTTGGGAACACACTTGGGTCCTATTTGTGCTCCTAAGCTCGGCAGCCCGATCAGAATACACCCAGGGGTGTTGTGGGTGATGAAAAATGGGTGTAAAAATAGGTGGTTTTCGAGGGTTTTTTGTTGAGGTTTTAGTTAACACGAGCTTGTGAGATACCGATTCCCATGTTTTCCAGGGCGAGAAGACAGAATGTAAAGTTTATTTGACCAAAGAGTAAAGAATTGAGGTTGCAACGAAAATTCATCTCCCAAAATTCATTTTTTAGTTGTCAAAAAAACCTGGGAAATTTAGGTCACCTAAGTTGGTATAATAACGCGAGAAGTAGTATCAACAGGTGAGTCAAGACAATTATATAACGCTCTCAATTACCAGAGATAATTTTTGTATTTAAAAAATAAAAATAAAGAATTCTAATTGATGTATATTTTCCATGTCAAGAATATTTCCCCTGTAGGGTTTCTTGTAGGGTTTTCCTTTATACACATTGCTACACGAACGTACGTTTCTTTGTTGTGATTTTCTCGTTGTTGTTTCTTCCTCCTCTCAGCTCGTGTCCTCTGCAGCACGAGACTTCGGCCACGTACAATACTACAAAGTATGTACTACAATGTGCACAATACGAGAATACTCCTGTGTCCAGTACAATATGATGCGTCGTCGGTCATTGTCGCTCCCCCTTTCCACATCATATTCTACAGTTCCCCAGTGCCAATCTTGAATCCCACCAAGAACAAGTTCCTTCAGCTTCAGTCGATATTTTTCCCCCTCGTAGGTGGGTTCTCGTTGAAGGGGTTTCCTTTTAAAGGTGGATTTCTTTGTTGGAATTTCTCGTCAAGTTGTTCCCCCTCACAGCAATATCCCCTGCAGCACGAGACCTCTGCCGCCGCACAGTACCGCCAAGTACTGTCCGTACACAATACGATGATACAATATGACAAAACCTCTATGTGCCCTACAGTGTGATGGTACAATGGTCATTGTCGCCTTCCTCCCACACTTCGTCTATTCAAGTCGCCCCCTACGGAAGATCAACCCTTCTTCTGAAGACGACTTGATATGACCATTTTTATCTCTGTTAGCGTACACAGTGCACGCTTATCTCGTGATTTTCACCGCGTGTCAACAGTTCGTTAATAGCTTTAGTGCATTATTATATTATATTAAATTATAGTACATATTATACTACATAAATTTTTCAAGTTTTCATTATTCTTCTATACTTTCATAATATTTCTTGTTCCGCGCACATATTAATGGGAAACGCGCATGGGCCACAAAAGCAATTTATATATATATATACATATTTTTTAAATTAAACTAGATTCCCATTCTGAGAACTTTGACACCATCTGCACTGTCCTACGATAAGTATTTCTGTAATTCTGTAATCTGGTGAGTGAGTTCGAAGGTGAGCAATTTTCAAAAATTCTGAAAGGGTCAAATTTGAGTTTTTAGGGGGTCAGAAATTGGTCAAAACGGATAAAATCGCGAACAGTTGATATGAAATCACTGAAAGTGGTATGGAAGACTAAAGACGAAAAAATACCATTTCAGTTTTCCACGCAGGATAGGGGTCAAAGGACCCCGCACTTTTTCAATGTAGAAGTGGTGGTTTCACTAGATCGAGCCAGGATTTGGCACGGGGCTTCCTTTCAGTCTCCTGAACAGAAGTCTCAATGGGCACAAAAAAATCTACCGTCAGGATTTTGAGCTATGGCCAGATTAAGCGCTTCAAGTTCGACTTTTTAAACACCTTCAATTGCTTATATCTCTCTAGGGATGCATTTTAGAGAAAAAAGTGCACGAGTAAAATCGTCTTAAAATCGTCCAAACAACTCGATGCCATACTTGTTTCAAGTCAAAAAATGTTTCTTCATTTTTGGCCAATAAGTCCCCGTGCGCTTTATGTATAAGAAAATATAAGAAACGTTAAGAAACATTTTTTGACTTAAAAAAAGTATGGCATCGAGTTGTTTGGACGATTTTAAGACGATTTTACTCGTGCACGTTTTTCTCTAAAATGCATCCCTAGAGAGATATAAGCAATTGAAGGTGTTTAAAAAGTCGAACTTGAAGCGCTTAATCTGGCCATAGCTCAAAATCCTGACGGTAGATTTTTTTGTGCCCATTGAGACTTTTGTTCAGGAGACTGAAAGGAGGCCCCGTGCCAAATTCTGGCTCGATCTAGTGAAACCACTTCTACATCGAAAAAGTGCGGGGTCCTTTGGATGTTTAGGGGTCATATCAACATCAATTATTCTCCTGAAGTTGTGTGCAATGGTGATTCACGTCGGAGGGACTATTTCTATGACGAAAATATTTTTCTAAAAATGGCTAAAATCACGAAAAGATGATACGATTTTGCAAAAGTGGTATGGTTTCTCGCTGTATCGTCTTTTTACAAAATAGCACGAATATTTCTTTGAAAATTCGCTCTTACAGCCATGTTGCATGACTGGAAGTTTTTTACTATTCACCCGCCAAATCAGGGACTGCTCTGTATAATTATTCACGTACCTTCTTAACCATTTAATTGATTGACCTACAGCATAACGCAGTTATATTCTCATTTCCTAACGCATTGTTCTCCTTTATGTTACAGCGGTGGCGGTTACAAAGTAGTTCTGTCCAACATACCCCCGCACGCTAACCAGGGCGATGTGGAGAACCTGTTGGGGTCCTACAACGTACAGAACGTCGAGAAGGGCAGCAACAGTAGAGACCACACGCAATCGATGATCGTCACTTTTGACAACAGCGACAGTGCTCATCAGTGAGTATATTTTGTCCTTCCGTTTATCACCTCTGTCATATCCCGCGTAGGACGCTGATATTAGGTTCGTTCGCACTGGCTTTTTCTGACGGTTAGCAGACTCCTAGAAAACCGTAAGAAACCATCCATACCATATTGATGAGCGTTTGAGAAGGGTTCGATTAATGGTTGGGAACTGAGACGGCATGCCGATTTTCTGTGTACTGGAATGGCGATTAGAAAACAGGCTTTGGATGTCTGCGAACAGCCAGTCATAGATACAGTCAGAACACTGTACAGGACAGTGTACAGTTTGGACTACAGTCAGAAGAGTACAAGAATCACTGTGAACGTCTCAATGCTTTTTCAGACGGTCACAGTGAACGAACTTTTTATTTTAAAGTTCTTTGTCGTGAGCCGGTGTGTTGGGCTCACGACATGGCGGGTGAGTTGGATGAGGATAAGTTGAGAGTTGAAGGCGGATGAGGAAGGACGTGCTTCGTAGGAGTCTTTTAACTAAACGCCTCGTGGTTTTCATCACAGCAGGCGTTAGTTGGAGGGAAGGTTAGCTCCCTGCGGTTTTCACCACAGCAGGTGCCAGAGGAGAAGGAGGTATCCCGCGGTTTTCACCGCAGCAGATACCAGGAAGGAGGGAGCACCCCATGGTTTTCACCAGGGCGGGTGCAAGAGAAGGTGGAATTGAGAGGGTCGAGAGAGAAGTCCCAAGTCGAGGGTCAGGGCCGTTTCCACCTGTTCCCCATCCACAACCGGCCGCTATGACCGTTGAGGGGCGATGGCGGTTGGTGGAAGGAACCCTTCTCCCTTGGCGCTACCCGGCTCGTTGTTCCCTTCGTTTATTTGGTAAAATCTTTCTATATTACACAGGATTGGTTAGTGTAGAGGTTCGAGGGGAACCGCGACATTCTTCATTTCCAGAAAGTTTATAATAAAACACGAATTACGTAAATCTGCAAAGCCGCAGAGAATAGGTCAGATGAAATTCTAACAAAACTACTCTCATCATTACAGTGAACCAAGAAAAGAGCATTTCTACTTCAAATAACTAACAGAAATATCTACATAATTACGAGATAAGACCCATCCAAGACACAGAAGTTAATTTTAGAAATGCTATATATTGTTCAATAAATACTCTCTCAACTTCGTTGATTGTGTTAAACTTTGTCAGGCTGAGAAAGGGCCTTTGGAAGTTCATTCTAACAATTCGGGTATTTACATTTGGACACCTGCCGCCATATTTTTATTATTGCTTTTTGCTACTGTAAGCTTAATACGTCTCGTAATATGAACATATATACATGCATTTTATGCACTCACATCATGTTACTCCCCCATTTGAGGCAAACCTCGTGCTTGGGAGAGGAGTTGCTTACGGCAATAATTTTCTTTAAAAAAATTCAAGAACATAATGTGTTCTATGGCATTATTGAGTGAGTAGGAACTATGGCATTATTGAACGTGAGTAGGAACTATGGCATCTTAAAAACAAAACCACAAGGAAATTATTCTACGATGGTAACCACAAAATCAATCAAACAACAACACAACGAATGCAAACAAAACAATGGTAATTAGAAATAATTACTGGAAATTTTTGACTAGTATAAATACATGCAGGTATTAAAAAAATTTCAAGATGAACTAGGACACAAAAGTAAACATCTTATATACAAAATATACCTATTATATACGGAAATATGCGCGTTATTTATAAGGAAGCGAGTAAGTGAATTTTCAGCTTATTTTTAAAAGCTTCAGTTGTGAGCACTCTTTATATTCTGCTGGCAGTGCATTGTATAGATTTATACCATGGTAGCGCTACGAGTTTTGGGCAGATTATGTTTTTATGTTTTTAGTTTGATTTAATTATAAATACGGACTGTTGAAATAATTTTTCGATATAACTTTATACATCTCAGTTTGCCTGATGGGGAGAATATGTGCCGACCCATGCAGATCTCGAATACTCTGCTGCTAAAGTGCCATAGGTTTTGGTATGCATATTTTCACAAACTAGGTTTTGTGTTTCTGATATTTTATTAAAATAATAAGGAGCAGCCTGGCCATGACAAAACAGGCCTTACCTCTACAGGGTTCAGCCAAACACTGGTACGCCAGTTTCGCTAGTTTTTGACCAGAATAATAGCCAATTATGTTGATATTATATGGACATATTCCAAGCTTACTACGTGACTTTCGAGCAGCAGTTGAGAGGTGACGGATCTTCAAAAATAAGCCCTTTTCTCACTTGCTCTAGGCATCTCTGGGACATGTTTTTCTGATCCATTATTCCAGTTTAACGTATTATAATATTAAAACTGCACCCCTTTGGCGATGCTTAAACGCAGGATTTGTCGGTTTTGTTTATTTTCGATAAACCAACCTGATGCCTTCAGTTCATCTACCTTCAGTTCATCTGACAGCTGAAGGTTATTTTTGTAGAAAGAATTACACATCAAAATTGGTCGTAGATAACGAAAAGCATGTTTTTGAGACCTAACTTGAGTTCTAGTTTTCTGAAGGCTCGTGAAATGGTGTAGTTCACATCTGAAAGTCTCCAATACCTACCTGATATATTATTGAATGGCCAGAATCCTAGCTGGCAGTAATGGGGACAGTGATGGGCAAAAACCAGTTGCAACTAACAACTAACAACTACAACTAAATTATTCGAAGTCATCCTCAACTACAACTAAAACGTTAGTTGTTAGTTGTAGGGTGCAACTAAATTTGTCAACTAACTTAGTTGTAGTTGCACTTACAACTAACAACTAAATTAGTTGTTAGTTGTAAGTGCAACTACAACTAAGTTAGTTGACAAATTTAGTTGCACCCTACAACTAAAACTTTAATTGTTATTCGTAGTTGCACAAATAACAACTAAATGTTTCTCAACGTACAACAAACAATTATGCCTATCTACTATGCCTTTCTGTATAAATATATAAAAGTGAATTTCTATGTGAAACTACTTGACTGATCGGGATGAAACTTTGGGAATATGTTGTGGGAATATTGGGAAAGGTTTCTGACCATTTGAGGGTAACTCGTCTGCGCATGCGCAAAAATGTGAAATATTTACAATGCTCATGACTTACGTAAAAGTGGTCAAAATGTTCTAAAATTTCGATGGGAGATCAATAATAACATCACAGAGCACATGATGAGTTTCGAGGAAATCGGTACTCAACATTTCACTGGGCATGCGCAGACGGCGATTATAGTAAAATTTTGATGATATTCAAATGGGTTCTTCTACGTTGTGAAACGCAGGTTCTCGTAAAATCTCAGTTCCGTACTACTATTTTTACAGAAGTTATAAACAATACAAGATATTTGGAGTGAATTTGGTTTTGCGCATACCCAGTAGAATATTGGACTGATTTTGCCAAAACTCATACAGATTCTTCATAATGACATTTCTGATCTCTCATGGAAATTTGGAAACATTTTGACGTTTTTTACGGAAGTTACGAGCGTTTTGAGTATTTTACATTTGCGCATGCGCAGGCGAAAGTTACCATACGATTTCGATATGAGATCATCTGTGGCCCAACCCGCACCTACCTTCAAATTTGGACCACATTCGACCATTTTTACGATAGTTATGGGCGTTACTACCCGTTCAACGGTTTTCAGAATTGTTTGATTTATTCATTTTTGGGAAACTCAAAAATCCCCCCCCCCCCCCCCCTCAGGACTACCCATATTGAAATTCTGATTTCACCATCATGTTCAGGGTGAACATGCCTTCAAAATGATATGTCACAGTATGGGAAAATTTTTCCCTTGGACTCCCCCTTAGGTGGTCCGATTGGCACCAAAAACTATACACAAAATTCCGGATACCTAAGGAGTCTACCCTCCAAATTTCAAGTCGATTGGTCCAAAATTGCGCCCTCTATCGGTGAACAAACTCACAAACGGAAAAATGCAGCTCGACTCACTTACGTTCGGCAATCAGTTGTTATTTTTGTGCAACTACGAATAACAACTAAAGTTTTAGTTGTGGGGTGCAACTAAATTCTTCAACTAAATTAGTTGTAGTTGTAAGTGCAGTTACAACCAAGTTAGTTGAATAATTTAGTTGCACCATACAACTAACAACTAAAAGAGTTTCAACTAACAACTATTAGTTGTTAGTTGGAAATTTAGTTGAACTAAATTTTTAGTTAACTAAGCCCATCTCTGAATGGGGATATGTAATGGGCTTTTGTGAAAATATTGTGTTGTGATTTTTCAAATCACAGTCTATTTCCACGAGGCTCCGGTCATCAAGTTCTTCCTCTCACTTTCATCCTTTCAACGAAGAAACTACTTCGAGAAATTCAGCAATATTGCGGAGTATATCAAATATCTCATAGAACTAAAGTCAGTAATATTGCCAGTATGTCAACTATCTTAGTCAGCTACAGTGAAGAACATTGAAAATGAATCATCACAGGCGTTGTGAGGAAAAATAGTGCTACAGAGTTGTAAGGCTAACATGTTTGCAAAAAGCACCAAGTCTTATTTTGTCAGTGCTAAAAATCGATGTGGCAAAAAATATTCCTTTGCTTTGCTGCATACTTCTTCCAAAACTTCTCTTGCAAACTTACAATTGCTATATTTTCAGATGGAAATGAATATATTATTTCCCTTTATCTACACTTTCAACTTGTTTGTGGTAAAAATGGAATGTGCAGGATTTTGGAATGTGAAAAAGTGGTATTTCAGTCTATTCGAAATCCTAATTATTTGATATTTTATCGAGCCCATTTGTCTCTCTCGTATTGCGGCGGTTTATTTATCACAGAGGGATAAATTATTCAAAATCCCAGCAGGTGGCCCCGTAGATGTGTTCGTGGTCTGACGCCAGATTTCCCTATGACGTATTCTCAACTTCAGTATACTGCCACTGATGGACGTTCAACGCTTCGCGAGTGTACGAGTGTTATTGTCGACGCCTGGCAAATATACGGACCGGCGGAGCTCGCTCGTGTCGTTCACCTTTTCTTGATACGTCAAAGGACCCCGCACTTTTTCAATGTAGAAGTGGTTTCACTAGATCGAGCCAGAATTTGGCACGGGGCCTCCTTTCAGTCTCCTGAACAAAAGTCTCAATGGGCACAAAAAAATCTACCGTCAGGATTTTGAGCTATGGCCAGATCAAGCGCTTCAAGTTCGACTTTTTAAACACCTTCAATTGCTTATATCTCTCTAGGGATGCATTTTAGAGAAAAAAGTGCACGAGTAAAATCGTCTTAAAATCGTCCAAACAACTGTATGTCATACTTTTTTTAAGTCAAAAAATGTTTCTTAACGTTTCTTGTATTTTCTTCTACATATGCACACGGGGACGACTTATTGGCCAAAAATGAAGAAACACTTTTTTACTTAAAACAAGTATGGCATCGAGTTGTTTGGACGATTTTAAGACGATTTTACTCGTGCACTTTTTTCTCTAAAATGAATCCCTACAGAGATATAAGCAATTGAAGGTGTTTAAAAAGTCGAACTTGAAGCGCTTAATCTGGCCATAGCTCAAAATCCTGACGGTAGATTTTTTGTGCCCATTGAGACTTCTGTTCAGGAGACTGAAAGGAAGCTCCGTGCCAAATTCTGGCTCGATCTAGTGAAACCACTTCTACATTGAAAAAGTGCGGGGTCCTTTCATGGATACTCCTGAAATACCGCCAAGCGGCTTCGAGCTTGGAGTAACTGCCTGGGTTGGATTCTGAAAAGTTGTCGCATCCTGGGGAATCGTGGAACCCCTCAAGAATTATTCAAGCTTTGCGCATTCGCGCTGAGTATTGATTTTATCGGGGATTATTATTCCCGTTGACAGTTATTCGGTAGCATTTGTTCAACGTAATGCTCTTCTATTGCAAACCAAGTCATACGATTTATGTACTCTCAATTAAAAAATCTTTCTTCCTCAAATAATAAATAAGCCTTGCTCCGTGATTGAGTGGAAGAAAACTCATGTCCTCCAAAATGAAAATTTCTTCCACTACCATTTTGCGTTTCGAACATCGAGGAACATTTTTGGTTTCCGTGTCTGACTGTCTGTCCGTCAGTATGGCTGTGGTCCATTCCTTGTAACTCCCATAACTACCCGAAATGATGTTCAAAATGGGATGATATTTGGAGGGTAGGTGCGGGTTGGATCACAGATGGTGGCATTCCAAAATCATTGAAAAGGTACTGTAAATTTCGTCTGCGCATGCGCGAACCTGAATTGTTGACATTCCCTTGTAACGCTTCTAACTGCGCGAAAAATAGTCGAAGAGAGCTGAAATTTTGAGGGTACACGCGGGTTGGATTGCAGATGGTCCCGTATCAAAACCATTAAAATCGTACCGTAACTTTCGTTTGCGCATGCGCAAACGTCACATCCTCGTAGCGCCCATAACAACCCTACAGATCATCGTAAAGCGGTGAAATTTGGAAGATAGGTGGCGGTGAGGCGTTGGATGGTCTCAATACGTACATGTAACCCATGCATGTATACTCCACCTGTCCATTGAATGAACCTACCCAACTATTCTTTACATTCATGTGATTGAAGTTAGGAAGTTATATACTCGAATTGGCAGACTTTTGTTTGTTTGGAGCTACATGAAAGGAAGGATCTCAGTAAGGCTGTATTGGGATATTTGCTGGTGGTTTTGAGAGTATTTGAAGGAATTTCATTACTAACTAGGAAGAGAATTCAAACCACAACTTCACCTGTTCTTGACAATTTTGCCAATGTTCTCACCGTTCTCAGCCTGGGAAATTTCGCCAATATTTGCCTGGTAGGAAACAGTTAGGGCTGTGATCCTTAGTTTACAAAATGATCGACTTCTTCGTACCCCTCGAAACTCATGGCCTTGGAATCTTTAAGAGTTGCTGTGAGCTAATTTGACGATTCAGGCATATTATGTACTCAAAATAGCTTCGAATTTATAGTGAAATGAAGCAGTAGTCCTGTATGCGATAGGCTGTCTGGATGTTGGAAGATACATATTTGTCCATCACTGAGCAGATCGTCACTGGATTCAGCACTTCCTTAAGGTCCGTTTACACGCTCAAGCCGATTGCACAAACTGGCTTGCACAAGCCAGTTTGTGCAAACTGAACTGAACGTGTAGACGGAGTTTGCGCAAACCATTCGGCTTGCAGAAGCCAAAAAATTTGGCTTGTGTGAAATCTGTCTAGGACAGAAAATCGGCTTGAGGTTTGAGCTTGGCTTGAGCGAAGTTTGAGCGTGTAGACGCGGTTTGCACAAACCCACGATCTCGCGCAGGCGTATCCGTTCTCTTCTGGAGTGTGAACAACCTTTTTACCCTACCTCAACCCCTTTATCACTCGTATCTCAGGTTCAAGGCTAGTTCGTTGCGATGCAGAACGAGAAAGAGTTTTTGTGCGAGTTTATTGAAATATATAAGTCGTTTCCTTCGTTATGGAAAGTGAAGTCGAAGGAATATAGCGACCGCTATGTACAAGCACAAGAGTCGCTGACAGCCTTTCATGGGCGGGTGATTGTTCGTCTCATTACGGTGTCACTTTTTACTATTAATGGTGAGATCATGCTGAGCAGCACCTCATATGTTGCCTCGTCAATTCTTAAATAATTCCGGAAATCATTTGGTTCCCCTCTCAATTCCATGATTAAAATGGTATGCTGCTCCTCTTGAGCAACCAATCCTTGCTCCATTTCCTACCTTTAGCACTTTTTGATCCCAATTTTTTCCGGATTAAACAAAAACCGTAATTTTGATTTATAAAAAAGCGAATTGGAGAACGACCAAGCCCACGATTGCACAAGCACAACTGAACGTAGGACCTCTTGTGCAAGCCAGTTTGTGCAATCGGCTTGAGCGTGTAAACGGACCTTTACAGCACGAACAGCTTTTTGCTTGAGAGATCGTGGCACAGAGCCTTTCTATGCACGAACTTTGATATATTCGAAATATACAGAGAGGTGAGCCAGATGATGAGAGGTTCAAAGTCGAGTTTTCAAATGTAGTGACCTATTTTTTTTTTTTTTTTTTCTTCGAGTGTACAGTCGGTTATACACGTGGGTATTGGAGCCGTTTTGAAGCTGCGCTCGTCGTTATCAGCTGCGAGTCCTCCCTCCGTAGATAAGGAATTATCTTTGGGCGGTGCCAGCCATCGGCAGCACTCGTGTCGGTCACAGGATGTCGGGGCCGAGTCCTCGTTTGATCGAAAACCTTCGTTATCTTTTGAGTTTAGAGAGAAGTACGAAAAACCAGATAAGAGGAAAACGGCTGATCCGTCGGATGGGAAGCAATCGTCGTTCGCACCGATAGTGATGATTCCGCAATTTGACGGCTGTTTGGATGGAGTTCAGTTTGAGCGAAGTTCGTGAAAAATAGTGACGTTTGATGATTCGACTCATTCAAGCCATGCAGCATGTTTATTGGTGGATGATTGTGCTTCACCCTCTGAATTGCTGTAGGTAGTGATAGAAATTTTGTTTTGAAAGGGGTAGGAAAGGGATAAATTTACACAACTTCGGCAAGACGACCGTTTTAGGGCTCCTTCACCATTCTCAATCCTTACTTACCCGAACCGGTTTCTACGCTCACCCAAGCTTACTTATCCAGGGCAAGCATAAATGGAGTCATGACAACATTTACCCACGTCCTTATCCTCAATATCTTACACGGCCAATTCTGACAGAAGCTTCGCTCTCGAAGCCATAACTGTCATGCAGTAGAATTTATGAACAGTCAATATATCAACATGGTTGCGCTTACCTGACAATCTCCATGCTTCAGGCAACAATCAATGCTTGCTTACTTCACCAAGAACTTCCAGTGCTGGCAGAAAATCGTGCATTGGCCTCAAAAGTTACATTGCTTGCCAGAAGTGACAACAATATTGGCTGTTCAAGTTGTTGACTCCCACGAGTTACGGACTTGTTTATTTACCCCTCTCTAACCTTCAGGAAATCAGAAAAATCTGCTTGATACCTACGAGGTATACAGCGTTGAATCGGAGTTGTAAATTATTCAAAATGCTGTCCTTCAAATGGCTTGGGGATTCACAAATTGAATGATCCAAAAGGAGCTAAAGCCTAGGCCTTCTCGTTGTTCTTGAATAATTCATCATATTTTGATGAATATTTGTTCACTTACGGTTTAATTATCTCAACCATACCGAACCATTCATAAGGTACCATATGACAGTTTTGTTTTTTGAGTCCAAAATGTTTGTTAATTACTCGAATTAACAAACATTTTAGACTCGAAAAACAAAACTTGTGATAGTATGGTACCTTATGAATGGTTTGGTATGGTTGAGATATTTTACGTTAATGCGATGAATTAGCTCTTGGATTTTAGTTATGAACTACGTAAAACTTATTCTAGTTGAACTTTTGGAACTAATTTTTCTAAAAATGTTGAGGTTTCCCAAATTTAAAGGTCTCAGATGCTCTTGCGTTGTTCTTGAATAATTCCACCTGTTTTTATGAATATATTTTTCTTACGGTTTAATTAATCGAATTAGCTAACTTTGTAGACCCGAAAAACAATACTTGTCATATTATGTTCTTATGAATGGTTTGGTATGGTTGAGATATTTTACGTTGATAAAATGCGATGAATTAGCTCTTGGCTTTTAGTTATGAACTACCATAAAACTTATTCTAGTTGAACTTAGTGAACTAATTGTTTCTAAAAATGTTCAGGTTTCCCAAATTTAAAGATCTGCAATTTGTGCCCAAAGGCTGAGGTCTAGGCCTTCGTTGTTCTTGAATAATTCAACCTGTTTTGATGAATATGTTTTTCTTGCGATTTAATTAGTCGAATTAACAAACTTTTTGGACTCGAAGAACAAAACTTGTCGTATTATTGTACGTGTCATAATATGACAAGTTTTCATAATATGACACGTACTCATAATATTATTATGAATGGTACTGTCATATTGTGAATGGTACGTGTTATTATTATTATGGTACTTGTCATATTATGAATGGTTTGGTATGGTTGAGATATTTTACTTTAAAATGCGATAAATTAGCTCTTGGCTTGTAGTTCTCCAAAATTTAAAGATCTGCAATTTGTGCCCAAAGGCATTTTAGACTCGAAGAAAAAACGTCATAATTATGAGTGGTACGTTTCATATAATATGAATGGTACTTGTCATATTATGAAGGGTTTGGTATGGTTGAGGTATTTTACGTTGATAAAATGCGATGAATTAGCTCTTGGCTTTTAGTTATGAACTACCATAAAACTTATTCTAGTTGAACTTAGTGAACTAATTGTTTCTAAAAATGTTCAGGTTTCCCAAATTTAAAGATCTGCAATTTGTGCCCAAAGGCATTTTAGACTCGAAGAAAAAACGTCATAATTGTGAGTGGTACGTTTCATATAATATGAATGGTACTTGTCATATTATGAAGGGTTTGGTATGGTTGAGGTATTTTACGTTAAAATTCTATCAATTAGCTCTTGGGTTTTAGTTATGAACTACCATAGAACTTATTCCAGTTGAACTTGGGGAATTAATTGTTTCTAAGAACATTTAAATGCGATGAATTAGCTCTTGCTTGGGCTTTTAGTTCCCCAAACTTCCCAGATTTATAGATCTGCAATTTGTGCCCAAAGATATTTTAGACTCGAAGAAAAACCGTCATATTATGAATGGTACGTGTCATAATTATGAATGGTTTGGGTATGGTTGAGATATTTTACGTTAAAATGTGATGAATTAGCTTTTGGCTTTTAGTTATGAACTATCATAAAATTTACTCAAGTTGAACTTTTGGAACTAAAAATATTCAGGTTTCCCAACTTTAAAGGTCTGCAATTGGGGCCCAGAGGCTGAGGCCTATGCCTTCGTTGTTCTTGAATAATTCAACCTGTTTTGATGAATATGTTTTTCTTGGGATTTAATTAATCGAATTAACAAACTTTCTAGACTCGAAGAACAAAACTTGTCATATTATGGTACGTGTCATACTATGAATGGTTTGGTATGGTTGAGATATTTTACGTTAAAATGCGATGAATTATTAGCTCTTGGCTTTTAGTTCTCCAAATTTCCCAAATTTAAAGATCTGCAATTTGTGCCCAAAGGCTGAGGCCTAGGCCTTCGTTGTTCTTGAATAATTCAACCTGTTTTGATGAATATATTTTTCTTACGGTTTAATTAATCGAATTAGCTAACTTTGTAGACCCGAAAAACAAAACTTGTCATATTATGTTATCTTATGAATGGTTTGGTATGGTTGAGATATTTTACGTTGATAAAATGCGATGAATTAGCTCTTGGCTTTTAGTTATGAACTACCATATAAAACTTATTCCAGTTGAACTTTGGGAACCAATTGTTTCTAAAAATGTTCTTCAGCTTTCCCAAATTTAAAGATCTGCAATTTTGGGCCCAAAGGCGTCGAGAATCCCGTCACTGCACGGAGTTGTTCAAGCAGTGAGTCATAATTAGAGTTCGGATCAATATGCAAAAAAAAGCTGAAATATGCAACAAAAGTTAGCAAAATATGCAGACATACAAAAAAATTCAAAATAATATGCAAGTTGAAATGTTGGCCCAATTTTTTCGGTTTTCAAGTTTTTATTGAGAAGTCTAATAGGGAATGAGCAATGTAACCCCAAACTCATCATTCATCTACATTTTATAAAATTACAGCAAATAAAACTGTACAATATTAAATAAAATTTACAATGATTAAAATTTCAATGTGTAGTTGTAGGTACAGATTAATTTCCCTGGACTAGGTTCGAGGTTTTCGACAGTGAAATTCCTCCGTCGGTCTGATAGTCATTTCAGCGCGGAAAAGGTCAATTCCAGTAGGTGTATCTTCCCCCTTTAATATAGCTGCGACAGTTTTAATTGTGGTCCATCCAGGATTGCGGGCTAGTACAGCATTCAGCTTCTCTCTCACTTTTTCGCCGATATGTCCAGGCCAACTCTTACTCAATTTGAGAAGCCCTTCGATGATTTCCACAGCGTGCCAAAGTGGCATCTCCGACTTCTCTAGAGATTTTATGGTTGCAGGGGTTATATATATGCAAAACTCTGTAACATATGCAGATGCATATAGGTAATATGCAAAAAAACAGCAAAATATGCACGAATATGCCATTTTAAATTCAATTTTAAATGTCCAAAACATCTCCAAATATCTTAATTGGGATAAGTATGACACTTTCTATTGAAAAAACCTGATATGCAAAATATGCAAAATCCGAACTCTAGTCATAATTACTTGATTAGACGCGTCGAGTGGGAGCTGAGGTGCTTCAAACTGATTGTGGATTTCAAGTTGAACGATCCTACTGGAATGCCCTGAAGCAGGCGGTGGAGACTCAGGATCCAACTGCCTTGACTGGGCTCCTCTAAAAGGATCGCAGTCGGAACGCCGATGAGGGCGTTACCCTCCGGCGTGGCACTGGAAGACTCACCCTGGTGGTGGGGGGCTGCCATTTCTGCCAAAGGAAGTCGGAGCCGAGGCCCAGGATGTTGCTCCCGCCCCGGCTCCTGGAGGTCATCATTCATGAAAGCGTTTCCCATACCAGGGCGTGCCTCGTGGTGCGAATATGTTCGAAAGGAATCTTCTCCTATTACTACAGTAGAAGTCGCTCGGTAGAAAGGCGGTTATAAAGGAATAAAGTCGTATATAAGGACAGAAACAGTCAGGTCCAGATCGGCTGTATGTAAACACACTAGAGGGGTATTCAAGGTCGGGCCGTTGTCGACGTGTTAACGAGTTAAATGTGTTATACTGGTTAAACGTGGAGAAAATCGGTCGCAAAAATGTCATCAAAGTGCGTTATCACTTGTGTTAAGTTAACTGAGTCCGAGGTGTGGTAAACGTCGACAGCAGCCATGTTATCTGTGTTATCAGCAGAGCCCTTCAAATGCCATATTGCCATGGCGCCATACAAAAATGCCATATTCTGCCGATTCTTTGGAAAATGCCATGTTTTGCCTTTCTTTTCGCCAAACTCCTTCAAAAAAATTGAAAAAAAAAAAAAATTGCAGTGAAAATTTCTGAATGACATGAGGTTTCTCGAACCCTGAGGCCATTTTTAGTCTAACCATTTTGGAATGGGGTGCTTCCACTGGTCGCCACTCTGTCTGGTGAGGAAGCCACTCTGAAGGAAGGCTGGGAACCTGCTGATGTCCTCTCTATGAAATACGCCCCGGCAACACCAGCTGATGTGGAGAGGACTTTCCCAAAAATGAAATACCTTCTCAGTGATCGACGGCTGGGATTTTCAATGGAAAGCGTTGCTTCACACCTGATGTTGTTATTTAATAATAATAATAATAAATTATTTGTATAAAGCTTTGTAAATAAAATAAATTATTTAGCATAAATAACTTGTGTGTTGTGATATTATCGTCTCAGAATAGCTGGGGTGGTCGGAGAGGGTTGAAAAATAAGTGTCATATTGAGAGAAATAAGTGCCATATTGAGAGAAATAAGTGCCATATTGCCATATTTTATAGGGCACTATTTCACAAAAATAAGTGCCATATTGTGAAGGGCTCTGGTTATCAGTTTTCTGACGAAGATTCAGTTGTCTTCAATTTCATCCAGGAGCATTTGAAACTGCCCCCAATTCAAACGGACCATTTGTCTAAATCGGTCTTCATCGATGTTAGGGAGCACGTCGGTGACCCATGAACGAGATTTAGCAACTGAGCCTGGTTTGAAATCAAACACCGTAACCTGGACATGAAAACAACTTCAAGTTCTTTGAGACTTTCCTCCCAGATTTCCTCGTCCTCGTCAGTGAATTCGGAGTTGTTGAGATTAACTTGTGAGTTTTTATTTACAAAAATGCCGAAGAGCCAAAAACAAAACCAAGTTGACGAATTACAAAAACAACAGTTAATCTCATCAAGAATTTCGTCAACTTGGTTTTGTTTTTGGCTCTTCGGCATTTTTGTAAATAAAAACTCACAAATGTAATAACCTAGAGGGGAAGGTAGCAAAATACCGAGGACGTTGTTGTTGTTTTTTTTACATTTCACCCGGAGATTCACCAACGAAGTGCTCCATGGCTAACTGCTAGCAATAGAATCATACCGCCACCACCACCCGGAGATTCGTGATAACACGTAACACGTTACCGAGGGCCAGTGTGCCTCATGATTTTTCTGAGGAAGAAGTTTTCTACTTAGCACGTTTACCTCGGCAAGCTCAACCGTGAATACCCCTAGTGAATTGGCCTGTTATTGTGATCAAAAGGTCGGTTACAGCTATCGGTTTTTGAGTTTTCGGGTGTCAAAAGTCGGCAAAATAGGTAAAAAATGGCTGAAATCTCCCAAAAGTGGTACCTATTGAAGATGATCCGAAACAGAAGATAAACTGCCTATGCGTTTTAATAAATATTTCCTCAAAAAATAATTAACCAAAATTAAGTCAATTCTGGGAGGGGGGGGGGGGGCACAATTCGCCAATATCGGTAAAAATGGCCAATAACTGTTTTTTTTTTTAATGGCTAATCTACTTTCTGTATAATACAACACAAAAGTATACACCAGTAGTATTAAACACAATATAATACTTTGTGTATAATACACAACTATATTAAATACACCAGTATTATACACAATTCGCCAGTATCGGTAAAAATGGCCAATAACTGTTTTAAAAAAAAAATGGCTAATCTACTTTCTGTATAATACAACACAAAGTATACACCAGTAGTATTAAACACAATATAATACTTTGTGTATAATACACAACTATATTAAATACACCAGTATTATACACAATTCGCCAGTATCGGTAAAAATGGCCAATAACGGTTTTTAAAAAAAAATGGCTAATCTACTTTCTGTATAATACAACACAAAGTATACACCAGTAGTATTAAACACAATATAATACTTTGTGTATAATACACAACTATATTAAATACACCAGTATTATACACAATTCGCCAATATCGGTAAAAATGGCCAATAACTGTTTTTAAAAAAATGGCTAATCTACTTTCTGTATAATACAACACAAAGTATACACCAGTAGTATTAAACACAATAATATAATACTTTGTGTATAATACACAACTATATTAAATACACCAGTATTATACACAATTCGCCAATATCGGTAAAAATGGCCAATCCAGTAGGCTCCCAAGTTGTGCAACGTCGCATTTTTAATTCCCTGACCATAGCGGAACTATGGTCGACCATGGTCAACTTCGTTAATTGAAATGGTAACCCCTATTTTTTATCGCGTATTCGTAATCTACGTGAAATTCTATCTACGATCGACCCTTCGGACTACCCCCGCGGTCGACCATAGCGCATCCATGGGCCCCTCCATGGTCGAATCCCGAATTGCTCAACGGATATCGACCAAATTTGGCACCAATATCCGGTAGCCTCCCAAGTTGTGCAACGTCGCATTTTTAATTCCCTGACCATAGCGGAAATATGGTCGACCATGGTCAACTCCTGAATGGCTTGACGGATATCGACCAAATTTGGCACCAATATCCGGTAGCCTCCCAAGTTGTGCAACGTCGCATTTTTAATTCCCTGACCATAGCGGAAATATGGTCGACCATGGTCAACTCCTGAATGGCTTGACGGATTTTGATAAAATTGGGCACAAATACCCGGTAGGGTATGGGATTTTTCCGTCGTTTGTTGGTTCCACGATACTGCGTACAGCGAATCTCGGATAGCGAGCGAAGCGAGCGGTCAGGCTAGTTATGTATAATGGACGTAATTGTATTATGGAAGTCATGTTATGTATAATATGTATATTTCATGTAATGTTATGTAATGTTATGTTATGTAATGTAATGTTATGTAATATGTATATTTAACGTTATGTAATGTTATGTAATGTAATGTTATGTTATTTTGCTTCCGAGTCTGTTCTATTTTATAATGGGTCACTCTGGTTGTGACGAGGAAGCTCCTGTGCCATCACCTTGGCAGTGTATTTTTATTAAATGGCTAATCTACTTTCTGTATAACACAAAGTATACACCAGTAGTATTAAACACAATATATATTATACTATAGTATATTATACACCAGTAATAGGTATTATACACAATTCGCCAGTATCGGTAAAAATGGCTAATCGGTAAAAAATGGCTAATATCGGTAAAAATGGCCAATAACGGTAAAAAATGGCTAATCGGTAAAAAATGTCCAATCTACTTTGTTTAGCCAGTATCGGTAAAAATGGCTGATCGGTAAAAAAATTGTTAATGTACTTCGTGTGTAATACACAAAGTATTGTATACAGTAGAAGTCGCGGTTATAGAGATTGGTCGCATATAGTGATTGTTTCCAGTCGGTCCCAATTCGATCACTATAAGCGACTTCTACTGCATTTGTGTACGAGAATTGAATTTTCCTATCGATTTTTGTTTAAAACGCAACCATTTGCCTCCGTAGTTTTTGCGGCTGAGTGGTCTACTGGCTTTTGGTGCTCTCGCATCCAGACCACTCGTCCGGGCTAAAAGGTGGTCTTAAACGCAACGCAAAGCTCGTCACGTGATAATTTCGTTCATGTCACAGTCTGAGTAGCACACTGGAACTCCCGCGAACTTGTTATAAATAGATGGCTTACCGAGCCAGTGGCAGCAGACCCTCGGCGCACAGTGGTAATTTTGCCCGGTCTAGACCTTTTATACATGCGTTTTCGTACGGACGTTAAAAAAACGGACCGTAATTTTTGTATCGTGCGTTTTGATTTTATATCGTGCGTCTGTCGTGCGTCTGTGGTGCGCTTCCTAGGATGAGGGTGGGGGTTGCAATGCTACCAATATAGTTTTAGTGTCATGGATCCTGTTGTGTTGTACACTGCTTATTTACATTTTGTCAAAAGAAGACGTAAAAGGAGATGGTCTGTCCACCCTATAAACAATGCCAGATACACCGACGGTGCTTATAGAAATCTGTATGGACTTCTACGAGAACATGAAGATAAGTTCTTCAACTATTTAAGAATGTCGATCAGTTCATTTGACGAACTAGTTGTAAAGTTTAAGGATACAATTGCGATTCGGCCGGAGTTGGTTCAGGGGCTCTCATTTTCAGTAGAGGAATTGCTCACAATTACTCTGAGGTAAGGCATTATAACTCATATATTCCCTAATGAGTAAATATAGATTACTATGATTGGCAAAAGTGAATAAACAACCAATAATCAGCTTTTTACCACATTTTTAAATATGTCTATAAGAATAATTACATTTTTATTGCCTAAAAAACAAAAGTATAAAATTCAGTGTTTATTCCCTCCATTATACACCGTGCACAACACAAGACAACTAGGGAAACAGACTTGCGTGGTAGACAACGTAACTCAGTCTGACAGAACTCCTACAGTGCAGCCAGCACGAGTGCGGGAGGTTGGCAGCACTGTGTCTTGGAGGAGGAAACGTCCGTTTGTCGTGCGTCTGCATAAAAACACCCATATACCACCATGTACTTTCAGCAGACCTCCTTCACTGCGTTTATCGTCCGTTTCTAAAACACTGCGACATGTTTTACATACGGACGTTAGCTGAAAAACGGACGACAGTGCATAAATGCGCTCATTTGTTCCAATATATTTAAAAACGTCCGTTTTTTTTAACGTCCGTACGAAAACGCATGCATAAAAGGGCTCGGAAAAGTGCCGTTTTGTCCTTCAGAATTAAGCACCTGTGACCCGAGCGACAATGGTTGGGTCAGGTACGAAGCCCTCCCTTGATTTTCGGGACGAATTTGCCCTTATCCACACCAGTAAGTTGGTAGCCTTGGCGAATTTCCAAAGAAAACGAAGCTATTGCAATGGATCCACATTTTTTGAAAATTTGTTTATAGGCAAATCCGTTCCAGAGCATCCTGAATTCATCCCTAGATCTCAACATATTTATACTTCTATACTTTTGATATATTTGTTTATGCCACTCCGGACGATATCGTCTGTCCTTCGGTACGTGATAAAAATTCCAAATTTTGCCAAAACGTTTGTATTGTCAATCATAAGGATGAATTCGAAGATGAGCAATTTTCAAACATTCTGAGGGAATCAGATATGAGTTTTTAGGGGCCAAAAATCGGTAGAAACGACTAAAATCACGAACAGTCCATGTAAAATCGCCGACAGTGGCATGAAAGTGTGAGTAAAGACAGAAAAATACCTTTTCAGTTGTTTTCTGTACAGAATAGGGGTCAAATTTGGATATTGGGGGTCAAAAATCGTTAAAATACCATTTCAATTGTTTTTCATACATAATACGGGTCAGATTTGGATATTGGGGGTTCGGAAATTGGTATTAAGGGCTACAATCAATATTAATTCGCCTGAAGTGGCGTGGGATGGTGATTCATGACGGGGGGGGGGGGGGGGGGTCGATGGTGAAAATAGCACGAATTATATCTTTCAAAATTTGCTCTTATAGCCATGCTGCAGAACTGGAACTTATTTTTACAGTTATTTGTTACGCTTATTCCTTCCCTGTACAACAGAAAACCAGATACGTTCTTTGTTGTCCTGAGTTTTTTTCTCAAAATATTTTCGGATAGTTAGCTACACACATCTATTAATTAAGCTCTGGCGCTTTTGGGCAGTGAAATTTCAAGGATTGGCGCATAATATATGGGCTGCAGCCGCTAATACTGCAGGGGAACCAGTTACTCTCATAGTTTGTACACGCGCTTGCCTGCGGTGAAATTAATCTGTTTCCGACGTGCAAGTCTTTGATATTGTGTTTAAAAATAAAAAGCGCAAGAGTCGGCATTGTTATAGCGCGAACGTTCGACCTCTTTCCCGTTGCATTGTTGCATCCTCCTTCCACATGCCACATTCTCAAGGTCTCTGGTTGTACTCTCAAGACGAAGAGACAGCGGGAAAATAACGCAATGAAGCGGTCGTGAAGAAGAAGAGGGAAGGGGTAAAAAGGAAGTTGATGACGTCACAGGTTTTTGTGATCGCCTGTACCGCAAGCGTCTCTCTCGGGCTGGAGCTTTACAACCCATGTCGACCCACATAGCATTTACTGCAACGGAAAGCGGATATTCAACAGATGTTCGACACATGTAACATTTTTCCACGAGTCTTTTCATACCGTTTACGGGAAAGCCGTCTGTTTTCAGTGTGTACAGTCGAAATCCCTCTATACTGGACACCCATGGGACCCAGATAAGTGTCCACTATAGAGGGGTGTACCAAGAAAAGTGCACTAAGGCAAAAAGACACTATAAAGGGGTGTCTACAACCAACGTATTGGTTTCGATTTTAGGCGTCTAGTTTCCGCAAATAATCCAGTCTAGAACACCCAGATATTCAGTTGGTTTCGATTTTAGGCGTCTAGTTTCTACAAATAATCCGTCTAGAACACCCAGATAAGCAGTTGGTTTCGATTTTAGGCGTCTAGTTTCTACAAATAATCCGTCTAGAACACCCAGATAAGCAGTTGGTTTCGATCTTAGGCGTCTATTTTCCAAAAATAATCCAGTCTAGAACACCCGGTTGTGCAGTTGGTGTCGATTTTAGGCGTCTAGTTTCCACAAATAATCCGTCTAGAACACCCAGATATGCAGTTGGTTTCGATTTTAGGCGTCTAGTTTCTACAAATAATCCGTCTAGAACACCCAGATATGCAGTTGGTTTCGATTTTAGGCGTCTAGTTTCTACAAATAATCCGTCTAGAACACCCAGATATGCAGTTGGTTTCGATTTTAGGCGTCTATTTTCCAAAAATAATCCAGTCTAGAACACCCAGATATGCAGTTGGTTTCGATTTTAGGCGTCCAGTTTCTACAAATAATCTGTCTAGAACAACCAGATATGCAGTTGGTTTCGATTTTAGGCGTCTAGTTTCTACAAATAATCTGTCTAGAACACCCAGATAAGCAGTTGGTTTCGATTTTAGGCGTCTAGTTTCCACAAATAATCCGTCTAGAACACCCAGATAAGCAGTTGGTTTCGATTTTAGGCGTCTAGTTTCCACAAATAATCCAGACGAAAACACCCAGATATGCAGTTGGTTTCGATTTTAGGCTTCTAGTTTCCACAAATAATCCAGTCTAGTTTCCACAAATAATCCGTCTAGAACACCCAGATAAGCAGTTGGTTTCGATTTTAGGCGTCTAGTTTCCACAAATAATCCAGTCTAGTTTCCACAAATAATCCGTCTAGAACACCCAGATAAGCAGTTGGTTTCGATTTTAGGCGTCTAGTTTCCACAAAATCCAGACGAGAACACCCAGATATGCAGTTGGTTTCGATTTTAGGCGTCTAGTTTCCACAAATAATCCAGTCGTTTCTACAAATAATCCAGTCTAGTTTCCACAAATAATTCGTCTAGTTCCGCACATATAATCCGTCTAGTTTCTACAAATAATTAAACTCCGAATGAACTTTTGATTTTTTGTTTTCGTTGTAACTTCTTTTGGATTTATAGTTCAAATAATGTACACTAGGTATTGAAAACAATTTCTCGTGCACAAAAAACGCTTTGAATTATTCTGGTAATTTGGTGTGGACATCATTTTATGGTCAGCCATTTCTCACCTCGATTAAAGAATGTGATACTGACTGTGCTGATGTTGAAATTGTTTCCGTTGTCACGTGTCGTTCGTTGCCTGCTTGGCGGACTTAACCACCGCGGCAGCCAGAATAATGCGAGGGATCCATTCCAGCTTGTGTCGGCTGAAAATGAAACCCCATTGTAAAACCTCGTTGACTCGGGTTACAAGTTGCCTGCCGATTTTAACGCTCGATTTTTCACTGGTAGTTGAAGGCTCCAATTTCATTTACTTGGAGGTAGATTCACAACTGCCTATATATTTATACGCATTGGGAATCTGAACCAGCTATATATCTGTTCTGTTGGGTAAAAAAGGTTCACGGGTCCATACACGTCTAGATAACGCACAGATTGTGATTATGGCTATCTCGTCTGTACCACGACCCTCGGGCATGAATAAGGTTTGTTTATTATCTCTCATTTTAACACCTCCGCATAGAAAGCGATACGCAACTGTAATCTACACCATTATCATTCGCCTACTCGATACACAATTATCTTTATTGTACTACTATCTGTATCATTCGAAAATTTTGAATTGAGGAGCCATACGAAGGTTATTGGCCACCCCTTACAGTTATATGTTCATGGAGTTTGCATCATGGTCTGATTTTCAGTCTCTTCTCCGTGTATGCCCATCTAGGGATGTCCAATACTTCGAAAGTATCGATATATACCTATATCGTATCGATACATCTAAAAGTATCAAAAAGTATCGATATGATACTTTCAAAAAGTATCGATACTTTTTGATACTTTTTCAAAAATGGGTGGAACTGCCGTTTTTGTTCTCTCTCCATCAGCGTGACAGTGAATATTATATCACATCCCACGATATACATCAGGGGGGAAAGTATCGATACTTTTGGGACATCCCTATGCCCATCTCCTTAAAATCTTAACTGTGAATTCCGAATCCGTTTATAGCTGAGCTGTTCGTAGCTGAGATGTAATGAGGTATAAAAGTCATCAGAATGTCAGCTAAGCTCGCCCCCCAAATTAAATATTTTGTGAATGAACATTTTGTCGCAAGGTTTTGTTCTGTATAACTATAGCATGGCAGCCGTATTCATAAAAACGAAGGATATCCTCCCAAATAATATATATGGTAGAAAGAAGTAAAAGGTCATGCTTCAAAGAAAAAGGTTGAAGTATAAGCATTTCCTTCTTTTCTTATTCATAAAATGATTACCTTATACTTGCAAGGAGTAAAAGGTAGGAATATCTCCTCCGGTTTTGATGCTCTCAGATAGCGGACCTTTGATCTCTTAATTTTCGGCACACTTGAGAATTTTTCTATATTCTTGAGTCATGTACGGATCCAGGCCAACTGACGTCAATACTTGTGAATATTTCTCTGGCATCAAACGTGGCTTGCACATTCAGAGGAGCTTTTCGATTAATGTACTCATCTCCATGGAGTTTTGGTTTTAGAATCCCAGTATGGGTGTATTCGATACCACCAATAGCTTCCTTTGCTAAACTTCCTTTGCCATAACTCTTTTGCTTGTGTTATTTCATTATTGATAGTAGGAAATTTGAGGTGTTATGGGTGAAAAATGGGCGTTTAAATAGTGTTTTTTGGCGTTTTAGTAAAATGAGCTTTTGAGGTATCTTTTCCCATGTTTTTTTTTAGGACAAAAAGACCGAATTGAGATCGATTTTGACCAAACATTGAAGAGTTAAGGTTGTAACGAAGGTTCAGCTCCAAAAATTCCATTTTTATGAGTCAGAAACCTGGGAAATGGCCTGAAATCGCCATCAATTTGTATATTAACACTAGAAAAAGTGTCAACGGGTGAACCAAGGCAATAAATAAATTAAATGGCACTATCAGTTATCAAAGATAATTTAGAAAAAAAAGAAAAACGCGTAATTCATGTTTTTGGGACCAAAATTAGTGGAAACCATCAGAAATAGCTGTTTCAGTTATTGCACATGAAAGAAACAATAAATGAACAGCCAGCATTTCTGTAGGTATGTCCAGTAGAATAATAAACCCATGTGACAAGGATTTTGCGGGGTTTTCTTGAATGGCAAACTGCCCTGTAACCCTGTTTTTGCGGGTAGGAACTTGAACGATTTGAAATCCACTGCCACGATGAACCTACTGCTGACATTTGAGATCTAATTTTCGTTTTTCATTTCCGTGTTTTTTCCAGGGCTGCCAGCGAATTGAACAACCATGAATTCGACGGGTACCACATCAAAGCGGAAGTCAAAGGAGGCGGTCCAGGAGGCGAGGAGAAGCGTCGCGGGCGCCCACGCGGTTTCATGGTGGGCGGCGGCGGCGCCCCCGGCGCCCGGCAGACGGACTTCCCTCTCAGGATCCTCGTCCAGTCGGACATGGTGGGAGCCATCATCGGTCGCCAAGGAACCACGATCAGGCTCATCACTCAGCAAAGCAGAGCCAGGTATGTGGTGGGAGGTGGTAGAAAGCTGAACAAAACCCGAAAAGAAAATCTGAAAAAGACCACATTTTGAGGAAGTTACGACCATTTGAAATTCCCGAGTGGAAAACCGTCTAGAAACTCGTTTTGAGCACTTCTGAACAAGATTCCGTGGCTTTCTCGAATACCTGTTTTTGACGGTATCACCATAGTTCCATTCATAAATAATAGGAATCTGGAAGTAAAAATGGTACCGGTAGCCCTTTTACGGTCAACTATAGACCCGGTTGCATTTGAAATTCCAAGTGGAAAACCGTCTAGAAACTCGTTTTGAGCACTTCTGAACAAGATTCCGTGGCTTTCTCGAATACCTGTTTTTGACGGTATCACCATAGTTCCATTCATAAATAGTAGGAATCTGGAAGTAAAAATGGTACCGGTAGCCCTTTATCGGAATTGTCAATGAAATTGCATTTGAATGCCTTCAGATAAGAGTAAAATAGAATAAAATTTCTACATTTTACGATACCTGACATTTTATGCTTTTATGGACACAAAAATGGCCCGTTATGATAGTTTTACTTAGGTATTTTTCGTGTTTTCATAATCCTCATTTACACGCCCTATCCACTAACGTGTTCGCAACACTTACATCCCAAGTCTTTTTCCATTAAACCATAATGTGGTGTCTGCTCATTCCTGGATCTGGGTGGGAGTTCGTTGCTAAGGTATATTATAATATTTGATTTATAATGGTTGATCGTTTTAATTTAGTCTTATGTCTTACTCCGACCGTTATGTTGAAAGTTTTTCTTCTTTTTCAGGGTTGACGTGCATAGGAAAGACAACGTTGGTTCTTTAGAGAAAGCCATCACGATTTACGGCAATCCCGACAACTGCACCAACGCGTGTAACAGGATCTTGGAGGTCATGAGACAGGAAGCCACAACTAACAATAAGGGGTGAGTACTTAACTGAAGGATTAGTTTGTACTCGAGTATTTTTTTTTTTTTATTACACAAGTCGTCAATTTATTCATAAATCTCACATAAGGACTTATTTTTCTTTCCGGAGCAAAAGGGGGGGGGGGGGGGTAGAGTTTTGCGCTACGAAATCTTCGCCGTTCCTTCTTTTTGATCTCCTTACATCTGGATCAATGGCATGAGTGCGCCGTCCTCCAGCCCCAAGCAGCGTACCCTCCTTCTCGAGCCTCTTACTCTCAATGAAACCGCTCTCACTGCTGCAATCTGGGTCTTCACCCTAACCCATTGGGTAACATGTGTCGTGGTATCCCCCCAGAACCACTCCTCACAAACTTAAAGATCTCGCAAATAAACTCGCAGAAGTGGGGACGAAAGTCGCGGGAGGGTTGAGGCCCAACCTGGGTCCCCACCATCCCCTACCAGCTAGGGAATGGAGGGAGACGGCTTCCAGGTCTATAAATACTCACCGCCTCCGCCTTTCTAACCATTCTACGCTCTCCTCTAGTTGCTGACTACTCTCTCTCCTCTTTACCTCGTCTCTCTCTCCTAACCCAAAAGAATCCGTGAATGGTGGTGGTACGCCCATAACCAACGGACACACTTCCTAAAAGATCTCGGGCTTGGTGGTGGTCCGCCCATAGCCAAACCGAGCACACATCCAAAAAGATCCTGTGAATGGTGGTGGTCCGCCCGTAACCAAACCAGGCAACGCTCCTAAAAGAATCCGTGAATGGTGGTGGTACGCCCATAACCAACGGGCAAGCTTCCTAAAAGATCTCGGGCATGGTGGTGGTCCGCCCATAACCAAACCGAGCACACTTCCAAAAAGATCCTGGACGACCAGGCAACGAACCTAAAAGACGAATCGGTGAATGGTAGTGGTACGCCCATAACCAACGGACACATCCGAAAAGATCCCGGATCATGGTGGTGATTCACTCATAACCTAATTCCGGGCACATCCCCCCTCGCACCGCTCGTGGTGGATGTACGTTCAAACACATTCATCACAATGCGTAATGTTGTTAAAACGGCAATCGCAACCGTTGAGGCATTGATACTTCGAGTCGGCATGTATTTTGTCAAGGTGTACCTATTCATGATGCAGTGTTTTCTAGTTATTCTAGTTTAATATGGATGTGTTATCGCGTAGTGCACTATCAAAAAGCTTGAACTGTTGTGTTTAAATCCATGATGTAAAAAGACCTGTAAAACAAGCCACAAACCTTGTCCAATCGAATTTGATTAGTTTTTATTTCATTTTTGCAAGGAAATCAAAAGCTAAACTGATCGAGGCAGAGCTGGGCAATGTCCGAAGATGTTTTTTCTACTCTCCTACTCACCTCCACTCTCCTATTCTCCTCAAGAATTTAAAACGAAAATTAAAAAAAAAGAGTAAAACAATAAGGTTTGGATTAAGAAAAACAACAAAAAAATAATCGGAAATAGAGAGTAACTTCTTAGTCTGAAGTCCGTTCGTGGTGTATGCATTGTCGAGGCTGACGTCACCACTACCCCCACTCCCACCTGCGCAGAAGGATGCATTTTCGCGACCCCCGAGTCCGCTAATCAGAGTTATCACTTAGCCTTATTGTTTTATACTGGTACTGTAAACAGATTCATTTTGCCTTGTTCTTTCCAGTAGTAGTTAACAATTTGATGCTTTACTTGCCTCATTTTTAATGATTTATGATAGTTCAGCGGTGATAGATGAGAGTTAGGTGTTCAAGTATGGAAAAGTCTAGGTAAGATTTGTCAGGATTATCCAAAAACGACTAAAAACAATATACAGGGTGTAATAGTACTGCCCGGTAAACACTTCAGGGATCGATTCTACAATTAATTTGTAACAAAAATTCTTCGTTTTCGAGTTGTTTCGATTTTAAGATTTTTTCGTGTTCTCCCGACCTTTTATAACAAAAATCGCCATAATAACCTTAATTTACAGTGCAAAATTGAAATTGAAAGAACGTTGAATTTCCTATCAGAAAATGGCCCTAAAATAAATTTTAGGGTACATTCATTCAGCAAGCGAAGAATTGGACTGACTGAAAAGAAGATTTTTTTCTCGAATGTTCAAAATCATTATATTCTCAAATGGTTCTACATCTCAAAAATAATAGATACTTGAACTTGCACGTGACGGGAAGAACTTCCTCGGAATCTCAGCTTTTTAACGGTGTGGTTATTTTTCATTATACCGCACTAGTTAGGGGAGAAAATCACGTTTGAATGCAAAAAAATTGTGTGTTTTACGAGGAAATTGAGTGTCAGGGTATTTAAGATTCGACCTGACCATGATTGGAGGTGTTGGGTATCGTTTTCTACGTAGTTTTTCACGTTGAATCGAAAATTTCCTAGTGGAACTTTAGGCATCGGTTCGAC
Organism: Leptopterna dolabrata; assembly: GCA_954871275.1. NCBI lineage: Eukaryota > Metazoa > Arthropoda > Insecta > Hemiptera > Miridae > Leptopterna > Leptopterna dolabrata. Next base: position 17,815,464 of record OX940989.1, read on the forward strand.
AACTAATTTGCAACAAAGTTTTAGTACTGTTACGCACTGTATGTTTGATTTTTTGGCGACATCAGTTCGGGTATTTGAAGCGTCGAATGAATATACCTACCTAGATTTATCTTAAAAAATATAATAATTTCTTCTGAAAAGTGTAATTACCAAATTGAAGCCAAATCGTAGATTTCGAGAGTATTGTCAAAAATACCTACGTTTGCACATGCGTAGACGAAAGTGTCTACCTATCTACTTAATAATGAAACTTGAAATTCGTGTAGAATAAAGACAGCCGCATATTCTTTGCAAATTCAGTCAAAATCTGTCGAATACGACTTGTGTAAGGATAGGTTGAAAGGCTAGGGAAACACTCAAAACGAACCAACTTGAGCAAATAGCGGCAAAGAGGGTGGAAATTGTGATTTTGGAGGACATAACCTGCATGTTTTTCCTTATCTAAGTCACAACGCTTCACCTGCTTCATGTGACTCGGAAGAAAGAATGTTGATACGACTAGGCCGGATACAGAGAAAATAGTAATTTAAAATAGCTTGTTAACAGAAGATGGAAAAAGAAGTCTGATAGGTTGTGAAATGTTCGTGGGAATAGATTTCAGAATCAGTCACGTAGCTCACGTGGGCATTCGCATCAGGCGTCGCGGTCCGCACGCTCCTTACCGAATAACTAGAACATTATGTCGGATGTGTGTTGATAATATTGTGAAGTTCTGTTGAATTAAATCGATTTTTTTCTGTTCTGTTTGGTCAGAGAAATCACTCTGAAGGTGCTGGCGCACAACAATCTGATTGGACGCATCATCGGCAAAGGTGGACAAACGATCAAGAGAATCATGCAAGAAACTGACACGAAAATTACTGTATCGAGGTGAGCAAATAGTTTTTTGTGTTGCAAAATTTGGAATTTCTTGGGTGTGCAGGGTGTCTGTCAAATTGATAGGTGATTTTTTTGGAACTGAGCCAACTAGTGTTTCGAAGAGGACTGGAATCGTTTGCCTTAAGTTGGGTTCACATTGACTCGAAGGCCGTAAAGGTTCGTGTAAAGCGCGTAAAAACATCAAACCGTTCATGGACAACGCTATTTACAGATGTAAAGCGCGTAATCGTCGAGATATACCCTGTGCTCCAGACTCCGCCTGCGCAGAACCGGCCTCCACCTGCACAGAACCCACGCGCAGATCCGTAAAGCGCGCAAATATCTAGATTGGACACTGGTTCAAAAGTCGTTACGCCTAAAGAGCATAAACCTGGTGGGCAAAGAAGGTTCGCGTAAAGCGCGTAAAAAATCAAACCATTCATGGACAACGCTAGTTACAGACGTTAAGCGCGTAATCTCGAGATATACCTTGTCCTCCAGACTCCGCCTGCGCAGAACCGGCCTCCACCTGCACAGAACCCACGCGCAGATCCGTAAAGCGCGTAGATTTTTTTAAATCTTGGACACCGGTTCAAAAGTCGTCACGCCTAAAGAGCATAAACCTGGTGAGCCAATCAAATTCAGACGCTTTGAGTTTTGCACGTTTTACGTCGATTACGCGTCAAGTGTGAACCCAGCTTTACTCCTGAATGCTATGGTGAGCTGTCCAGTACTTGATCTATCCAACATAACCAGATGATTTTATTTGCCTTCACAAAAAAAAACTTAAACTAAGGGAACATCATGTCTGGGGACTTCAAGTGGTGGTGGTCAGTCTCAGGCTTATGACAGTGCATTCCAGTCCTTGGGCAGCTTCTCACCTGTTCACTCATCTAACCAGTGATTCCTTGGAAAACGAGGTACGCAGTTGGTTACATTCCAAGTGGTTCCCAGCGATACATTATTTGGCTCTTAGAGCTTGTCACTGTGTTGAACGGCTCCACGTGCTCCGAGAGCCTGTGATTTTTAGGTCTCTTGCCTTTAATAATAGTCCCCACTCTTGTTCACGAGCGAAATTCATCGTTGTTTCCCCAATTTCAGCATCAATGACATCAACAGCTTTAACCTCGAAAGGATCATCACCGTCAAGGGATCCATCGAGAACATGTCTAAAGCCGAATCCATGATAAGCGCCAAACTGAGGCAGAGTTACGAGAATGACCTCCAGGCCATGGCAGTAAGATCAATTTTCGACTCCTTGAATTATAACCATTTGAATCGGCCCCAGGCCAAGAACATGGAAGCCCGCAGGTTTTGATTGGAAGTTTGATTGAGTTAACCAATACGAATTGAAATTCTTGAAGACAAATTCACTCAATGTAGTTTGTCTTCTTCGAGTTGAAGGGTATGACGACTGTTACTAGGTGGTGGTAATTATGAAATAATAAGATATTCCATGTTCATATCTCTTCGATTTTGCATGTAATCGCTTCTGGCGCTGTAACAGTGGATTCATTTGTATGAGCTATGTGCATTGTACGCTGTCGCCTTCATGTGTTGTCTGCCTTCAGAATTAGGTACCTAAGTACGGTAAGTTAAGCGGTGTGCCTTACTTGAATGTTCGGGGCAAATGTGCATTTCATTGCAATAAATTGAGCGTTCTAAATGTTGGTGTCCACTGGAGTCCAACCCTGTCACGCCCTAACACCAAAGCTAACAACCCTTAAATGCTCATTCTCAAACTAGGACTAACTCGTTACTCTGATACTAATCTCACCTCATCCTGATCCTCCTGAACTGTAGTCAGATGAGGTCCCACTAGAGTTTACCTGTAATCAGCTTTCTGCTTACCTCAGCGCCTTCTTCCAGCCCTTTCCTTGCTTAACAAGCTGATGTCCGTCTTTTGTGTTTTTAGGGGGAAGGATTTCGTGGGACCTCGTCCGACGGCTCGACTATAGTAGGTTCCTAATTTCATTCTAATTTTCCTTAGATTTGCACCCAACTGATCTTATTTTTAATTCCACAATTAGTTTTTCATCCACTGGGCGGTTATGTTGATCCGTTAACGTATGTTCCATTTCACATCTAAGTTCGTCATAAGGATTTATTTTAAAATAGCTTTGGATTGAGATAATATGCCCTCCATCGTTTTTGGAGCTGTGGTGTAGGTTTAAACCTAAATAAGACAAACCTGTTTTGATTTCGAGCAGTTTTAGCTGAATCCCGACAACAAACTGATCGAAACTCAAACTCATTTACATTTAAATGTCTAAATGTCGATAAACCAAATATTCTTTCGGATTTGATCGTAGCCTCTATAACCTTAACCTCATTCGAGTGCGTTAACATCCACCCCACACCTTAGTTAACTTAACCGTGGCTCGATTTCATCAATATTTCATACTCACATCTGCCCATCCCTAATGACCAGGACGAAGACGAAAAATGCGAGCTAATGTCGGATCAAGAATTGGCCTGATGGACCAAATAATGAACAAGACGAGATCAATTTGGGTTATATAACTCAGAAAACAATGAAGAACACTTCGAAAAAAAAGGAAACAAAACAGGACATCTTTACATGGAAACCCAACCCATTTCCTGTAAACTCCCGGGTGTAAATATATAATGCAGTAGTGGATTGAAAATACACCATGAACGGCTTGTTGTTTATAAATTTTTCGTTTGGTTAGTATTATTTAGTTGGTAGCATGGAAAATGTTACTGCATGTGGAGTTGTTGTATGTAGAGGACTGTCGTACAATCTCTTTCCTCCAAGAAAAGTATGTTTGGATAGCTTAGTAAGTTATTGAATAACTAAAGTTGTGAATGTGGGCATGTGTCCATCTGTACAGTAGAATCAAAATATACACACATACATTTTTTAAGGGTACGTAATACGGGTTATTACTGGCCTTCATTTTTGAAATGGGGCAAGAGATGACGTATCAACCTATGAGGTCTATTAGCATCTGATTGGCTGTTGGCCCAAGGAGGCGGAGCGAAGCTTGGGAGACAAAGGTTCTCAATGCTGCCAACACACCAACATCAGAAATGGCAAACCTTCCTGGCAACCTTGAAGGACATTTGCTTTGGCCTTTCCTGTGTCACCCTCCCCTCAGTTTGGTTTCGAGGACAAGGACGTGTTGTTTAAAATTTATTTATAAATTTGGGGTTCCGTCCATCCATCCATTGCGGTTCTGTGCATCGTTTAGTGATGCACTAGCGCTCTAAGCAGGATTTGTAATTTGTAATTTATTTATTTATTTATTTGCAAAGTACATAGGAACAGGGTTCCCTCATAGTGTACAATATAAATTAAATTACATGATTTTAATACAATTTTACAATGAAACGTTTAATAATTTTAGAAGAAAGTAAAACAATTAATGTTAATTTTAAATGAAAATAGTTTTAATTACATAACTACCTGTAACTCTAGGATTTGAGGTGAACTACTCGGGGATTCACCGGATACTTCATTTCTAAGGGGAAATCAGAAAATCAAATTTCATACTCGTTCTCTGCCGACTTTCCGACATAACACCTCATTATGTGGTCAGTAAGTGTTGATTTCCGTTTTTGAACAGAATTTGGTCAAAAAGAAGAAGTAGTAACCCCCAAAAATAGCCCATTACTTTAATACCGATTAACGCGAGTTGAAAAAAAAAATAGGGCCAATATCAAATGGTTATCGTAAAATAGCAGCCTATTTTTGTTCTTGGGAAAACATATTTTTTACAACTACCAACCTCAAAAATTTGGTTTTAAAATTCTTACCTGTTTTGTAAGCATCCTGTACGGCACCAGTGATGAGAACAAGGAAATACGATTTCTAATGATTATCATTCCTCTATTTGCATGTATTAGCTTCTGAGGTGTCTCAATTTTAAAGCAGTTCGTAGAAACAGCTCGTCTACAGTCAACTTTTTGATAATTTAGGTTCAGGTTTAGTTGAAAGATGTAAAACGAATCGAACATTTTAACGTTAACCCAGCGTCTCTCGATACAACCCACCTGTTTCTTTTGTATTGATAACCCCCCGTTTGGCTCAAGCTCGTAGCAGTAACCTCGGGTCTCTTGAGGTAATTTCGCGTAGCAATTTGGTTTAAAAATTGGAGGCCGTTAGCAAAGAACACCCCGTAATACCTGCTGTTTGATAGACCAAGTTGGAATTCTGCATCATACTATCGCTATCGATAATTTAAGTAGCAAGAGTACAGTACGTTGTACAGTACTTTACCTGTACTGGGCCAGACGGGAGAAGAAAACACGGCAGTTGAATGTAAAGGTATGATTTATTAGCACTTCGGTACTCTTATTATCTTTTTGAGCGTGATGCTAAGTAACTTATTCGTCTTATTTTTTATGGTTTAAAAAAACAAATGTATTGTGACGTCAGTTGAATGTCTCCAGATTCGTTCTCAAATTGTTTGGCTTTCAGCTATCCCGTCCTTGTTCATTATTAGGAGGTATGAACGTAAGTCGTCAGACTTCTGTTCGTCTTAAGTTATCATAAAATGGCAGCCTTTTTTGTTCATGGAAAGCATTCTTTTTTTCAACTTCCAACCTACACAATTTTGTTTCAAAATTCGCACCTATTTTGTAATCATCCAGTACGGGCACCAGTGATGAGAACAAGGAAATATGATTTATAGTGATTATTTCTATATTTTGCATGTATTAGCTGAGGTGCCTCAGTTTTAAATCAGTTCATGGAAACATTACAGAACCTCCGAGTCTTCAGTCAACTTGTTGATGCTTTAGAGTCGGGTTTAGTTGAATCTTAAAAGGTCGAAGAGGAAGATGCAGATTCAACTCAGCACACACCAGTGCATGTACAAATTCATTATGACCAAAACACGTCGAATTCGTCAAAACGAAAATGGTGAAAATGTAATCAATTTTAGCGCTAACCCAGCGAATCTCGATACAACCCACCTGTTTCTTTTGTAATGATAACCCCTCGTTTGGCTCAAGCTCGTAGCAGTAACCTCAGGTCTCGAGCTCATTTTTCTCTCAAAAGTTCGACCAGAGAAGAACAATAATTCTTTAAATCGAAAGTAGATTGTTATAAAACTGTAACAATGAAGGCTATTAATTAAAACAATCGCCATTTTTTGATTTATCTACTGTAAACCAAAGGAAATCTGTGAATCACAAAAAGGCGGGTGATCACGCGGGAAGTTATGAGCGCGATGATTGGCTATTTACGGTGACCTTCAGTGACGTCACCAACTCTGCACTACTTATGTCTGTTCGTACTCGAGAAAATTTTTCTCGACCGAGTAATCTCCCGTTTCATTACCATTTTACCATGTCACCTCCCTACGCACAAATGAACCAGTTATTTAGAATTCAATTTTCCTTGCTAGTAGCCCGTTATTTCTTTGAATTGGAATTGTATCTTTCTTTCCAGTTGCACTTATTTACTTGCATACATTTAATGTTTTAACTTGATTGGTTCCGTAGCCTCAGAGCATGATGTTCCCCGGACTCCACCCAATGGCGATGATGGCCACGAGTGGAATGGGATACGGAGGCCGCGGCGGCGGCTACCAGGGCGGCCTCTACTCCGGGGCTTATCCCCCAGTCTACCAACCCATCCCTCCGTCGTCCCACGCTTCAGACGCCCAGGTACGTTACTTCCACGGATGATCTGAACCACGGATCCCCTCTGATTTCACTCGTTCGATTCATTACATCAGATCGTTCATCATTTTCGCAGGAGATCACATACCTGTACATCCCGAACAACGCTGTGGGCGCCATAATCGGAACCAAGGGCTCACACATTAGGAACATGATCAGGTTCTCCGGTGCATCGGTGAAAATCGCTCCGCTCGATGCCGACAAAGCCGACGGCAGGGATGGCCAACAGACCGAGAGAAAAGTCACCATTATGGGATCACCAGAGTCCCAGTGGAAGGTAAATGATCACTAGCTTAACAGTTCACTAGCTAATGAAGGCGGGTACAGGGCGACGGCAGCAGCTAGCCTGACAGTTCACACAGCGTCAACACGTACCAGGAGAGTGCAGCAACCCACTGAAATGCCCCCACTCCTTAAATCTATTGTCTCCTGGTGTTGAAACGCATGGATAATTGGATAGTGATTAGTTAACTAGTTAACGGGCGTTTGAATCAGATGGGCACTACAAAGGTGTCTCGAAACAGGTCTGAAGAAGCCAGAAATCGACTTTTCAGGTCATTTCCGATCGAAAAATGTCTTTTTTTGCTATTTTTTCTGTAAATTGTTGGGTACGTTATTGGAAAAATCCAATAAAAACAAGTAACATGATATGTCCAGAAATTCACGGTTTTCTCGCAAAATAGATTTTGTGGACCTCCCTCATTAGTAAGAGACGACCTTACATATTTGGTCTGGTCAGAAGAGGACAAAACTCAGCCGACAACGAAAAGAACCACGTTAAATTCCATTTCAGACCATCCTGAATACAAATCCGTGAGAAAAACCGTATGTGTGTGTCAGTCTTTTGTGTGCTGCCCAGGCCGCAGTTCTCAACCTATTTGCGTGATTCTTTTTTTGTTTGATGTAGAAAACTGTCCAGTTGTGCCTTACGTCGCCGGAATTTCGAAATTTACTTCTAGAAGGGGGGAAAAGGGCACTACCGAAAAACGTGTTTCGACAAGAATTCTGAGACGGAAAAACAAGTTCTGTCTATTTGTGGGATTATATAATTATATGTCACAGGATTATATAATTATTGTGGGGAGGGGGGGGGGGGGGTTAAAGATCCAGACGATCTGCCACCATAAGGGACGTCCACTGAATGCATGCGCCACTCCGCGGGATGTTTCATCAGTCAGAATGCATCAGGATGTCACCGTTCGACTCAACGTCAAAAACTGTGTGGAAAGAAATATCTGACTTCTCGTCAGTTTGGTCGAATAATCTGTTTGTGGCACGCTAAATATTCTATTTCCTTTTTTTTAGCCACGAATTTTTGGATTCAAAATCTAATATTCTCTCTCAGTGCAATAAATGTTTAAATTGCCATACTGTTGGAAAGCGGAGATATTGAAGTTTTTTGCTATCACGGGCAGGTGGAATTTGGGTTGCCCTGTCTAGCTAGAGAACTTCGAAGTTTTTCTGAGGTTCGCCAAATTCCGATTTTCAAGTGAGATTTTCAGGGGTTCACACGGCTCAAAAATTCTTCAAACTAGCGTATTCTGAAAGGAAATTTAACTAGATTTGCAGCGGGTAGTTACCAATTGTTTTTTTAAATTCGACGAATGGGTGTTATGGCGAGTTTTATGTGGGAAAAAGAGTTTTATGGAAAAACAAAAAATGTAAATGCCGAAAAACACGAAAACGGTTTAATAAAAAAATTGCTGAGAGATGTTTTTGATCGGAAATGACCTGAAAAATCGATTCCGGCTTCTTGCAGACCTGTTTCCGAGAGACCCTTTATAGCTGTGTAATACGCTTGAACTACTTCAAGCTGTATCTACATACCATGCATCTGTGTATGTTGTTTGAACTTCTGGTTGAGCCGAACAGAACCTCCTGGTTGAGCCTAAGAACCGAATTGGTTTTTCCAGCGAGCTCTTCGATCCTAGCACTCAATCGTTATTGTCTCTTACAGGCTCAGTATCTGATTTTCGAGAAAATGAGAGAAGAGGGCTTCGTTTCCGGGTCGGACGACGTCCGGCTGACGGTGGAAATCATGGTCCCGAGCTCCCAGGTCGGCAGGATCATCGGGAAAGGCGGTCAGAACGTCCGAGAGCTCCAGAGAGTGACCGGAAGCAACATAAAGCTCCCAGAGCATGGATCCAAAGACCTCCTCAGCGATGAGACCACCGTCCACATCATCGGCGCCTTCTTCAGCGTCCAGGTGAGCTATTTACGACAATCCTTGTGTGTATGAAATACATTACTACGACTTTATTAGGAATAGCGAGTGAATTCAGGAAGGTTTTGGACATTGTGGCTCATTCTGTTTGTTGAACCGTGGATGTGTAGGCTAGACGTCTTACAAGGAGTTATCAGACCAGGTAAACGTTGTTGTTACCAAGTTCTGCTAGAAGTTCAGGAGGAACCAATGCGGGTGTTGCACTGCCACAATAATCATATGGATACTGCAAAAATGTCTAACAGTGCAGAGCAAGTTGTTTAGGTAGTTTCCTACCTAGTATCAAGTACGACACCAGTGATGAGAGCAAGGAAATATGATTTATATTGATTATCATTCCTCTATTTGCATGTATTAGCTTCTGAGGTGTCTCGTTTTTTGAGGAAAATAACCCCTGCAGAAGCCATAGTCAACACATCATTCCGTTATGGGAACGTGATCCTGATAAGAGTGGTAACCCAGCAGTTCTCGATTTAACCCACTTATTGCGTTAAGGTAACCCCTCCACTGTGTACCTTACTGTAGGTCTCCGAAAGCCAGTTAGTTACCTCTCAGAAGTTATTTCATGAAACCATCCTTGAACCTGTACTGTCCGATAGAACCACTGAATGGTGTGGAAGCCATCTGTAAGCTTGTAAGCTTCATGGTCGGAGGGAAAAGGACTGGGGCAGTTGTGTGCAGCAGGTTCCCGTCCTTTCCCCTCTGAGCTTCGGATCATCGCGTCATTATTCCTGGAGAGTGATAACACGTTCTTATCATACTCGTTACCTACCTGTTCTTTTGCCCTGGATTGCTTTCCAGAATTTCCCTTGACATTCCTACTATTATACCCCTCACACTCAATTTCATCATAATAAGTAATGAATCCGTCTTTTATCGGCCCTTAACCAAACCCCCCAGGCAGGCAAATTTATTCCTATTGAAACCCCAGAAGTGGATTTCCTCTCGAGTTTCTCCTTCAATCTCCATTAGGGACAAGGTTGTTGTCCCGACGACAAGTAGTTGGTTTTCTCCCCTTTATCTTACTACTTCCAGAATTTCCCTTCATTTTCCCTTCATCTTACAGAGCTTTCCAAAAAGGTAGGACGGAAATGAACGGAATTCTTTGAAAAAGGGGAAGGAAAGTGTGCGATGTAATCTGGTATGCATTTCCCTCTTGCTCCTGCACGTGATGACTGAGTGACAGGGAGGTTCAACTCTGATTACTAATCTGAAAATCGGGGTACAGGGGTTTTCGAGGGTGCTGAATCCGATTCTGAGGTCAGAAGCAGCAATTTTCGACCAGCAATTCGATTGCTTTGGTGGCACACGCCTCCGCCTAACTGCCGCGTGGCGCTAGTGCCTCACAAGTCCGGGGTCACGTTTTTCCAGCTTTGTAGAACACAGAATAATTCATATATCCATTGGGATGTCAATCCTGCTATTCATACAAAACGTTCATTCGGACAGACAGTGCTGGATCGAGAGTTGGCTATTCAGACAGACAGTTCGGGACGGGTTCTAGCAGTCCCGGATTTTTTCGAGGACTGTTGATCCTGCACATGCGCACTAGATGCTTCTACCTTCAGGTTGTGTGAAAGGTTACAGTGCTTCAGGTTATCCATTCAGAATCATACAGACACAGTTCTGGACTCGATCCTGGACAGTTCTATCCCCCCTTTTTCTGATAGCAGTTCCATCCCGAACTGGTCCAGGACTGCCTGTCCGAACAAACCTAAAGACTTCTCAGTGGTTGTCTGTCACTGTCACGTGAAACTAAATGTATCCAACGGTTTCAGAGCGCGCAAAGAAGAATCCGGTCCATGGTGAGCTCAGGCACCCTCGGCGGCGGAGCCCACGGCGGCGGAGCCCACGGAGGTGGACCCCACGGAGGCGGACCCCACGGAGGCGGACCTCACGGAGGCGGAGCCCACGGTGGCGGAGCCGCCGGCCCAGGCACGGGTCAGCCTCGTGGACCTCGGAACCCTCAGCAACAACAGCAGCAGCAGCAGCAGCAACAGCAGCAGCAGCAGCAACCAGGAGGGCAGTCGGAGGAGGCCGAGTGGTGATCCACCACGAGGCGCACCAAAAAGAAAAAACTCCCCCACTCCTGACCCGCACTTGACAAACAGACTGACTTCAAAACAACCGTCTGAAAAAAAAAAATAATTCTTTATTGTTCTATGAAGGACCACAATTGTGAGAATTTCTCAAAACCAATCAGGAGTTTTTTCGGAAAAACAAAACCAAACCACATAACAAAAACATCGTCAAACTCAAAACAAGGAAAGGAAACTTTCACTTCTCGTAAACGACACTTGCTAAGTGAGAGAGAGTGAGAGTTAACAATAAGCAGCCCTTAAAGCCAAAGAAGTGGACGCGATATCATTAATAAACAAGAAGAAAATATTGTTGAAAAAAAAAAAAAAAATTATAAAGGTTATTCGGCTAAATCCGGATCACGGATTCACGCGAAAGAAGCCTTTTACCCCCACTTTATCTACCTCCTATTTTTTATTAAAGTCTCAACAAAGAAAAATTCATCTATTTGAAATGAGAGTAAACAATTTTTTGAGCGGAAATTTCATTTCGCCCCCCCAATCCCCGAAATCATAGAGGCCCCTCCCTCGAAGGCATATTTTATATTTTTGATATCACCTTTGAGGGAAAATTTTGTTTTTTTCTTTTTAAATGTTTCTTTTTTATGTTTTTTGTTGAAAATTTTTAAAAGTAAAAGTAAAAAAAAAGTGAAAAAATTTTTAAAGAGCGAAAATTTTTTAATATTTTAAAAGAGTTTTAAGAAGAAAATTGTAAATTTTTTAGGGAAAAAACTATTTGAGAGAGAATGAGACGATTTTTAAATTTTTAAATAATTAAGAAAAAATGTGAAAATGTAAAAAAAAAAAAATCGCACATAACGTTATTAGTTGTGTGCAGAATAAAGGAGATTCAAAAACAGGTGTCAATCTATATTTATATATATGTTATATATATAAAATAGACCTAAATGCAATAGGATATCAAATATTTTTAAATTTTTATCCAGATGATTTTCCACGTCATTTGGAAACTATAACACACGAATACTTGAGCCTCTTGTAAAAAAACAACAAAATTCATCGTTTTTGATCACTGAAAACTTCTAAAAACAAACAATTTTTTTTGCTTGCAACGAAATAAAAAAATAAACCTCCCCCTCTCAAAACGATTTTTTGAAACAGTTTTTCCAAATTTAAATTTTGAAAATTACTTACGAATAACAACCTCGACCCCCCCCCCCCCCTCCCCCAATGAAATGTTTCGGTAACATTTAATTTTTTTATCCGCTCTACTTTAGTGACTTCTTTTTTTTTTTTAGAAAAAAATCAACACAAAAAAATTTATTTCAACAACAAAAAATTTCTTGCGTATAAGAAACGGCTGCTATGAAAAAATACGAGAAAAAAACAAAAAAAAACTTTTTTAACAACCTTTACCCCCCTCAAAGACAGAAAACTTTGCTAATATTAACAAGTAATTTTTTCTATACTACAAAAAACACTCAACGGGACTTGCTGATTAAAAAAAATGAATATCGATCATTTTTTAATTATTAAAATTCATCAAATCGAAGACGATAAAATAAACGCCTATGGTTGATTTCTTTCCAGGGTCGCAGTGTTTAATTTTTGATGATGAAAACGTCACGAATCGAAACCCGTTTGGATGAATCGATTGCGAAATTCATCTCACCGAACTTGAAAAAATAAGCTCATAAAATAAGAATGAAGACAAAAAGCTTTTCATCCGCCGTTTTTGTTTTTCTTTTAGATTATTTTGCAAAATGTACGTCCACCGTATTTTCGTATTGCGCGATAACAGAATGATCTATTTTGTAATACTGCGAAGTTACTAATAAATCGGGTTTCTTTTTTTTAAATTGATTTTCAACCAATTAAGTACATTTTTGTTTTTTGTTTTTATTTTTTTAAATACGGAAAAATAGAAATGAGTAACAATTAGTTTTTTGTACACAGACGTTAAAAATAGTGCAGATTTGTATAGATTGTTTTTTTAAATCAACATTTGGGTGAACCCCAACGCAATAAAACTCAGGTTTAATTTTTACGAATGATAACAAACCATCAAAATACCTCAATACTCGACAGAACATTATATATATACATTTTATATACGCATGATTTGTTAATACAAAGCCAAACAGTTTAAAAATTCATTTTGGGACGTCTTTTGCAAAATTAGTAATTTCGAATTTCACGTAATTACGTCTATCTACATGCAAAACGGTATTTCTAAGGTTTTTTTCGGGAATTTAAAGATGCCTATTTTGGCAGTAGAGGATGTTCAGCAGCATTTTTATTTCAAATTTGTCTCGTCTTTAATAGCCCTCTGGGTTGGTTATTAGCGGGTTTTCCTCAGAAAATCAATCCCTCGAGTAGGTGTTCTTTTTAGCGAAGAATTTAAATAAATAAATAAAAAGTTTATCGGTTAACTTATTTATGCGAATTTTTAGAAAACGCAAATTTATTTTCCTCTACAAGACGGAACCCTCCACGTTCAACGCACACGTTTCAATTATCACCCGGAACCAACGGTTTTCGGATTAAAGAGTTCCTTTGCGTGTAAAATCGCTCTTTAAATTCCCGACTCGATTAAGCCATTGCGACGGACTCGAATCGTCGTTTGATGGAAAACAGCGACGATTTGAGTTCCCTGTTGAAATGGTGAACGAAAATAACGCGTTTTGAAATTTTTCTGTCCTCGTCGGAACAAAGACATTTTCTTACGCAAAATAAGGTTTAATTCCGTTAATCAACAAAAAAAATCAATTGATTTTTTATTTCTTTTTTGGTAGTTTTATACACCGGAGTATTTTTGAAATACACAAAAAAAGTTTTTAAATAACAAATGTGACAACTCAAGGTCAGTGGTATTTAATACTAAGCTACCTCATCCGCGCTTTTTTCTTTTTCTTTTTTTTTTGAAAGTGGGAAATAACACAAATACGGCATTTTAAGGAGAAATACAAATTTGCATCATCACCCTCCCCTCCCCACTCTTTGAATAAGTTCAAAACACGGTTTCAAAACATTTGAAAAAAGACGCGAAACAACTCGAATTTTCTAGGATAAATTCCCCCATTTCAAACCAACGGGAATAAAAACAAAATTTTGTTTATTGAACAAATCTTATATTTTTAAATGCATTTTTCAATTTAAAAAAAATAAAAATACAACGGAAGGCGCGTTTGTGTCACCAGTACGATTTAATTTTCTCCTTTCGTCATGAAACAAAGGATTCACCTGCAATTCGTTTTGCTCTAATGTATATTGTTTAGAATCACAATACTGGGGTTTTGAATTAGTAGAAATGAACCTCCAAAATAAATTGTTTAAAATAAATATTAATAATAAAAATGAACCAAAAAAAAGCTGGCTTGTTGGCATGTTTAAACCGTTTATGCGAGAAATTTGCTTTTTTCAGAAATTGTATTCACCTGTCGCTGGTTTATTTGATCGGTTTTTGGCTTTCATCTCCGGAATTGATCATTCGTTTCTCATCTGTGAGCGTTATCGAATTGTAACGGAGTTGTTTGCGCATAACTGAAAATTCAACTAAATCAGGTAACTCCCAACCCCTGAGCAATTTTGAAATATCCTATTAATATTGTTAGTATTGCTATTATAACTAAACTCCTTGGAGATTGAACGATTTATCGACTCCTCGCAAGATTCTCGCATAAAAAGCGTCCATTATTATTTTAGCGTTGCATGTATCATACCACCTCAATTATATATATTTTTCTAAGCATTTTCCCCCTCTTTTTTCCATTTTTTTAAAATCTCAAATTCTATCAACATTTCCGCGTTCGGGGGGGGAATAATTTTCTGTATTAGGTAACGAAGGGCATTGGACATTTTTTCATTCCTCATTCGAAGGAAACCTCATTATTATCTATTCAAGAAGAAATGAAATTGTCATTCACCCTTTTCTTTTAAAATACAATTTGAAACGAGAGCGGTACCTATGTAACAGGAATTTATCGAGTAGTATGATTTTTGTTTCTCCAGCTTCGTGTGACTATATAAAATATTACTGCTTAGATAAAGAAACAGTTATTTAAAAGAAAATTTTGTCAAAATGATGTACGAAAAAGATTTTGAAAGAATGAAACTGATAACCTTTCTTATTGTATTAACTCTACTGTTGTTTAAGGCTTGGCAAATTTCTTCATTTTTTTCCTCATTTTTGTAATTTTTCTTTCTAACGTTTGATTTTCCTTTTTTTTTGTTGAATAAGTAATAGTGATGAAAAATGTATAAAATAATTTTAAAAATACAAAAAAAAAATTATCACCAGTTTCTCGATGAAATGAAAAATTTAAGGCAAGGGAGCGTGGAGTAGGCAGATCTTATGATTTTGTTCATATTTTGTGAAAGGATTTCGAACGGTTCATCGCTTTTTTTCCGTAGGTGCAAAACTGGTTAAAGTTTGATAGAATGTACAAAGGAATAGGTAAGGATTGATAGTAAGGATATGATTCACGTATTTTAAATGATGTACCTAATAGTGGCAACTTTTATTCATTTATTTTTAACTTTTTGCAGTGGACATTTTTTCGAGCGGCTCCCTTGTCACCTTATATCTATATAAATCATATTGTCTATTCAATGTTATCTGTATTTAATTTTATTCATTTATTTTTCTCTTCAACTTTTCATTGATTATTAAGTATGAGTTTTTCAT
The DNA here is from genome assembly GCA_954871275.1 of Leptopterna dolabrata. NCBI lineage: Eukaryota > Metazoa > Arthropoda > Insecta > Hemiptera > Miridae > Leptopterna > Leptopterna dolabrata. The sequence continues at coordinate 17,830,924 of OX940989.1, forward strand.
TTCATCTTAATTACATTGATTTTTTTTTTTTTTTTTTTTTTTTTTTTTTGCTTTGATGGGAAAGAATTTCTTTTTTTAGCAAACAATGAAGGTACCTCCAATAAGGGAAAAAAACACGACCTTTTGTTTCTTCAGATTTATACAAAAAATGAAATCTGACTGGATTTTGGTTTTTTGACCGTTTTTAATGACCTCAAATCGTAAAATTTACGTCGAAAAAAATTAGAGTGGGATTTTTCGTAATTAATATTTCTTTTCAGGGGACCCCCCAAAACAAATCCACCCCCTCCTCAAACCAAACCCCCCTCTCATTTTTTCTTGGTAAAACAAACGGAAAAAAAAATCTAAAACCAGACGAAAAAACCTTCTGTGTGGATTCTGCATGCTTCTTTATAGTTATTATAAAAGGATTCAAAATGAAATTGAAACAAAAAATATTGTATTTAACTAGTAGAAAAACAAAAAACATGGTTGATTTTTTTTTGTGAACGCGTCTGTCGTGAAATAAAAAGCTAGTTTGTAATAGTTGTTAGAGCAGACAATTCTTTTTAATTTGATTTCATTCATTTTGAACATTTTATTTCTGTTCGTTTACGAGTATAGGTTTTATTTTTTGGGAGAATTTTATTGAAAAAGGGGGCTTGAAGCAATAATTTTATTAGTTTTTTTTTTCCGTTTCTGTGGAATCCGTGTATCGTGGAAAACATGTTGAACGCATCGCTCGCGACTCGAATTCGGGCCGCTTTTTATTCGAATTTTCAAAATTCCGCATTTTGGATAAGCAAAAACAACTCGACTGCGATATTAACGGAGTTCTAAAATAGCCGGATAAAAAGGGAAACGTGGTTTCCCGACAGTTTGGAAGTGTTTCAGAGAGATTGGACAAATTTGGATCATCGTTGAAAATTTTAAACGTTGGGTGTTGAATGTGGCACGTGAAAATAATTTTTTTTACAGGTCTAAATTCGGTGGTTATAAATAGATGGGCGCCACTGGATGATTCCCTCGTTCTTGATCTTAGGGGCAATTTTGGTCGTTGACATTTTGCATTTCATGAAATCTATAAAGGAATCCGGCGTTATGTAGTAGGCGCTCAATAGTCTGTTGAATCGTGCAAGTCGAGTTTGGTTTAATTTGTTGAAAACCATAGTTAAAATCCTCGTATATCTGCGTTAAAATCCTCATTTTCGAAATCCCTCCAGCAACCCCATATTGACTTTTGAAGCTGCCTCTTGCTGATGAGTATGTTTCGGATTCTTTCTGTTAACGTAAAAATCACCTCCGAAAACCTTTTTTTTTCGGAGGACCTCATCTATTTGTTTAAAAAATGCTTAATAATGAATACGCTCTACAGTTTTCTTGTACGATTCAAGGGGATGTTTTTTCGTTTTGGGATGCGAGCGGCCTCGAGACAGCTGATCGACGCGGAAGGGTGATCGTGCCTATTCGAAACGGCAGTTAGAGTTTACTGTCGAAAATCCGTTGAGGGTTAACTGCGCAGATACGCACCTTTAAATTGTCACTCGGGAACATCTCCACGATTGCTTAAGATACGGGCCGGTGACGGAAAGGGAACTCGTAAGGGCTTCTGAAACCTGTAGAAACACGAGCCACTAGTAATATAATTTGTTGTAATTCTATTGAAATACTTCCAATTTGTTTTTGTATTTTTTTCCCGGAAAATATTTCCAGCTTTAGAACTCTGCATCCTACTGAACCAAGTGCCTTAATACCGATATGACGCTGCGATGAACAAAAAAAATTTGGTTTCGGCATTTTTGGCGGTATCGAATTCGGTACCTAGTGGCGATGTCGTTTTCGGCACGGAATTTCCATCGCGATTTTTACGGATTTCACCTTTCAAACCCTTGAATTTCGTTTCCGCCCGACAAACCGCGGCGTTTTTCGTCCGTTCAAAAAACTCGTCACATTTTTCAGGCTTTTGATCGAAAAGTGTTTTCCATCCGACTGTTTCTTTTAATTTTCATATCTCTTTCAACGGAGACGGGTCATTGTTGTTCCTGCGTTAGTTTTTTTTCTGCCGATACTTTAAAACCGTTAACTATTTGTACCCCTCCACAACCCCCCTCACCGTTACGCCGCATAAGACTGATTGTTGCCGCTGAATAAATATTATTAAATAACAAAACCGAAATAAAAACCACAAAAAAATAAAAAAAAAATAAAAAGCGGGCGAACCACAAAAAAATTCAATCGGACTACAAATTTATCAAAAACGAACAAATTTTGGCCGTTTGTGACACCAATTTGGGTCGATTTTTTTGTGATTGTGATCCGCTTTGTCTGTTTTGTTTTGAAATATTTTAAATACGTTACATATTTCTGTTGTAAAAATCCGTCTCAAATGTTGTCCGCCGTTTTTTCCCCTTCTTTTTTGCTTCATTTGGCCCCCTGGCTCCCAAACCCCCATGTTTTTTCTTTTAGCTCCCTCATTGCCCCCTCTCAACCCTCCCATTTTCTTTTTAATTTTTAGTCGTTCATTTTTTTTCTTGTACACCAGGTTATTCTATAATTAAACGAGTATTGTGTATTAAGCAAGAAAATAATTGAAAAAATGGTTTATTAAAATATATAATTAAAAATGGTAAACCAGAATAATTACTTATTAAAAAAAGAATGCAAAAGAAAAAACAAAGCACCTTTTTTTATGTTTTCGTGCTGTATGATGGATAAAATATATATATTGAGTTTTGTTTATTTGAATAAAGAGTTAGAATGAAATAATTCAATTAATAATCAGTATAAAAAATCCGGGAAAAAATTGATAAAAGGAACTTTTTTTCTGGAAAAACCGTTGGTAAAAAAAATAATTTGCAGTACAAAATAACTAAATAATTATATTATAGAGAAAAACTGTATTATCTGTTTTGTTGAAAATAGAATTGGAAATGAAACAAACCGCGACCGGTTTTTTAAAAAATTTTTTGTAAACAACTTGAAAAAAAAAGGCACCCCCTCCAGTATCAGGCGAGATTTCAACCATTATAATAACGGAGGCTAAGGTACAGGTTTTTCAAAGGTTTCCGCAACCCGGGACGCTCACCGGAAACGAAAGTTTTCATCGCAAATAACGAAAACGGAGTTGGAAACATAATCAGCGCCGATTTTCGTTGACTTTCCCGGGACTTTAGGTACTTGGGGAGAAAACGAAGTCCTGAAGTTCGATTTTTTGCTGTTTTTTTTTCGTTTTCGGGACGATCCCGGGGCTTGCGGAAAACTTCTCAAAAAGATAATCAGTTTTTTAAATGATTACGAGTGGTTTTGCCCCCACTATATATTGTAAGGTTTATGATGCGGAAGGGTCTCGATTTTTATGTTTCTTCAATTTGTCTCTTCTTTGATTTTATATCTTCGTTTATATATTATATATTTATATGATTTTTTGGGAAGTAGTATCGTTGAAAGATGTTGGTTGTAGTTGAAAGGCGTTTGTTGTTGTGCGCCGAGTGTATATTATTGTTGTACGCATTGTTCATTAAGATGTTTATTGTCTGTAACAATTGTTTCTCTTTCTTATTCTGTATATCTTTTTTTTTTTTTATTTCTCTTGATTATTCTTTCTTTTTTTGAGGCCTTGATATGTGAAGGCGCGTTCTTTTAGTGTACGTAGCGGGGGCACCATGGTGTAGTCAATGCAAGCAATGCACTCTCCTTTTTCTACCGATGGAAAATAAATTATTCTAGTTATAAAAAATTTTTGTTATTTCCTTTATCCTTCTTGCTCTTGAAACTATACGTTGGTTCCTGGGGTGAGCTGGTGGCCGAGCGCGGTATTAGAGCTGTGATTAGCTGGGTTGGTACCTGCCAACCCGAGATGGGATGTTATCAACTCATTTGTTTTTAGCTAACACACTTCAACTGTCAACACTGATAAGTGAAAAACAAAGCCAAATGGCCTTCATTTTACCGAACTTAAACGAGATGTGTAGCTGACTAATTATGTAGCTAACCGACACTTCAGCTGTCACACTGATAAGTGGCAAAAACAAAGCCCAATGATCTGCATAATTGTGCCTTCATTTTACCAAAGTTTTAATCGGCGATGGGTTGTTATCAACTAATTTGTTTAGCTAACCGACACACTTCAACTGTCAACACTGGTAAGTGGCAAAAGCAAAGCCCAATGATCGGCATAACAATTATTGTGCCTTCATTTTACCGAAGTTTTAGCCCGAGATGGGTTGTTAATAACTAATTTTTTAGCTAACCAACGCACTTCAACTGTCAACACTGATACGTGGCAAAAGCAAAGCCCGATGATCGGTATAATTGTGCCTTCATTTTACCGAAGTTTTAACCTGAGATGGGTTGTTATCAACTAATTTTTTGCTAACTGACTCTGTCAGCACTGAAAGTGGCCAAAACAAAGCCCGATGATCAGTATAATTGTGCCTTCATTTTACCAAAGTTTTAACCTGAGATGGGTTGTTATCAACTAATTTTTTAGCTAATCGACACTTCAACTGTCAACATTGATAAGTGGCAAAAACAAAGCCCAACGATCTGCATAATTTTGCCTTCATTTTACCGAAGTTTTAATCGGAGATGGGTTGTTATCAACTAATTTTTTAGCTAATCGACACTTCAACTGTCACACTGATAAGTGGCAAAAGCAAAGCCCTGAGATCGGCATAATTGTGCCTTCATTTTACCGAAGTTTTAACTTGAGATGGGTGGTTATCAACTAATTTTTAGCTAACCAACATATCAACGAACAGCATAATTATTGTGCCTTCATTTTACCAAAGTTTTAAACTGGGACGGGTTGTTATCAGCTAATTTTTTAGCTAATCGACACTTCAACTGTCACACTGATAAGTGGCAAAAGCAAAGCCCAGAGATCGGCATAATTGTGCCTTCATTTTACCGAAGTTTTAACCTGAGATGGGATGTTATCAACTAATTTTTTAGCTAATCGACACTTCAGCTGTCACACTGATAAGTGGCAAAAGCAAAGCCCAGAGATCGGCATAATTGTGCCTTCATTTTACCGAAGTTTTAACCTGAGATGGGTCGTTATCAACTAATTTTTAGCTAGCCAACATATCAACGAACAGCATAATTATTGTGCCTTCATTTTACCAAAGTTTTAAACTGGGACGGGTTGTTATCAACTAATTTTTTAGCTAATCGACACTTCAACTGTCACACTGATAAGTGGCAAAAGCAAAGCCCAGAGATCGGCATAATTGTGCCTTCATTTTACCGAAGTTTTAACTTGAGATGGGTGGTTATCAACTAATTTTTAGCTAGCCAACATATCAACGAACAGCATAATTATTGTGCCTTCATTTTACCGAAGTTTTAACCTGAGATGGGATGTTATCAACTAATTTTTTAGCTAATCGACACTTCAGCTGTCACACTGATAAGTGGCAAAAGCAAAGCCCAGAGATCGGCATAATTGTGCCTTCATTTTACCGAAGTTTTAACCTGAGATGGGTCGTTATCAACTAATTTTTAGCTAACCAACATATCAACGAACAGCATAGTTATTGTGCCTTCATTTTACCGAAGTTTTAACCTGAGATGGGATGTTATCAACTAATTTTTTAGCTAATCGACACTTCAACTGTCACACTGATAAGTGGCAAAAGCAAAGCCCTGAGATCGGCATAATTGTGCCTTCATTTTACCGAAGTTTTAACTTGAGATGGGTGGTTATCAACTAATTTTTTAGCTAATCGACACTTCAACTGTCACACTGATAAGTGGCAAAAGCAAAGCCCAGAGATCGGCATAATTGTGCCTTCATTTTACCGAAGTTTTAACCTGAGATGGGTCGTTATCAACTAATTTTTAGCTAACCAACATATCAACGAACAGCATAATTATTGTGCCTTCATTTTACCAAAGTTTTAAACTGGGACGGGTTGTTATCAACTAATTTTTTAGCTAATCGACACTTCAGCTGTCACACTGATAAGTGGCAAAAGCAAAGCCCAGAGATCGGCATAATTGTGCCTTCATTTTACCGAAGTTTTAACCTGAGATGGGTCGTTATCAACTAATTTTTAGCTAACCAACATATCAACGAACAGCATAGTTATTGTGCCTTCATTTTACCGAAGTTTTAACCTGAGATGGGATGTTATCAACTAATTTTTTTAGCTAATCGACACTTCAACTGTCACACTGATAAGTGGCAAAAGCAAAGCCCTGAGATCGGCATAATTGTGCCTTCATTTTACCGAAGTTTTAACTTGAGATGGGTGGTTATCAACTAATTTTTAGCTAGCCAACATATCAACGAACAGCATAATTATTGTGCCTTCATTTTACCGAAGTTTTAACCTGAGATGGGATGTTATCAACTAATTTTTTTAGCTAATCGACACTTCAACTGTCACACTGATAAGTGGCAAAAGCAAAGCCCTGAGATCGGCATAATTGTGCCTTCATTTTACCGAAGTTTTAACTTGAGATGGGTGGTTATCAACTAATTTTTAGCTAGCCAACATATCAACGAACAGCATAATTATTGTGCCTTCATTTTACCGAAGTTTTAACCTGAGATGGGATGTTATCAACTAATTTTTTAGCTAATCGACACTTCAACTGTCACACTGATAAGTGGCAAAAGCAAAGCCCAGAGATCGGCATAATTGTGCCTTCATTTTACCATAGTTTTAAACTGAGATGGGTCATTATCAGGTACCTACAGTACTATTCATTGATAATTGGTTGATACATTCGGTGCAACCCGATCTCGCACAATTTTGAGCTGAATTTTCAAGAAAATTACATCAAAGACGTGAAAAAAAATTTTCTCATTTTCTTGGCCTGCAGTGATCCCAGACGCCTTTGCTTTGATAACAGAATGCCTGTTGCAAAACCCCAACTGCTGCCTAGTGGCCAGTTCTCAATACAATCGTGGACTATTCAAAAAGTCGATGCAGGTATTTGCCCCCACCTACCCTAATACTTTTCATTCCCCCTTTTCCCTCTCATATTTCTGCTACCCAGAAGTATGTCATGTGGGGAGGAGTGTAACAGTGTGGGCTGTTCTTCGATTCGGTTTTTTTCTTCCGGTGGAGACGGGGTCACTTGGGGAAGCCTAATCGATATCCCTTCTTAAATGGTGATAATCTCGCTGGTCTAGAAGGGGGGGACTCTCGAGGGTCCACCCCCCGCTGTTACAATGTTTAATAAACAGAGCCAGGCTCTGGATGTATAATAAACCAGGCTCAGTTGTTAAATCTCGTTCATGGGTCACCGACGTGCTCCCTAACATCGATGAAGACCGATTTAGACAGATGGACCGTTTGAATTGGGGGCAGTTTCAAATGCTCCTGGATGAAATTAAAGACAACTGAATCTTCGTCAGAAAACTGATAACCAGAGCCCTTCACAATATGGCACTTATTTTTGTGAAATAGTGCCCTATAAAATATGGCAATATGGCACTTATTTTGACCCAAATATGGCACTTATTTCTCTCAATATGGCACTTATTTTTCAACCCTCTCCGACCACCCCAGCTATTCTGAGACGATAATATCACAACACACAAGTTATTTATGCTAAATAATTTATTTTATTTACAAAGCTTTATACAAATAATTTATTATTATTATTATTAAATAACAACATCAGGTGTGAAGCAACGCTTTCCATTGAAAATCCCAGCCGTCGATCACTGAGAAGGTATTTCATTTTTGGGAAAGTCCTCTCCACATCAGCTGGTGTTGCCGGGGCGTATTTCATAGAGAGGACATCAGCAGGTTCCCAGCCTTCCTTCAGAGTGGCTTCCTCACCAGACAGAGTGGCGACCAGTGGAAGCACCCCATTCCAAAATGGTTAGGGGTTCGAGAAACCTCATGTCATTCAGAAATTTTCACTGCAAATTTTTTTTTTTCAATTTTTTTGAAGGAGTTTGGCGAAAAAAAGGCAAAACATGGCACAAACATGGCATTTTCCAAAGAATCGGCCGAATATGGCATTTAAAAAAAAATCGGCAGAATATGGCATTTTTGTATGGCGCCATGGCAATATGGCATTTGAAGGGCTCTGATAATAAATGATAATTCAGTTCGTTATTAAGACTTCGCGTGGGTACAGGCAACTCACCACCGTTGCGCAAGATGATACTCCAGAGAACTTTCACGGCGACCCAGGTCCGGACGTCCGATCGTTAAGACGGCACGTCGATGACGACAGACGGGAGGAATCCAAGCGATTCGCCGGATAAACGGCGGACGCTCGCCATCACCGCGCAATGGCGTCAAGTTGAACCGAACTGTCAAAAGGACACACGGATCTACGAAATGTGTACGCACCTACCTGCCTACCTAGGCAATGGGTTCAAATTCATTACCTATATTTTGGCAATAAAAGAGTAACAATGTACATGTTATAAGTATAGGTATCTTATACATTCATGAAGAAAAGATTTCTCCTAATACAGGGTGATCCTCTCGTAGATGCAAAAAAAATTTGCGTAAAATTACATAAAAAATGGAGTAAAATGCCGCCAACCGCACATTTTTATCAGAATCCATTCTCGAGATCTGATTTTTTAAAGGTTTTTTCAGGAAAACCGTGTTTTTTTCCTTTTAAACTCAAATTTCTCCGCTTTACCTCATTTAATTTTACTTTTTGACCTCATTTTCGGAATCAGCGTTAAATTTTCCATACGCATGGTGTACTTCAAGTCTTGAAAAGTACGATCTAGAGACTACAATAACAGCTCAAACATTAGACGAATTTGAAAAAGTAAAATTTCTGAAATTATAAAAACGTTACTACTCCTCCGAAAAAAAAAATCCTCGAAACTGGCAAATCTCTTGAAAACGTCTTCATTTAATAAGCTTTCCAATGGCATGGTCAACTTTGCGATTATCTTGTTTCTTTGATGAAAAATACAAGTTTAAATGCAAGAAAACGTTAGGCACCTCAAAAGGGGGAATTTGATCAGAGGGTAGAAAAAATGTAAAAAAAAAAGTTTTTAAATGAAAAATTTTTGAGTCAATAATGTCAATTTACAATTCGAAATCAGGTTTTCCGGTAATTAGGAAAGCCCGTTTTCAAAATGCCCACCGTTATTTCTTATGCATGCTCTAGCACGCTTACGCATTTGTCCCACTGTCACGTTGAATGTCAGACGTTCTTGCACCGTCACGCTTGCCTCTTGAATTCGTCTCTTTAAATCTTCAACATCTTGTAAATCAGTAGCACAAACCGTTGATGAGTTCCCGTGAATACCCGAGAATATGGAACCCGTCGGCCAGGATATCTAGCACGATACTGCTGCTGTGCAGCAAGCGCATTTCCATCGCACAACCCTTACACGAGATGTATGTCGGCGTACTCGCGGTTAGTGAGCAGTGCCATTTCTAACATCAAAATGCATTGGGAATAACTTCCCATCACGTTGTTGTTCAAACAGGTGGATACACGAACTCATTTAGATACACTGTAATGCGTTGATTTTGAACCTTAGAACTAATTTATTGTTCAGGGACACTACTCCCCCTGATGACAAAAACCATAAAATCTAACGTTTTCTTGCATTTAAACTAATTAAATTGGCACTATTGACTCAATTTTTTCAATTAAAACATTAAAAAATTATTTTTACATTTTTTCTACCCTCTGATCAAATTCCCCCTTTTGAGGTGCCTAACGTTTTCTTGCATTTAAACTTGTATTTTTCATCAAAGAAACAAGATAATCGCAAAGTTGACCATGCCATTGGAAAGCTTATTAAATGAAGAAGTTTTCAAGAGATTTGCCAGTTTCGAGGATTTTTTTTGGAGGAGTAGTAACGTTTTTAAAATTTCAGAAATTTTACTTTTTCAAATTCTTCTAATGTTTGAGCCGTTTTTGTGGTCTCTAGATGGTACTTTTCAAGACTTGAATACACCATGCGTATGGAAAACTTAACGCCGATTCACCAGAACTTGTGCTGTCAGGTGGAGCTCACTCGAAAAACACGTTCCCTTCCGTTCCCTTAAACAGAATCGAACTGATCTAAAATAAAAATAAAAAGTGAAAATAAAAAATAACTGAAAAAGTAAAAGAGGAGAACCACTAACTAAGAGCATCCTTCGCTCTTCAAAAGGGGGAATTTGATCAGAGGGTAGAAAAAATGTAAAAAAAACCAGTCATGCAGCATGACTTAATGAGCGAATTTTCAAAGAAATATTCGAATTAATGGCTATGGTTTTGAATAAAGGAAAACTTCGGTCTAAAATTTGGTTTTCTATGTATATTCTCTTCGTATTTATTTTAATTTGTACGTTTTGTCCATCCTGATTCTACCGTTTGTTTATTACGTAATTGTGCTAAGTGCTTATTTATTTGATCGCTGTGGGTAAATTCAAGGAGTTGTACTAATCGTTTGCCTCCCCCTTTTTTGCTTCGAACTCTCGTCTTCAATTAATACTTCTCACATATTTCAATCTGACCACTCTAAGGGGGTGGGGGGGGGGGGGGGGTAAGAGTTTAAAGATTATCCTAGTTTTGGGTAATTTTTGCGCACTTTAAATGCTCTAATTTAAGAACGGATTTAGATATCTAAAATCCGATTTCACTATCGTGTTCAGCGTGCAAAAACCTTTAAAATGAGGGGTCACTTGTTAGAAAATAACATTTTGGGGATTTTTGGGTATATTTTGCGCACTTTAAATGCTCTAATTTGAGAACGGATCAAGATATCTAAAATCCGATTCCACCATCGTGTTCAGCGTGCAAAAACCTTTAAAATGAGGGGTCACTTGTTGGAAAATAACATTTTGGGGATTTTTGGGTAATTTTTGCGCACTTTAAATGCTCTAATTTGAGAACGGATCAAGATATCTAAAATCCGATTCCACCATCGTGTTCAGCGTGCAAAAACCTTTAAAATGAGGGGTCACTTGTTAGAAAATAACATTTTGGGGATTTTTGGGTAATTATTGCGCACTTTAAATGCTCTAATTTGAGAACGGATCAAGATATCTAAAATCCGATTCCACCATCGTGTTCAGCGTGCAAAAACCTTTAAAATGAGGGGTCACTTGTTGGAAAATAACATTTTGGGGATTTTTGGGTAATTTTTGCGCACTTTAAATGCGCCAAAACCCTCCTTAGAGTAGGCCAATTTCGCCCATCTTCGAACTTAGCCTTTCGATTGCCAAGATAGATTTTTTGTGCAAATTTGAGCTGTTTATCTCAATTCTATCGAGAGTTATCGTCTGGAGTGACACATATATAAATAAATATATATATATATATATATATATACATATAAAAAAGTGTTAAATTTCAGGAATCGTTTTAGAATGGTCTGAAACGGATTTCTATGAAGAAAATTTCCAAAAATTTATATTATTTAAATTTCGAAGCCATTGCAATAGCTTCATTTTCTTTGAAAATTCGCTAAAAAAAGTTTTTAAATGAAAAAATTGAGTCAATAATGTCAATTTACAATTCGAAATCAGGTTTTCCGGTAATTAGGAAAGCCCGTTTTCAAAATGCCCACCGTTATTTCTTATGCATGCTCTAGCACGCTTACGCATTTGTTGTCCCACTGTCACGTTGAATGTCAGACGTTCTTGCACCGTCACGCTTGCCTCTTGAATTCGTCTCTTTAAATCTTCAACATCTTGTAAATCAGTAGCACAAACCGTTGATGAGTTCCCGTGAATACCCGAGAATATGGAACCCGTCGGCCAGGATATCTAGCACGATACTGCTGCTGTGCAGCAAGCGCATTTCCATCGCACAACCCATACACGAGATGTATGTCGGCGTACTCGCGGTTAGTGAGCAGTGCCATTTCTAACATCAAAATGCATTGGGAATAACTTCCCATCACGTTGTTGTTCAAACAGGTGGATACACGAACTCATTTAGATACACTGTAATGCGTTGATTTTGAACCTTAGAACTAATTTATTGTTCAGGGACACTACTCCCCCTGATGACAAAAACCATAAAATCTAACGTTTTCTTGCATTTAAACTAATTAAATTGGCACTATTGACTCAATTTTTTCAATTAAAACATTAAAAAATTATTTTTACATTTTTTCTACCCTCTGATCAAATTCCCCCTTTTGAGGTGCCTAACGTTTTCTTGCATTTAAACTTGTATTTTTCATCAAAGAAACAAGATAATCGCAAAGTTGACCATGCCATTGGAAAGCTTATTAAATGAAGACGTTTTCAAGAGATTTGCCAGTTTCGAGGATTTTTTTTGGAGGAGTAGTAACGTTTTTAAAATTTCAGACATTTTATTTTTTCAAATTCGTCTAATGTTTGAGCTGTTGTTGTGGTCTCTAGATGGTACTTTTCAAGACTTGAATACACCATGCGTATGGAAAATTTAACGCTGATTCTGAAAATGAGGTCAAAAAGTAAAATTAAATTAGGTAAAGCGGAGAAATTTGAGTTTAAAAGGGGAAAAAACGGTTTTCCTTAAAAAACTTTAAAAATAAATCATATCTCGAGAACGGATTGAGATAAAAATATGCGGTTGGCGGCAATTTACTCCATTTTTGATGTAGTGTTGCGCAAAATTTTTTTTTCATCTACGAGCGGATCACCCTGTATAAATGTTTTAATAAAAAATACATCATACATCACTAATAGTATAACAAGGATCTCAGATATTGCCCAACATGAGAATAAGTTCACCAGAACTTGTGCTGTCAGGTGGAGCTCACTCGAAAAACACGTTCCCTTCCGTTCCCTTAAACAGAATCGAACTGATCTAAAATAAAAATAAAAAGTGAAAATAAAAAATAACTGAAAAAGTAAAAGAGGAGAACCACTAACTAAGAGCATCCTTCGCTAGAAGAACCTGCTAAATTCGGCGTTTAAATTCTTTCAGACTTCGAAACGCAAATGTGTTAATTTTATTTTCATAAAAAATGTATAACGCTCTATTGTAAGAGACACGTTTAAAGAGCTCTGTGCCACATTTAGGTAGCTTGACGATAGTCAACGAGGCCAGTCTGGTGTTCGAGACCACAGACAAATCATTCTCGTTAATGCCAGTTTTGAAAACGTGAACGCACGATTCTAAAAGAAAGATCTGCCTTAGATACAAAACATTAAATTCATTATATAGCCGTGAGGTAGGATATCTAGAAGGCTTGTTCAAGATAACCTTAAGAAGCGAGTTTTGAAGTACCTGCACACATTGCAGATGGGTTTTACAAGTACTTCCCCATACAATCAACCCATACTTCAGAAGCGAAAAAGCCAGGCCAAAATAAATGCTCTTCATCATCTTCAGTGACAGAAAACCTCTAGCAACTCGAAACACGTATAGCAATTTTCTTAACTTTGTAACCACTGCCCCAGAAAACAATGGCAGTATCATCCGCAAAACCAAACATTTTTCCACTGAGTGAGAGATCTAACAACCCATTGACATACAAAAGAAACAAAAGGGGCCCAATACAGTTCCTTGGGGTACTCCACATCTGACAATAGTTTCCGTACTTGTAAAACCGTCTTCTGCTCGTTGTTTATAACAGATTAATAAATCGGCTGGTGTGTCTGCTACCTACCAACCAAGACCTAAATAGGTAAACCTATCCAAGTTCGGGTGACATCTGTAGCGTCTGAATAATATTACAAGTTTGCGAGCGGATATCATCTACTGTTGCTCTCGTTAGAACTAAATTTATGTTGCGATAAAGTCACCTTAAGTGGTACAAAATTGAGACATTTCGCCAAAATGTTTGAAATACAAAAAAAAGGACTAGTTCGGACGATTTCCGGAAACAAAAAGTGGGCCAAAGTAAGTTTTCAAGAGTCGAAAATGGTTTTGAAAAAAAATCCAATTCGCTCATGTGTTTTACGCTGCATGACCAGAAAACTGCCATTACCTTTATTGACGGAAAACTGCCATTACCACCCCTATAAAGACGAGGCTGTTCTCTGAGTCTGTGGGATGTGGATGGTCTATGGCTGCACTTGGTTCGGTTTCTACTTTACCTCCGGGTGACTCCTACGGCGTTCACAGACTACCGGGTAATAATAGCCCCCCCCCCCCCCCCCCGCCCCAACACAGTTGCCAAAATTTACCCGCCAAAGACCTCCTCAGCCGCAAAAAAGATTAACATCCATTTTAGCGGGCAAAATGGAATCCTTTTTTCGGCTGAGGAGGTTTTTTACATAATTTTATATTATCTTTTTGCATTGACGAAGTAAACATTTTTTCCCAGTACCTAATTTTTTAAAAATTTCTCAGTAGGTACCTATACTTATACCTAACAATTTCAAAATGGGGGGGGGGGGGGCAAAATGCACCTCCTTGGAGCGTAAAGAATGTGTGTGCAAAATTTTAGCTCGATCCGTTATGACACGGCTACAGCCCTGTGAAAGAAGAAGAACGAACGCTGCCAAGTCGTTGTCACTTGGGTTTATTATTCTACTGGACACACCTACAGAAATTTTGCCGTTCATTGACTGTTTCTTTCATGTGCAATAATTGAAATAGCTATTTCTGATGGCTTCCACCAATTTTGGCCCCCAAAAACACGAATTAGGCTCCTATGTACAAATTATCTTTGATCATTGGTAGTGACATTAATTGTCTTGATTCACCTGTTGATACTACTTCTAGTGTTGTTATACACATTTATGGAGATTTCAGACTATTTCTCAGGTTTTGACTCATAAAAATTTTGGGAAATGAACCTTCGTTACAACCTCAATTCTTCACTTTGGTCAAAATCAGCTTCATATTTGGTTTTCTCGCCCTAAAAAAACATAAAAACGGTACCTCTCAACCTCACGTTAACTAAAACCTGAAAAAAAACTCGAAAAACCCTATTTTTACACCAATTTTTCATCCATAACACTCTTGGGTTTATTCCGATCGGGCTGCCGAGCTTCGGAGCCCAACTGGGACCCAAATGGGTACCCAAACTGTGGGCGGAAGAATGACGATTATAGACCAACATTTAACGTAAATTTAAGGCTGAAACTTCGTCAGAACCTCAATTTTCCACTCTGGTCAAAATCGACTTCAAATTCGGTCTCCTCGTCCTAAAAAACATGCAAAACGATACCTCGCAAGCTCATGTGCACTAAAACACCAAAAAACCCTATTTTAAAAGCAGTTTTTTCACCCATAACACCCCTGGGTATATTCCGATCGGGCTGCAAAGTTTCGGGACAACAGGACCCAAATGGAGCGTTTGCTTGAAAGAACGAATTTTTTAGACCAAAAATGAAGTAGATAAATATGCATGATACAGCGTAAGGCGGACGGACAAATACATGGCGGAATACATAGGCGGAATCTACAAATACATAGCTGCGTATTATTCACAGAATAATAAACCAACTAAAGTTGAAACATTGCGATTTTCAAATGTTGGGGCCGAGTTATCGTGGGGGGGGGGGGGGGTCAACCCTACCTACTTGTTCTGTCCTGTAAACAGTGTTCTTGGTAGCTGAGTAGGTTTTTGTTGATATTCGATTTTCTTGGCGAGCGGAACGCTCCCGCGCCTCCCTCTAGATTATGTTATACATAATTAGTCAAATAATACCACTGAATGGGGCATTAGATAGAGAATCCTCGCCCTGATGAAGACAACACGAGATAAAGAAAGCCCGAAACATAAATATATCTGATTTGGACTGCATGCCTTCACAGCAAATTAGGAATAATCGTGGATTTTCAACAAAAAAAAGGTAAATTCAAAAACTTGGAAAAAATGTTCTTGTAGCGCCCAGAGTTGCCATATGGCAACATTGAAATAATTATCCTAATTACAGATAGGATAATGGGTTATTTTACATAGGTATCTATGTTAGCAAAAATTTGAATAGTTTTCTTCAGGAATGATACGATGAAGTAGGTACTAGCAAGTGTTCTAAATGAACAAAACCTCTCATTCGTAGGTTTTTGCATGTTGCCTGCAGATGTTGAGGAAAATACGTAGTTATATGTGCCTTTAAACAAAATCTATATTCTACAATCTACTCCACAGTACAGTGAGTATCCCAGAAATTGCTGCTCTTAAATCTCAAAGGTTCCCTGGGTGGACTCTTCTGTGAGAGTGTGAGATGTTCCACGAAGACCTTTCTCTTGGGAGCCTTGATTTAACAGGTATGTTCGGTCGGCAGGGAACGAGACGTCAGATCCTCACGAGTGGAAATGGAAGGACACCGAGTGGGGCCGGCCAGGCGGACCAAGACCAACTCAGAAGTCCTCAGTCTGTCATCACACCTCAGTGAACGAGTGAAGTCGCGTTGTTCTGAACGGTTACTCTTGTCAGGCATCGATTCACTACGAAACCTGGTAAGATCCAAACCTTGCTAACATAAATAATACGTACGTGGGTAATAACCACCTCCATTCCAACGAGTCCTAATCCTTAAATAATCAAAAACGCTGCAAAGTCCTTGTCACATGGGTTTATTATTCTATTGGACACACCTACAGAAATGTTGGCTGTTTATTTATTGTTTCTTTCATATAAAATAATCGAAATAGCTATTTCTGGTGGTTTCCACCATTTTTGGCCACTAAAACACGAATTAGGTGCGCTCCTTTTTTTTTTTCAATTGATCTTTGATCATTGGTAGTGCCATTTAATCGTCTTGATCCACCTGTTGATACTACTTCCAGTGTTATTGTACAAATTGATGGTGATTTCAGACAATTTCCCAGGTTTTTGACTCATAAAAAATCAATTTTGACAGCTGAACCTTTGGTAGAACCTCAATTTTCCACTCTTTGGTCAAAATCGACTTCATATTCGGTCTTGTCGTCCCCAAAAACATGGAAAACGATACATCAAAAGCTCATGTTACTAAAACACAAAAAGTACCTATTTTTACACACATTTTCACTCATAACATCCCTGGGTGTATTCCGATCGGGCTGAAACGTTTCGGGACACAACTAGGGCCCAAATGGAGCATGTGTGCGAAAGAACGAATTTTTTAGACCAAAAATGAAGCCGGTACACAGTGTTAGTTGTGACGAGTAGGAACACCAACCCAATACGCAGGCACCTGATGCACTCATGCAAATAGCTATTATTCGCATTCAAGATTGATGAATCCGTTTGAAATATTTGCACCCGGATGAGGCAAAATCTTTGTTCGACTTATTAGCAGTGTGGCAGGTCGAGAGTTGCGAAACCAGAAGGGAGACCCGACCTGGCAAAGTCGATTTGAAGGAAGTCAAGGCTTACTTGTTTATTCTATATATAAATATCTACATCCATACCGCACACCCTAAAAGCGGCCCGCACACGATCAATATTACAATTGTCAATATGAAAAGATATTGTCAATAATATTGACCGTGTGCGGGCGCAAAGTGGATTGAAGGTCGGTATTGATGAGAATATTGACGATATCCGGATTTTCTGTTCTTCGGTCGTCAACATCGGAAAGTGGAGGGGATATTGTCAATATTATTGACCTTATGCGGGTGAACGTCAATATTTTCATCAACCTTCAGTTCGTCTCGAATCGAAACGCGATGAAGGTGGTCTGAGCAACAGGTTGTTTTTCGGTTTCACATTTTACATTCAGTGCGTAGGTACCTACTTTACTCCCTATGATCATGGAAATTCGCTAAAGTTAAAAAATCTCCTTATTTTAACATTAATAAATAACCATGGCTATGAAAAACTTAGTCTTGTAATACATATATCAGCGCTTCACAAGTTTTGACGACGATTCCCCTATGGTTCTCGGCGACATGATAACTGAGAACTTCTTCAGGTCTTCAAAAGTCCTTCCGGTAGCCAGATATCGGAGAGTCAATGCCAATCTCTCATCAGCAGAGATACAATCTCTCATGTTCGTATCATTTCGTTTTACAAATGGTAGAACCAACCCGAGCAACTTCTGGAAACTGTCTTCGCCCATCCTGAAATAATTCTTGTAGTCATCTTCATCAGTGGAGCTGTTATGTTTTAACAAAACCATATGAGTGTACTCCTCTCTCTTCTTGAACCACTCCCTCATCCAGCGTTTTCTTGTTGTTCGATGGTATGCCATTCCCATTGCCATAATCATGGCAATGCATGCTTTTTTACGGTTGTCCATTACAAGTAAAACCAGTAAACACCAAAAAACCAGAAAATCCACGCAGCTATCACCCTGCTCGTTCGCGGCAGAAAAAGGAACCGAGAACATTCATTGACCAAATTATTTTCAATATTATTGATCGTGTGCGGTGGGGTAGTATTGAAAAGGGTTGATTCGAGTATTGATAGCTGTATTGACAATACTGATATTGACAATAATATTGACCGTGTGCGGGGCCGCTTTATACGGTTCTTAGTATTTGAAGAATGAACTATTATGGGTCTATCTTCCTCGTACCTGCATTCCAACCCAACTACCAGAAGCCAGACCGAACCGTAGGTACCTAATTAGTTGTATGAAAATCGTTTGTCGTTATCTTTAGCATGAAAGGCCATTTTGCAAGATTTTGCAGACGAAGTACTAGGTTCGTACTAGGTTATCTAAGGCCTAACCCTCTCTTTCAACCGTCTCAAACCTGCTTTTCAAATTTCAACTCACACAGACGGACAGGACGACTAAAAACCTGCTTGGTAAAACAAAAACTTCTGCAAAGTTGGGTGGGCACTTAGGACGCTATGTTAGCTTGTAACATGGACGTATAGAATCATTTGATAGAAAAATGATGAGTCAAAATTATTGATAGAGTATTAATAAATTACCAAATATGCGTAACAGGATTATAGGTATTAATATTTTAAACAGTTGTGGTATAAACCCGGGCAAATGGTCTGTCTAACAGTTCCGGAGTTTCGCATGTGACAGCAAAGTTCAGTTAAATCCAAAGTGTTATTTCCTGCCTCCAGTACTCAACCAGCTAGTGACGACGGATTCCTCCGGAAGGTAGTCATTTGGTAATATATAACAAATTTCAAGTTTGTGCAGGCGCAATGAGTACTACTGATCCAACCACAACGAAATTCATAGGCAATCGTCTTGAAGCCAGCTCCCCAACAACCCTCTCAAATTCACGTTTGCGCATGCGCAAAAGCTACCATTGGTCCTTGAAAATTTCACTAAAATTTATCTTGTAGTGCTAGTGTTTCACATGTGACAACAAATATCAGTTTTGCGCATGCGCAACGGCTACTACTCATCCAACCACGACGAAACTCGTAGGCAATCGTCTTGAAACTCGGTGGTGGCCACCGAGCGAAATCGGTCCATTAGGAACATTGAGAAATTGTTTTCATGATATTTACATTTGCGCATGCGCAGTGGTTATTACTGATCCAATCGCGACAGAATTCATAGGTAATCGTGTTGGAGCCAGCCCCCCAACTACCCTACGAATTTGAGTGAAATCGATCCATTAGGAACTGAGAAATCGATGTTTCATTATATGTATGTTTGCGCAAGCGCATTGATTATTACTGATCAAATTGCGACGAAATTCATAGGTAATCGTCTTGGAGCCAGCCCCCAACTACCCTCCATATTTGAGCGAAATCGGTCTATTAGGAACACTGATAAATCGCTACCATAGGCGATTTACATTCACAGGAAGATTTAAATCGACCGGTCCGTTAGGGATTTAAATCCATCGGTCCATTAGGAACTGATAAATCGCTACCACTAGCGATTTAAATTCGACGACGATGAAATTCATATGGGACCGTCCATAATTTCGTATAGTTTTTCCCGGGAAAAGAAAGTGACCACAGACAGACACAGAACCAGAATATTGTTCAGAAAGCTTTGAAGTGCAAAAAGCAAGTGGGAATTTTGATTTTGGAAAACAATTTTTCTTTTTACTTCTCGCACGAATATAAGCTTAAACTCATGCTTACCTACCATATTTGTACGGAGCTAAGATTTCCAAATGCCTAATGACAATCGTGACTGATTATTTTGTCCCTTGGATAAAGTGCGCTTGCTAGAAGAGCGCACCACCATTGCTCTCCTACCATTTTCTTTGGAGATCACATCAAAGCTTTTCCTTTCATTTCAAAACAACGAAAAAAAAACCACAGTCATGCAGCATGGCTATAAGAGCGAATTTTCGAAGTTTTCGGCATCTTCCTCCTCCGCCTAAAATTTTCTGAAAATTAATTTTCGGCCAATGTTTTCCCAACTTGATACCATACAAAATTAAAACAGGAGTAGTTTTACGCAAAGTAAAATTTGGGGTGGAAGGAGGGGGGGGGAGGGGGAAATCAAAAATGTTTTGAATACCAGAAGAGTAGGTATTGGGTACGTAACAAATTTTATGTTCCATTTTTTGCCGAGTAACACCTCGGTTTGTAGATTTTCCAACGCTGAACACGATGGTGAAGTCAGAATTGCGATATCCCATTCCGTTATCAGATTAGAGCAGACGAACCAGGAAGAACATCTCAAGAAATAACCACGTTCCTTCATCTTCAAAGTGCTCCAGTTTGAGAACGGAATGAGATATCGCAATTCTGATTTCGCCATCGTGTTCAGCGTACAAAAACCTTTAAAATGAGGTGTCATTTGTAAGACTTTTTCATTTTGGGAATTTATGGGTAATTTCCCCCCCCTAAAACTCCCCAAAACTCCCCCTTAGGGTGACCCGATTCTGCCCATCTTCGAACTTAGCCTGTCGATTGCCAAGACAGATTTTTCGTGCAAATTTGAACTTTTTATCTCAATTCTTTCGAGAGTTATCGTCTGGAATGACACATACATATATAAATATATATATAAATATATAAATATATATATAAATATATAAATATATATATAACTATATATATATATACATATAATTTTTGGTGTCTTTCGGCAGGGAATTCAGGATGGTCTGAAACGGATTTTGGTATAAAAATCTTTCGGAAATTCGAGTTTTAAAAATTTTGGACCGAGAACAATAGCTTCCTTTTCTTCGAAAATTCGCTAAAATGATCGAACTGTTCTGTAAGTGTTCAAATTTTTTTTTGCAGGGAAATTTGCATGAATTGGAAGGATGAAGCTCCTGGTGTTGGTGGTCGGGCTTTTCGGGGTGTCATCAGCCTTCGCCCAGCTCTTGAGTAAGTGTCTGTATAAGTTCCTGCCACTTTAACATTCGTGGATATATAACAGTACTAAATATATCGTACCTACCTACAAACCTGCCCTTTTATAAAATATACAAGCAGATTCCCTACGATTATTTTAACAAATTACTGAATATGTATTTCAGATCAAAAGCATATATAGATATATACAGATGCAAGGTCCTTGTCACATGGGTTTATTGTTCTATTGGACATACCTACAGAAATTTTGGCTGTTCGCTTATTTGCTTCTTTCATGTGCAATAATTGAAGTAGCTATTTTTGATGGTTTCCCCCAATTTTGGCCCCCCAAAACACGAATTAGGGTCCTATTTTTGACAAATTATCTTTGATAAATTTAATTGTCTTAATTCACATCTAAGTGTTATTATACAAATTTAAATCTAGTGTTGTTATTTCACTTCTAGTGTTATTATACAAATTTATGATGATTTCGTACAATTTCCCAGGTTTTTGACTCATAAAACATGAATTTTGGGAGCTGAACCTCTATTCACTGTTTGGTCAAAATCTACTTCATATTCGGTCTTCTCGACCTGAAAAACATGGAAAACGATACCACACAAGCTCATGTTCATTAAAACCTCGAAATATTCCGATCGGGCTGCTAAGTTTCGGGACACAGCTACGGCCCAAATGGAGCCTGTGTGCGAAAGAACGATTTTTTTAGACAGAATATAAAGTCGATATGGATGATACAGCGGACGGCATACGGCGTACAGTGGACGGACATTGCATTGTTTGAATCTACGCACCTTGAAACGAAAAAGAAAAAAATTTGAGGGGGTGTTCGAAAAATTTTTTGCTGGGCGAATACATAGGTGTTCAAAAGCATAGATGCTGCCCTCGAAGTTAATGCCAAAAAGTGAAAGGAAGGTAGAGTGGAAAGGGGTGGGGGGGGGGGGTACCAAGCTGTTACAGAAATGAACGCAATAATGGAGAAAAACTTAAAGGAACTACCTACTCATTCAAAGCCCCAACCTATCACTCTTAATCATTTCGTATTTTTCAAGTACACCCAACATGCTCCCTTTCGGGCAGAAATGAAGATACTCAACAAACTGTGTATCCTGTAAGATTAAAATTGAAGCTATGACTGGATTCATTGAAGTGACGTACAAAGGCTGCAAATCACCCGTATTATCCCCTAAATCTTTTTCATGTTCCTTTATCCTCTCTTTAAACTTCCTACCAGTTGACCACAATAGTTTAGTCCACAAAAACACTTTAACTTATCTTTTATCTTGAACATTAATTTTATCGTTAACTGAACTTAATGGAAGATCTGAGATTATTTTCAGTTTTATATCCTACTTTGAACCCTTTAAAGGTTAATATTTTACCAATTTTGTCAAATGTTTCTGTCGTGAGTCCCTCCCGGAACTACAACTCCTTAGATTTAAGTTCTCACCAAAAACAACCTGTTAAAATAAGTTACTGGCAATAAACAGTAAGAGTGGGGCAAGGGACGCAGGACCCGGTACACAACCTGGAGCCCCACCACCCTGGTGGTGGCTTCAGGGTCTATATAACCCCGGATCCTGCGCCATTTTCGCCATTCTACACTTCCTCTAGCTGCTGGCTACTCTCTCTCTATCCTCACCTCCTCTCTCCAAAATCAACTCTCAAATAACCACCAAATCTCACACCTTTCATTCACACAGTAAATTCACACACACATATTTCATCAGAACATGGTGGAGGTCTCGCCCTTAACCAAAACTGATGAAATACGCTAAACACCCGGTGGAGGTCCGCCCTTAACCGCTCACACACTCCTCACAAAATTCACACACGCATAAATTTAGTCAGGACATGGTGGAGGTTTCGCCCTTAACCAGACTGGCGAAATTTACTACACGCTCGGTGGAGGTCCGCCCTTAACCGCAACAACACCAAAACCACACACGCCAAATTCACTCAAAACATTTACCACACCTAAACTCAAACATATTCCAATATCCAACATCCAAACTACCTCCACCTCTCATGGTGAATTTTAAACCAACATAAATTCACCATAGTTTCTATAAATACGGTACACTGATCCAGATCTTCTCCTCAGTCGTAGCTTCCCTAACTAGGTGTGAAACTCCTTCCCTACTCTTTTTCCCAAGAACCCTATTCCATATTGTATCAATGAGATCTCCCTCATAGCCATAACTCGCCGCTATACGTAATATTTAACTTTTCTTTAGCTAAATTCTGTTCAGTCATCGGTATAGATAAAGCTGTGTTAATCATACTATGGAAAGCATCATGTTTGTGGACTCCTGGATGATTTGAAGTACTATGAATGGTAATATCGGTATAAGTATCGAAAACTCATTTTTCATCGGTAGAAGTATCTATGTATCGAAAACTCATTTTTTCCATTATTCAACGAAATGAAAAGATCAGAAAATTTAGGTGATTGCATCCGAATTCTAAGTTGAAGTTAATGAAAGGATCTACATTATTAATAAATAGTGTATTTTTCGTGATTAGTGGAAATGGACAGCCTTTCAATAACTCCATTTTTCTTTGGATGGGTTTCCACGATTTCATCGCGAGTGATTTAGTTCTGTATAGAAGGAGCTGCTAAGTGGTTTTTTTACTGCAAACTATTCACGTGTACCTACCTACGTGAGGTGAAGTAGATAGTCTCCTGTCATCATGACTAATATAGCCATTGAAATGTTTTATCTGGAACTAAAACTGCACTTTGAATTATAAGGGGCTTCAGTTACATGTGAGTATAAATAAACTAGTTTTTTCGGGTTTATTCTGTAGTTTTAATAGGAAATTTAATAGGCAATTTGAACTAGTGAGTTGTTAACAGCTATCAAAACCTAGTGTCGTGAGTCCCTCCCGGAACTACAACTCCCTAGCATTTAAGTCCTCGCCAAAAACAACATGTAAAATTAAGTTCCGGTGAATAAACAGTAAGAGTGGGGCAAGAGACGCAGGACCCGGTGCACAACCTGGAGCCCCACTACCCTGGTGGTGGCTTCAGGGTCTATATAACCCCGGATCCTGCGCCATTTTCGCCATTCTACACTTCCTCTAGCTGCTGGCTACTCTCTCTCTATCCTCACCTCCTCTCTCTAAATTCAACTCTCAAATAACCACAAAATCTCACATCTTTCATTCACACAGTAAATTCACACACACATATTTCATCAGAACATGGTGGAGGTCTCGCCCTTAACCAAAACTGATGAAATACACTAAACACCCGGTGGAGGTCCGCCCTTAACCGCTCACACACTCCTCACAAAATTCACTATTAAATTCACACACGCATAAATTTAGTCAGGACATGGTGGAGGTTTCGCCCTTAACCAGACTGGCGAAATTTACTACACGCTCGGTGGAGGTCCGCCCTTAACCGCAACAACATCAAAACACACACGCCAAATTTTACTCCAACATTTTACAACATTTAAATTCAACCTTACTCCAACATCCATCATCCAAACAACCTCCACCTCTCATGGTGAATTTTAAACCAACATAAATTCACCATACTTTCCCGTGATCCATCTTAACCCCATTTTTGTGCGAATACAGTCAAATTGTCGACACATATATGTGAGAAGGTTCAAAATTGGCATTGAAACCGCGGATAGAAAACAAGCAACAAACGATTTTGTTGAAACTAGGTAGATAATCCCATCAGGAAGTACATACCAACAGAACGAAGTGATTAGGTGGTTAGGGGGGCTTACTGGGATTACTCAGCCAGGAAATACTTCTTCTATTCGTAGATACCCAAAAGTTATACAATTGGATAAATTCGAACAACTTCACTATTCCCAGAGATTGAGCCCTTTCGCAATGCGGAAGGACGGATTTCGCGCGTTAACAATGGAAGGTGGACTAATGTGACTTGCGTTATGTTCTCGACAGATGTTTAGCTACTGATCTATTGTTGAATACCTAATGATTTCAAATCTAATGGTTCAGCCAACCCAGCCTCACCTGATTTCAACACTTTGATTAACGACTCCAGTATCAATAGAATCTCGTCGATCTACAAGTGTAGTTCATTGTTACGTTTCCTACTCGCGGCTGATAACTTACAGAAAATATTAAGTAACTCATTTGACCCGGTTGAATATGTTTGGGTGAAGTAAGATTTCATTGTTAGCAATACCACTCGAACCAAAGATAGATCTTCTGCCTTAAATGGTGTATTTTTGTTGATCAACTCCCAAAAATTCAAATCTGAATTCTATTAAACGCAGCGGTTTGTACAAGACGTAGAATGTGAGTGAAAAGATTCAAAAGTGTTTGCCGTCAGATTCAAGTCAGAAGAGGGAGTAGCCCACATAGAGGGAGGTTATATAGATTTGGGTGACATCCAATTGTTCAGCAGCTTGGACGGGACGTGTATTTTGGTTTATTATTCTGTGAATAATACACCTACCTATGTATTCGCTCAGGAAAAAATTTTTATAACACCCCCTCAAAATTTTTTCTTTTCCGTTTCAAGGTGCGTAGGTTCCAAAAATGCAATGTTCGTCCGCCGTACGCCGTATCACGTGTACCGGCCTCATTTTCGGTCTAAAAAATTCGTTCTTTCGCACACAGGCTCCATTTGGGCCCTAGTTGTGACCCGAAACTTTTCAGCCCGATCGGAATATACCCAGGGGTGTTATGAGCGAAAATGTGCACAAAAATAGGTACTTTTTGTGTTTTAGTAACATGTTAGTAACATGAGCTTTTGAGATATCGTTTTCCATGTTTTTGGGGACGAGAAGACCGAATATGAAGTCGATTTTGACGAAAAAGTGGAAAATCGAGGTTCTACCAAATGTTCAGCTCCCAAAATTGATTTTTTATGAGTCAAAAACCTGGGAAATCGTCTGAAATCACCATCAGTTTGTATAATAATACTAGAAAAAGTTTCAACACGTGGATCAAGACGATTAAATGGCACTACCAATGATGAAAGATAATTAGAAAAAAAAATCGTGCCTAATTCGTGTTTTGGGGGCCAAAATTGGTGGAAACCATCAGAAATACCTAGCTATTCAAATTATTTCACGTGAAAGAAACAATAAATGAACAGCCAACATTTCTGTACGTATGTCCAGTAGAATAATAAACCCATGTGACAAGGACTTTGCGGCGTTTTTGTGTTTTAGTAACATGTTAGTAAAATGAGCTTTTGAGGTTTTCCATGTTTTTGTGGACGAGAAGACCGAATATGAAGTCGATTTTGACCAAGGAGTGGAAAATTGAGGTTGTACCAGATGTTCAGCTCCCAAATTTGATTTTTTATGAGTCAAAAACCTGCGAAATCGTCTGAAATCACTATCAATTTGTAGAACAGCACTATGAATCCAGTAGAATAATAAACCCATGTGACAAGGACTTTGCAGCGTTTTTTGTTTTGTTGGCTACTATTTCTTGGACTGTGGGTGAACATCTTACTACCACAAGTTTACACGAACCCGGGCGTTGTTGGCGGTTTTTTTATCACCGATAGAAAAGTTCGAACTCCTCGCTGGCGATTTTTTGTTGTTCATATACTCCTTAGGTTACTAATCGGATTACATTGGCAGTATTTGACATCGCCCTCAAATTAAATTGGAAAAATAGGTGCACCTGTTGATTGCGGGCCTAGCCGTGTTTAGGAGAGACCAGGGCGAAGATGCATGTGATGAATTTAAAATTGGTTCATCACGGTGGCGTGAGGAAGTGCGCAGGCGGTTATGAGCGGATCACCACCGACATCTACGATCTTTTGGGAGAGTGAAAAGGTGGAGGTGAGTGATAGAATTTGCCCAGGCGGCGGATCTCCACCGACATCTGGGATCTTTTGAGAGAGGGATGAGAGGTGAGTGGTAGAGTTTGCCTAGGCGGTTATGAGCGAATCACCACCGACATCTAGGATCTTTTAGAGGAGAGGTGTCCAGGCGGTTATGAGCGAATCACCACCGACATCTAGGATCTTTTAAGAGAGGAGGAGAGAGAGCAAGGTAGAGGAGAGAAGAGAGAGCTGGTTAGAGGAAGTGTCGAATGAAGTTAAAGTCGCAGGATCCAGGGTTTTATAGGAAAAGGAGGCCTCTCCCTCCAACCCCCTGTTAGGGGTTGGTGGTGGGGCCCCAGGTTGTGTACCCTGGGTTCTGTGGCTTGTCTCCCCACTCATTCGTTTATTGACGGAAACTAATTTTAGCGTTCGAATATTGGTGAGAACTTAAGTTAGAGGAGTGTTCCCGGGAGGGACTCACGACAATGCAAATCACAGAAACTGGCATCAGTAAATTTGAGTCGAGCAAGCGCGTGTTTCGCAGTTGAACGGAAAAGAACACACAGGGAGATTAATAGTCTAAAGACAATCCAAAGACAATATATATATATTATAATCTTTGAAAGGACTGCGACGGGAGCGGAAAAAGCGAAAGTTCTTATCTACCGGTGCTGGTTATCAAATGAAGCTGAAGAACGCATTGCGGCCAGTGAAAAGCGAAGGAAAATGAGCTTGAGGCGGTCAATTCAAAAGTATTTAAAGGGCTTGGCGATTTAGGTAGATACCTGTGTGAAATGGATGGAACTATTACAAAATCCATGGGCTAGAAATATCATAATACCCAGAGGTTCGCTGTAACCTGGATCTTACTGCATATGTGGTACTACTGAACCTTCAATACTCCTTGCAACTTAACCTTCGGATTTTCCATCACCCATGATTTTATCTGCAGTTGCCTCTAAGAACCTTCACAGGACGATAGCATCGGAATATCATACGTTTTCATCTCTTGTCATCTGACTATTAAACCGAGGACAAGACCGAAACGCGAATGAAATCTGAAGTCTACCTTGACATTTCATACTCGTTATTGGGCACTAAACACGAAATACTCGTCTTTACGATGTTACCATCGGGTAGAAACTCGCAATCCATAATAAATATCATATATATCAAATAAATAATGTACCCATAAGTAATTCATCATAGAAGTAAGATACCCATACCTACTCTTTACTAAATGCAATAGTTGAGATTAGATCCCTCGGTACGGGTTCTAATTACCTATTACCAAGTACCTACCTTGAATAAACAGTGAACTACATAGTACGTAAGGTACCTATCTACCTAACAGAAAGGGCAACTCTCGGCTATTTTGTTGTGTAACAACATCAAGCAATAATACCAACATAAAGTTGTTATACAACATTGTTGTATAACAGCAAAATAGCCTACAGTAGCCCTTTCTGTTTATGTTAATAGCCGTAGCTGTTTATAGTAACTCGTACTATGGCCTAGTCAGGTTGTTTGTCCGAAATCGGTCATAATACGGCACAGTGAAAAATCGGCCCATATACGTAATGTTGTAGGACCAGGCTACCTGTCTTATCTAGACCAAGCCCTTTCAACCCCCCCCCCCCCATTTTCAGCCCTTCTGAGCACTTGAACGGCAAAAGTCGCCATAAAATCCTTTTTTTAAAGCGAATTTTTAAAGAAAATAAAGCAATTGCAATGGGTCCAAAATTTTCAGAACATGGACTTCTGAAAAATGTTTACAGGCAAATCACAAAAAAAAGAAAATTCGAAAATTGTTATGGTTTTTCGCTGTATCATCTTTTACACAATAGCACGAATATTTCTTTGGAAATTCGCTCTTATAGCCATACTGCTAGAACTTTTTTTCTTGCTATACAGTGTTATAATGTTTTGGCATTGACATAATACAGGCATTACACCTACCAACTAATTCAATTTATCAAACGACTTGATTTTGAGGCTAGCTTTCTGAGTAGGTACCTAACCAATAAAACGCTTCACTTCAACTACTCAACAGACTGGGCTTATATTGGGGTTTCGTGACATTTTTATATACATTTTCCAAAGACGAGTCACTTATGACGACATCTTTGATTTTCGGTACTTGAGATTTGAGTTTGTTGATGAAGATGAACCGCTCAGACCAGAGCATGTCTTTTCTGTCGATCTCGAATAACAGCATGTACGGTTGCTCGTTTTTTAGCGAGTAGGCCAGGTGAAAATTTTCGTCGATGATTTTTTTAACGTTTACCACTTCGTTTTCATCGGAGTCAATGTACATTCTCACTATCATATGAAATCCGGCGGAGTATTTGAGTTTGAGCTGGCCGATCGGGCCGAGGCATTTCATATAACCGCCAGCCATGATGGTGACCCGATCGCACAGCGCTTCGCTTTCGTCCAAGCTGTGGGAGGTCAGAATGAAAGTGCACCCGAGGTCCTGGCTTCTGTTGAACAAGCTCCACAGCTTGCATCTGCAAACGGGATCGACTCCCGTCGTCGGTTCGTCGAGCAGGACGACGGACGGGTCGCCGATGAGAGACATGGCGACGCTGAGTTTCCTTTTATTCCCGCCACTGTACTCGCCGCATCTCCTTTTTATAATTTGACCCATCTCCAAAACGTCTGACCATTTATCCACCGCAGTCTTCAAATCCTCCCCAGACAATCCTCTAAGCCCTCCGATCAGTTCCAGCAATTCATTCCCAGAAAGAGACTCCAGCTGTCCTTCGGATTGAGGACAAAAACCCAAAGCCTTCATGAACTTTCTTCTGTCTCTCACCAGACTACTACCCTCAATCCTAGCATCGCCTTTATCAGGAGCCACGAGCCCCGATAACATTCTGGAAGTCGTCGTTTTACCAGCCCCGTTAAGCCCCAGCAGCCCGAAAAATTCCCCCTTATTCACAGTGAAACTTATACCGTTAGCAGCCTTGCATCTTCTGTAGGATTTAGTAAGATCGTCCACTAACACCACATGTCCGTTGTCCTCTTTTGGGTCTTTATCTAAATTTTGTATCCGACTTCTCTCTTTGAGCACATCTTCATCTACTTTCGACCGATCGTAGAACAACGAACGGCTTTTCCAAATCCTGCTGATTCTTCTCCATCGACCGTCATCAATGATGATTACTACAATGAGCGAAAGTGCAGAATCGACTGCGAGGTATATAATCTCCAAGTAGATATCCTCAATTACATCACTGAATGACTCGTCGTTATCAAACTTTTCTCTGGTTGAGTAGTCCATGTAGACAACCTTTTGCGAAGAAAAGTTAACTTGCAGAGACTCAATAAAAGGAATCAGCGGTACCAGGTAGAAGACGTATTTGAGTTTGACTACGAGGAACCCAGTCTTTTTGGTGGTAGAAAACAACACGAGAAATGCGATGTAGACAGAATACGTGAGGATTGATGTCATCTCGTAAGCTGTCATGCTCCAAGTGGGTTTTTTGAAAAAATAACTAAACACGTACGCGTAACTGATAGAGCTGAGTCCAAAAAGGATCAGAATGATGATCGTAACTACGAAATATGGATGTTGAGTAAATAAAGGGTCGGGGGCAATGGCGGTATCCCAAACGACAAAAACAATAACAGAGACAGCCACAGCGCATAAAACTAAGATGAAATCTACAAGAAAGTTTACCGTCCAATAAACGTAGGAACGCAGGCCGGTCATTAGTTGCATGTGTTTTATAAGAGATGTGCGCTCTTCATGTGGGAACATGATGAAGTAGCTGAACGTCTCTATAAATCCAGAGCAAAGTATAATAAGGAACATAAATTTGAGGATTTGAGCAGTGCCAGGCATATCCAGCTCTACGTTGAAAAGTGGTTGTATGAATATTTCTGCCTTTATGATTCTCCTGCTACGATTGGTTTGAATCATAGCGTTATTGATCATGTTAACGGCGATATGTACTGCTATAGTGGCCACGTTTGAATAGTAAACCGTCAGATTGCCTCTCGAGTCCACTGAGAGTATGACTTTTGATCTATAGAGCTTCAAATTTCTAACTGCCTCCATCATGAGCGCGTCGTCAATATTTCGATCTAACTCAATCACCTGATAAGTTCCCCCTTGGAGACTGATCGACGACTTGAATATCTCACTTAAATGTTTCTGTGGATCACTTTCAGAAACCAAACTCGTAGTTTCACCGTACGATCTCAGACTGGCACCAACTCCACCTTCTTTTATCGACAAAGGGTTGAAAATTCCGGGTAAAATCAAGGCGATCAGTAATGAAAAAACAGGCCAAATCAGGATGTATAGCACAAACGATTTCCATTTGTGACGCGTCCATGAATATCTTTTAGACATGATAAGTTTGACTTGGAATACCAACAGGGATTTGCCTTTGAGGAGTTGGTGACCACTTCTGGAGGGCATGGTAGTCTCATCAACAAAAATACGCACGCCATCCTCCTGTCGGACCTTCAAGAAAACATCATTCAGTGTACCACTGGTGACTGAAATACCAACCTTGTTCCCGTAAGTTCTTTCAACAAACCGTAAAACCTCCGGAACAGAGTCAGCATTCACACCGAGGACGAGTTTTTTGTCACTTTTGCTTACCACGTAAGTGGACTTGAACTTCTGTAGTGCTTCTAAAAATTCTTCCGACATCTTCAAGCCTTCGGTCAGAGGAATGAAGGATACTTGATACTTGATACCGTACGTCGATTTTAAATATTCGTTGGACCCTGACACCCTCAAAGTGCCTTCACTGAGAATGGCTATATAGTCGCTCAAAGCATCAGCTTCTTCCATTCTGTGGGTCGTCAAAATAATAGTCCTTTCGCCTCTGGCTTTGTACAGAATGTTCCACACTTCCCTTCTAGCTACTGGATCCAGGCCTGATGTTGGTTCGTCCAGAAGTAGAATGAGAGGGTCTCTCGCAAAGGAAATGCACAGGGTCAATTTTCTTTTCATACCGCCAGAAAGCTTGGACACTCCCATGTCCTCTTTGTCAGACAAATTGAATTGAGACAGCCACTGAAAAGCTAGGAAGTTCGCCTTGTTGTAATCGGCTCCTTGCAGCAGAGAATAGAAAACCAAGTGCTGTCTAACGGTCAGATAATCCATCAGCAAATCCTTTTGAGGACAATATCCGATGTTGCGGCGGAAATTTTCCATGTCATCACCTATGAAAATATCTTGCCCATTCACCAGAACCTGTCCTCGAGTTGGAGTCAGCATACCGGTTATTACTCCTAGTAGAGTGGTTTTGCCAGCACCGTTCTCACCTAGGACAGTAGTGATATGATTTGCGTATATGTTGAGGGAAACTCCTTTCAAAGCCACGACCTTACCGTAACGCTTATGGATTTCTCGAACCTCTAAAGCTACCTCTATAATATCATTTTTGACTTGTTCTATGACGGGTGATATAGTATCGGGTGAGATCACGGAAGATTCTCTCCTTCGACATGATTTGACGCGTTCTGGGAGAAACGGGCATGGGAAATACCACGGTTTTGCTGTTCCGTATGTCCGAGGCCAAACGATGGTGCAGTAAATCAGTAGGAGCAACACGGGTAATGATCCAGCAACCATAAACAAGATACTTTCACCGACGGATAATAGGTTGTAATTAACGGGCGGTTGTGAGAAGAAATTGTCAGTTTGAACGCCCTGGAATGACTTTTCGTATTCCAGCATAGCCGCTATACATTGATGGAGTCCACCAATTGGAAGCAGGCAGACCATTCGGAGCTCCAAGTTACTGCGTTTGCTCAAGTTCAGCAGCCGAACAAAGGCGCAGCTTCCCAAAGAAAATGCTGCCATGGCAATGCCCCACATGGCAGAATTGGAGCAGAAAGTAGATAAGAATGTGGCGTACACGAGAGATGTGTGGTAGAATGTTATCAAGACAAGAAGTACAACCCATGGACTACTGTTAAGGAAAAGGACACGATTTACGATTGGATATACCATTATCAACATTTGGCACAGTGACATCGTCGTGAGAATTATCGAAAACGTGAGGAACCACGAGATCAAACTGTGGAAGTAACCGATGCCGTAGATCGCCAGGAGTTCCCCAATGCCGGATGTTTTCTCTTCAACGACTTGTTGCCCGTATCGAGTCATTATGAAAACCGACGAAAAAGTTATGAAGTACCATATAGTGGACGGACCCAACTTATAACCACCGTTTTGATCTATCGCCGTGTATTTCGGGTATGGGTTTTTTCTAATGTACCAATCTTGTCGAGGGATTCCAAACATTTCCATGTACGCGTTGTCCACTGCCACCTGTATGGCCACGTGTCCTTCTCTGAGCAGATCCCGATCTGTTGTGCCTGGCCCTGGGTTTTCGTACAGCGGATAAATCCCCATGTCTTTCCTCACGAAAATTGTGTAGTCGAGTATGTCCGGTGAAATCTCATTGAAGGCGATCCTCAAAAATCCGATGCCCGTACTGTCCGCCACGTCCGACCTTTTATTCCAAAAATCAACCGTCATCGCAGGATATCGCTTCTGAACTAAAGCCATCAGCTTCCTCGATTGTTCGTTTTCAGGGAAAACCATCAACTGAGTGACGGTAGTCAGAGCCGATGATATATTCTCATCTCCGATCCTGGGGAAATGTTGAGCTTCGTGCTCAATTTTGAATGCCTTGGCTTCCCACGATGTGAGTCCCACAGACGTCACGACCGCCATTATCCAAAGCACTGACACCAAAATGTGAAGTGCAATCCATTTCCACTGGTTTTTCAAGAAGAAGCGCCCCCTCCATAATAACGCTAGAAAAACTGACATCTCGCCGAATGGTTCTTTTTACTGGAAGCACAAATTCTGCAACATCCCTGGAAACCGATAACGACTCCATTGTAACACAGCGATTTGGTACCTCTTGGACAGTAAAACTCATTATTTTCACGTCATTGTTTTCGAACGAAAAACTCAAAAATTCCTAGTAAATACATACCTACACAATTTGGTTATTTCTAAAGAAGTGAATCTAATTGTATAGGTACCTATGAATAATTTCAGGGCGAAATTGAAATAGAAAAGCACTGCTCGCTATCCCAGACCATAACCATAATCTGTAGGTTAGTACTTAACGGTACCTATTCACGAGTATATACCTAGGTACCGAATAGTCAACGCCCAAATGAGCTACTTCATGCCAATGTACACAATTTATTAGTGAGTCTGGTAAGTTACCTACCAGAAAAGGGAGAACGGTTGAATGTTCAACTATATTTTGTTGGCCCCCCTAAACTAATGACAATCACGCAAGTTCAGCCAGCAGGGGCTTAATATTGAGGTCTCCGGCTACCCAATGAGGAGTACCCATAACTTATATTTATTACTTTCCAGTTTTTAAATAAAATCAGTTTCCATTCTACGAATTTTGAGACCACTCCCATTCTCCTACGATGAACAGTTTTCTATGAGTTTTCAAAGTTTGGACAACAAGTGACATCATTGCACTCCTCCCACTTTGGGCGGACCCCCTTGCCCAGTGTGACGTCACTTGTTGCCGAAACTTTGAAAGCCCATAAAAAAAGAACTATTCATCGATCATTAATTCATTCGAATTAAAATTCATATAATGGAACCTAATTTCATTAAAAAATATAAACGGAAGTCATGGGTACCCCTCATTATCGCTATAGGTAGGTAGGCACCTACTGATAAAATTCTATTGATACAAATAAAAAATTGATTAAATAAGTTCTAGAATCAAAACTAGTTTGACAAACTTGCTTGATCGTGCAAGTCGTTTTTATAGGGTTTTTTAAGGGTTGTAGGTAATCTAATTGTGTTCGAAAATGTTCAGCCTACCAACTAGTTTTATCGATTTACGTACATTTGAGATTCGCCCAAGGTAGGAACATACAAAATGTATGTTCTAAGTAGTTTTGAAGATCTCAAGTTGAGCTCGTCTAGATGAAGAAGCGCCGAAGGCTGGTTGATGAAATAAGAGAAATCCGTTTACCAAAAGACAAAGTCAAATACGCACCATTTTCAAAACTCACAAAGCCATCTCACAGCTCAGACCGCTCAAGAGCTCAGCTTTGACATGACAAATGACAACACTTCCCAGAAGGTATTTTTTTAACCAGACATGAACTTGTGTTGCTTCATCTCACCAAGGTGACATAATGTTACACGTGAAATGTGTAGTTTCCAACAACTGCTTCTTAATGAAGTATTCGGTTATTTTTTATATTGGTTTAACATGTTACCTAAAACCTACAACAAGTAGGGTAACCCTGCGCGTTATGTGTACCCAGCACCTTGTGTAAATAAGCCAAAAGACGAAACGACAAAAGGGGAGAATGAGGTATTATAGCGGGTATTTTGGAACAGGAAACAGGTATGAGGTAATCGAGGACCTCACTTCAGCGAGGCAGGTGCGATTAGTACCTAGTTACTGTTTCAAGGGCCATCCAGTAGATATTCTATGTTATATCAACATAGTTACTCTCGATATCTACTACATGGATTGCTACTTAGGTAGATGCATGTTTCACTTGTCCATTCAACTTTTTCTTAAGTATAATAAATATTAACCTAGCTACTGGCAGCTTAGGAGAGCTATAATTTATATGGTTTCTGCTCCCGTGTCTATAAAACTTCTATATGTTTCGTTAACATAATTACCTTCCATATCTTCTATATGGATTGCTACTTAGGTAGATGCATGTTTCACTTGTCCATTCAACTTTTTCTTAAGTATAATAAATATTAACCTAGCTACTGGCAGCTTAGGAGAGCTATAATTTATATGGTTTCTGCTCCCGTGTCTATAAAACTTCTATATGTTTCGTTAACATAATTACCTTCCATATCTTCTATATGGATTGCTACTTAGGTAGATGCATGTTTCACTTGTCCATTCAACTTTTTCTTAAGTATAATAAATATTAACCTAGCTACTGGCAGCTTAGGAGAGCTATAATTTATATGGTTTCTGCTCCCGTGTCTATAAAACTTCTATATGTTTCGTTAACATAATTACCTTCCATATCTTCTATATGGATTGCTACTTAGGTAGATGCATGTTTCACTTCTTGTCCATTCAACTTTTTCTTAAGTATAATAAATATTAACCTAGCTACTGGCAGCTTAGGAGAGCTATAATTTATATGGTTTCTACTCTGCTACACAAAATTAAGCCGTCGAAAAAATTGAATTTCCATTGTTCGAATCGTCCATTAGTTTACACTCGAATGCCAAAAGTTCACCAGTAAACGTGTGTTTTTCAAGAAATTGTGCACAAAATTAAGGGATCACCCGACTTTTTGTTCTAATTGATGCTTCTATGGGAATTTCGAGGTTTTGAATGCTGTCGTCAAGGGCAGTATTTTAAAATCGTTCAGGTAAGTAGTTAAGTTAGTTAGGTAGGTAAGTTAGTTCAGCGACCACTGCTGTCATCAGGACGGACATGAGCAATTTGGTCGATTTTGCCATCATGTTGATTTATTTTGTACTAGCTAGGTTAACCGTGCGTAGCTCAGGATTGGTACAATCAATTTGAGTTGTGTTGGTAAATGTGCAGACAGACAGAATTACTTACGGTAAAAGACGTGCAACTGTAAAGACTGGAGTGATTATTTCTATCAAACGGAAAAAAAGTAGATACGTACCTAAAAACGTGAAACCGAGCCCGCGAATTTGCAGTGAGAAAAATTCATAATCGAGTTTCGAGATCGCGAGCATTCTCGGAGGCCTCACAAAACAGCTCGTGCCACACCGGTGAATGCGTGTATTTTTGAGGCCGATCGACTCGTTCATTATCTAATACTTCACTCGTACGTTTTACGTCACTTAAGTACCTAGCTTCGGGTCGATAGCCTTGTCCCTTGTGGGGCGAGTCTCCTGCCGAGGAGAATCCCTGGCAAGTGCAAACACCTCAAATCGGTAATTTCCCTTGAAAGTTAACAAAACCAAGCAGCTAAGCAACCAACTTTGCTGCCGCATTACCTAGTACGAAATTTCGTTCGAAACCTGTTGAACTCTATTCTAGATCACCTGTATTTACACACAAGAAAAAAATACCTTAAAACGTAAACCATCAAATTTTGAGGGGGGGTAAGAATTTTTTTTTTTCATGCTCGATTCCAATGGTTCATTATTGAAAATGATAAACCAAAATCACAAACAATTTTGTATTCTAATTAAAATCAAAATTAGAAAAATGAAAAATAATAGGGAGAAGGGCCTTGCAGAACGCTTTTGGCTGACTTGGTGTTACATGTGTGAAATACATATGTACCTACATACCTGCAATATGGGTGTGAAATTCATACGATACTGGTAATAAATTATTTCCTTGTCTCCTGACCGACTCAGCATCCCCCGCTTCTTCATCAAGGACGTTCACATAAAACCCTTCCTTTTCACCTAAGTAAAAATTACGCCTTCAAAATGTTTTCACAACATAAGCACTAAATCCTCCTGAGCCTACATCTTCAAGTTGTGGAACACAAAAAATAAAGCGAAGACGCAGAACATGAGCCCAACGAAGATTACAAATTATTGTACGCGCGACTGTTGCTTATCCATTAATTTGTTCTACATAACTGCATTATCTTCGTATTTCTTCGGAGAAAAGTGTATGGCAAAGATATCTCATTAAACCTACCAATTATCACTGAAAAATTGGTTCATAGCTGTGCAGGTAGGTATATAACGCAAAAAGAATGGACGTGATGAGGTGATGCGAAGATGTAGGTAGGTATACAATTATAGAAATAGAAGGGGTCTTACGGAAAAATTTATACTTGCTGAACGTCAGTGAGTTTCTTACTTCGACTCGAGCGACATTTTTGGGTCTGTACCGCGCTACAAGCCGGAAGTTTTGATATTATGGCTTGAAATATTGAAGGTAGAATTGTTGGGCCTTCCACATTTGCTGTATGGTTTTTGGTTTCTCGAAAAAGTCAGGAAGAGGCGCCATGGCGCCGAGAGTGACGCCGCAAGAGCCAAAATACAGGGCATGATTGGTCCTACGGCATAAAATTTGGTACATACGGTATTCGATTTACTGCAGATACGTGAGGCCAGCGGACCCGCGAGTAAATATTGCATTGCACTACCTGTACAGCTGTTGGAAAATGGATCATCAGTGTGCAACCCAAAAAACATGGAAGTAGTGGTTCATGACGTGAAGAAGAGAAGGTACCCGTCATTCATTTGGGCCATTTGGGTCCTAGTTGTTTCCCGAAATTTTGCAGCCCGATCGGAACATACCCAAAGGTGTTGTGGGTGAAAAATGGGTGTAAAATAAGGTTTCTTGTATTTTTGTAACGTGAACTTGTGCGGCATCGTTTTCCATGTTTTTTAGGGCGAGAAGACCGAATATGAAGTTGGTTTTGATCAAAGAGTGAAGAATTGAGGTTTTGATTGTTGTTCAGCTCCCATAACTCATTTTTTATTAGTCAAAAACGTAGGAAATTGGCTGAAATCACCATAAATGAGTATAATAACACTAGAAGTAGTATCAACAGGCGAATCAAGGCAACTAAATGGCACTATCAATGATCAAAGGTAATTTGTCAAAAATAGGAGCCTAATTTGTGTTTTTGGGGGGCCAAAATTGGTGGAAACGATAAAAAATAGCTATTTCAATTATTTTACATGAAAGAAGCAATAAACGAACAGCCAAAATTTCTGTTGGTATGTCCAATAGAATAATAAACCCATGTGGCTGCAGGCAGATCCGTGTATAACTGTACCCAGTACAACACGCGGGTCATCCAGCTAGTCACAGGTTATTAAGTATTTAGATTGGGTAGGTTTTATGCGAATACAGACTTTGATTAGGCGATGTATAATGTTGATTACGTCTTGTCTCAGGCTGTGCAACGTAATTTAGTGAACTGTAATTTTTTTTTAAATATTCAGCCACATTCGGATGACATTCCACATCCAGCTAAGTCTTACAGGACGTCGAAAACTGGTTTGGTCTATAGCGTGTTGTATATGTGCATTCTTCAAATGTGTTTTCACATTGCTCTGGGGAATTGTGAAACGCATCTATGAAGACTATGAGGAAGGTTGATCGTTTGAAATTGCAAGGCGGTCCTGTAGCCCTCTAACTACCGTTGTACTGGCCAGGGCACGAAGAGCTGGTAAGGGCACGAACGACCTCCGTGTCGACATGAAGAATGTCGACAGAGGTTTACAGGTTGGTAATGAGGTATCGAAATAATTGAGGCGAAAGTCGGGGAAATCGGTCGAGGAAAATGCGAACATGGGATAACAGTGCCGCTCGGATTTTAAAGGACGTTCGTCAGAACAAGTAGATATTATGGTGTTCGATTTTGAGATAGGGAAACCACCTGTTCGATTGTCTGTCAAACAGTTCAGGAATCCGAGGAAATGTTCTTCGTACATTTGAAACCTCGAGCCGAAGCCCAAATGTTCGACAATTTCTTAATTTCAGTCTCACTCTACGCCTATTCCTATGGAAAATGGGCACCTACCCCACCTATCTACACTACATTTTACTCTCTATGTTTGGGATTCAGAAGAAAACGCAACCACCCAACCGTTACCTTCAGTTCCAGCGCAAGTTTCACCTGTTGAATAGGAGCCTGCTGTCACAACTCTAGAAATTCCTATTAGGATGTGTTGCGCATGAGTTCCGAGGAAAACTTATTAAACAACGGGTCAACTTATTAAAAAAACGGAAATCGCCAACATTCCTTCCTTTTTCAAAATCGTGCAGTTCGTGGAGAATTTATGGTAGGATGAGCGGAACTTGCTCAGTGTAGGTAGGTGTTCAGAGTTATTTAGCTAGCTGAACTACATATATATATACATTGAGCTTTCAGGAGAAACTGGACGTTTTCGCAGCCGGTGGAAGCAATAAAAAGTATTCATTCAAAAATACGTCAAAATAAATAAATAAAATTGTGTTATGTTCAAGTTTAATTGAAAACATTGCAAAAAAATTAATTGTGTTTAAAAATCTGAAGTTTGATTTGTGTTTGAAAAATTCAATTTGATTGTTTAAAAAATGGAAGTTCAGTTGTGTTTAAAATGCTAAAATTAACAATAATGTTGAGTGATTTTATAGTTAATAGTCTTTTATTAGGTACCTAAGGCAGAGGGTTATATCACATTTTTCTGGTCATTATGAAATGAAAAGGATCGATTGCTCTTGTTATTGTTCTTCTTCAGTTGCTGGGATTTTGTTTCTGATATTTTTATTGGAATTATGGACTGTGAATGAAGAGAGAGGGGTCTTCGGCAATCCGATCGTACAAAGGTGGCCAAAACGGGGTGACCCATTTTGAGAGGATGAAGCCACATCAGGAGCGAGGCAGTACTCTACCTCAACGTTGTACAGTTGCTATAGTTACTAGGTAGTAGTTATCCTAACTTCTAGTCATCAAACTTATTAGAATCACCCGCATCACTTCGGGCAGAGTCGATTATTCACAGAACGTGCCCAAATCAAAAACACTGAATCCATGTGTTATTTGACGAACACCCTCCTCCCTTCGTTTAATTAAGAATAAGAATAAGAAGGTTCCTATTTTTACTGGGTTCCTGGCATCTGCCCGCATCTGCCATCTGCTGGTAAAATGGGAACCAGCGCTCAGTGGTCGAGTGTTAGACTTTACCAAACCTGTATATGTGGTCCCAATAAGAATAATTGGTTAAATCGCCTTTTGGGAAAGTCAGTCTGGTAGAGATTTTTTTTTTACATTGGCGATCGGATTTGATTGCAAATCTCAACCTGATAGTCATTTTTGCGTGGGTACTGTATGCGATGACTTGTACCGGGACTTGGCTGCTAAAAGAGCGGGAAGACGTTGTCAGGTCAAGGTTTATGGGTGACGCCGAAGGAGCTGACCGATTTCACGGGACCGACACTGTTGCCGTCCGACCTCCCATTTTTAGAAGAACTCGCAGGGAGAATTCGGTGGAATTTTTGCGGGATTCTTTTTTTGTAGAATAATTCGCGTGGAATAAAAAATGTCTGCCGAGATGCACCAAGCATATTAGGTATAGCTTCCTCGCTGTCTTAATCTTTGAAAGTGGCGTAGGTAAGTTATGAGACTCACATTTGCGCATGTGTAGACGAAAGTTGTCGTCCGATTTTGATTCAAGTTTTGCGAGACCATCCGGAGATTAAACCTCAACATCTTCCCTCGAAATAACAGCTCTTAAATCATTCTATCGTGTAATTACGCGGGTGCAATGATATCACGTTTGCGCATGCGAAGTCCAAAGTTACTGTCCGAATTCGTTCAAATTCAAATGGAACAATCAAGAGACCACCTCGCATTTCTAGCCCATCTAGACCATTCGTTCGGGTAATTATACTCGACAAGGAAATAATGCTCTGGGAATTTTGAGTTTGGAGGACAACACCCAGTGGGGATTGATTCACAATGCTTCAGTCCAGTCAATGAAAGCTCAAAAAGGGATTGTAGAGGATATGTAGGGAGGGGGGGGGGATTTTCTTTTCGGGAATGTTTTGGGGGTAGTTTGGGGGTAAACGCAGGTACTATAAATCCCCACCCCCACAGCTGGCGCAACAGGTGCATAGGGTGGTGGAAAAGTCCCTTTTTTTCAGGTTTTTTCTCTCCTCTAAATTTGTGCGTTGAACAAAAACAAAATCATTCGTCCAAAAATTAAAGAGCGTTGAATTCCCTTCGAAATGGCTACATTAACTTTCTTTCTATGTGTTACAGTTTCGAGATATTTGCCACGAAAAATCGACAATTTTCGAGAAAAAATACATTTTTGTCGAACCTTTTCGTCTAACTCTCCAGCCTTTTGTTTTACTGGAAAATCGTCGAAGGCAAAGTTGTAGAGCATTAAATATCCTGTAAGAATTCATAGTATACGATTATAGTATACATAATCGTAAGTTTATCACCAACAGGTCGAAATTTATAGCAGTATGAAGGTTTTAGCTAAATTTCTCGA
Source organism: Leptopterna dolabrata (assembly GCA_954871275.1). Taxonomy (NCBI): domain Eukaryota; kingdom Metazoa; phylum Arthropoda; class Insecta; order Hemiptera; family Miridae; genus Leptopterna; species Leptopterna dolabrata. The sequence continues at coordinate 17,872,648 of OX940989.1, forward strand.
AAAACTTTCCTTTTGTCATTATTGCTATTCAAGGCACTTTACCAAACAAGCTAATATATTACATATTTATACATAAATTGAATAGGTAGACAGCTATGCGAAGTACACATATAGCAGAGGGGGAGGGGGCATACGTACGTAGGGAGGAAAAACGGCATGTTTGGTATGGTTGTACATGTTTTTCGACACGCTAATCCAATGAAACCACATTCAGAGCCCTAGTTCTCATCGCTATGGCTGTAAGGTATGTGAATTTCATCAAAAGCGTTGGTTCATTGCCTCCTGCGTTAGTTTATCTGGTGTTTGTTGAGGGAATAAGCAGTTCTTCAGGCTCTGTATATTTATAGAAAAAACCGTGCAGACTAGAAAAGGATTCCCCATGAGACTACCGTAGTTTGTCATGATGTTGTTCAAAGTTTTAGTTTAAGTTATTAATTCTATACAGTGGTACATTGAGCATAACTACTCAACACTTACATCTGTAACTATAGGGTTGATGTCCACTCCAGTTCTTCTCCAGTACGTACTGTTATGTTCCTGTTTTTCTGTGATTATACAGAGCCTGAAGAAGGACGCCAGCTTCGTCCGAAAGCGCTCAAAAGAGTTGTTAAAAACGAGAAATTAAACTTACCTAGCGGTTAACAAATTTCATAACCACCAGAATGTGGTACGTAGTAGCACTTCTATAGAAGTCAGCTCCAAAAGATTAGTTGACTGGGAAGCAAATTAATGTAAGACAGACATATGAGAATCCTTGGGTATGAAAGGTTTGGACCGATTCCGTACCTCGCATCATAAAACTCGTGGGTACGCGAACGATAACGAAACCAATTAAGTCTACCTACTTACTAGCATCAGTAAAGCAATGCTAATGTCGTAAGCCTGGGCACGGCGCGATGGAAGGTAGGGTAGGTTTGGAGGAGTGAAGGATGTGCGTAGGAGTCTTTTGCTAACGCCCCGCGGTTATCACCACAGCAGGTATTCTAGAAGGGAGCACCCCGCTGTTATCACCACAGCAGGTGCAGGAGAAGGGTAGGAGAGAGAAGGCGTAAGGAGGTTGAGAGAGAAATCGCAAGTCGGAGAGTGGACAGTCGAATTAGGAGCTCGGCTCGCTGGGCTGCTTATAAAGGCCCCTTTCACCCCGTCCACCAACGGCCGTTATGACCGTTGAGGGGCGATAGCGTTCAATGGAGGGGACCCTTCTCCTACTTTCCCCGCGGCGTCGCTCAGCTAGTCATTCCCTTCGTTTATTTGGTTAAATCTTTAGCATATTACATATGAGTGGTAAATGTAGAATTTTAAGGGGTACCACGACAGTTATCAAGTTCAAAAGATATAATACTGATTCGGAAGATCTCTGAAAAATCACTTCAGAATTTTTCGAATAGAGCCAAGAGTTACGAGACCGTAAGGAATTTCAAGTTAAATATAAGATTTTTGTGATATTCACATGAGACCACTCCTCACGTACTCCACGAATGTTCGCTCGTGTTGATGGTTTTTTCTATAAGATATGGTGGTTATATTAAATTGGGTAAGTACCTACCTGCCGAATTCATTCCTTGATGTCTGAAACGCAGAATGCGATGATTTTTGAGGACATGGTTAGGCAGGCACCTACCTAGCTGAAGTGAAAGCAGATTTATAAATGGAGTTTTGCCTCATTAGACGTTTCTTCCATCACTTATGAAACCTTGTTTTTTCACCCGACCACTATTTGAATCCACATCCATTCGTATTCGTCGTCACCAACCGTTTCCCAACTCTACAATGAGGATTTGAAATTCAGCCGACAATGCCCGCTTACAGTTCGCGCTGCCCGCGATAAGATTTCAAACGGGGCATTAATGGTACTTACTAGAAAGTCTGACACAATTCGAGTCCGCGAACCGCCGTAGGGGTTCAAAGTCCTTGCATAATAGAATTACTCTGTCGGACTTCCAAAAGAGCTCACAATCAATATGTACAGTAGCCGTGCGTGGGGTTTGAAAACGGTGGGGCACCAGACCAGAACACAAAACCAACAGATTTGTCGACAAAATACCCCAAGGCAACAACACCCTTTCCTTATTTACTGATAGAGTGATATTCAGCAAAGCTTTTCTCTTTTAATCAACACTCTATCGCTGTACGAAAACGTCGACAATTCCTACTGCAAATTGGCCAAGCTACCGAATTCATGTGTTACAAAAATATATTAAACTAAAATACAACAAAACAATGACCCATCGGCTGGTACCTAATTGAATAGAGAAGCTATTGGCTGGAAGCTAGTTATCTGTGTGTTAAGGCCGGTCAATCCACAAACCACGAACAGCAAACAGGACAAAACCCATGTAGGTACCACAAATATAAATCTGTCATCGGAACCGGACCGAATGCAAAATGCACAAAATTTGACGCAAAAAACTGAAAACTGATAGACTAAACAGAGAAAGCGAATGTGATTCAGAGATAACAAAAACAAATCAGAAGAATCATCTCGTATCGCGATGAAAAATTGAATCGAAGGGATTGAATCGATTGTGAAATAAACGATTTTGGGGTTGAAATCAGATTCTGGGGCCAAGGCCCAAAGTAGGCGAACGACATTTTTACTTGACTGAGCATGCGTGGACGGGCCACTTTTCCCGGTTGTCATGGGAACACCAGGTCCCAGGACCTGCCCTCCAGTTTCAGGAGCCTAGGTTTCGATTTCGATTGCAGGACATCGATTACTGTCACTTTATTCCGACAACATGCTTGGTCTATGGAGCTAACATTAAGGAACCACCATGGATGCACTACTAGAATATTGAATATCCAAAGCCAGAGAAATCTGGCGAGTCGCTGTTGAACTTTGTGAAAAATGCTAGGTAGGTACAGTATAGGGAGGTAAATTCAGATGCCAACTGAACAATGGTTGGTCGTTTTGGTTTATTATTTTGTGAATAATACACCTATGTATTCGCTCAGCAAAAAATTTTTATAACACCCCCTCAAAATTTATTCTTTTCCGTTTCAAGGTGCGTAGATTCCAAAAACGCTGCAAAGTCCTTGTCACATGGGTTTATTATTCTATTGGACATACCTACAGAAACGTTGGCTGTTTATTTATTGTTTCTTTCATATAAAATAATTTAAATAGCTATTTCTGGTGGTTTCCACCAATTTTGGCCCCCAAAACACGAATTAGATACGCTCCTTTTTTTTTTCAAATTATCTTTGATCATTGATAGTACCATTTAATCGTCTTGATCCACCTCTTGATACTTTTTCTAGTGTTATTCTACAAATTGATGGTGATTTCAGACGATTTTCCAGGTTTTTGACTTATAAAAAATCAATTTTGGGAGCTGAACAGCTGGTACAACCTCAATTTTCCACTCTTTGGTCAAAATCGACTTCATATTTGGTCTTCTCGTCCCCAAAAACATGAAAAACGATACCTCAAAAGCTCATTTTACCAACATGTTGCTAAAACGCAAAAAGTACCTATTTTTACACACATTTTCACCCATAACACCCCTGGGTATATTCCGATCGGGCTGAAAAGTTTCGGGACACAACTAGGGCCCAAATGGAGCGTGTGTGCGAAAGAGCGAATTTTTTAGACCAAAAATGAAGCCTGTACACGTGATACGGCGGATGGCGTACGGCGGACGGCGGACGGCGGACGGCGGACGGCGTACGGCGGACGGCGTACGGCGGACGGACATTGCATTTTTTGAATCTACGCACCTTGAAACGGAAAAGAAAAAATTTTGAGGGGGTGTTATAAAAATTTTTTGCTGAGCGAATACATAGGTGTATTATTCACAGAATAATAAACCAAAATGCAATGTCCGTCCGCCGTACGCCGTATCACGTGTGCCGGCTTCATTTTTGGTCTAAAAAATTCGTTCTTTCGCACACATGCTCCATTTGGGCCCTAGTTGTGTCCCGAAACTTTTCAGCCCGATCGGAATATACCCAGGGGTGTTATGAGTGAAAATGTGTGTAAAAATAGGTACCTACTTTTTGCGTTTTAGCAACGTGTTAGTAACATGAGCTTTTGAGGTATCTTTTTCCATGTTTTTGGGGACGAGAAGACCGAATATGAAGTCGATTTTGACCAAAGACGCGGAAATTGTGGTTTTACCAAAGGTTCAGCTACCAAAATTGGTTTTTTATGAGTCAAAAACCTGGAAAACTGTCAGAAATCACCATCAATGTGTATAATAACATTAGGAAGGTGCAAACAGGTGAATCAAGACCATTAAATGGCGCTATCCATGATCAAAGATGATCTGAAAAAAAAAGCGTACCTATTTCATGTTTTGGGGGCCAAAATTGGTGGAAATCATCAGGAATATCTATTTCAATCATTCCACATGAAAGAAACAATAAATTTAACAGTCAACAAGAATCTCTAGAACTCCAATAGAATAATAAACCCATGTGACAAGGACTTTTGGTTTATTATTCTGTGAATAATACACCTATGTATTCGCTCAGCAAAAAATTTTTATAACACCCCCTCAAACTTTTTTCTTTTCCGTTTCAAGGTGCGTAGATTCCAAAAATGCAATGTCCGTCCGCCGTCCGCCGTACGCCGTACGCCGTATCACGTGTACAGGCTTCATTTTCGATCTAAAAAAGTCGTTCTTTCGCACACATGCTCCATTTGGGCCCTAGTTGTGTCCCGAAACGTTTCAGCCCGATCGGAATATACCCAGGGGTGTTATGAGTGAAAATGCGTGTAAAAATAGGTACTTTTTGCGTTTTAGCAACATGTTAGTAAAATGAGCTTTTGAGGTATCGTTTTCCATGTTTTTTGGGACGAGAAGACCGAATATGAAGTCGATTTTGACCAAACACGCGGAGATTGAGGTTTTACCAAAGGTTCAGCTCCCAAAATTGGTTTTTTATGAGTCAAAAACCTGGAAAACTGTCAGAAATCACCATCAATGTGTATAATAACATTAGGAAGGTGCAAACAGGTGAATCAAGACCATTAAATGGCACTAACCATGATCAAAGATGATCTGAAAAAAAAAGCGTACCTATTTCATGTTTTGGGGGCCAAAATTGGTGGAAATCATCAGATATCTATTTCAATCATTCCACATGAAAGAAACAATAAATTTAACAGTCAACAAGAATCTCTAGAACTCCAATAGAATAATAAACTCATGTGACAAGGACTTTGCAGCGTTTTTACTCCAGTGTTTTTGGGTGCCGGGGCAGTGGCCCAAGTGGCTTTATGGACGCAACGCCCCTGAATATGTACCTAATCAATGTCCCCACTGACAACACTTGGGATCTGTAGAATGAGCGGAGTCCGTCAAGGGGTCCCGAACGCGATAATTGTTCCTTCTAATGATAAACAGTTCTGAAACGACTCCGATGAAACGCGTATGATGAAGTCTGTCGTGGTTAGAGGAGTAGAACTGCCACTCGGAACAGCTGGAAGGGCTCCGGATGTATTTCAAGGCGGGTTACAGAGTTACGAAGTCGTTCAAAACAAAGAGGGAGGAAACTCAACCGGTGAAAGTGATCCTTGTGATGTCACAGTTGTTCCTTTTGTTTCTTTGACATTTTACATTTTTCAAACACGTTTCCTCTGTCGTTCACACTATGACAACTCGTCACAAATACCTACCGAATGATGCGAGTCTCTAGACCTTGACTGTCGAGTCCTCGAACATAAATATTAATATATTATGCAATACTCAACACTTCGGCGCTAATGATTAAATGCAAACATTACCTGAAGGCACCAAAAACACGTACAACCTGGAAGGCTGCAACAAAAATGTTTCTAAATAAAAACGCATGGATTGACTAAGCGCTACGTTAGAATGCGTTCGGATTTTCTTGGACTTGCCTGGATTTTGGAATGGTGAAAAATGTCCGGATTTCAAGAAAAGGCGGTTTTGGCACTGCCTGCTTTCTGTGGTCTCAGTAAATGGCACTCCACAATTTAGCATAGATTATATTGACGGTAGGTCGATAACTAGTTAGGTTAGTTCACTGGCATCAGGTATTTCGTGCCGTGATAAATGCTACATATTTTGCAGAAAAATAATAAGCTTTTCGGTTTATGATGTGCTATTAATAATTCATACATGTTTTCAGCTTTTGATGAGCCCCTAATGAGGATGGGTGCAATGTTGAGGAATCGAATCGGGAGGAGAACCGGAGATAGGAGAAGGAAAGAAATTTGTTATGGTGAGTACCTATCCGTATAATTAATGGGTTCAAATATGATAACAAGCGTGCTACTGTCTACTGCACTATACAGGGTGTTCACACTTAAGACTGTTAACCTTCTAGGGATCGATTCTGCAGCTAATTTGCAACAAAAAGTTCCTCCTGAAAATTTTTCGAAAACCCCTTTATTTTTCGAGTTTTTTCACTATTAAGATTTTTTTCGTGTTTTCAACCTCGTCTCAGTAAAACGGCCATAACTCCCATAATTTTTGGAGTAAACAAAAAATTGAGGACACCGTTCGAAAGACCGTTAAATTTCCCATCTCCCTGAGGTATTTGGATTTTTTTACGGTAGGTCAAGTAGGCGAAATAATGGACTAAACACGAGAATTTCTCACTTTTTAAAATTACTGTTTTTTATGGTGCGTTACGTATTTAAAAAAATGGAAAAAAACCGTACGCGTTACAGGAAAAACTTGCCCAAAATCTCAGCTTTCCAACGATATAATCAATTTTGATTTTACTCTGCTAATTAGAGGAGAAAACGACGTTTGAATGCAAAAAAACGGGATTTTTCGTTGAAAACCCTGTTTTAGCGAATTTTCAAAGAAAATGAAGCTATTGCAATGGCTTCGAAATTTAAATAATATAAATTTTTGGAAATTTTCTTCATAGAAATCCGTTTCAGACCATTCTAAAACGATTCCTGAAATTTAACACTTTTTTATATGTATATATATATATATATATATATATATATATTTATTTATATATGTGTCACTCCAGACGATAACTCTCGATAGAATTGAGATAAACAGCTCAAATTTGCACAAAAAATCTATCTTGGCAATCGAAAGGCTAAGTTCGAAGATGGGCGAAATTGGCCTACTCTAAGGAGGGTTTTGGCGCATTTAAAGTGCGCAAAAATTACCCAAAAATCCCCAAAATGTTATTTTCCAACAAGTGACCCCTCATTTTAAAGGTTTTTGCACGCTGAACACGATGGTGGAATCGGATTTTAGATATCTTGATCCGTTCTCAAATTAGAGCATTTAAAGTGCGCAAAAATTACCTAAAAATCCCCAAAATGTTATTTTCTAACAAGTGACCCCTCATTTTAAAGGTTTTTGCACGCTGAACACGATGGTGGAATCGGATTTTAGATATCTTGATCCGTTCTCAAATTAGAGCATTTAAAGTGCGCAAAAATTACCCAAAAATCCCCAAAATGTTATTTTCCAACAAGTGACCCCTCATTTTAAAGGTTTTTGCACGCTGAACACGATGGTGGAATCGGATTTTAGATATCTTGATCCGTTCTCAAATTAGAGCATTTAAAGTGCGCAAAAATTACCCAAAAATCCCCAAAATGTTATTTTCTAACAAGTGACCCCTCATTTTAAAGGTTTTTGCACGCTGAACACGATAGTGAAATCGGATTTTAGATATCTAAATCCGTTCTTAAATTAGAGCATTTAAAGTGCGCAAAAATTACCCAAAACTAGGATAATCTTTAAACTCTTACCCCCACCCCCTTAGAGTGGTCAGATTGAAAAATGTGAGAAGTATTAATTGAAGACGAGAGTTCGAAGCAAAAAAGGGGGAGGCAAACGATTAGTACAACTCCTTGAATTTACCCACAGCGATCAAATAAATAAGCACTTAGTACAATTACGTAATAAACAAACGGTAGAATCAGGATGGACAAAACGTACAAATTAAAATAAATACGAAGAGAATATACATAGAAAACCAAATTTTAGACCGAAGTTTTCCTTTATTCAAAACCATAGCCATTAATTCGAATATTTCTTTGAAAATTCGCTCATTAAGTCATGCTGCATGACTGATTTTTTTGGAGTTCAACACCATCAGATCAAGTCAGGAAGGGTTTATTATCGTTCCCTCGTAATTTTTCACGCTGAATGCAATGGTGACACTCTCCATCCTCCACGGACCGTCTCAAAACTGGGTTTCCGAAGGTTGAGATTGACCCGTTGACCCTAAGCCCCCCCCCCCCCCCCCCCCCCCCCCCACATGAGCCCTGTTTTGGATCTGCGTTAAAAAGGTTTGCAAGACGATTCCTGTTCCTGAGCTATCTCGGAATGTTGTTTATCGAATATTTTCACACTCATTACCTTTCTTCTCTTTCAACTCTCAACATACCTCCGCGTTACACAATGCAAGATTATGCCAATATCGTGTTTTTATTCGGTACCCACCTTGGGAATGCCACTGGGGCATCTAGGGAGTTCGCAGAAAGATTTCCGGATCGTCCAGTTCCGAATCCACAGACGATACAAGCCGTTTTCCACCGGATATAGACGGCGGGATCAACCGTACCAGCACCTACTAGGGACAGGGTGGAGAACTCAAATCCCAGATATCAACAAATCTTGAACATTTTTCAACAGGAACAGGTTTTTCACGTATTGTATTTCTACCTGTATTACTAACTTTTAACTAATAGCAATTTCTAAGGCTCGTCTCAAAAGTACCTATCTAAGTTGCACTTATTTTGAAAAATCGAAAAGTGCAAAGGTAGGTAATTAAAATGTTTAAAAATGCTGTGGTTGCTGAGAGACTAAGACATCTACGAGATCGATACAAAAAATGTGATGTCGGGGGGGAGACTTTGTGGAAAAAGAAGGTTGATCCTTGGGATAAATAATAATAAATTTTTTCATTTTTAAAAATAGGTGGAACTTACTTATGGAACGACCCTTTTTGATGTTATGTGAGACATGTAGGTAACTAAATGAAAATGAAAACTAAATGAAACTGAAATTAACTAAATGAAAATGAAAACAGGACCCATCAACTAGTGTTCGGTGAGTTAGCAATCGAGTTGGAGTAGTGCCCTCATTGGTCCATCAAATCCTCCGTCGCCACAACCTCCATCCGTTTCACCTGATGCCGGTACAAAGCCTCTTGCCTCGTGACGCTATACCGCGAATGCAATTTGCTCAATGGTTTGTTAATCAAGGACAGGGTTTTTCGTCCGAAGTAATTTGGACGGACGAGGCTACTTTCACGCGAGCGGGAATTTTCAATTTCCACAATAGCCACATGTAAGTTTTTGCATCAATCTGGATTAGATGGGTACATACCCACCTTCTTGGATAATTGTCGGAGGCGCCAGTTCAAAGCCCAACTTCAATAAAATACATTAGAATGGATTAATTTGGAAAAAAGCAAAAATAAAGCTTACTCACAGATGGGCTGACGAAAATCCCCATGCTACAGTGGTAAGGAGTCGCCAATATGAATTCCGGGCCAATGTATGGATGGATCTGCTTGGGCGCCAGCTCATTGGCCCTGTTATTTTACCGGACCGTATGAATGGGGAAAGTAGGTACACTTGGTTTTAATTTAATTTTCATGACTGGCTCAACTTCCCTACTTATGTGCTAAATGAAGTGTCCTTGTTCATGACCTACTAAGCTAACGCGCGATTGTGTTTACAGACTTTTTACAATTGCTGAATGGCGAGTTCACCATTTTCCTTGAAGACCCTGTCCCTAGTAGGTGCTTGCAAGGTTGATCCCGCCGTCGATAGCCAGTGCCATCCAGTGCCATCCCAAACCATCTCTCGACGATCTAGTCTCTATCCTTGTACAGCAAGCTCTAACCAACCATCTCTCACCATCTCTCGACGATCTAGTCTCTATCCTTGTACAGCAAGCTCTAACCTTCCCTGACCATCACTCGACGATCTTGTCTCTATCCTTGTACAGCCAGCTCTAACCATCCCTCACCATCTCTCGACGATCTTGTCTCTATCCTTGTACAGCCAGCTCTAACCATCCCTAACCATCTCTCGACGATCTTGTATCTATCCTTGTACAGCAAGCTCTAACCATCCCAAATCTCTCGACGATCTTGTCTCTATCCTTGTACAGCCAGCTCTAACCTTACCTAACCATCACTCGACGATCTTGTCTCTATCCTTGTACAGCCAGCTCTAACCATCCCTAACCATCTCTCGACTTTAGTAGGTCATGAACAACGACACTTCATTTAGCATATAAGTAGGGAAGTTGAGCCAGTCATGAAAATTAAATTAAAACCAAGTGTACCTACTTTCCCCATTCATACGGTCCGGTAAAATAACAGGGCCAATGAGCTGGCACCCAAGCAGATCCATCCATACATTGGCCCGGAATCCATATTGGTGACTCCTTACCACTGTAGCATGGGGATTTTCGTCAGCCCATCTGTGAGTAAGCTTTTTTTTTTTGCTTTTTTCAAATTAATCCGTTCTAATGTATTTTATTGAAGTTGGGCTTTGAACTGCCCCAGAGACATTCCCACGGTGGGCACCGAATAAAAAACGCTGCAAATCCCTGCACAACGGTTTATTATTTTGTATAGAATACCCTTCTGTTACAGATCACAGCTCTATGTATAGATAACCCGTCTATATAATATGATATGTACTATTCTATTATATGCATATTATGTAAATCGCAGACACTCCGTAGGTTAGTACCTAACCCCGTACTCGTTACTAGGTACCTACCTAAATCACGAGTTAAATGTTGCTAAAATAATTCTGCCGATGACAAACAGTACCTAACAAAAAGAAACACACATAATGAAGTTCTGAAAAGAAATTGTTGATGAGGAGTGAAAAAAGTTGCAAAAGTACCTACCAACAAACTCCAGCCCCTTCTACGTAGATGGTATAATTTACCGTTGTGTAATAATTTACCATTGAGTAATGATTTACCGTAGTAATAATTTACCCATCAATCAACGCCCCATCTACAACGCCCCATTTACCCATCTTCAACGTTTGTTCAAGTTTCACTACCTACCAACAAACTCCAATAGAGCCATCATTTTTCAAATTAAATAATATCACAGAACAACCAACTCGACTTCATACTACGCCAATATAATCAGGTGATCCCTACCAATGATTGGCCGTATTCACAAATTCCTATTGTGGGCGCGTCTCTGGTTACGAGATTTGGTTTGGATTGTATACAATTTCATTCACACTGGAGTCGAAAATGTCTGTCGGTGCAAACTTCGGGGCCTTACTGTGAACGAACGGCTGGACGTACGATGCTCCGGATGGTCTTAAAAAACTCGCAAGTTCAAGAACTATTTAAAACCGTAAAAATATTTACGTAAAAAAATGGTATAGGCGTTTTGAAAATTTCAACCCCTATTTTGAACCCCTTAGAGATGACTCACAGTAACGTCGAGCTTCGAGGACCAACTAGACGCCGAACGGAACCTATAACCCGAATTTCATCAATTTTTTTTCATGGTAACTAAGAAAAGTGGCCCGTACGGCGTACGGCGTACGGCGGACAGACAGAAATATTTTTATTGCAGTTTTGGATTCTACATATCTTGAAACGTAAACCATCAAATTTTGAGGGGGGGTAAGAATTTTTTTTTTCATGCTCGATTCCAATGGTTCATTATTGAAAATAATAAACCAACAAGATATTGGCATAATCTTGCATTGTGTAATGCGGAGGCATGTTGAGAGTTGAAAGAGAAGAAAGGTAATGAGTGTGAAAATATTCGATAAACAACATTCCGAGATAGCTCAGGAACAGGAATCGTCTTGCAAACCTTTTTAACGCAGATCCAAAACAGGGCTCATGTGGGGGGGGGGGGGGGGGGGGGCTTAGGGTCAACGGGTCAATCTCAACCTTCGGAAACCCAGTTTTGGACGGTCCGTGGAGGATGGAGAGTGTCACCATTGCATTCAGCGTGAAAAATTACGAGGGAACGATAATAAACTCTTCCTGACTTGATCTGATGGTGTTGAACCCCAAAAAACAGGGTTTTCAACGAAAAATCCCGTTTTTTGCATTCAAACGTCGTTTTCTCCTCTAATTAGCAGAGTAAAATCAAAATTGATTATATCGTTGGAAAGCTGAGATTTTGGGCAAGTTTTTCCTGTAACGCGTACGGTTTTTTTCCATTTTTTTTTTAAATACGTAACGCACCATAAAAAACAGTAATTTTAAAAAAGTGAGAAATTCTCGTGTTTAGTCCATTATTTCGCCTACTTGACCTACTGTAATAAAATCCAAATACCTCAGGGAGATGGGAAATTTAACGGTCTTTCCAACGGTGTTCTCAATTTTTTGTTTACTCCACAAGTTAAGGGAGTTTTGGCCGTTCTACTGAGACGAGGTCGAAAACACGAAAAAAATCTTAATAGTGAAAAAACTCGAAAAATAAAGGGGTTTTCAAAAAATTTTCAAGAGGAACTTTTTGTTGCAAATTAGCTGCAGAATCGATCCCTGGAAGGTTAACAGTCTTAAGTGTGAACACCCTGTATATGTCTATAATATCACTGCCTACCCACTACCTAGGTATCATTACCCACTAGTAATCTAGATTTTATGTCACGATATTTATCTTAATTTAGGGCGACCAGATTCCGATTCTCAAGAAACTTGACTGGGTGGCTTGAACGGTGCCAAGGCTACCTGCCTTGTCTTCTGTTAGTAGCAGAGTTCGCCTAATTACAACTCTGCTAATGAACGTGTTTCAACGAGCAAGTCTAAAACTGTTCGATTAATTCAATTCAGTTTTTTTAGAGCAGCTTTTTTCAAAGTGAGGTCCCCACCTCTGGGTGTTTAGCTTCTATTTTTGCGGGTTTGCGGAGGTAACCGCAAAGTTATATAGAAATGCTAGGTTACGTTGCGTGAAGGTTCACCACTATTTTGATGAAATAATCAAAGCAGAAGATGAATATGCCTTTTCCCAGACGTTTGAAAATGCCAAAGGAATCAAGTGTTGGCTTTATTTTTCCTATTTCCAAGAGCAAGGAGTATGTATAACTGCCTTACATTCAGTAGGTATCGTGTTAACTGTTGAAATATTGAAAAGGCGTGGGATACGAAGTGTAGGTACTAATGCGGTTTTGAGGAAGGTCAAGGCTGGAACAATCTAATCTCCGTATTATAATTTTCATTGATTTCAAGCAACTTACTGACAGACCGCCATAGGCTCTAAAAAGAGAAATAATATTGAGTTAAGTAGGGATATAGCGAGAGACTTGATGTGAAATTATTAGTTTATTATAATGTAGGTACCTATCAACTGGAACTTCTTGTATTTATACAAGATTTATATAAATGAACTGCATTTTTTGTTTGAAATGATTGAGTTCAATTTTGCATTTTGCATCGAGGTTTGGTTTTTGAATTCCGTTTACTCATGCAATCAAAAATTAATACTTGTTGGTCCGCTGGCCAGGTGCCTCACGCAATTTTGAAAATAGGCTGAAATTCCGCCTATGTGCCGTGCTCAATTTATCAGGTGCTTTAAGGAATTTTGATAGAGCTTTGAAAGTTACTTCATTCGATTCAGCGTGCTGAAAAACGTGAAAACTGGACCAAACACACATTTTTCTGGTGCCAACGTGCGCCATTCGTGGCACCATGGTGGTACGAAAACTATACAGCAAATTCTGGAGGCCTCAGGAGTATACTGTCAATATTTCGAGTCAAAATACCCAAAATTTCGACTTGTAGCATGGTATGTAGTCACCCGCAAATGTCGCTCGACTCTAAGTAAGAGCCTCACTGACTTTCTGCAATTATTTCTCGTACCGATAAAAATCGTATTATACAGTGTAGGCAGGTTGAGACCGGGAAATCTGCACTCACAGTCCATCTCACACTAGTTAAACATTTACATAAGGTCCTTGGGCTGGCGATGGCAAAGAGACTGAGTTGCATGCAGAATAAGATGCGGACCGATAAAACGTAGGTAATGCATCGATGCACTTTACCGACGTGCGCATTGACCGTGCACTGCATACCAAGATGCCGGTTTCGGTTGTTGGAAAATATGTGTTGATGAAATACAACATGGAAAGGCTTAGAAAATTGAAAACAACTGTACCTATTGTGTATTAGACATGAAGACGTTCAGTAAAATAATGGGTTAGGTAGAAAGGTACCTACCAACCGAATTTTCTTAATTATCGACTGGACTTATTATTTAAACTGCTGTACCGTTTAAACCGCTGAAAGGGAAGGTTAGTGTATTCCTACCTGAAAATGGGTCAACAAACAAATTCGGCACACCCGCGTAATAGTAGGTGCAAATTATAATAGACACCCAAGTATGGTTGGGGCGGAATTCCCCCAAGAAATGAACAATAATAAATGAACGAGGTGTAGGAGATTCTCCTCATTACCCCTCGTTCATTTACGATGAAAGAGTTGTCGGAGATTCTTCTCATTACCCCTCGTTCATTTAGGATGAAAGAGTTGTAGGAGATTCTACTCATTACCGTTCGTTCATTTACGGCAACTTATTCTGTGCGAACCCTACCTACCTACCTACCTTAGTTATTTTATAAAATTACCCTACCCAATTTACCTACTTCAATCATTACAGATTTGGTTGGCTGCTTTCCCGCAGACAGTCCGCTGAAGAAAGGGCCGCAGTCGCCAACCGAAGTCCAAACTCAGTTTTTCCTGTACACCAGGTGCGTACCTATCAAAACATGTACAGTGAAATTTCTCTATAACGGAATCGCGAGACCATCAAACGTGTCCGATGTGCACAGGAGTTTGAACAGAGAATGTTGTCCATTATCACGTCCAGTACAGACGGGTCACAGTACATAAAAATATCTTTAGTTTTCCTGGACCATACTTATCATTTTCTACCTCACGTGGTGTCCGTAAGTTATGTACAATATACAGGTGTCCGCTAAGCCAGGTTCACTATACATAACTATTGTTTTTGTATTTAGGTACTTGAATTCCCAGTCATGTTACAGGTTTCTTAAAATGTGCGCACTAACTTTTTTTAACGAAAAATTAAGTTTTATTAAATGCATAAAATATTATGCGTTGATTCCCTTGTATGTACCTAGGTATTATACATACCTACTTGTCCAAGTCGACAAATCTACATTATTACTTCTCTGCATGTGTGTAAGACACCTGAGGGCAAGACTACTGCTATAATGACTGTATTCGTGTGGGTGTCACACAAGACCTAATGGACGAGAAAAAAAAATCCCTCTTTGTGTAAGACGATTTAGGTAGGTAGGTACTTATCCTTCGTTAGCTCACACGTTTGACCCATTTACTTTCCACCTTCACCAGTTCGGACGAGACTTGACGTTCCTCTCACCTGATGACTTGATAATGATCGAGTGAGTTATTAGAAAGGAAGATTTTATCGGCACAGTCAGTTGAGTATAATATCTCATCTCATGGGTCATCGTGGGCCCTATAGATGCGTAAAAATTACAATATCTCTTTTTTTTTCTTTTCTAAATAGCATATACGGGCGAACCCATTTGAACAGGCATACAAAGAGAGAGAAAAAAAATACACAAATCTTTAAGTAATAGGTACAAATGGAGATGGTAGGTACCAAAGACAAAAGAGGGCCAAGCTACAGGAGCGCGTTACAAAAGGCTAGATGAGATTAAATTCTATACTAAACATCTGGTGAAATAATGTCAACTAACATGAAGTAAACAATGGAAATCAAATTTTACATTAGGATTCAATAAGTAACTCAAGTAATAAATTGAATGTTTTTAAATTGAGGAATACAAAATTGACCAAAAACTATTTATTATATTGTGCGATCACAGATTTAAAAGTACGAAGGGATGAGGTATAATCGAGCTGGGGAAGGCTGTTTCCGGTACTCTGTATACGGATGAGTGGGGAATTTATCAAATAATTGGTTTTTGAATATGGAATGGAAAATGGCAATGGGTTACGAATGTTATGACTTGGTACATGAAAATTGATAAGAGAAAGAAGTTCAGGGGTAGGTATCTAAAACGGAATTGATTATTTTATAAAGAAAAACTAGGTCAGCTGTTAATCTACGGTTTTCCAGGGAAGTTGTATTTAGGATTGACATTATATGGTTGTAATCTATTGAGGCAACTGGTATACCCAATCTATATGCAACCATTCTCAAAAATGTATGCTGTACTATCTCAATAGCATGGCAGTCTACCTTGTAGTAAGGCGACCAAATCACAGAGCCATATTCGAGTTTGCTACGGATGAGTGAAATGAACAGCGTTTTCAAAGTGTCAATCTGTTTGAAACCTTTAGTTATTCTATTAATAAAACCAAGTAGTTCGAGGGAGTGTGGAATTATGTGACTGAAATGTTCTTTAAAAGTTAAGGATGAATCTAAAATAATTCCAAGGTCTTTTATAGAATTAGTTCTTATATGAGGGATATCGTCGAGGTAGTATACAATTAGCAGAGGGTTCATAATTTTGTGGAAAGTAAGCAAAAAGCATTTTGTATGATTGAGTTTTAGTGATTTACTATTGGTCCAGTTACAAAAAGAGTGGAGGTTTTGCTGGAACGTATTTGCATCTGTAAGAGTATCGACAGTGGTAAACATTTTGATGTCATCAGCGTAAATCAAAATATTTACTTCCTGGGAAAGGACGTAACGTACATCATTTATGTATAAAATAAACAGAAGAGGTCCTAAGTGGGATCCTTGAGGAATTCATTATCAAAACCGCTCTTAGGTACCTACTAAAGATTCCTAAAGCGAAATATGTGTCAAAATGTTTAATAGCTTAACAATTTGTAGGTTATTGGTTTGTAGGCTTGAAGTGAAAAACCAACCTCACTGTTTTCCTCACGTAGCGTTCAAAAATTGAAACTGACTTCTTCACGTGATTCATTGTTGGAAAACAGTGCGAGTCGTTTTTTGGTCCGATGAAGACGGGGTCGTTTGGGGAAGCCTAATCAATATCTCTTCTTCACCGGTGATAATTTCGATGGTATAGAGCTGGACTCTCGAGGGTCCACCTTCACTCTCCTCACTGTCACAAAAATCATGTACGTTGTGTAGGGGTTCAGAGGTGAAAGTTTGTGGCCAACCATCAAAATTCCGCTCCATGTCCAAGATTTCTTTTATCACCACAGAATAAGAATAATTTCGACATCTATCACACTTCCGAATACGTTCGTATCTACTTATTCATGTCCACCCGTTATTATTTATGGTGGACACACTGATATCTCCTTCCTATCCACAAAGCCACCATCAACTAGCCTTTAGCCACCTACAGTTACATGTAGGTACGTACGTTTACATCTCAGAGTTACATACCTACTTGTAGTTTCTCTAAGCTGTTGTCTTCTTTTGACCAGGAACACATCGGGTGACCTAATGGCTTACGGAGACGACCGCAGTTCGCTTTCTAAATCAGAGTTCAGTCCGCAGCGTCCGACCAAATTCATCGTCCACGGATTCAAAGGAAGCGGCAAAGATAAAGGAGCGAAGCTCGCAATAGCCACACTCCTGAATGTTGTAAGTCTATACACGCATTTCACATAACCAAGAACAACTAGATTATTTCGTATCTCGTACTACAAGATACACCCATAAACAATTAAAATATTTAGTATAAAATGGGCCATCCTGAAACCATCAACTTACAGAAAATATTTAGGAAAATACTGCTTTCCTTTAAAAAATTGTCTAGAGGTTTCAAGTTTACTAATTAATCAAGTCAAGTGATTTTACTTTAGACTTGATTAATTGATAAACTTGAAACACTAGACAATTTTCAAGAGGAAAACAGTATTTTCCTAAATATTGTCTGTAAGTTGATGGATTCAGGATGGCCCATTTTATACCAAATATTTCAATTTTTCAAGGTTTTTACGTTTTTTAGGGGTTTTTCAAGGTTTTCAGGGGTTTTTTTCAAGGATTTTTAGGTGTTCATTGTGTCGAAAGTGCTTCAAGAACTTTTGAATAGGTGCAGTAATGAGCTAGCTTCAAGTCTACAAAAAGAGGACATCAACCGGGAAAGCAAGAGCAACTGTACGGAAATAATAAACTAGGTATATTTTCGTGCTTAATTTTTGAAATTGTGTGGTGTTCGAGCCGTATAACAAAGGTGCGACAAATCAAGTATTAACTAGGTCTCCAGTGACTCCAGCGGTAGTGCAATAAGCAGTGTCTGCGTATACGTGTAGTGAGGTTCGAAAACTGATAGTAATCCATTATCGAACGACCACAATACCTAATTCATCTTTTGGCTGGCACCATTACTGACACCAGTGACGATAGTGGTGGCGCCAGCAAAGCGACATCCTTGTTATAAGTTATAACGTTATAGTCGGTTGAGTACCTATTTCAAAGTCCAGAAAAGTGTGGCGAGCAGGCATAATATGTTAGTTTGTTGTAAGTAGGTAGGGACCTACCTGCTGTGGCCTTTTTGCTGGAAATTCTATTTCAATTTAATAATATTCAGTTACAGTAATTATATTTTAACGTTGTCGTACACTAAGAGGGCAGAAATCCCAATGCACATTTTGATTGTTTGAATAAATAAATAAAAGTTAAAAAAAAAAATTCTATGTAACGTGGCTGCATTACGCCTAGTGACTGGTTGCATTAATTTAAAGATTTCCAAAAAACGCGTTTGCAATGAAGATGTTTTCGTGTGGCTTAGATAGGTTACGTTATTTTAATACAGGTACGTTATTTTAATACAGATTAGGTACGTTATTCTAATACTTACGTTATTTTAATTTATAAAACAATTTCCAAAAAACGCCAGTGCAACGAAGATGTTTCTGTGTGGCTTAGATAGGTTACGTTATTTTAAGACAGGTACGTTATTTTAATACGCACGTTATTTTAATACAGGGGTTGTACGTTAATACGTACGTTATTTTAATACAGGTTAGGTACATTATTTAATACATGGTCGAGTGTGCTGAAAAAACTCATGGTAACCGATGTTTGAGTGCGAATAAACCGAAAATCACAAATTTTCAAGTTATGGTCTTATTGCACTGAGGGTGCGATGTAACAGAATGTTGTTGAGTGTCGTGTAAATGCCAACAGCATCCGCCAACGTTGACTTATCCGTCTTTCAGGAAGACTGCAACGTGATTATGCTGGACTGGGAGAAGGGAGCTGCAGGCCCCTCGTACAGGCTTTCGGCTGCCAATACACAACTTGTTGGCCGACAGCTGGCCCTCGTCCTTCTCGATATTATATCCATTGGTGAGTGACGAACCATTCAACAGAAAATTCCACACCAGTTTTTATGATATTTGGACGTCATAATTCAATATGGTAATGTTTGTTTTCTCAAATTTACAATTTGCTGGAAGAAACATAATGGTCTAGGTCTAGATCTAGATGGATTACATGGCTCGGCCTTGGTACTATGGGTGGAATTAGTTGCCCGTGTTCATAATAGGTAGTATTTTCTACGATAGTTCGAAAAATAGTATTTTTTCAATTAACAATCAGGGCCATAGGGCCATAGGATTCGTGTTCAGCGTGGTCGAAAATGGGGAAGTCCGCTTTTCCCCCCTCAAAATAATGATCATGGTCAGTTTCACCTGTTTTATTTTATTTTCAGATTATAGATCTCGGCGAGCGCTTTCCGAAAAGGTGCTGTATGAGGGGTATCCGATGATCGAAAGTGGGCGATAAACAAGTGGAAAGAAAGCGAAATGACGTCATAGGTAAAGGGCCTCCCCCGCGCTTCCGCCCGGAGGGAACCCTCAGCGTCATCCACTTATGACGTCATTTCGCTTTCGTTCTATCCGTTTTTTGCCCAAGCTACACGGAGTTTTGAGATGAAAATTGGCACTAGGGGGTTTTCAAGGGTGCTAAATCCGTTTCTGAGATCAAAAATACCTAAACATGTAAATTTCCCATTGTCTAATAAGTGTAAAAACGAAAACAAGGCCTCGGCCACATCTGAGGGGCCGAGCCTAAAAACACGCTCGGTTGTCGATTTTGATTCATGGCTGTTTTATCGATATAATAAACCTCTTATCTACCAATGTGGGGCATGCATGTCTTCAAGTGTGTTTATCGTTAAATGTGTCATAAAATCCTTAGGGGCCCATTCATGAACTTGGTTTTCCTCATGTTTCTGTACATATATTCTTCATTATTTAATAAATTTATGTTAATGAGTAAAGAGTTGAATTGAAATATTCCTGAATGCTCATACTCATTTCAAACGAACGGAATTATTTGATATTGGAAAATCTCGTTGACTTGAATCTGAAAATGAATTTTGTTTATTCAGGTGCACTTCCGAGCTCGATTCACATCATCGGTTTCAGTTTGGGGGCGCACATCGCCGGCTATGCTGGGAGAGCGCTCCTCAAACGCGGCATTCGTCTGGGCAGGATCACAGGTGGTTATGTTATAGCTTGATGACGGGTCAGAGGTTTCAAGCAGGTTTTCTTTACTTCAATTCTACGCAAATTTGAAGTATTTACTTAATTAAATAAAAATATGTCCTGTTTGACACCCCCCCCCCCCCCCTCCCATGTCTGACATGAAGTTTCTACAAGATTACTGCCTCAACGAACCAAAAAATGCCGCCAAGTTGGGTGGGCAGTGTAGAATCAGTTGGTAAAAAAATGAAGCGTCAAAACGATTGAATAGCAATAAGTAGAGTAGAAATAAATTACGTAACATGCGTAATAGGATCAAACATTTCAACATTTTTTCAATATTTCATGTTTGCGCACGTGCAAACGAAAGTGCGATTCCCATGAATTCATATGGAACTATCGAAGAGTACTATTCCTGATCGACTCTCCGAATTTGAACTCATTTCAACGACAATATTAAACGTAGGTAGTTATGGGTGTTTCAAGTATTTCACGTTTGCGCATGCGCAGACGAAAGTTACGGTACGATTTCAATGATTTTGATAGAGGACTATCGGCGCTCCAACCCCCGTTTACCCTCAAAATTTCTGCTCTCTACGACTATTTTTCACAACACTATAACTACTACGACTATTTTTTACAAGGAAATGGTAATCATTTCATGTTCGCGCATACGTAGACGAAAGTTACAGTACAATTCCAATGAAATTCGTATGGAACTATCAAAGTATTATTTCTGATCGACCCTCCAGGTTTGAACTCATTTAAACGATATTAAAGGTAGTTATGGGCGTTTCAAGTATTTCCCGTTTACGCATGCGCAGACGAAAGTTACCTTAATTTTTCAATGATTTTGATATGGGACGATCTGTGACCCAACTTGTATCTACCCTCCAAATTTCAGCCCACCTCCACCATTATTTTGGATAGTTACGGGCGTTACAAGGAATTACCACAGACAGACTCGGAACCAAAAATGTTCCCTGATGTCTGAAACGCAAAATGCGAGTGGAAATTTTCATTTTGGAGGACATAAATTTGTTTCGTCTCTTGCACGAATACAAAGCTTCCCTACCTTCGGTAGTGAGGAAGCAAAATCGTTGACTTATTTTTAACTTTGTCCGGTCGTGTAGGGCTTGATCCTGCATCTCCTCTGTTCCGCGAGCAGTTTGCCGCCACTTCGATGCACTCGTTGAACAACCAGGACGCCGCCCTCGTAGACGTTGTCCACACTGATGGTGCCATTCTCTGGACTGAAGGTACGACTGACTGCAGATTTATGCACATTATTCGTAGTACCCATACTTACCCATATCCACCACCCATACTTACTCGACAGAAATACTCCATTTCACCCAACCAAGTGGTGGTCTGTATTATTATTATTATTTATATTTCTGACATATAGGACAGAGTTCCACCTCGCATTTCATGCGATATGAGAAATTACTATACTAATATTTTAAGTAAATAAGAAAACTACTAATTTTAAGTAAAAAAAGAAAAAGGCCATTTAAAAAAAAGGGGAATCGCGGAAGTTGGGAAGGCGTTCATAACCATCCGGAATTTTGGCTGACAACTCGTTTCCCGCGCTTCCTCCCACAGCTGTTTTGGTTCCCGAAGCCATTCCGTATGCGCAGTAGTGAACTGCGCAGATGCGGAGCGGAAAATATCTGAAAAATCTTATGCGTACAGTTCGCTTCAAAAGTGCTTCTCCGGAAAGAATATTCCCCCCCTCCCCAGCTGATGTCCAACCAATCAGCTGCTCGTACGCACTTTCCGGATAGCTTTCCGGATGGATGTGAACCCTGCTTAAGAGAGACAGCAGAGAAGGAGAGGATTCTATCGCTCGACAAGGAAGTGGCGCTCAACAGCACCCCTGAACGCACCAAGGGAAGAGGCACAACGAATCGCCAGAGGGAGGGAATTCCACAGCATCGCTCCTGCAATTGAGACAGACTTGCTCATGGCCATACTGGAGTACCGAGTGATGGCAATATTGTTGGCACGACCCGAGCCATGAAGAAACATGTTATTGACAAAGGAGGGTAGACAGCCCTTAGTAGCGCGAAAAATTATGCAGAGGGATTGAACATTGAGGTATGTTATAATATCCATGCCAAGGAGATGGTCAGCATGGAGGGATGCATGTCCAAAAGATTTGAGCCGGAAAACATAGCGGACACAGGAACTGAACAGTACACGGAGGCGTTTGAGGGAGTTGAAATCAAGGGACCAAATGAAAAGAATTGAGCAATAGCTGAAATGAGGAAGAATGAGGGATCGAAACAGTTTGAGACGGATGAATGGAGAGGTGTACAGAAGGCTAGATTTCGAAGCGAATGGAGGGCTGTGTAAACAGACCTTGATATTTTACCTACATGTTCATTCCACGTTAGCGTAGTGTTAAAAATTACCCCAAGATTCCTTACAGACTGATGGTATCGAATAGGTGAGTTATTTATAAGAATAGGGGGAAGCGAGTGGTGGTGGCTTATTAAAGATTAACAATTTGCCTGGCTTTTAGAGGGGTTCAGGAGCAGCCCATTGCTCACACACCAGCTGTAGTAGCCGCCAAGCTCCAGTTGATGTCCTCGTTCCTACATTAAGACGAATGTTGCATTGACAAACTTAATTTGAATCGTTGAAACCAATTGTATGCACTTTTCTACGTTTTATGATAAATTTGTGGCGGTCTCTTTAATTGGCCTGTTTTTAAGGTCTTTGTGGCTCTACACTTTGGTTTACTTTGCTGGTTAGGGTGTCTTCCTACCTTTTCAATCTTGCAATAAGAATAATCCACTTAAAAGTTCAACCAAACCGAAGTTGAATAGGGAAGAAATTAGCGTAATAAATAATTGCCAAGAACGAAAAAAGAGAGAAAAGTACCGGTCATGCAGCATGGCCATAAGAGCGAATTTTCAAAGAATATTCCCGCTACTGTGTAAATAGGTACATAGAGGATATAGCGATAAACCATACCGCTTTTCGTAAAATTATATTATTTTCCCCTGATTTTAGCCGTTTTTACCGATTTTTGACCCCCTGCGAAGTCCAACTTGACCCACTATTTTTTTGAGAAAAATATTTCAATCATCGAAATAATCCCTCCGTCGTGAATCACCGTCCCACACAACGGCCGATGAATTAATATTGATTTTAGCCCTTAATACCAATTTTTACCCCAAAAAATGTAAATTTGACCCCTATTCTGTATGAAAATCAACTGAAATGGTATTTTTGCGTCTTTACTCACCCGTCCGTAACTCTTCCAGTGATTTTATATCAATTGTTCGCGATTTTAGCAGTTTTACCGATATTTGACCCCTAAAAATTCAAATTTGACTCCCCTTGGAATTTTTGAAAATTTCTCATCTTCGAACTCATCCTTTTGTTCGGCAATACGAACATTATGGCGAAATTTGACATTTTTATCACGTACCCAAGGTCAGATATTATCTGGAGTGACACATAAATAAATAAATAAATAAATATAGTTGGGAGAGGTAGTTTGAACACTCAATTCATAAATAAATATATATACATATAGGTATATAGGTATACAAATTTTCGTTAAAATTTATGGATGAATTCAGAATGTTCTGAAACGGATTTGCCTATAAACAAATTTTGAAAATTCGTATTCTGAAAATTTTGGACCCATTGCAATAGCTTTATTATTATTTTTTGTTGAAAATTCGATAAAATAAGAAGATAAAATCAGCTATACCTAATTACTTGGTGCCCATCTTATAATCAATTCTCAGTCAAGCACATTTAAATATTTAGAAGATCACAATTTATTAATATTTATCGGTCATTTCAATTTCCAAGGATTTGGACTGTTGAAAGCTATTGGACATGTGGATTTCTTCCCGAATGGCGGACAAGACCAACCAGGGTGCGAACGGGTATTTGCCTCCGTTTTAGTAAGTCATTTAGGTAAGAATCCTTTCACGAACGCAATTATACCACATTGACAGCTTTTATTAATTTAATTACGATCCAACTGTTGCTAATGTCAGTATTTTGGTAGACGATTCTAACCCTAGCAAAAGATGCGTTTATGAAAATCTTCTGTTCCTGCAAATCAGTAGCTGCAGGGCGTTTTCCTCGTCGAAAATGATACAATAACGTGAAATTTAATGTAGATTTCAAAATTAGTCAAATTTTAAAAACAAAGTGAGTGAACAGAGGAAAACATAAAGTTTTTGTGTGAAAAATGGTTTTAGACGAAAAATTCCAATTTTATTTATTGACCAATCATATTGCTGTAAAATTTTGCTGTTTCGGGGTACTTCTCCATGTAGTATGTAGTATAATTGTACCCAGTCTTTCCCTTACTCGAATAAATTACCGTAGGGGACAGTATAGGCAGGTACCCAGGACCGGTACCTACCTCAGATCCTCTTATTCTTATTTAATTTTTTAAATATTTTTTAAAATATTATTTTTATTAACCCCCCATTGAATCGACACAAATTAGGGCACGTTACGATTGAGGCAGCGAACTATCTACCGACATACCTATACCTAGGTAGCACGGACTACAGGTGTACTGTATTTTTGTATTTCATACAGAAGGAACAGTGAATTCCAGTACTGTCTGCAACCATCTTAGAGGTTTTCAACTGTTCATCGAGTCGATGCCGAAACCTCATCCGAGTTGCCAGTTCCGAGCGTGGCCCTGCCCAACCAGGGAGCATTTTCGCACAGGAAACTGCTTCCCGCCTACCTGTGACGTCAACTCTACTGGTACCTACATCACATTTTAAATCTCTTGCATTTACGTTGAGTAACTAATATCAAATTAGAATTACTTTATTTTCTCTTATTAACTTGGAGTAGCTTAAAATGATAAGTAATATACCTACCACGGGATTAGCAGCAGTAGACAGAGTGAGGCATGAAGCAGCTCGTCAAATTTTTGTTACCATCATCAGTACCCCAAATGTAATTGGTTGGTACTGGGAAAAGCAGATTTAGGTCATCTTTATACCACCATCACCCTGTTATGAGACTTCTGCATCTTTATCACCAGGCATATCCTCAATCTAATTATTGTACTAACAGAGATAGTGAAAATGTTTATCATGTTTGTTAACAGACGGGTCATGCGGACTTATGGGCTACGAAGCTGACAAAGGGCTAGCAAGGGGACCCCTTTATCTCGTAACTAGAGACTCGCCACCATTCTGCGGTAAGGCCACGTAGCCCAGTTAAATAAGACCTTATTTGAGCCACCGCCGTGTTAAAAATTGTGGGAAAGCTGTAAACATACTTTATTTGACATCCAATTGAAGTAGCACCTAGGTTAGCACCATCCTGGCTGCGAGCTTCAAGCGGGGGGAGGGGGGGCAGAAAACCACGAAATTATAGGACTTTTTTCAGGTTTTTGCTTATTGCTCCTAAAATATGCATCATACAGAAAAATTTACTCGCGGATGAATTCAAGAAAATTAAATTCTGCGTCGATTGACTACCCACAACTTGTAATTCGACCCGGTCGAAATCAGTGGTAAAAAAAATACCACTTTCACAAACATCGCTGGAAAAGTTGATATAGGTAGTAACGCTTAACGTCCGTACCGTCAAAACGGCTGTTCCAAATGGAAAAAAAGTAGAATGAAATTCGTACACATTTACTCTGCGTTCAGCAAGCACCTTAACTGTCAAATTCGGTCACAAATAGAACACACACGTCACAAATTGAAAAGTTCAAACGTTCGTTCTATTATCCGCGAATTTGTTGCTGAACGCAGAATTTGATGCTCTACAACTTTCAAATATAATTTTTTCCCCCATTTCGACGTTACTGTCGTTTAAAATTCACTATGTCGACTTTATCAGCGATGTTGGTAAAAAATGGCCATTTATTGACCGTTGATTTCGGCCATACTGTCGGATCGAATTACAAGTTGTGGCTGGTCAGTCGACGCAGAACTTAATGCTCTTTAGTCCATGTAGGAGAAATCATCGTGTAGGATGCGTGTTTTAGGAGTAATGAGCAAAATACTGAAGTAAAAAAGTCCAAGAATTTCGTGGTTTTTTGGACCCCCCCCCCCCCCCCACCATTGAAGCTCGCAGCGTATGACGGTGCAAACCTAGGATAAGTCAGTTAGATGTCAAGTAAAGCTATTTGTCGTGGTAACCTTACAATATACCACTCCTGTATATACGCTGAGATTTTTACCAATAAACATCGGAGAAGCCGAGCTATGCAGTGGGGGGACACGGCCCAGGTAATTGTCCCTCCAACTGCTCCCAACGGTCGTTCCGATGGGACCTGAGGAGGGTAGAGGCGCCTATAAAAAGCGCCCAACTTTCCTAGCTCGAGCATTCATCCAATTTCTCTCCAACAAGTGCCTTCTCTCTCAACCACAACTAAGCCTTCTCCTTCCCTCCAATTTCTCAACAAGGTGAAAACCGGGCAATAGCATCCTTCAGTAATCAACGAGTATTCTCCTAGATATTCAACGAGATGAAAACCGGGCAAATATCTTCCTTACCTCTTACCCAGATATCCAAGGAGGTGAAAACCGGGCGAATATTTATCTAAATCCCAGAGGTGTATCGAAGGAGGTGCAAACCGCGCGGATACAATCCCTCGCGCTCCTCTCTCTTCCAAAACTCTTACCTTATCAAAATTAAACTCAGTCACATTTTCATTCAAGCCAAATTTTACTACATTTACTCAGTCACATTTTCATTCAAGTCAAATTTTACTACATTTAAAATTTAATCAAAACCAGAGTCATCTCACTATTAAAACGATTTCCAGCTTTCCTGCGATTTTTTTTTCCAACACCAGGTCTTATTTAACTGGTCTAACAGTGGTGAGAGATCTTCAAGTTGTGCAAATACTTCATGCCATACACAATCAACTTGTTCGCACAAATGGTTTGTGGCCTTTTGTCAGAGTATGCAGATGTAATGGTGTTTCAGGGGATCAACTCCAAGCGACGGTGACACTGTCGAGAGCAGCTCCGCTCCCCAGGGGCTCAGTAACGCTCGTCCTTCGCCACGGCAGATCGTCCACGGCCTTCCGCCTCCACACGGAGTGGGCTGAAGCTGCTGCTCACCAGGCCAGGCAACTAGTCCTAGGAAGAAGGTAACGGGTTGGGAAAGAAAAATATGGGAACAGGTTGAATAGCGTGGGTTAAGCAAAAACAAGTCTCAGAAACCTTGCCAATGCAAGGGATTGAGAAAAGGTAGAGTACCTACCTGGTGTACAGCAAAACTAGGTCTCAGATATTGATTCATCCACTCAAAGACTTGTGAGAAGGAAGAGCACTAGGCACATATACCCAATGAAGTCGTGACAGCATTTTTACTCAAAGGCTTATCCTACAGTATTTTACAGTACCCTGTCTACTTCTGGTGTTTCAGACAGTCTGTGGGCAGCGGTGTTACGTACAGGGGCCTAGCGGCAGCGGATTTCGGGTCTATCCCACCGTCGTTGGACGAGCTCACAGCCAAAATCTACTTCCGGCCCGGAGTCTCGAGCAGAGATCGCCTGGAGCTCTACTACGTGAGGGTTGCCACACTTGACGGCCACAGGTCAGTTGGGCAAAAAAAGTTGAATATTTAGTGTCGCGGTTCCCCTGAAATCTCCAATCTCTATGCTCACCACTCCGATGTAATATAGAACGATTTAACCAAAATAATATACCAAGGGAACGACGAGGCGGGTAGCGCCAAGAGAGAAGGGTCTTTCATCAACCGCCATCGCTCCTCAATGGTCGTAATGGCCGATTGTGGAGGGGGGACAAGTGGAAACGGGCCTATATAAGCAAACCTTTTGGCCCAGCTCGTCATTCGACCGATCACTCTCCGACTTACGACTTCTCTCTCTCCTACTCTTCTCCTGCACTCGCTTTTGTTCATCCGTGGGTTGCTTCCCTCTAAGAATACTCGCTGTGGTACATCCACGGGGTATTCATCTACTTCCTCCATGGGGCGCCTTCCTCTCTTTCCTCTAGCACTCACTTTGGGCTGTGGTCCACCCGTGGGGGGCTAGCAAGACTCCTAAGGAGCACCAGACACTCGCTGTGGTACATCCGCGGGGTATTAGTATTAGTACTAGGTTCCTTCCCATCCAATCCTACCCTAGCGTAGGACAGTAGTACAGTTTAGTATATAGTATATAGGTCTACCTGACCTGTCTGCAGCTCGGTAGATACAGACACTTTGACATCTAGCATTGCAGATGGCATCTTACGATGGAGTGTGGTGAAATGCTCAGCTCATACTACCGAAACACGCTCTGCTAACATGTGACAGAGTGTAACAGTGGGGGTGGTCCCTCGAGAGTCCCTCTCCTAGACCAGAGAGATTATCACCGGTTAAGAAGGGATATCGATTAGGCTTCCCCAACCCGATCCCGTCTCCACCGGAAGAAAAAATGAATCGAGAACAGCCCACACTGTTACAAACTAAACCGAACTAAATCACACGCGAAGAAATCGTGGAAACCAATTTCAAAGAAAAATTGAGTTATTGAAAAGGTTATTGTATATTTCCACTAATACACGAAAAATACGCTTTTATACTGGTTTCGGTGACCAAAGCATAGTACAACAGTCTATTTTTCGCGTTTTGGTTTATTATTCTATGAATAATAAGTACACCTATGTATTCGCTCAGCAAAAAATTTTTATAACACCCCCTCAAAATTTTTTATTTTCCGTTTCAAGGTGCGTAGATTCCAAAAATGCAATGTCCGTCCGCCGTACGCCGTCCGCCGTATCACGTGTACAGGCTTCATTTTCGGTCTAAAAAATTCGTTCTTTCGCACAGCTGCTCCATTTGGGCCCTAGTTGTGTCCCGAAACTTTTCAGCCCGATCGGAATATACCCAGGGGAGTTATGAGTGAAAATGTGTATAAAAATAGGTACTTTTTGTGTTTTAGTAACATGTTAGTAATACACTGCCAAGGTGATGGCACAGGAGCTTCCTCGTCACAATCAGAGTGACCCATTATAAAATAGAACAGACTCGGAAGCAAAATAACATAACATTACATTACATTACATAACATTACATAACGTTAAATATACATATTACATAACATTACATTACATAACATAACATTACATAACATTACATGAAATATACATATTATACATAACATGACTTCCATAATACATTACGTCCATTATACATAACTAGCCTGACCGCTCGCTTCGCTCGCTATCCGAGATTCGCTGTACGCAGTATCGTGGAACCAACAAACGACGGAAAAATCCCATACCCTACCGGGTATTTGTGCCCAATTTTATCAAAATCCGTCAAGCCATTCAGGAGTTGACCATGGTCGACCATATTTCCGCTATGGTCAGGGAATTAAAAATGCGCCTACGTTCAACTTGGGAGGCTACCGGATATTGGTGCCAAATTTGGTCGATATCCGTTGAGCAATTCGGGATTCGACCATGGAGGGGCCCATGGATGCGCTAAGGTCGACCGCGGGGGTAGTCCGAAGGGTCGATCGTAGATAGAATTTCACGTAGATTACGAATACGCGATAAAAAATAGGGGTTACCATTTCAATTAACGAAGTTGACCATGGTCGACCATAGTTCCGCTATAGTCAGGGAATTAAAAATGCGACGTTGCACAACTTGGGAGCCTACTGGATACTCGTGCCAAATTTGGTCGATATCCGTCAAGCCATTCAGGAGTTGACCATGGTCGACCATAGTTCCACTATGGTCAGGGAATTAAAAATGCGCCTACGTTCAACTTGGGAGGCTACCGGATATTGGTGCCAAATTTGGTCGATATCCGTTGAGCAATTCGAGATTTGACCATGGAGGGGCCCATGGATGCGCTAAGGTCGACCGCGGGGGTAGTCCGAAGGGTCGATCGTAGATAGAATTTCACGTAGATTACGAATACGCGATAAAAAATAGGGATTACCATTTCAATTAACGAAGTTGACCATGGTCGACCATAGTTCCGCTATGGTCAGGGAATTAAAAATGCGACGTTGCACAACTTGGGAGCCTACTGGATACTCGTGCCAAATTTGGTCGATATCCGTCAAGCCATTCAGGAGTTGACCATGGTCGACCATAGTTCCGCTATGGTCAGGGAATTAAAAATGCGACGTTGCACAACTTGGGAGCCTACTGGATATTCGTGCCAAATTTGGTCGATATCCGTTGAGCAATTCGGGATTCGACCATGGAGGGGCCCATGGATGCGCTATGGTCGACCGCGGGGGTAGTCCGAAGGGTCGATCGTAGATAGAATTTCACGTAGATTACGAATACGCGATAAAAAATAGGGGTTACCATTTCAATTAACGAAGTTGACCATGGTCGACCATAGTTCCGCTATGGTCAGGGAATTAAAAATGCGACGTTGCACAACTTGGGAGCCTACTGGATATTCGTGCCAAATTTGGTCGATATCCGTTGAGCAATTCGGGATTCGACCATGGAGGGGCCCATGGATGCGCTATGGTTGACCGCGGGGGTAGTCCGAAGGGTCAATCGTAGATAGAATTTCACGTAGATTACGAATACGCGATAAAAAATAGGGGTTACCATTTCAATTAACGAAGTTGACCATGGTCGACCATAGTTCCGCTATGGTCAGGGAATTAAAAATGCGACGTCGCACAACTTGGGAGCCTACTGGATATTCGTGCCAAATTTGGTCGATATCCGTCAAGCCATTCAGGAGTTGACCATGGTCGACCATAGTTCCGCTATGGTCAGGGAATTGAAAATGCGACGTTGCACAACTTGGGAGCCTACTGGATATTCGTGCCAAATTTGGTCGATATCCGTCGAGCTGTTTGGCCGTGCATAGAAGGACAGACAGACAGACAGAGCGCATGCGCAGGGCGAACCGCTGGCTCTATCATGTTGAAATTTATATGGGACCTCAATGGGCCCTACCCGCTTAATCCCTGAGAATAACATTGAAATTGGGTGAAATCTTTGGTTACTACGGCTGTAACAAGGAAATTGAATCTATTTCACGCCAGCGCATGCGCAGAGCGCAACTAGGGTCCGATCATCCTGAAATTCATACTGGAAATCACTAGGCCTTGTCCAAACAACCCTTGAAAATTTGAGCGATATTGAATCAAAATTGTGAAAGTTATGCGTGTTTGTTGAATTTAACGTTAGCGCATGCGCAGGGCGTACCGCTGGATCAATCATGTTGAAATTTGTATGGGACCTCAAGGGGCCTTATCCGCACCATCCCTCAAAATTTGAGCTGAATCAATTCAAAATCGTGGAAGTTATGGCTGTAACAAGGAAATGCGGACAGACTCACAGACTCACAGACTCACAGATTCACAGACTCACAGACTCACAGACCGACAGACACGGAACCAAATTTGTTCAGTAGGCTTTGAAACGCAAAATGCAAGTGGAAATTTTGATTTCTGAAGACAAAAATTTTTTGGCTTCGCAGACTCGGAAGCAAAATGAGCTTTTGAGGTATCGTTTTTCATGTTTTTGGGGACGAGAAGACCGAATATGAAGTCGATTTTGACCAAAGAGTGGAAAACTGAGGTTGTATCAGATGTTCAGCTCCCAAAATTGATTTTTTATGAGTCAAAAACCTGCGAAATCGTCTGAAATCACCATCAATTTGTAGAATAACACTAGAAAAAGTATCAACAGGTGGATCAAGACAATTAAATGGTACTATCAATGATCAAAGATAATTTGAAAAAAAAAGAGCGTACCTAATTCGCGTTTTGGGGGCCAAAATTGGTGGAAACCGCCAGAAATAGCTATTTCAATTATTTTATATGAAAGAAACAATAAATGAACAACCAAAGTTTCTGTAGGTTTGTCCAATAGAATAATAAACCCATGTGACAAGGACTTTGCAGCGTTTTTTCGTTTATTAGCGGAAATAGACAACTTTTCAATAACTCCACTTTTCTTTTAAACTAAAATTAATGTTCGTTATGGACATTTTTGAAAACAGAACGTGATTCAAACGAGTTTCGGAGCCAATGAGGTCCTCCCCCCCCCCCCCCCCCCCATTTAACCTGAAAGTGGTACAGAATGGTGACTCAGGATTGTTCTCCTGTCAAAGAATCCCAAACAAGTGGTTCAAATTTGAGTTTTTAGGAGTCATAATCCGTACCTAAGAATTGCTAAAATCGCTAGAAATTCATATAAATTCGCCAAAAGTGGATAAAATGGGGACCAGAGATAAAACAAGACTCAGGAGTATTTTGTATAAAAATGGGTTGAATTCGAGTTTTGGAGGTAAAAAGTCGTCAAAAGAAGCTGAAACTCGCTAACTACTATAACTCGCTCATATGGTCATGCTGCAACACAGACTTGTGTAAAATGACGACTTTCGATGATTTGCTTTGTCCTGTCGCCCAACGCCATCGTCTGCGTTTTTGTTCGACTAACAAAACTTGAATATAAAACAAGATTAAATGTCGCGTTGTTTTCAGCTGGACTTTCTGTGGGAGAGAGAAATTCGTCGGGTCGACCGACCAACGAGATATGGCCGTTGCTTCAGCCGAACTCGCCCTTGGATTCTGCTGAACGTCCGTACCAAAGTGATGTAGGTACCTAACTGGAAAATTATCAATCCATAAAAACCGAAAAATGTCAGTAGGGAAGAAGTAGGAGCTATGCATTAGAGAGTTTTTGCAACACACTCGCGACGAAACGAAAGCAGTGCTGCGCATGCGCACAAGACACCGAAAAGTTTGACGAACCGTGACAACGAAAAATACCGGGATCTCACGGTGTCAGCTTTCGTCGTGTTGAGATGAAGAAACGTAATTTAACCTTACAACTGTATAACGCTACCTACCTTCTTCTGCTTTCCTTGAAAATAAAAATGTCGAGCGTCGTATTCACAGCTGCTTCTTGGCGTCTTTCTATGTTAATGCAGACTTGACGCCATGTTTGGACATAGATTTGTTATAACCACGGAGTAAAATGGATGAAAGAGAGGTTAACATAACGTTAGCGTGACTTCACCAGCCGGTAGATGCCAAAGCTGAACAAAAACAGAACCGAAAAAGGTTAGCATCTGACTTTGGTCGCCCTATCCGCCATTTCCGTTTCGGTGTTACAAAAACTCTCTAATGTGTGTATCTTCCCACATTCCGTTTAGATTAGATAGGCAATTTGTTATCCAAGCGTTTATATTTTATATTATAGCCGAAACAGTTGTTAAAATCGAAAGTTCTGTGTCAATAATCGAAAATTCTTCTATGACATCTACAAAAAGGTTTGTAACCGCCTTCAATTGTCATGTTAATCGGCCTAATACAGAAAACGGAATAGTTAATTTCAGTCCAGAATTTAGATAACACAAATACTCGATAATTCGACTCACAATATGTAGGTATGTAGTAGGTGCTTACCTGTTAGTATCTCATGATAATTATTATTCTAACACTTGAAAACCTCCAGATCGGAAATATCTTGTGTGAATCGCTGGTATTTATGTGTTTAGGTACAATCGGTACTCGGTAGGTAATACAAAACAATATAACCTCACCAAGGTGATTCGAATTCAGTTTCAGTTTAGGCCAGCTTGTTACAGACAGATCGTCAAAATTCAACTTTTCTTGTTAAGTGTAATAAATTTTCCCTTTCATATTTTCTGTGTTCGTTTAAAATTTCCACTTAATATAAAATATAAAATATGTGTTGTAAGGTTCAATACCTCGTTAATTCAAGCGATTGAATAAATCGAATTATTAGGAATCTTTTTTCTAGTTTTCTTGAGCTTTCAATCATCGAGGGAAACACACACACAGACACACTATGTAGGTATAATGCCTACTCACCGACCTGTGCCTATGCCTACTTATACAAGCTAATTTAATCGTATGATCTTGAGAAAACAATCTTGAGAAAATACTTCTCTTGAGGAAATACTTCTCTTGAGGAAATACTGTTATTCACCTACAACTCAGGGCGTTACTTATTAGTTTATTGTAAGGCACCCACGTTTTCCTCAACTTCTGCATACTCATGTTGTACCTCAAATTAATAATTTAAGAACTAATTACTTAAGTAAAATAACGGACCAATGAATGTAAAATACCCTAGTAATATCCGTGTAAAATAAATCTCCCTTGAATGGTTTTTCTCCATACTATTCAACTCTCAAAACTTATTGAATGTAGAAGAAAAGTATGACACCTAACTCACATGTTATTGCATAGGTATATAAGACTCACATGTGTAGGTATTTTTACAGAGATTGATGTACCTACTTGTAATCATAGGTAATACACGAGGTGGTCACTTTTATACCGTTCATACATTATGACTGATCTCAGTTGATAGTATTTTAGGTTATATTTCAAAATTCCGGAAATACTCATAATTACTCATTTAACTGGTAAGTTAAGTCGTTAGGATGTTTTTGTATTGTATGAATGTGTTGATAATAAAAGTGGTTGAATAAGATTTCATCGTTCTTTACGTCCAACTACTCAGCTTGTATAGTAGGTACCTACCTAAGTACCTTCCTTTAGTATCTACCTAGTTATTAAGTTTTCCCTGAAATTCGTCTCGATTTTGTGGCAATAAGATCAAGGCCCAATTTTCCTTTAAAAATGGTAGAATAAGCAGTTCACTGTAAACGAATTGTAATTTTGACTCAGTGGAGGTATCTTAGAGCACACATTCAATTCTTAATAGGTACTAATAGAATTAAAATTGTTGGTAGGATTCTTGAGGGTTGGTCACTTAATCAAATATCCACTATGCCGACGTTTCGATTTATTTATAAATCCTCTTCAGGGCATAGTTGGTATGTCTTGGCAGTAGCAGGAACACACAGTCAGAGAAGGTGTTTATATTGCTATAGTTGAAAAGTTTTACCAAGGAAAACTTTCCCTTGTTAAACTTTTCAACTATAGCAATATAAACACCTTTCCTTTGCAGCTTTAGTTAAAGTTCTAGTATCAACTCATACCTCCCACGAGGTAAGCATTGGGTAATCTCATACAGTCCGAGGAACGAGTAGTTGAGTTTACTGTTGTGTATGGTCCTTATGCAGTAACACAAAATCCCTGATCTCGTATTCTTCGATCTCGTAATAAACGCGTGAACGGGATCAAAAAACCTTGTCTCTGGAAGGAGTGACCGTTGGGATTCGAATGTCTTAAGTTAGTATCCATGGAAGAAAGGAGAATTCTTCATTTCTTCCATGGGCAGTAAGTATCCTTGGGAAATCGCGGAACCTACTGCAATTGAGCCGAAGTTGGTACGAATGGACGATGCGCAAAATTTTTAGGTGGCTGTGTTGAGCTTGAGCAGCCTGTCCTTCCCCTGTTCCCCTTTGTATATATTATACTGATGGCTCAAAAAACAGGGAAGGGCATATTCATCGGCCTATATTGCGAGTCACTCAATCTAACTTTTGGAATGAAAATTAATCCCCATCATACTGTATTCTTTTCTGAACTACTGGCTATCTGCCTTGGACCCTCACACATAATAAAAGAACATGATACATCAACAACTGTACTCTTGCTGAGCGATTCAAAAAGCGAGCTAGAACATCTACAAAATGTGAAAATAGGAGAAAACCCAGACAGCATAATACAAATGATTATTTTAGCTTTGTATGACCTCCAGCCTTGAAGTGAGTACTATGCAATGGATACCTGGGGCCTATTTCATAGAAATACAATTACAAGTGTACAAGTCTACATGCAACAGGAACCTGTAATGCTCAGTGTAAAAGTACAGGTGTTTCATAAAAATATTCTACACTGGTAAGAAAGATGACAATGTACAGGAGAGGTTACATGTTATCAAGTTGAGAGGTTATGTAGGTAGATACTTGTTGCTGTTGCGGTTAAGCAGGGTTCACATCCATCCGGAGCCGTCCGGAAATACGGATAGGGGAAGCTAGTGAAAAGCAGTGGAAGGGATGGAGGGGAATCGCGGAAGTTGGGAAGGCGTTCATAACCATCCGGAATTTTGGCTGACAACTCGTTTCCCACGCTTCCTCCCACAGCTGTTTCGGTTGCCGACGCCATTCTGTATGCGCAGTAGTGAACTGCGCAGATGCGGAGCGGAAAATATCTGAAAAATCAGATGCGTACAGTTCGCTTTAAAAGTGCTTCTCCGGAAAGAATATTCCCCCCTCCCCAGCTGATGTCCAACCAATCAGCTGCTCGTACGCACGTTCCGGATATAGCTTTCCGGATGGATGTGAACCCTGCTTTAGCGTAGCGTATCAGTAGAATCGTTTTCCACAATGAGTACGAAAAAAGAGGGCCGTATCGAAATTTTAAAATTAATGAGAGAGAGGAAGGAAGTATTGATGGGAGCGTTCTCATCAACACTTACCAAATGTGATAAAATAGCGGCGTGGAAGGAAATTCACGCTGCTGCTTCTGCCTTGGGATTGGTTAAATTCAAACACGCTGCCAAAATTATAGTTCGTACGTGTACTCGAAATAAACGACGTCTCCGTCTTCTGTGTACACGGTGTGCGACTTCCCTGTCTTCTTCCTCTTCTTCCGACGATGATGTTCTCCACATACCTAATGGAATGAAATCAACCAACGGGCGAAAAATAAGGCGATAACGGGTAATAGCAACTGAGGACGGGAAATGAGAAAATAAACTTGATGACACTATCCTGTAACTTAAAACCCCTCAATATACAGTACCCAAAAGGTAGGTTAAAAATGTCGTCAGTTTTTACAGTTGTAAACATGTCACTTGTAGAAAATTATTGAGAAACGCCTGTAGAGTTGTAAGAAGTTACCTGTAAACCTGTAATATTCACTGGAACTTACAAGTCTACTGGTGTAGCTTTATGAAACGTCTGTACGTATTTTTCGCCTGTAAATTGTGAAAAAATGCCTGTAAAATAAGACTTGTAGTTTTATGAAATAGGCCCCAGGTCATTCAGACA
Organism: Leptopterna dolabrata; assembly: GCA_954871275.1. NCBI lineage: Eukaryota > Metazoa > Arthropoda > Insecta > Hemiptera > Miridae > Leptopterna > Leptopterna dolabrata. The sequence continues at coordinate 17,909,880 of OX940989.1, forward strand.
TACATGGCAACACCCTTCTAGATTCTGTCGCCCGGTTATTTTCCAAATATCCCGGAAAATATTTTCCTTCTACAGTAGGTATCCTACAAGGACATTGTAGGTATACTAAAGGGGCCCATAGACGAACAACTTGGTTGTCAACTTTGTCGCAAACTTCTCGGTGGGGGTTTGACCACAGACGGTCAACCCGGTTGCCAACCTCATCGTCATATCGACACCAACCGCAGTTGCCGATCGGTTTGGCTGGGAATTTTCCGCGTACCTACCTTGCTATATTTTTGCTATTTTGCCCATCAGTTTCACCAAAAATGAGTGATTTTCACAAGTTTTCACAAAAGGAAGTTCGCTGAAAGCTCCAAAAAAAATTGACTGCGGGTGGACACTCCGTCTCATCATTCACAACTGAGGTTGTCAACCATGTTGTCAACTTCTCCACAGACGCTACAACAGGTCTGCCAACAATAGGCTCCGCCTACCAAAAATCAAAACGATTTGAAAACACCAACCTGTTGGACCAACCGTCACCGACAACCGCCAACCTGCCCACAGACGTGCAACATCTCCTCCAACATGGCGAGTTGGCACCGAAGTTGACAACCAAGTTGTTCGTCTATGGGCCCCTTTAGTATACCTACAATGTCCTTGTAGGATACCTACTGTAGAAGGAAAATATTTTCCGGGATATTTGGAAAATAACCGGGCGACAGAATCTAGAAGGGTGTTGCCATGTATGTCTGAATGACCTGGGGCCTATTTCATAAAACTACAAGTTTGTCTTATTTTACAGGCATTTTTTCACAATTTACAGGCGAAAAATACGTACAGACGTTTCATAAAGCAACACCAGTAGACTTGTAAGTTCCAGTGAATATTACAGGTTTACAGGTAACTTCTTAGAGGTGAGATGACTCGACAGTGGAAGGACACATACAATGATGGCTCCCTTCACGCTGGAGGCTGGACGAGAGAGATAATCCCTAACCCCACCCTAACACCATGGTACCGAGGAACAGCAGAAAACACAGATTTATTACCAACATAAACCGAGTGATTCTGGGACATGGCAATTGTGTTCTATTCAAATACAGGATGAAGAAAAAGGAAAACCCATACTGCATACACTGTACAGACAGAACAGAAACTGGAGATCTACAACACTCTTGATGAACAACTGCACAACTTTCCACCATCAACGTTCGCAACTTTTCTTACCGTACAACACCACCGACATGAGAGATCTAACAAAAACTAACGACCCCACTACCCTCAAGAAAATAAATGACTTTATTACCAACAACAATATTCAAATAAACATTAGAAAAAGAAGTATAGAATATCAAGTAACACAGAACCTGTGATTAGCATGGCCGCGGTCGAGTCAGATAAACGGAGAAAAAGAAGAAGAAGAAGAAGTTCCCCTTATCTAATTTGTTATCAATAATCAGTTTCCGTCATCATCCTCCTATAGGACCGCTACACACTTTTCAGCTCGGTCCTTTTTCGCCTTTCGATGTAGAAAACCACCGTCAAAGTTCCGATTTCAGTTTGTCGCGGATAAGTGAACATCATGTTTCTCGTCGGTCTGACCGGTGGGATCGGTACGGGGAAAAGCACTGTGGCCAAAATGTTGGAAGAGCGCGGCATCCCAGTCGTAGACGCTGATGTTTTCGCCAGGAAAGGTAGGAAGAAGAATGATTTTTCACTTCATTTATCGCTAACGCAATTATAATATAATTTAAACCAAAATCTACAGCAAATCCACGCTGTAATTTTGAATGACAATAGTGTGATAGACGCATTGGTGGGGAGCTGTTGGCTAATAAAGAGGACAACTTTCGCTGTTTCAACACACCTTGAGAATTGGCCCATCTAGTGAGTCTGCATTTTTTTCTCCTCGTCATTCAAACACTTCAACCGTTGTAGTCTTCTTGTTTGAGTCAAATGTTCAATTCACGTCGATTTTTGAGACGCATGCAATCAAAAATCTTTAGTACCTACCTACCTCGGCGGAAAATTTGGTTGGAGAGCCAAACCACCTACACCTAAGTACCTGCATACCAACCATACCTACCTGTGGTACTTACATACTCAGTACTGTTGAAGGTAGAAGATGATTTATCTATTATCACGTACGGTATGTGAGCCTATACCTGAAACTATACCTCGCCAGAGTCCCTGGGTAGGCACCTCCTGTTAAGACTAAAGAAATTAATAATACGTCTATATTTTTGTATAAAGTTTCTCCAATTAATCTACAATGTTAGATTAATAGGTCGCTAGTAGGTATCTTAAGTCGGTGAGGTGGCTAATGTATCTATAAAGTATCAAAACATGCACATTCTTATAAAATTCTATCAGTTTGAACCGAAAAAACGCATCAAAATGAGCGTGAATCGAACGGAACGTGAGCTCATCACCGGTTAGTTCAGCGGCTTCAGCTCAGTTACCAGTGGAAAAGGTGATTTAAATTACGCGTGGTTTTTAAATCGAGTCTGTAGTTCTGAGGTAGTCTTTGAGGGCAAGTAAAGAAAGCGTGGTAGGGGTACAGTTCACTGACAGAAGATCAGCAAACCCATCAAACAGACCGATTCTTATAGCAAATAACAGTCCGCTGTGGAAGAATTTGCATTGTTTTTCTGTCTCTTTCGGCTTTAGACGGGTGAGCGATAAGAGTAGGCTTTAATGCATATTGTCATAGGCCCGATAGTAGGGGACAATTTGAGCTAAAACTGGAAAATAAGCTATTTATGTAAAATGTTGTCGATTTCAGCCAATTTGAAGAGACAAATCGCTCAATTAGCTATCTTGTTTGACTTGAAGGATTTTTTCCCGTGAAATTCTATAGTTTTTAGAAAAATGGAACGAAAGTTTAGGGAGTTAAAGCTTATTTTGACTTCAGATTCGGTTTCTGCATTTATAACAAACAAAAAATGCTGCAAACTCCTTGTCACATGGGTTTATTATTCTCGACTGAATAAGGCACGATTGGGACCTCAGTGAAGAGACACCACAAAGCTAATATGACTGTTTTAAACTCGAATATCCACTTGATCAGGGCGATTCAGAGTTATATCTTACCTGCCGCAATAAGATTCGAAGTTCTGGGGCCACTTCAGAAGAATTTACTACTACAGCAGGAGTCAGGCAGGGGGATATTCTGTCGCCGTATCTCTTCATCATCCTGATGGACGACATAATGAAAGAGTGTAAACCCTACACTAAACAGTTCACCGTCGGGAACTGGAAGATGCGGTAGGTGAATATTTCTGAGCTCGCATTCGCGGATGATGTGGCCTTGATAGCCAAGAGCGCAGCGAGTCTGCAGTTTAACCTGAACATGTGGGATGAGGAAATGAGAAGGAGAAACATGGTGATAAGTGGCTCTAAAACAAAAACGATGTTAATTTCCCGCACTCCAGCCAAGCACTCTATACACCTCGCTGAAACTCAGCTCGAACAGGTGGACAGTTTCGGATATCTGGGAGCCATAATCAGACAGGATGGCTCTATTGACCAGGAAGTCGGCAATCGCATAGCTGCTGCTGGACGCCTATACCACGCAATCAACCGGGGATTTGTTGGAAAGAGGGAAGTCAGCAAGACCACAAAAATGGCTGTTTATCGGACCGTCTACTCCCCAATCTTGCTTCACAGTGCGGAGTCCTGGGCCCTTACCTCGAGGCACAGAAGCCGGCTGCAGGCAGCAGAAATGCGCTATCTCCGAAGGGTGGAGGGGAAGACGAGAAGAGATCGTGTGCGGAATCAGACCACCAGGAAAAGTCTGAAGGCTACGCCTCTTTTGGCGAGGGTTGAACAGGCGCAAATGAGATGGTTCGGCCATGTAGCCCGAATGCCTGAGACGAGATACCCTCGCAGGGCATGGGAAGCCAGATACGTGGGAGGCAGAGCTCGAGGAAGGCCGAGGACCAGGTGGGAAGACATTGCCCGTGTCTCACTGGAGGACCGTGGAGTATCCTGGAATCAAGGCCGCTCACGAGCATTGGATCGTAAGGGATGGAAGGCTCTCTGCAAAACCTCGACACCGCAAGGTACAAGAGGAGCGACAAAGTAAGTTAAACTGGAATATTAGGTTGCTATTTCTTACGAATCATTTTCGATCAGTGAAATGGTCATTGAATTGTCCTGATTCAACTGTTAATGCAACCTCCTGTGTTATTATACAAATTTATGGTGGTTCCAGCCATTTTCACAGGTTTATGACCCATAAATATTGAATTTTGAGAGTTACAACTTCAATAGAACCTCAGTCCTTCACTCAGTGGTCAAAATCAACTTCATATTTGGTCTCCCCACCCTGAAAAACATAGAAAACGACACCTCACAAGCCCAAGTTCGCTGACATCTCAAAAGTACATAATTTTGCATCCATTTTTCACCCGTAACATCTCTGGGTGTTTTCCGACCGGGCTGTCGAGATAACTAGGGCCCAAATGGAGCTGTGTGCGAAAGAACGTTTTTTTAGACCGAAAATTAAGGTAGATGTCAATGATACGGCGGACGGTGGGTGACGGACAAACATTGCATTTTTGGAATCTGCGCACTTTGAAAAGTTAAAAAAAGTTGAGGGGTTGTTCCAAAAAAATTTCCGAACTGAATACATAGGTTTATTATTCAGAGAATAATAAATCAAAAAATAAGGTGGGGACTTTGAACTGTTTTAAATGAACCCTGTCCATACGGAAAGTAGAAGTGGGGGGAGGGCTTATTTCTGGGACACCTTGTATAATGAATGTTTTCGCCCAGTAAAATGTTATTAAATTACCGTCGACCCTTGATAATAATTTTTATCTCTTGATGATTCGAATCATTCGCTTGGTCCTTTGGAAAACCCGTATTCGAACGCAATGTGTTTTGGTACACTTGGTAATTCGAACTGGTTTTTGTTGCAAGGTCCACCTCAGCTAACATGACGACACAGTTCTTCAAAAGTTCTACTCAGTTTGTTATTGTTAACTGAGTTTACCGTTCATATTTTGTATGTAGAAAATACCTACTATCAAAATGTTTTTTCCGTTTCGATTTGCCACTTCGTTTGCCACTTTTGCCATTTTTTAGACAAACTTCAATCAATGAAACACGTATCTCCCATTTATGAATATCCTGGGGGCCTATTCACTAAAAGAGATAGTGAAAATAGATTATCTATTTTGAAAATCTCTTGGGAGAGATACTCTCCCTCGGGAGACAGTCTCTTCCAATGTCTCCCAGGTTCGTATATTTTACTGAATAGCTCTCAACCCTTGCTTACTTAGACGTTTTTACTCATGAATCGATAATATTTTTAATGAAAAATCGACTTAACCTTTAAGAGATGAAAAAACACATCAAAATGACCGATATGGTAGCCGATGAACGAAGGATGATACACGATCACTATCAAACAAACGAGAAATGAGAAAGGGACTCTCTTAATTTGCAGAAATCGAGCTCTTTTATTTTATAAATAATTTTTGTAATGACGGATAATGTTATTTTTATTGTAAGTTGTAAGAATATGTAGCCTGTAAAATAAAGGTAGAGAGGACCTTATAGTCCTATTTTTGTGCAGGAAAATAAAAACATTCATTCAATCTCTCTTTCGAGAGAAGACACCTACTTAGGTGTCTCTCTGAAGGAGATCGAAAATGCCAAGATGGCCGCTAGCTCTCTGTTTTAGAAGTTACTGAATATCCCTGTCATGGATACTATAAAAATCTCTTCTGCCAAAAGAGGTAATGAATAGGTCCTTCCAGTAGTTTGGTGTGTGTGTATGTATGTGTGTGTACGCAAACCTTGAAATGCTCACAACTACCCGTGAAATTGGTCGAAACGAGCTGAAATGTCGAAGTTGTGTGTGTTGGTTAGTGCCCAGATGGTTCCACATCAAATTCTGACTGTAACTTTCATCTGCACAAACTTGAAATCTTAACATCAATTATTTAACTTGAAATCTTAACAACATTTCACAAACGTGAAATCTTAACATCAATTTCATCAAATTCTAACTGTAACTTTCATCTGCACAAACGTGAAATCTTCGAAAAATTGTCAAAACCTGCTGAAATTCAGGATGGAATGGAAATGGAACACCTAAATGGTCTCGTATAATGTTTCATCAACGTCGGACTACTTTTAACTTCTATCTGAAGGATTTCTCGTTTGCGCATTATGCAGCCCATACCTACCCGAAATAATTGTCAAAATAAGATGCAATTTCGAGGTTGTGTGGTGGTTAGTGTCCATATGGTTCCACATCAGTTTCATCAAATTCTGACTGTAAATTTCGTCTGCACTAACGTAAAATGTTCGAAAAATGGTCAAAACCTACTGAAATTCAGGGTGGAATGGAAATGGAGCACCTAAATGGTCTTGTCATGAGCGCCAGGTAGACGGTTTGGTAGGTCCCAGGAGAGGGGAGGATATGCCCCTTAGGATTCTTTTAAGGATTGCTACCACTCCGCGGTTTTCACCACAGTGAGTGAGAGTGGACGTGCCAGCACCCCATGTTTTCACCGCAATGAATGCCAGATCCTTTCGGGAGGCATATCCCAGGTTTTCACCCACAACGAATATGCCAGGGAGAGGTTTGGGAGAGGAGGCGCAAGGTAAGATAAGTCGCAGGTAGGAGTCGGATCGGTAGAATGAAGAGCTGGGCGAGCCAGGCGCCTTATAAAGGTACCTTCACCTCGTCCCCCGTCTACCAAAGACGTTGACAGCCGTTGGGAGTTGATGGAGGGGGACCCTTCCTGGGCTTCCACAGGGGCTTCGCACAGCTCGTCTTTCTCCTTGCTATTTATGGTTAAATCTTAACATATTTACGTTGGAGTGGAATAGAGGGGTACCACGATAGGTCCCATGTAATGTTTCATCAACGTCGGACTACTTTTAACTTCCATCTGAAGGATGTCTCGTTTGCTCATTATGCAGCCCATACCTACCCGAAATAATTGTCCAAATAAGTTGCAATTTCGAGGTTGTGTGTTGATTAGTGTCCAGATGGTTCCACATTAATTTCATCAAATTCTGACTGTCAATTTGGTCTGCACAAACGTGAAATCCTCGAAACGCTCATAGCTACTCGGAAAAATTGTCAAGACCTACTGTAATTCAGGATGAAATGGAAATGGAACGCCTACGTGGTCTTATATCTGTTTCATAAACATCGGACTGAGTACTAACTCAACTTCTCTCCTAAGGTTTTCGCGTGTGCGCATTATGCAGCCCATACCTACCCGAAATAATTGTCAAAATAAGATGCAATTTCGAGGTTGTTTGTTGGTTAGTGTCCAGATGGTTCCACATCAATTTCATCAAATTCTGACTGTAACTTTCGTCTGCACAAACGTGAAATCCTCGAAACGCCCATAGCTACTCGACAAAATTGTCAAAACCTACTGTAATTCAGGATGAAATGGAAATGGAACGCCTACGTAGTCTTATATCTGTTTCATAAACATCGGACTGAGTACTAACTCAACTTCTATCCGAAGATTTTCGCGTTTGCCCATTATACAGCCCATACCTACCCGAAATAATTGTCAAAATAAGATGCAATTTCGAGGTCGTGTGTTGGTTAGTGTCCAGATGGTTCCACATTAATTTCATCAAATTCTGACTGTAATTTTCGTCTGCACAAACTTGAAATCCTCGAAACGCCCGTAGCTACTCGAAAAAATGGTCAAAACCTACTGTAATTCAGGATGAAATGGAAATGGAACACCTACGTAGTCTTATATCTGTTTCATAAACATCGGACTGAGTACTAACTCGACTTCTATCCGAAGATTTTCGCGTTTGCGCATTATACAGCCCATACCTACCCGAAATAATTGTCAAAATAAGATGCAATTTCGAGGTCGTTTGTTGGTTAGTGTCCAGATGGTTCCACATCAATTTCATCAAATTATGACTGTAACTTTCGTCTGCACAAACGTGAAATCCTCGAAACGCCCATAGCTACTCGAAAAAATTGTCAAAACCTACTGTAATTCAGGATGAAATGGAAATGGAACACCTACGTAGTCTTATATCTGTTTCATAAACATCGGACTGAGTACTAACTCAACTTCTATCCGAAGATTTTCGCGTTTGCGCATTATACAGCCCATACCTACCCGAAATAATTGTCAAAATAAGATGCAATTTCGAGGTCGTTTGTTGGTTAGTGTCCAGATGGTTCCACATCAATTTCATCAAATTATGACTGTAACTTTCGTCTGCACAAACGTGAAATCCTCGAAACGCCCGTAGCTACTCGAAAAAATTGTCAAAACCTACTGTAATTCAGGATGAAATGGAAATGGAACGCCTACGTGGTCTTATATCTGTTTCATAAACATCGGACTGAGTACTAACTCAACTTCTGTCCGAAGGTTTTCGCGTGTGCGCATTATGCAGCCCATACCTACCCGAAATAATTGTCCAAATAAGATGCAATTTCGAGGGTGAGTGAGGGTTGAGGTCCAGGTGGTCTCGTATTAAATTTCGTCAAACCAGACTGCAACCTATTCTCAATATTATGAGGAGTTTAGGGTTGAATCTTGTACCCTAACATTGTTTCAGAGGACGGGCCGCATTACTATATGAGGCGCTTTCGTTTAAAAGGAGATGTGATAAACCCTCGCCCGACCAATACCTTATTTACGAAATCTCCGCAATACATTATTTATGTACCTATTATACAAAAGTTTGCCCAGTAATTTGAAGTCGCCCAGTGGTACTTCAAGGGATAAATATATAAGAAGTTGGTGTGCAACTGGATCCGAACTGTAGGCCCCAACATTGAGTCGCTAATTACGAGCATTTACGCGTAGTCTATAGAAGATAGCTTATTTATTTATTTTACTTATTTTATTTTATTTTTTAATGAACTGAGAGGGACATAATTATGGTTGATTGATTGAACTCATTGTCAGCAATACGGGCTTGCCCTCCAGCTGACAATTAAGTTGAACATATTATATTGACTGTATTCATTGTACCTGTGTTATTTTGTTTTCAATAAATTTAAAATATATATTATATGTATATATATATATATATATATATATATATTTGTTTATAACTTCGGACACAAAAAGAGGACACAGAGAAAGAAACTTACACTACGTCTGAACGTTTCGCACTCAGCGTCGTCGGCAGACGATATATATATATATATATATATATATATATATATATATATATATATATATATATATATATATATATATATATATATATATATATATATATACATATATATATATATATATATATATATATATATATATATATATATATATATATATATATATATATATATATATGTACATACTTATTGGCAGCCCATAAGGCTGACCCAAGTAATCTATGGTTAACATTGGACTAAATGTTCGATCTCTTGTCCGTTCGAACTAAAATCAAACCGTCAGTATTCATTTCGAACTTTTTTCAGGGTCCCTCGAGATTCGAATTAAGAGATTTGAGGTATTTTAATATATTTTCCATCGAACAGCGCTTACCGGGCGCGGGTTGAACTCAAATTCCTACGATGCTTCACTTTATTCATCGTCGACACCCCATCGCGTAACTCCACGATCAGATGAGTGACGGGGAGGGAACAAAGAAAGGTCGATTTCCGACAAAATCCCGATTTTTTCAGCAGCCAATTCTATAAAGCCATTCGGACCCAACAGTTTCTGGGTAAAGTGAGGATTTTTTTGTCTCTTTCATTTCACTCAGACTTTTGAAGTTTGAGGATTTTACTTCCTTTCAACGTCTTCGCACCTCTTGAAGAATGGAAAGTGAGTTGAGCCAGCAGGACATACAACTGTCAACAGTCGGCGGTTCCAGTGTCCCTCCACGTTTTGTCTGTAAGAAATATTTTTTTTACTCATTTACCTACTTAAGTAGGTAGTTATCTACTCCAAAACCAATTTCTTCCGTAGAAATGCAATTCCATTTGTATTACGACTGATATATCCATAGATAACATTCATACCTGCGTGAATATTATGGCCTGTTATGTAATTGTTTCTTATCCACATAAGAATAGGCAGACGTATAAAAAACGCTGCAAATCCCTGCACAGCGGTTTATTTTGTACAGAATACCCTTCTGTTACAGATCACAGCTCTCTGTATAGATAACCCGTCTGTATAATATAATATGTACTACTCTATACATATTATGTAGATCGCAGACCCTCCGTAGGTTAGTACCTAACCCTGTACTCGTTACTAGGTACCTACCTAAATCGCGAGTTAAATGTTGCTAAAATAATTCTGTCGATGACAAACGGTAACTAAAACGGCAAAAAGAAATTCAAATAATCAAGTTCTGAAGGAAAACTGTTGATGTGGAGTGAAATAGATGCCCCTTCTGCGTAGATCACTGTTTTCTGTGGGCAATACGTCTATAAATAATGAACCGTTGTGTAATAACTTGCCCATCAATAATACTTCAACGGTTGTTCAAGTTGCAAAAGTGCCGATCAACAAAATCCACCCCCTTCTTGGTAGATGAACCGTTGTGTAATAATTTACCGTTGTGTGATAATTTACCGTTATGTAATAATTTACCGTTATGTAATAATTTACTGTTGTGTAATAATTTACCGTTGTGTAATAATTTACCATTGTGCAATAATTTACCCATCAATAATACTTCAACGTTTGTTCAAATTTCACAAGTACCTACCAACAAAATCCAATAGTCCATCACTTATCAAATGAATAATATCGCTGAACAACCAACTCGACTTCATACAGCCATCCTTGATTATAATCAGGTGCTCCCTAGTGATGATATCCGGGCCGGATTTATACCGTTTGATTCACGATCGTGTTGACGAAGCTTTTTGGTGCACACGAACGGCTGGACGTGCAATGCTCCGGGTGGTCTCAAAAAATTGTTTAGCTCAAGACAAATTGAATAACGTTAAAAAAAACCATATACCCTTCAATCGAAAGTTTTCGAGATACGGTGTTCTGCGAATTTCAACCCCTATTTTGAACCCCTTAGAGATGACTGACAGTAACGTCGAGCTTCGAGGACCAACTAGACCCCGAACGGAACCTATAACCCGAATTTCATCAATTTTGTTTCATGGTTAACTTAAGAAAAGGATTCTACGTACCTTGAAACGTAAACCATCAAATTTTGAGGGGGGGTTAGAAATTTTTTTTTTTTTCATGCTCGATTCCTCCAATGGTTCTTTATTGAAAATAATAAACCAAAAAGCCGACGTATCTAAATCAACATAGTTATAAGTGTCTGCCTACTGAAGCTAACCTACCCGTTGCTAGTTACTTGCCTTAAATACCATAAATTCTATTCAAAATGTAGGTACGTGAGTTGTACTTCCATATCTTTCATTGTATTATAATATTGGTGAAGTACATGGGCTAGTGGTGTAGACCTTCAAAAACCTTGAAGAAGTATATAAAATGCTGGAATCGTTACGTATAGTTGTACGGTAGGTACGTGATGTACCCTGAAGCTTACAGCGAATTGTCGACGAAAATTAAGCTATAGCGATTTGTCCAAAATGTTGGTGTTGTACTTCTTAAAAAAGTTGTTGAAGTTTTGGTTTATTATTTTCGTCGCAGAGCATTCTGAATCCGTCCCTTGATTTTCACAGCTTATAATATGTATTTTATGGTAACTTCAGAATATATGCTTGGCTACACCATGAAACAGATTCCGAATTTCGTCTAAACTGTGCAAACGGGAGGATGCGTTCGAAGATGAGCACTTTTCAAAAACAAACTAGTTCAGAGTTGTACAAATAGCTTAAAACCGGTGAACGGTTGTAAATTGCCCTTAAGTGGTATATAAATATATATATAGCATGTTGGCACGAGACAGAAAACAATTATTTTGATAATCAATCATATGTTTTCAATTGTTGGTGTCGAATTATAGCCGTGGGGGGGGGGGGGGGGGAATATAAAAAACCGTCAAAATAGCTGTCTTCAACATTGCAGCTCGCTTATATGGTCATGCTACATGGTAGTTTTTCTAAGCGAATTTCCACAGGGCGATTAGCTGTACCCATGTCTCTCTTTTTGGTATTCAGTCCGAGGACTGGTTTGCAGCATCCCTCCACCTAGATATCTGTACATTATGTTTACTTTCCTATTTTGTGTGTTCATGCAATTTTTCAGGGTCGCCAGAACTCACTTCAGCATTCATTTCGCTCAGAAGCTCTCACGACGAACTTTTCACCAAGCGACGCAATTCCGCTAGCCACGGCTACAGGTAAATTCTGTTTTGTAAATCTCCGGAAGAATATTCGGTAAATCGAAATCAACCTTGGGCCAGGTAGTTGGAAACTGGCCCCATATCGACGAATATTGAATCGAAATTCCGGGTAGTTAGGTAGATATAGGTAAGTTTTAAGTAACCATCTACCTCCAATATTTTGAGGTCGATTCCTGCGTAGCATGCTGTTGGTTAAACAGACGTTCTCTTGATAATCGTGGTTGGTAACATAATCGCAGTTATTTGTCTAGAGTTGAGATTAATGTTTACATCAGCGATGGAGTTTTTGTGTATACGTGACGCAGTGTAAGGCTCTAAGGTCCTAAACTGGTATCAACAAATTTGAGGTCTCACAAGAAAGCTCTTGATCACGAAAACACCTATCATTAATATATTTTGAGGGTCCTGTTTCTAGACATAAACTCCATAAGTGTTGTAGGCCGAAAACACTAATAATCTTTTCTTTTACCGTAACTTGAAAATTTCTTCAAAATTAACGTTGTGTGGAATTAAACTCTGCGTAGAATGGGCTCAGATTTTTAGTGTACCTATTTTAAAGTGTTATAAAATAGAGAAAAATTGGGGTTAACAATTTTTCAAGGCAATTTGAATAAATGTTGTCGGTTGTTTCGGTCTCAAATTGCTAAATCCTCAGTCTCAGCTTCAGAGTCCATTGAATCCCTCAAGTTATGTCAACTTGTTTGTTTTAAAAAGGTTAAAAAGGTCAAAGTTCAGTTTTCTAAATTTCCTTCAATAATTGGCGCAATGCTAAACTACTTAAAAGCAAAGCTAAACTACTTAAAAGTAATGGTAAACTACTTTATTGCCATACTTTCCAGAAGAGTATGTCGGCACTAGCCGGTTGATTACTGGAGACTTTCGATGTGAGGACATCATCAGGTCGTCGAGAGAACACTTTCGAGTATTCTCCAGTACGCAACCAGCTAGTGGCGACAGATTCCTCCGGAAGGTAATTTTACTTCTAATAACAGTAAAGCTTGATGGTCTACAACGTATAATTATTCGAGAAGTTTTCCATAGAGCTTAGCAGTTTTAGTTTTTTGTCCAAAAATCTAATGATGTGGTTTTTTTGGAAGGAAATATCCATTCGATTACTCTCAGAGTATATTTTATATTATTGTGGTCAGCGTTAAATGTTCTGTAAGCGCTACATTTCTTGCTAGTACCAGTTTGGGTCCACCCCGGACATGTTTACCAACCGTTACATATACCACACAAACGGATAGTTACGTACCTAGTTATTGCCTACGTTTAATTTGGCACTCAGCCGGCAGTCCAAATTTGCTATGTCTTTCTGAGGCCTATTTCATTTTTGTGTTTCATTTTTCAGCATCATACTTCAGAAACTTGTGGAATCCCAACTCGTTGAAGAGAACACACTGACGCCGCGGCAGTTGAGAAAAAAGTGGGAGAATCTCCTTAAGAGATATCGGGTGAGATTCCTATTTCATTTGAAGGAATTTAAACCCCATTGACTCTTATTTGCTTGTTATTTAGAAGGCCTGCAAACGTCATGCCCATTTTGCGCTGTAAAGGTGCGGCGACACTGCCACCGGACTTGACTTGACCTGACCGGAGCCACCGGACTGGTGACCGGAGGGGGGTGCGACACTGCCACAGGACTTGACTTGACCGGCGTCACCGGACTCCAACCAGTCCAGTTTGTTCTTAGACGTCACAAGAGTATGTCCTCCGAAATGGAAGCCATTCTTTGTGATTTAGAATCAGAATCCGATTCTGATGAAGAAATAGAACTACAGTAGAAGTCGCTTACAGTGATCGAATTGGGACCGACTGGAAACAATCACTATAAGCGACCAATCTCTATAAGCGACTTCTACTTTGTGGTGATTTTAGCCATTTTTACCGAGATTGGCGAATGTGACACCCCAGAACTGAGCTAATTTTGATTAATTTTTTTTTTAGGAATCTTCATTAAAACCTATAGGCAGTTAGTTACCTATCTTCTGTTTCGGATCATCGTTCAATAGGTACCACTTTTGGTGAATATATACCATTTTCAGGAGATATCAGCCCTTTTTACCTATTTCGCCGACTTTTAACATCCAAAAACTAGAAAACTAATCACTATAACCGACCTTTTGATCACTATAACAGGCCAATTCACTGTGTGTTTACATAGAGCCGATCGGGACCTGAATGTTTCTATCCTTATATCCGACTTATTCCTTTAACCACCTTTCTACTAAGCGACTTCTACTGTAGTGACAAGTTTTCTATCTTTGAATGAGTCGTGGATGTCGCCATATGTTTCCGAACGAGTTCACAATACGGTGAATTTCACACCCTATTCGCCAAATTGAACGATGTTCAATTGCAAAACTATTTTAGGATGAGAAAAGAGCAGTGGAGGCTGCGTTGGATGGCTCGTTGGGGTGCGAGGGGTTGAAAATCGAGGTAGAGGGGGGACCGGAGTCAGGTCTCAACCCATCCAGACCGGATTCAGAACGGAGTCCGGTGGGTGGCTCCGGTCAAGTCAAGTCAGGTCCGGTGGCAGTCTCGCCGCTCCCCTTTGAAATACAAAGGATGGGTTAAGACGGGCACGCAAGTGAGGTCAAGTCAAGTCAAGTCCGGTGGCAGTGTCGCCGCACCTTAAAGCGGATCACAAATGAATTCTGTAGCAATGCTCACACGACTCGGAAAGTATCTACCTAATTCGAGTAGAGTACCTAGGTACCTGTTCGAATTGTCTTACACACTTAAGAGATAAGCCTCGTGGCTTTCCCGACAAACTGAATATTTTTCATTTAAAAGAATTATAAAATTTAATTTGAAATTAAGAATTTGCTTATTGGAATAAACAAAGGTTTAAATGGTCAGAAAAATGTATACTGTAACAAAACTAATGTGCCAGAGACTGCCTGCCGATTTGCTGATGATCACCCACTCACTCACTTTTATGACGTCACCATTCTAAGGTTAGGTAGAGGTCTCCCAGTGTAACTTAGGCTGTTTCTCCAAAGCGGACTGGTTTTTTTTTCACATCCCTTCTCCTACCTGCTTCACACTCGGTAACGCCCCTTGCAGTCAGACGGTGGGTCTAGTATGTTAGAAGGTGGGCGGTGGGTCTAGTATGTTAGAAGGTGGGCGGGGACTCACAGCAAGTGAGAAAGGGGAAGGAGAACTGACGTTGGACGGGAGGTGGTAAGGTCTGGAGAAAGTGGCAAAGTTGGCAAAGTTATACGGGAGTCTTCTACCTTAACCACCCTTTACCTGTCCTTCCCAAAGACAGCTTTTCAAATAAAAGTTACTATCGAAACGAATGTTCATAAACTGCAATTTCATTTGAATGTTCCCTTTTGGAAGGTTATCTTGGGGATGTAAGGATTGTTTTATAAATACAGCCCCATGTAACGTACCTCAGACATATTAATTTTACATCATGTTATTTGGATAAGTACCTACTCATCAAATTCATACCGAAATTAATCGCAATGCAATGTTTGCTTGCTCAGAAATTGAAACATGCTGCCAGTGCGGGTATTGTGCAGTACGCTTCCGGCTCGGAGTTGACTTTTGAAAATTGGCCTTTCTACAAAGACATGGACCAAATCCTGGTGAAGCAGGACCCCGTAAGCCACCACATGCTCCTTCCCGATTCCGCATCAAACAACACGTACGACTACCCTGAAGAATATGCTGTCAGTGCTAAAAGGTTCGTCGTTTTACTCATTATAGAAGAATGAGAGATTCAGCTTAGTTCCATAATTAGGAAGATTCGAGAGTGGATGGGGAAGGGGGACCCACAGAAACTTGTGATTTTCAAGAATAACAGCAGAGGGACAGTAGGGACAACCAATCTAGGGGCAATAATAACAATAGGGGCAACCGAGTTCTGCTGTATTTACATTTGCAGCAGCATTTGTAGCTGTATTTGTTTTTTGTATTTGCATTCCATCCAGAAGCGCTTCAGACTCATCTTGGTTTTGCAGGCTCCGAGCCAACGCTGAAGACTGCGCCACAGTCGAAGTAGTAGAACCCCAGTCCCCCACCCACGGGCCGGTGCAGGTCAAGACAAGCGCCAGCCCTGTACATGTACAGTCACGTTCTGACGTCATTCACAGGCTGCTCAATCAACATGAACGCTTCATTGCACTATATGAGCGTCTCGTCATTGCTTTGGAAAAATTCACAGAATGAAACAACTGAATGATCCTTTCTTGTATTTCCTGTATTGTTCAATATTTAATTTATGAATATAGCGTTCCAATCTGCGTAAATGCCTAATTTTTTCTACCTACCGACCTTGTGATATTAACTTTTGGTTGGGTAAAAAGTCCCAGCCATCTTACCTATGACCTGTCTCCATTATCTTTGGTATCTATAAATTACAGAAAGTGTGACAGTGTCATAGTTAAACGGCTGCAGTATAGAAAAAAAGGAAATACAGCGACCCTCGTCCTTCAAGGGGATTCAGAAATGGCTGACTTCGGGGGGGGGGGGATAGGGCTTGGTCTAGAAACGGCGTGTACGAAATTTGAGCCAGGTTCTACAGTGAGGGGAGGGGGTCTGTAAATGGCGTTGAGTATATGGAGAAGTTCAATTCCGCAGTATGTTAGTTAGAAATATATATTTCACCATTGTAACAGTGTGGCTGTTCTCGAGCTATTTTTTCTTCCGGTGGAGACGTGGTCGCTTGGGGAAGCCTAATCGATATCCGGTGGTAATCTCGCTGGTCTAGGAGGGGGGCTCTCGAGGGTCCACCACCACTGTCACACATTTACCTACGTTAAGCTTTTCTGTACATAATCACAAGTATTCACTGGTAGATCCAGACATTCATTTTGGAGGGGGCCCAACGAGAGATTACCTATTTACCCAAATAATATATAAAATTCAAATTTTGATTCTATACATAATAGTATCATGATAAATTATAATGCATGATAATACAGTAGACAAATTCGAGGATGAAAAAAAGGATTGATATCCATTTTGCCCGCCAAAGTAGCATGGCTTTCAACGCTGCTTGGCCGGGAGCTTCGTTTTTAAATCACCAATCCCTAGCTTAGTTTTTCCTAAGTGGACTCCTGTTTTTCCGGTTTTCCCTCTGAAGCCCATAAAAAACGCTGCAAATTATTACACAAGGGTTTACTATTTTCAGAACAGAGTTGCGTAAATCACTCTTCTCTGTGGTCAATACCTACCCACGTGCTTTCCCCAGGAAAACCCTAAATCGAGTACTGGAGCCGGCCAGGCAATTACAGTTTCATAAATGTGCGGTGGATCCAAGAATTCTATCTACAACTAGCAGGAAAACCCGTTGTACTGAGTACAACGGGCTCTAAAGCGGTACGTACATAGTTTTCTTCCTGGCATCAAAGAGAAACCACGAAAAATTCGCACTTGATAATGGCAGTTTCACAAATTTCTCTTGATACGAACCACGCAATTATTCTGACGATGAAATTAAATCACGATATTCGAATAAATCCTGAACGGTATGTCTTAGAAAAATCTGTTTATTACGGTTGAAACCGTCCTGAAAACTTGTTTCCGAATGTAATATTTTTATGTTCATTGGAAAAATAGTGAAAAGTGTGGGTCCACTAATACTCAGAGCTATTAGTCCGACGATGAATCTCATCGCTCCCCAGGAACTTGAAAAATGGCGATTTTCAATTTTCCGTAACTCCGGGCACCTGATGGTCCCGAGGGTTGATATTTGGTACACGTCCTCAGGGGCCCCTCGAGAATGGGGGTATGGTATTGTTGAAATAATATCACAGAAACAACGTGGCAGGAGACTAGGAATTGAAAATAATACAAAACATAGGTTCCTAATTCTAAATAATTAAAATAACGCTGGTACCTAATTAAAATAATTTTAAAAAAATCACAAACACCTCACAACCATCCTAGTATCACAACAAATTTCTGTTGGCACCGACATCATAGCACTCAAGCACACCAAGTGATGGCATGAGGTGTGAGGAGGGGGGGGGGGGGGCCGGTGTCGGAGAAAATTCATCAAAATACCTATGTAGGTAACGCAAGTATTTATTAGCGGTATTTATTAGTATTTATTAGTTTTTTTATTAGCGGTACACCTACGGAATTTCATGGTCAGAGGGCGAGTTTACTCGCTGCTGGCTGGCGAGTGAGCTAACTGTAAGCTTTCTTGAACATTCCGTGTACCATCAAAGTGGGTACCAAATGTCGAATCCCAATATTCCAGTAAGCCACGTACCGGATCTTTGACTTTTTCAACTCTTTCAGTAAATGGCTCGACGTAGTAAATTTTTTCACGCATTCCTACCCATTCTTTTACCCAAACTTTTCTACGCCTCAACTTAGTCTGTTCTTTCCATTTTTTCTAACAGCACTTTGGTATTAACAGCTACTGTAACATCCAGCACGAACTAGTTCCACCATTTTCGTAACCATTATTGTTAAGGAAATAAAATTTCTTGTAAATAGTTTTCAAACACACACGAATCACAAGAATACTCGCTGCGATTTAGCGAGCAAGTAAGTAGTACCTATCATTTCAAATTTTATTTTTTTAATAGTTAACTAGCTTAGTAGCCCACACACCAGCGAGCTTACCTAGTTGATAGTGAGATGATGAACCGATTATGCGATAGCGAACCGATTACACGGGGCGAATATCAGCTGCAGGTGAACTCAACGAGGTTTTAGACGGATCGTTGACATTTTTGTACAGAGTCGGGGTACTAGAAACACCGTATAAGTACCTACATACTTATACGGTGTTTCTAGTGGGTGTATAAGTACCTGTATACTTATACGGTGTTTCTAGTAGGTGTATAAGTACCTGTATACTTATACGGTGTTTCTAGTAGGTGTATAAGTACCAATATTATACTTATACGGTGTTTCTAGTAGGTGTATAAGTACCTGTATACTTATACGGTGTTTCTAGTAGGTGTATAAGTACCAATATTATACTTATACGGTGTTTCTAGTAGGTACCCCGGTACGGTGACGATATTGAAGCGATTGAATAAATCATCAATGGTGAATATTCCTATCGCTTTGGTAAAAAGGCCTCATCACTGATCCTATTTAAAGGAATATTCCAAACCCAATTTCATAAATTGCCCCCCCCCCCCCCCCCCCCCCCCCAAAAGGTTCTTTGGATAACTGGCGTATAACATTCCCAGTAGTACCTACCATCGATGGATAAGGGCAGTGAGGAGTATCCGTGACTTCTGTTTATATTACTTGCCCATTTTAAAATGGTAGTATTCCATTTTAAGAATTCCATTCCATTTTAAGGTTAATTTTAAGAGACCAACCGCACTCTCCTAGGATGAACAGTTCTTTTTGGTTTATTATTCTGTGAATAATACACCTATGTAATCGCTCAGCAAAAAATTTTTATAACACCCCCTCAAAATTTTTTCTTTTCCGTTTCAAGGTGCGTAGATTCAAAAAATGCAATGTCCGTCCGCCGTACGCCGTCCGCCGTACGCCGTCCGCCGTCCGCCGTATCACGTGTACAGGCTTCATTTTTGGCCTAAACAATTCGTTCTTTCGCACACATGCTCCATTTGGGCCCTAGTTGTGTCCCGAAACTTTTCAGCCCGATCGGAATATACCCAGGGGTGTTATGAGTGAAAATGTGTGTAAAAATAGGTACTTTTTGTGTTTTAGCAACATGTTAGTAAAATGAGCTTTTGAGGTATCGTTTTTCATGTTTTTGGGGACGAGAAGACCGAATATGAAGTCGATTTTGACCAAAGAGTGGAAAATCGAGGTTCTACCAGATGTTCAGCTCCCAAAATTGATTTTTTATGAGTCAAAAACCAGGGAAATCGTCTGAAATCACCATCAATTTGCAGAATAACACTGGAAGTAGTATCAACACGTGGATCAAGACGATTAAATGGCACAAGCAATTATCAAAGATAAATTGAAAAAAAAGGAGCGTACCTAATTCGTGTTTTAGAGGCCAAAAATGGTGGAAACTATCAGAAATAGCTATTTAAATTATTTCACCAGAAATAAACAATAAATGAACAGCCAATATTTCTGTAGGCATGTCCAGTAGAATAATAAACCCATGTGACAAGGACTTTGCAGCGTTTTCTATTAGCTTTCAAAATTTCGGCAACGAATGACGTCATCGCACCCCTCCCACCTGGGCGGGACCCCCTTGCTCAGTTTGAGGTATGTGGTCTCAAAATTCTTAGATTGGAACCTACTTTCATTTAAAAATATAAACAGAAGTCATGGTTACTCCTCATTTCATGTTTCTTCTCGCCTATGGTTAACATTATCTTAGGGCTTCGTGTGTTCATTATGAAAATCGCCTACTCAAAGTCAAAACCACCCCCGATAATCAGTTTTGATAAGCCTGTTTCGGTGCACTTGAAATTCGAATGAACTAATAATGACGAATGGCCTAAGACTTCCTAGATACGTAAATTTGGAGCTGTAAAGGTACCTATACACACAGTAGGTATAACACCAGCTAACAACAGGCTACCTACATCAACATGAGTCCAGATTCCTCTGGTTTGATTCGTTCGGGTTTTACATACATAAATTTACATACATTGTTACATAAATATGTAGTTACATGTAAGGTTGATATTTTTCCACGGTATCCTAAATTCCTACATATTTCCAAGTCGTGGCAGTGAAATGGGTGAATAGCGATAGTTGAAGAGATCAAGAGAACCAGACGCTACTAATTCTTCCACTAAAGTTTACTGTTTTCTGTCAGGCAGAAAACACAAGAGTTTACTGTTAACTGTGTAGACAACGAATTGTTGGTGTGGTTATAAAGTTCGGTCCTACAAATTGGAAGCTATTTAGATCGGAATTTTATTACCCTCAATTTCATATCTATAAAGATATATATGATAAACCTAAATAGCAGAATAGTAGGTACGTACCTTTAGTAGTGGAAGATCCAAGAATCCAAGTTGGTAGAAGTCGTAGTATCACAGTAACACAATCGTTGATTGGCGCGGGCCAACAACGCACTCACGATAATAACGATTGCCCATATCACTTCACGCGGAAAAATCGGCGGATACCGAGGCGATTCGAGAAGAAAACACTGAAATCACAAGAATTTAATCCAGGAATTATTCTTGATTGATGAATTTTGAAGAAAAACCGCCACTGACCTACCATCCGTCGCGGGAGCTCGGGCAGACTGAGCTTTGGAAGGGGAAGAAGGGGGTGGCAGACTGCCAGCGTGGCTGGCTGGGAGGGGTGGAATAATAGTTAGGTACGAATTTAATACTTTGGAAGCGTCCAACTATTTGACTGGAATTGTTAATTAATGTGATCTTGAATTTCCAAAACTACTGATATTTGAATAAATTATAGTGTCGATGTTATAGTTGGTGTTTTCATCGTTGTAAGTACCTACCCACCTCAATCAGAAGAATCTTGGCTCTAGTGGCATCCACGTAGATTCATAACTTGTACATTTCCTTGGTTGTTTGAAACAGAAATGAGTGGACTGTTCCAGTCATGCAGCATCGCTATAAGAGCAAATTTTCAAAGAAATATTCGTGCTAGTTCGTAAAAATATGGTACACGAGTAATATTATAGCAAGAAACCACACAAAAAAATATAATTTTTAATAATAATAATTTTATTTTTTATTATTTTTTTTAAATAATATAATTTTTGCGTGTTTTTAACAATTTACCGATTTCTGACACTTACCTACAAAGTCAAACCAAACCCACCCTTTTTTTGAGAAAAATATTTTCATAAATCGAATTAGTCCTTCCGTCGTTATTCACCATTCCACACAGCGTCGGGTGAATTATTTTTGATTTTAGCCCTTAATACCAATTTTGACCCCCCCAAAAATCAAACTTCGACCCCTATTCTGTATGAAAAACAACTGAAATGGTATTTTTCTGTCTTTACCCACCCTTCCATATCACGTTCAATAATATTATATCAATTGTTCGCGATTTTAGCCGTTGTTACGTATTTTTGACCTCTGAACACTCAAATTTGACCCCCTTAGAATTTTTGAAAATTTCCCATCTTCGAACTCATCCTTTTGTTTGGTATTGCGAACGTTTTGGCAAAATTGGGAATTTTTGTCGTGTACCCAAGGACTGATATCGTCCGTAGTGACACAGTTATATTAAACGTGGAAGAAGAAGAAAAACATGCATTATTTGAAAAACATTAGGTTATATTAAAAGTATAAATATGTTGAGATCTAGGGATGAATTCAGGATGCTGTGAAACAGATTTGCCTATAAAAAATTTCAAAAATTCATGTTCTGAAAATGTTGGACCCATTGCAATAGCTTCATTTTCTTTAATAGACTGAATAATAATAGACCGAAGAATAATAGAGACGAATGTATTAAAAGTATAAGAAGAAGAAAAAAATGCATTTATTTGAAAAACATTAGGTTATATTAAAAGTATAAATATGTTGATATCCAGGGACGAATTCAGGATGCTGTGAAACAGATTTTCCTATAAAAAATTTCAAAAATTCATGTTCTGAAAATGTTGGACCCATTGCAATAGCTTCATTTTCTTTAATAGACTGAATAATAATAGACCGAAGAATAATAGAGACGAATGTATTAAAAGTATAAGAAGAAGAAAAAAATACATTTATTTGAAAAACATTAGGTTATATTAAAAGTATAAATATGTTGATATCCAGGGACGAATTCAGGATGCTGTGAAACAGATTTGCCTATAAAAAATTTCAAAAATTCATGTTCTGAAAATGTTGGACCCATTGCAATAGCTTCATTTTCTTTAATAGACTGAATAATAATAGACCGAAGAATAATAGAGACGAATGTATTAAAAGTATAAGAAGAAGAAAAAAATGCATTTATTTGAAAAACATTAGGTTATATTAAAAGTATAAATATGTTGATATCCAGGGACGAATTCAGGATGCTGTGAAACAGATTTGCCTATAAAAAATTTCAAAAATTCATGTTCTGAAAATGTTGGACCCATTGCAATAGCTTCATTTTCTTTAATAGACTGAATAATAATAGACCGAAGAATAATAGAGACGAATGTATTAAAAGTATAAGAAGAAGAAAAAAATACATTTATTTGAAAAACATTAGGTTATATTAAAAGTATAAATATGTTGATATCCAGGGACGAATTCAGGATGCTGTGAAACAGATTTGCCTATAAAAAATTTCAAAAATTCATGTTCTGAAAATGTTGGACCCATTGCAATAGCTTCATTTTCTTTAATAGACTGGATAATAATAGACCGAAGAATAATAAAGACGAATGTATTAAAAGCATAAGAAGAAGAAGAAGAAAATGCATTTATTTGAAAAACATTACTTTATATTAAAAGTATAAATATGCTGAGATCTAGGGACGAATTCAGGATGCTGTGAAACAGATTTGCCTATAAAAAATTTCAAAAATTCATGTTCTGAAAATTTTGGACCCTTTGCAACAGCTTCATTTTCTTTAATAGACTGGATAATAATAGACCGAAGAATAATAAAGACGAATGTATTAAAAGCATAAGAAGAAGAAGAAGAAAATGCATTTATTTGAAAAAATATATAAATATTATTATATTATTATTATATATTATTATATATTATTATTTTATATTAAAAGTATAAATATGCTGAGATCTAGGGATGAATTCAGGATGTTCAAAAACAGATTTGCCTAACAAAAAAATTTCAAAAAATTCATGTGTCAGAAAATGTTGGACCCATCAATAGTTTCATTTGTTTTGAAAATTCGCTGAAAGACAATTAATTATTAGTAAGGTAAAGTGAAACTGAAAAATATTAAGTTCGTACCTACCTATCAAGGTCATCCCTCCACCCCTCCAGCCATCAGTAGGGATGGCAAAATTTTTAAATAAATCGATATATCGGTTTTCCGATATATCGCAAGCAACATATCGATGGTACAAAAATTGCGGGTGAAAAATATCGATATATACGATATATCGGAAATTCGATATATCGCTAAATATAAGTCAAAACTGAGGATAGAAATATCGTACAATAAATATCGTACAATAGAACCGTGATAGAAATATCGTACAATAAACATAATACATTCAATCACACATATGTATTTAGTAAAAGTAACAAAATAAGCCTATTACATTTTTCAGTTTCTTACTTAGGTTAATTTAGTACACCATGATAGTACAAACTGACTATAGGCCTACACACGCTTCATTAACTGTGAAATAAAATGAAAATGAATGAAAGTTGGTCATAATAAAGTTAGTAAAATATCGGTACCTATACGCCAATCAAATCATAAGTCAAAACTAAGTTAGTGTTAAATCAGTGATCAGAACCACGAAACCCCATTTTTTAGAGTCGAGTGGATGTAGAATGTGGGACTTTTTGTACATCACTGACGACATCTACTAGGCCGATATATCGGTTGAAAAATATCGATATTCCCGATACTATCGAAGGTCAAAAACCGATACCAATATATCGATATATCGGAACCTAAATATCGATATTTCAGATATATCGATATTTTGTTGCCATCCCTAGCCATCAGCCCCTTCCATAGCTCAGTACTCGTCGCTCACCCGCGATGACGGATTGTAGGTCGGTGGTGGTTTTTTCAAAATTAATCAGTCAAGAATAATTCCTGTACTAAATTCTTGTGCGCATTTAAGTGTTTTCTTCTCGAATCGCCTCGGTATGATCCGCCGATTTTTCCGCGTGAAGTGATATGGGCAATCGTTACTACCGTGAGTGCGTTGTTGGCCCGCGCCAATCAGTGGTTGTTTGTGCTGTGATTTGATTTCTACCACAATCGTTCTCGGATCTTCCACTATTAAAGGTACGTACTACTTTGTTATTTGGTTTCATTTCAAGTAATATTTTCTTTATATTTATTAAGTCGAGGGTACCTAATAAAATACCGATTTAAATAGATTCCTATAATATGTAGGATCGAACTTTAAGACCGACCAACCGGTTCGCTTCGCTATCTATGAGGAAACCTGGGGGCCTATTCACTAAAATAGACAGTGGAAAGAGATTATCTATTTTGAAAATCTCCCGCGAGAGATAGTCTCCCCCGGGAAGACAGTCTCTTCCAATGTCTCCGGGTTCGTCTATTTTACAGAATAGCTCCAGAGACTCGACGTTCGGTACCCAAAGTAGCCCACTCCACCCCTCGTCTATGCAGTGCGCTCCAGCGGCCACCGGGCTAACTTGTGAAGTCTTTTGTTAAGTCTTCTGAATAGATTAGTGGAATGCATTGTCAAGCGATCTGGATGCTCGCTAGCGCTCGCATCTCAAACAAGATAAACAATCCCAGAAACTATCCCGTGAATGAGCAGGTTGTTTGGGACTTCTGAATAGATTAGTGGAATGTAATACCTAACATTACATTCCACTAATCTATTCAGAAGTCCCAAACAACCTGCTCAATCACGGGATAGTTTCTGGGATTGTTTATCTTGTTTGAGATGCGAGCGCTAGCGAGCATCCAGATCGCTTGACAATGCATTCCACTAATCTATTCAGAAGTCCCAAACAACCTGCTCATTCACGGGATAGTTTCTGGGATTGTTAATCTTTTTTGAGATGCGAGCGCTAGCGAGCATCCAGATCGCTTGACAATGCGAGCGGCGGAATGGGAACTAAACTTCTTGTACACCTGCTGGAGCGCACTACTTCGACGAGGGGTGGAGTGGGCTACTTTGGGTACCGAACGTCGAGTAGCTCCAGAGACCTTGAGAAAGAGATATGGATCCTAATACACGAAAATGCCATAGTATCCATGAAGTGCGAGATGTTTGTGCCCCCGGGAGTTCAATTCCTTAATAATGAACGCATTTCTTAGTAATACCTATATTCAATGGGTACCTACCTACCTTAATCCATACTTGGACGTTTTTACTCACGAATCGGATAAAAGTTTAAATGAAATTGAAAAAAGTCTCAATTATAAACAGAAAAAGTCGAATTAGGGGGCTTTTAATGCTTGTGTTATATCTACACCTAATGAACCTCTTAGGTAGGTAGGTACCTACCTCAACCCGTACTTGGACGTTTCTACTCATGAATCAATGATTATGTATATATTTTTAATTTAAATTGACTTACCTTTATGAAATGAAAGAATACACGATCAAAAGTACCGATGTGGTTGCGGATGAAGGAGGATATTACACGGATGAAGGAGGATATTACACGATCACTGTGAAACAAACGAGAAATAGACTCTCTCTTTCGAGGGAGGACACCTAATTAGCTGTCTCTCTGAAAGAGATCGAGAATGCCAAGATGGCCGCCAACTCTCTCTTTGAAAAGTTACCCTGTCATGGATACTATAAAAATCTATTTGGCCCAAAGAGAGAGTCGGACCTGAAAGAGATGTCTCTTTGGCTTAGTGAATAGGCCCCCAGGTAGTCTATGCAGATATCAGAAGAATTGTCTAGAGAGAAAATAATAAACTGTTGTGGAAGAATTTGGAGCATTTGGTTCTCTTGATTTCTTCAACTCTGTCGCGGTTAACCCATTTCACTTTCACGACTTGGAAATTAATAAATGGTAATTTTGGAACCTAGGAAATATCAGTCTACTGTGAATTAGGTACATTAGGCACTTCGTGAAAGTGCTTGTAGATAGGTATACCGAACTATATATCCTAGATATACCTACGTACTTTCTTAAGCAAGGTGATTATTCTAGTTTACCTACCTACGTAAAACCGAACCATTCAAGCCAGACGAATCTGGATTCATGTTGATACAGCCTGATGTTAGCTGGTGTTTTACCTGCTATGAGAATACATAATACGACTGCCAAAGTAAAGGGTTTTGGATAGCTCCAAATTTACGTTTCTATAAAGTCTTAGGCCATTCGTTATTGCTAGTTCATTCCAATGCACCGTTGCGTGCTGATTTCGGGTTGGTTTTATCTTTTTTTATTGAAAAATAATTTTTACGTCCTCAGTAAGTTGTTCTTGACGACACAGGAATGTAGGTAGGTATTCATTGGATCCTGCGCGACCCTTATCTTCTCGTCGACGCTGAAGTTACCTACCTGGAACTAGGTACTTACTTTGTTATTTGGATTTATTGTAAGTGCTTGGGTTGTGTTGTTGTTGTGGTGTATACCTTCTGTGTTATTATAAAATTGAGGTTAATAAATGCCGATTTAAATTCTTTTGGTTTCTTCAACTCTGTTTCCGTATACTCAACGCGTAGCGGCCATTTGCGGTAGGTATTTTCCGTCTCCACGCCGCACAGTGGGGTAAAATCGCGATTTTCCGGCAGAAACTCTGAAACCCCGTATTCCTATCGGAAATTTCACGCTGATCACGAGTAGATTACACATGTTGGGTCTAAAACGCTTTCCC
Organism: Leptopterna dolabrata; assembly: GCA_954871275.1. Classification (NCBI taxonomy): domain Eukaryota; kingdom Metazoa; phylum Arthropoda; class Insecta; order Hemiptera; family Miridae; genus Leptopterna; species Leptopterna dolabrata. Next base: position 17,937,484 of record OX940989.1, read on the forward strand.
TCCATGTTTCCGGCCAAAAACCTACCACAAACGTGGTTTTCCGTCATTTTTGTAGGTATTTTTCACTTGGTAAATAGGTGGGAACGTTGAAAACGGAAAAAACGGCTCAACTTCGAAATTTTTATTCACAAAAGAATATAATAAATCAAAATAAATTATTCCTTTTTTCTTTTTTGCTGAAACATGATTAAAGCTATAATAAATACATTGTAAATTGTAAAAATAATAGAATTATTACATTCTATACAAACCAAGTGATAGTAGTGATAAATTATTTTGTCATTACTTGGAATCATTCAAACAAGGCATGGACCTCATCTTCTTCATCTTCACCATCTGGAAAATTGATGATGAACTGACCTTCCACCCAACCATCGAACTTCTTTCTAAATCGAGACCTGCTGCGGGAAACGCTTTGCAACTTATTGTTGAAATGAGGTACAAAACGTTTCTCTAATTGATTACACAATAAAGTCGCATTAGCTTCACTCAAGTTTTGAACATTTTCGTTTACGTAATCGCGAACTGTTCCGCGGTTTAACAGCACATCGCACAAATCGCGCTAAGGAATATTTAAAGATACCATCTAACGAAGATACAGGCCCGCGAATAAATTAAAGTTACTGCTTTGAATCGGCCGTTTCCCGACATTTCGAAAAACAGGCCTCAAAGCGAGGTTGCGAACCCAATCTCCCGATCTTTTCGGAAAAGCACACCAAGGCTTTATTCTACAACTATTCAAGAGAAGTAAATCGTTGGAGAAAGTTCGCGAAACAAGTGTTCAATTTTTAGGGCTTTTGCCGCGTTTGCCCCACTGCGCCGCCCTAATTGTTTTAGATCAAGCCCTGTACCCCCGAAATGTCAGCCATTCTGAGCCCTTGAAGGGCGTAAGTTGCCGTCGTCTCGGAAGACTACCTCGGCTGAACCGTTTGACTGTGATGGCTCGTGGCTCCAGATGTGGTGTGCCAGAAGGGGCATATTTACCCTAGACCTTTTAATAATTGCATATCATATTCCTAATGAATAGCCTCCACATTCTAAATATTCAGGAAGTTCCCAACATAATCAGTATCAGTAGGGAAGTTCTTTGTTTGAGCATGAGTTAGTACCGTATTGTTCAATGACAGTTTCATAATAATAATAATATTAATAATAATCGATATATTTGTGCATAGGAATTAAATCCCACCTCGCGCACAAGTGAGCGCAAATAAGACAATAACCCAGTTCGCAGGAAACAAACCTAAAGTAGGTAATGAAATAAGAAGAAAAAAAATAGAAAACAAGATAATAATCAACTTCTCAATATATCATATCAAACCCAGTACATCAAACTAGTAAATATTAATATAATTATATTTATGAATGTAATTTTAATATGATGAATGTCATTGAAATGAATGTAGTTATAATACAATGAAGAGATGTGAGAACTAGGTGGAATGACCGGAGTTACAGGCAATCATGCCTGTAACTAGCTGCTATAATATTAGCTGCAAGCCGAATTTCCCGTGCTTTAATGCAGATATCTAATCAAACAGTGAGTCTCATCAAAACGGATGTGAGACGTATTATTATAGGAGTTATTGTACTTACATGGCCCCTCAGAAGATGTGACGCTACGGCATCGGCATAATCTCCACTTTCCTGTATTTACATTTTATTACATTTCACAGTTGTCGAGCCCGGGAAACCAGCTTGGCGGAAAATCAAATTCTACTTCGGGGAGGAAGTCTTCAAAGAGCACGGGGAAATCGATCGGCAGCGCCTCGGACAGATCGTTTTCGAAGATGTGGAAAAACGGCGGAAACTCAACCACATAGTCCATCCTGAGATTTACAAAGAAATATTTTGGGTCGTTTGCGGCTACGTTTTGAAGGGTCAGTTTCTCATATCCAAAATGTGAAGTTTTTAGCGATTTTCAAAGAAAAAAGCTGGTCCAAAATGTTCAGAACATAAATTTTTGACATTCTTTTCTATAGGAAAATCCGTTTCAGAGCATCCTGAATTCATCCTTAGATTTTAACAAAAATTTAGATCTATTCATCCCTATATGTACATATATATTATATCTATATAAAGTGTTCGTATTGCCTAATAAAAGGATGAGTTCGAAGGTGAGCAATTTTAAAAAATTTTAAGGGAGTCAAATTTGAGTTTCTAGGAGTCAGAAATCTGTAAAAACTGCTAAAATCGCGAATAATTGAAGTAAAATTACTGAAATTAATATGGAAGGGTGAGTAAAGACAGAAAATGACCATTCGCTTTCCTTATAGAATAGGGATCAAATTTGGATTTGGGGGGAGAGGGTAATAAATTGGTATTAAGGGCTAACACCAATATTAATAAATTCACCTAACGTTGTGCGGGATGGTGATTCACGAAAGAAACAAGAAGTGTTTCGATAATAAAAGTATTTTTCTCAAAAAATAATGGTTCAAATTTGACTTTATAAGGGTCAGAAATCTGTAAAAATTGCTAGTCACGAGAAAAAAATGGTGTAGTTCTACGAAAAGTGGTGCGGTTTCTTGCTATATCATCTTTTTACACAATAGTACGAATATTTTGTTTGAAATTATGTACCTTCCGGCCTATTTTCGCGGTTTGTACCTACCTACTCATTTGATTTTGCGGCCGGCTGGCAAGAACTTCTTCTACGATACTGTAGAGATAGTTCATAATTGAATGCTTAGGTGCAACTTACATAGTTGGACTGCTTACCAGCTTATACTGCCAATTAAATAAATAAATAGCTAATTAAATTATTTATTAGTACATAGTTTAATCCATAGTATTCTCTTTTGACTAAATTAATTTAGATCTTTTTTGATGAAATTGATTCCTTCTGACTTCTCCGCTCTTTTTCAGGGTATTCGTTCGTTGTGCTTGACCTCCCTCTTCTCTTTGAACACGGTGCCGTTAACTGCTACATGCACAAAATTATAGTTGTTACTTGGTAAGTAGGCTCGATTTACCTGCATAGTCGACTTTATCGCCCAAGTACTTTCCTACGTGTATCAGTAGAAGTTGAATGTTATGTGACTTGACTGAGATCCTTTTGCCATGGAAGGTAAAAGGATCCATGCATTTACTAGGAGGGGGAGTGTAGGACCCATGAGAGACGACCCTAAGCAAACATGGCCGTCCAGGGTCTGAGTAGCACCAATCTGGACTCGGGTGCGGTGAGCTGATATCCCGCCCGCCTTAAATCCAACTTATCATGGAAACCACAACAACAAAAATTAGGTAGGTATCCATTATCACGTAGGAACTCAATGGTGGGCAATTACAGTGAGTTCTGTGAAGTACCTACTCCCCATGGCATTGACTAAAATGTGGGTCATCTGATGTAAAAGTTTTATATTTTGAGACTAAAGAAGTGTTATGATTTGAAAAATTGTGGGGGGGGGGGGATTGCCCCTCAGGAGTCGTGATTGGTTAAACTTCAGCATTTGCCAAGCCTGAAGAAGGGTTGAAGACTTCTCTTCTTCTTCTTCTTCTTCTTCTTCATTTGTTGACTTCTCTTTCAGTTTGCATTTGTTGACTTCTTTTCTCGTTTTGCATTAGTGCTAGTCAAAAATCCGACCCATCTAGCCGTTTTCTCATATTCCACACGTCCCTTATAAAGAAATTGCCGTCCAAGTTCCGAAATTCATAGGTACCCCGATTGGGAGATATGGGTTTTAAAACCGGTAATTGTATAAGTACTAACCACTAAAAAATATATTCCTGAGAGTAGGGAAGAGGGAGCATACAAACAGAATTAATGGTGGGTGTGACATTGAGAGCTGGCTGCAAGGCAAATGGTGGCCATCCTGACACTGGAGCATCTCATTTCCAACTTTTTGTGTGATATACCACATTACTACATTAAGCGGATCATAGGAATCCTCTAGCATATCCACTCACACAAGTTCTCAAAATCTCGAGAGAAAGAAAAAATCTTCCTGCAGAATATCACATTTGAATGAGGGTTTTTGCTATTGGAGCCTGTGCTTATTGGCTGTGTTGGAGCTCACGCCTCTTCATGGGTATATGATTAGTGAGAGCTTCCAGGCGTAACCCGTAATCTCGATGATACGTAATGAAATCTCAATAGGACATATCGTAACATAACAAAGAATGAACAAGTTCATTGCAATGGAGCCTATTCAGCAGTAGGTAGGCACCTAACGCTCAAAACAGACAGTTTTCCTTGAAAGTGAAGTCAGCAGTATTTTTATACAATTCGCATTTTGATCTCCGCAGTGATAAAGATCAACAAATGCAGCGGTTGATGGTGCGTGACAACGCAGACGAGGCTTACGCCAAAGCTCGCATCAGCAGCCAGTGGCCTATTGAACAAAAAGCCAAAAGAGCCAATTTCGTTGTTGACAACTCCGGGACAGTGGAAGAGACCGAAGAGCAGGTAGGAAATTAATCAATAATGGGAAATACCCATGGTTATGGAATTACTGACAATTTTTTCCAAATTTGCTTTTTGTATGTTTTTTGTTTTGTTTTTTAATCGTTATTTATTGAACATCAATAACCCAACGACTGGGAATTTAAGCCCATCAAGTTCATTTACTTCCATATTTACGTCGTTGCTGGGGCCATCATTCGTATAAAGAAGATATAGCAGCGGACAATCCACACTTCCTTGAGCAAAGCCTGCCTTCATTTTCTAGAGTACAAGCGGGTAGCGCTAATCCGAACACTAGCTAGTCCGAATGACGCGCTAGTCCTAATAGGCTCCGGCGACCCCTCTCCCTCCCACTGATGATCAAAGTACACATGTATCCTAATGGCGAAGGCTATAAAGGACTATCGTTTTATCGTTTTTCAGTTGTGATTGTGCTCATATCTAAAATAAATAAATTAAATTAAATAGATAAATAAATAAATTTGTTTCGTATTTGTGTTCTAACACACATCTTCAGAAGTTTTATTATTTTTCACATGTTTTTTCTCCCAATAAAAAGGCCATAGGTAATTCGAAGGATTCGATAATCCGAACAACCCCTTTCCCCAGTTTTGTTTGTATTAGTGCGACCCGCCTGTAACTTTATTTTCTAGGAGGCTAGAGTACGCTCCTTCATGCTTCACTCTGAAATATTTGTCAGGTGTGGTGTTCATTGACGAGAAAAATCGAATCGGTTTGCCGGAATAGTATTATATTTGTTTAGTTCCTAGGTTATGTGGAAAGATGCAATCACGTCATTGCTGCTACTTCTTCCTCCATGCTGCTGCATAGCAGAACAGACTACCGCACCTTCTTGGGCATAGTATCGATTGGTTTGTTCGGAATACAGTCCTGTACCAGTCCTGGATGGAACTGCATTCTGAAAATGAGGAGATACAACCGTCCTGGACTGTGTCCGAACGAGCGCTGCTGATTCTAAACGGATAACCCGAAGCATTGTAACCTTCCACATAAGCTGAAGGTAGAAGCATCGAGTGCGCATGTGCAGGACCAACAGTCCGCGAAAAAATCCAGGACTGCTAGAACTAGTCCGGGATGGTCCTGGACTGTCTGTCCGAACAGCCAACTCTGGATCCAGAACCAGTTCTACCACTGTCCAAACACACAGAAAGGGGCGTGGCTTTGATAGAACTGACCGGAACAGTCCAGGAATGTCTGTCCGAACGAACCTAACGTCACAGCTCAACTCAGCATCATGGATTATATAAAATAAGCTGTATGTATCTATAGAAAGGTATCAAAACTTCCACATTTAACAAAATATCAATTACCCTCACCAATGTCTCGTCCATATGAGAAATATGTACCAGCTCATCTCAGTGTCTACTTTCAGATAAAGAAATTACAAAAATACGTGCGTATTCCCTAAAATATTGGACTTCATATCTCGAATATGGCAACTTTCAAAGTAGAGAAGTTGTGTTGGCACGTCTCCTGAGCCCTTCAGTCAATTGTACTCTGAGCACTAGACGTTTTTCGACTTTTATTAATTTACATTTTTATCTTGACTTAGGTTGAACAGCCGTTCATTAGAGGTACCACGTTTTCACATTTCTTTAGTACCTGCCTAGCAAAAATGTGGTCTGAAACAATCACGCTTAAGCCCATTCATCATTGGAAGGAACGTCCGGTGAAAACTTTAACGGGAAAAATCCCAGAACTTACCTCCACTCTTCAAGCACTCATCAAGATCCCCGCCATGTAGACTCGTTCATTTATGCCTCAATTGGGGGAAAACTACCGAAACATCGACTATATGGGAATGCCCTCATTCACTCCTACTTTGTTCTTGTTAGTCCGTTAGTTGTTTTCCTTCCTTGCCCTCCCATTCAAAGATATCTGACTGTGTTACTGTTTGGTATGTTACTTTTACTGTTTGTTTACAGGTAGAAAAGATGGTCCGCATCCTCAGAGACGATAAATTCCACTTACGGCTTAGAGCTTATGTCATCCTTGGTAGCACACTCATTGTAGGGTCTATATATCTATTTCTGTTCGCGAGGTAGTGGACATATAATCTAAATACTAACCAAATTTAAAACCATAAGACATCGAGCTGAAAATGTGACAAATAAACTCATCCACGTGAGAATTTTGTCTTTATGAAAAATTTGCATAGTGATTTGTTGTAATTACATCATTCGATAAGATTTTTCCTCCTGATTTCATGTCGAAAAACTTGGTTTATTTATGAGTTATGTTTGTTTAGTGCTGTGACGGCATTGGTATTATCACTCTAGGATTTCTTGTGGGAGGATGTCTTAGTGGGAGGAAAGGGTCGCGCGCATATCAGTTTGTTGGTAGGTGCCTAGTTGGACTCGAATGAGCAACATTGTTGCTTTGATAATAATTAGTATTATCGAAAGATTTCAAGTTACTAAATAGAGAGTTTGCGCAACGTATCCGTAGAGTAGATACCTACTCAAGTCCTTGCTAGAGTGGGAAACGCGGATGCTAACCATTGTATACGATATACGAAAGAACGCAAGTCTTAAGCTAGGTTCACATGGAGTGGAAATTCGGTACAGCAATTCGGAAGGGCAAATTGTTCTGCAATGCTATTGGAAACAGCACGTGGATACTGTATCAAAATATCCAGATATTTTCTGTTTCCTGAGCCTTGCCGGATCTGTGCAGAGGTTACTGTGCACACCTTTCCCGTTTGGTTGTTTGCAGTATACTGGAATTGGACTTTTGATTGGTTATGATTCCGCTCACGGATTCCAGCTCCATACTGCCACATGAACATCTCTCCGGAAAAAGTTCCGGCCAGTGCTGCCATACCGGATTGCCTACCTGATTTTTGCCCCATGTGAAACTAGCTTAAGATGGTACGTATGCAACTCAAAGGAAGGTGAAGTGACATAGTCAGCTGAAGTGTAATGTGGAGAAGGAATAAGCTGGTGTCTAAAGCGGAGTCCACACTTGTAAAATTCATCCGTATCCGTAACCGTTGCACTGTGTCACAAAAGTGGACAGGCGAACGTTGCTTCGTTCCGTGTCAAAATCATGACACGCCATGCAACGATGGCATGCAATGGGCCTGAACGCCAAAAAGGCGGTTTTTTGCCGCCACGTCAGAGGGATTGACACGGACACGCCGCGATGGGGTAACTGCCGGTGTAGACAGGTGCCTCACCTTCTACGTCATAGTTCCTTGATCAGTTGTTGTATTCTCCACCGCAACGATTGTGCGTTTTGCACGAGTATTTTTAGTTTAGTCGTGTGCGAAGGGCTAATTTCCATTCAAATGGAGTCGTGGAATCAGGAGGAAACTCTCAGCCTGATGAAAATTATGCCTGTTCCTCTCAAACTGACAAGTTATGGCCGAGTCGTCAACCTGTGTCTGCTTCTTTGATACGATACGCTCGATGAAATAGGATAAATTATTGGTTGAGAAATGTCCTTTGCACCGTGTCTGTCAGGTCAACAGCATCATCCAAATGTCCGTTGAACCTGCCATGGAATCAGAACAGGACACCAGTGGGAAAATGAACAGTCGGACGTTTCCACAGGATGTACCACTAAGTCAGAATTGTTAATTCAGGAGTGCTGACACCCCATTTTGCATTGCAATGGCCAAAGCACGGTCGTTGACTGTGGCCGCGAGGTCTTGCGAAATTGGGTGTCAGCACTCCTGAATTAACAATTTTGATTAGGTGGTACATCCTGTGGAAACGTCCGATTGTTCATTTCCCACAGGTGTACTGTTCTGATTCCATGGCAGGTTCAACGGACATTTGGTTGATGCCGTTGATCTGACAGTGTGGCACAGGACGACACGCAACGGTGAAATGGATACAGGTGAATGTTACAAGTGTGGACTAGGCTTAAGAAGGAACAGGAAGAAGGTAGGCGCTCCATCCTATGGCGACAGTTTTAGAGACCATTTAGAAGCGATGGGAACATTTTTCAGATTTTCCCAGATCTTGTCAGCTTTCTCTGATGCAAAATCTGTGCTTCTGTCTTAGGATCACCCAGGTATGGACAATGGACATTCAACTAGTATATATAGTTTCTCCTCGTTGTGTTGTTCAGGCAGCTAGTCTGTTTTAGTGTTTAAGACTCTTTGTTGAGCTCAGCGTACCTGCTACCTACTTAGAATTTGTGTGATTTTAAATATCCGGTTTTACTTGAAGGTATGATTATTTGTGAGGGGGGTTCACTGCACAAAGTCTATCTAGTTTAGTTTGTTTTCCTGGTGTGTATAATATGTGTATTCCCTATACTCCAATGAAACCTTTTTTCAACCTAATGATACTCTTTCAACAGGAATTTATTTATTCACCGTTATACGGGCCGAACCCAACTACCCAAGGAACACAGGAGAGACAAAAAAAAAAAAAATACCTACAGATATCTATACCTGCATAGGTAAGTATATCGTAAGTATATTTATAGTTCTGCGACAATGAGTAGAAAATATTAAACAATTTATCAAGTAGGAGAGTCGAGCAGAAGAGGTGTTAGGTGTAAATTAAAGAGGTTGATGCAAACAAAGCGATCGTGCCTAAAAAGGTTTAATTTGGTTGAAAATGGGTTTCATTCGTCTAGGAAATGCTAAGTACTCGTAATATTGAATAAGTACCTAGGTAATGAATATAATGTGCAAGAACCAATAACATACAAAACTAATGGTGTAGGTAGGTAAGTACCTACCTACAAATTCTTCATCTAGTTTGCCCCAGACATTGAACTAGATGTAATCCAAACGGGAAATTGTATTTCAACTGTTCAACGGAATCTAGTTACCTTTCTAAGTCCTAAGAAAATGTCACAGCTTCAAACTACCTTGTATATTTGCTCAAACAGTACCTATTAGGTACCTGCCTTAACAGGTACCAGGCGCGGATCCAAGGGGGGGTCACAGGGGTCATGACCCCCCCAGAATCAGCCTGCATTTCAAAAAGCAGAGCTGAACGAATTGTTCACAAACCCGAAAACAAAAAAAACCAAACGAAAACGAACCCAGTTTTTGTGAAATCAAAAACCAGAAACAAACCAAACGACCAAAGTCAACTTACCATATTGTTAACTTAAAACATTCGAAACAAAATATAACAATAATTACGATTAAACTTTCTATAGAATACTGATTTTTTTCTGTATTTGGTTTGTAGCAACACTTGTAATTTGTTTACATTTGTATAAGTTCCAACTGGGACGATCATTTATAACACAAAATCTAATTTTCTATTTTGTTTCGCAAATCTGTTGATTATCGCATCGATGTCTGCGATGTGTTCTTCTTATTTTTGTTAATTATTATCTTGTTTGTGTTTCGTTCTCGTTTTCTTTCCTGCCAAATTCAGTAAAAACGATACTGAATTCACTGAGATCAACAACAGATTGTTGTGGTTTCATTGTTTTGATTTGCATACTCTGAAGTTAGCTACGCTGCCATAAAATGCGCCAATTTGTTTGAAAACACATTAGGACACTTTTTTAGAAGAAAATTGAAAATAAATACATTTATCAGTTAAATAATTAATAGATATTTAAAAATATTTTTTACATAAATAATGAATTTTATAAATAAATACAATTAATTTTGTAAGTAGACAAATTGGACGAGTTTAGGCATAAGGTTGAAAATTCGGTTTGTATTGTTCGTTTGGTTATTTTGTTATTTTTTGTTATTCTTTATATTGTTCTACCCTGTGACCCCCTCCGGAAAAAAATTCTGGATCCGCCCCTGACAGGTACCGATAGGTAACCTACAGTTATACCTACCTAATAGATAACCTAGAGTTATCTCGAGTGTTTCAATCTGATCTCTCTCGGATTAGCGGGTTTCTGTCGAACTGTTTATGTAGGTACCATTCGAAATTTTGTCATCTCTAAGAATCAAACAGTGTTGTCTCAGTCTCGGATTTTTTCAAGAAACCTTGTACGATTCCTTGTAGAATTTCTGTTAGAAGGACTCGAAACGGCGATGAAATTATATTACCGACGTGAGTTGCTGAGTTCGATTCTTAGACGGCAAATTCATAACATCTTCCTACCTGTGTTATCGTTTTAAGTCATTGTGTGTTACCTGCATACAGCGTAGTACAAGAAAGGCAACATGACCGAAGGTGTTTACAGTGAGCTTTGGAGTCAAATACCTGGTCATCTGAAAGTCTCATTCAAAAGCCATTCGTATTGCTGTAGTTTTATTTTTATGTTTTTAATGCATGAAAATGTTACTGTACCAACATTTTACGAGTAAACGATCCTAGTCCAGCCCGAAACGTGTTTCTATGAGACTTACCCTGAAATCCCACGACTCTTACGACTGAAGAAGATCAAGGATATTAATTTGGTCATGAATGGCATACAACAATAATGTGCAAACTGGACTGCAGACGTACTAATTCAATAGCTGCTGAAAAACCTAGCTGCTTATTACTTAAAAGCTCTGGCATTATCGACACTCAGGAAGCTGAAAGAAAATCAGTGGAGGTACGTACCAACTAGAAAACTCTTGTGAATGAGTAAAAAGAGGTTTTATTTACATTAAATGAATAAGGGTTGGAACAGAAAAAATAACAAACCTTATACAGCCGTCCTCCGGGCAGCAACGTAATGGCAACATACCTCACATTAAAATAAATAAATAAAACAATTTCCTGTTGCAACCAATAAATAAAAATCATGTATCATGTTTTCTCACGTCGTAATGTAAGTATTGAATGTCAACGGCGATGTGATCTGTACGATTTTTGATCTGTACCATGGATGCCTGGTCAAAATGTGGTTAACGAATTATGGAAAGGTGTGATTGAGAGATATCATTCAATGCTTACATTACGACGTGAGAAAACATGATACATGATTTTTATTTGTTGGTTGCAACAGGAAATATTTTTCTGATATTAAATATATAATTAGTTTAAGAACCTGGGCGTCGGTGTAGTTGATTTCGATGGGAAAATCCTGTGGATTTTGTATACCTATTCTTTGTTCAATAATGCTAATCAGATTGTAAATCACATAGAAATTAGCTTTGGGAGCCTCTCAGCTGATCCGGGGCCTGTGCATCGTCAGGTAAAAGTCCTAAGGAGTCTACAAACTAAATTACAGCTTCGGAGTGTAAATAGCGTAGAAATTAGCTTTAGGAGCCTCTCAGCTGATCCGGGCCTGTGCATCGTCAGGTAAATGTCAAAGGAGTCTACAAACTAAATTACAGCTTCGGAGTGTAAATAGCGTAGAAATTAGCTTTAGGAGCCTCTCAGCTGATCCGGGCCCTATGCATCGTCAGGTAAATGTTCTAAGGAGTCTACAAACTAAATTACAGCTTCGGAGTGTAAATAGCGTAGAAATTAGCTTTAGGAGCCTCTCAGCTGATCCGGGGCCTGTGCATCGTCAGGTAAATGTTCTAAGGAGTCTACAAAGTAAATTACAGCTTCGGAGTGTAAATAGCGTAGAAATTAGCTTTAGGAGCCTCTCAGCTGATCCGGGCCATATGCATCGTCAGGTAAATGTTCTAAGGAGTCTACAAAGTAAATTACAGCTTCGGAGTGTAAATAGCGTAGAAATTAGCTTTAGGAGCCTCTCAGCTGATCCGGGCCCTATGCATCGTCAGGTAAATGTTCTAAGGAGTCTACAAACTAAATTACAGCTTCGGAGTGTAAATAGCGTAGAAATTAGCTTTAGGAGCCTCTCAGCTGATCCGGGCCTGTGCATCGTCAGGTAAAAGTCCTAAGGAGTCTACAAACTAAATTACAGCTTCGGAGTGCAAATAGCGTAGAAATTAGCTTTAGGAGCCTCTCAGCTGATCCGGGCCCTATGCATCGTCAGGTAAATGTCAAAGGAGTCTACAAAGTAAATTACAGCTTCGGAGTGTAAATAGCGTAGAAATTAGCTTTAGGAGCCTCTCAGCTGATCCGGGCCCTATGCATCGTCAGGTAAATGTTCAAAGGAGTCTACAAAGTAAATTACAGCTTCGGAGTGTAAATAGCGTAGAAATTAGCTTTAGGAGCCTCTCAGCTGATCCGGGCCCTATGCATCGTCAGGTAAATGTTCAAAGGAGTCTACAAAGTAAATTACAGCTTCGGAGTGTAAATAGCGTAGAAATTAGCTTTAGGAGCCTCTCAGCTGATCAGCTAAATGCATCGTCAGGTAAATGTTCTAAGGAGTCTACAAACTAAAGGAGTGTAAATTAGGTTTAGGAGCGAAAAAAATGAGTACTTCATGACGGCTCGTGCTTAATTTTGCTTAATTTTCGAGCACAAAACCCAACGGTAAAACATGATACATGTTAAAATAGGTCTCATCTCACCTAGGACCTATCTCACATTTTGGATACATTTAAATGATATAAATTTAGATTATATTCAAATTAGGATTTCCCCGTCGGAACCAAATGATAAGAACTGTGAAGAAGGATGAACAAATAATGGCAGGAACTAAAGGAACATGGTTGTTAGCTGTAAAGGGCACTGAAGCAGACGAGCGGGTAAATCTGTCAGTAGTTGAATGTTATCCAGTTAACACAAAGATATTAGTTCGGAGGTTCTGCAGGCATTCATCCCTCGAGAAAACTACCCTACCCAACCATCCTCATCGAAATTCGCTCAAAATCGGGCAGAATGCAGTGTATCCTCACGCTCATTGGTTGCTCAGGAACAGCTAGTTCCTCCAGGGTAGAAAATGGGCAATTTTCATGGGTTACAATTTCTCGTTTTTTTGCCAAATTCTGTTCAGTAACGTAAATCAAAATTTATTGACCACATTACGAGGTGTTTACGTCGGAAAGCCGGCAGAAAAAGTGTGAAATTTGAATTTCCGAGATCCCGTTAGAAATAAACAGTCGATTAGTTCAACTCATATCCTGCGTAGAGCGCTAGTGCATCACTGAACGATGTACAGAACTGCAATGGATGAAACAGCAAATTTATAAATAAATTTTAAAAATACGTTTTCAAAATCAAACCGAGGGGAACGTCACGGCCAAAGTTCTTGGAGGTTGCCAGGAAGTTTTGCCATTTATTTTCAATTTCTTACCCCCTCCTAAATTTGTTTAATTAATTTACTTATTTTTATTATTTATTTATTTAATTCCCCCCCCCCCCCACTCCTTCTTTCTCATTCCACCTTTTATATATAATTTCTTTTCTTTTCTACTGCGTTCGGCTACCTATTATATATAAATATATAGACTATACATTATGTGTCTTTTTAGTATTCTAAGTTTTGTATTTTGTAACTGTTTTCTGTAACTTTTAGTTTTGTAACTGTTTGTTAAGGGCCTAAAGGCCTAATGTACAAATAAATATTCTTATTCTTATTCTATAATGTTGGGTTATTGGCCGCATTGTGAAACTTCACTTGCAGGCTTCCTTCCAAGGGGACAACATCCAATCAGATGTCACTAGACCTAGACATGGTAAGTCAATTTTTGCTTCACTAAAAATTTGGGCCAATTTAAAATTTTATTTTTGTCCCAATCTGATGAATTTTAGTGATCAGTTGCCGTAGGGGCAATTCCCAACTAATATAGCGACTTTACAATTTTTTCTCCAAAACTGTAAGTAGGTAAATCACAGACCGAGGAAACTTGAAAATAGTTTTCAACACAGGGTCTGCAGGCCCTTAATCACCCTAATTTAAAAAATAAAAAATTATTTTTGACAGCGGGCTTCAAACTAGGTACCATTTTTCCAAGAGTTCTGAATATTTTTTCTTTTAAAAATAAATTTTAACGAAAATTCCCCATTCAGATGAATTAGCCCTGTACGGCACAACTAAAATGTATTAGTTCGTCTGCATGTATTCAGTTTGATTAGGTATTATTTATTATTACTGCTTGATTCTGCCTACCACTGGAGGTGAGAGGTAACTGATGAGCAGACGCGATGGAGTACATGAAAACTCTCACCAGAGAGATCTGTAGTCGTTAGTCACTTTAGCCAATACAAGAGCTATTATGGACTATGTTTTACCCGGTATATTTCATATTAAAAAGTGTTGAATTTTATTTATGGAGACCATAATTTATTTGTTCATATGTTGCGATGTACAAAATTTTACCGTTTAATTAAACGTTGAATCTACCTTCTTTTAATTTCCGTAGCTGGAGAAGACGGTAACACTGTACACAACTCAAAATGGCGAATGGTTAAAATTCATGTGACTCAAACAACTGTTGTCCCTCGTACGAATGAAGTACATTATTTATTAATTAGTTTTATGGGTGGATTTATGAATTAGCTTATTATCACTAAGCTTGGTCGTTTGTCCCAAATTGAAGCTTGTGTACCTATATTTTAATTTCTCAAAATGTTGGAAGAACATTCTGAAAAGAAGGCGATCTGCAGGGATTTCATGAGGAATCAGTGCTCGAGGGGTGACAGTTGCAAATATTTTCATCCAAAAGAAATGGTGTTTTGCCACGATTTTCAGCACGGTGAGTCAGTTGGTCAGTTCTTGAGATGATTGTTCATCATTAGAATTTATTTATATTGGTACCTAGTCGACATCGGGTTTGTGGGGGTCGTCTGCATTTGACAAGAGAGTAAGGACCTAATTAGGTAGAACCGGAATGAGATACGATATTTACATCAAACCCGAGTACATGCAGTAAAAGTCATCAGGTAGGCTGTATGTTCTAAACCGCAAAGGCATAGCCTATATGTGGGCAAAATGAAGTATGTATGTAGGCACCTACCTACCTAGGAACTTATTGAATTTCGTTGTTTTTTCGAGTGCTCATTACCTAAGTAGGTATAACATTTTGTTTTCTAGGTACTTAAATTGTTAACATCACATCACGAAGTTATTTATTTAGTAAGTAAATAAAATAAAAAAAATACTGCTTTGGTACATTGTTAAAGTTCTACAAAAGGGATTTTATCGAGTGAAGAAAGGGGTTTTTGGTCGGTTTGTCGCAAGCGCATTTATATATTATTGGTTCATCACAATTTACTAGGGTAAGCTTGTCTTGAGATGGGCGTCTTAAGACGTTGGGAAGCTGGTTCAGGAGACTGACTTTGTGAATGTTTATTGATTTTGTTACTATCGTGGATTGTAGTAGAGACACAGTTCCAGCTGGTGGTTAGCCCTGATTTTTAATCCCTCCCTTCTGCAGAATTAAATCTCTTTTGATCCCAGAGTTTATCTGCTGTCTGGAGAGGTTTTTTTTAGGTTTGCGTTCTTGTTTGGTAGTTTGTGTTTTTTATAGTTTGTTTCAACTTTAATGGACTACCTACCTAGACCACATGCCAGATGACATTCGGAGGCCCAGGTATGATAGGGAATCCATTCAATCCATTTGATGATCTCTCGGACGTAGAGTTCAAAGACAGATACAGGCTCTCAAAAGAAAGCGTTAGAGATTTTATAGAAATGGTGGCAGAGTTGATGGATATGCCATACTCTCGAGCCCCTCATACCATACCTGTGTGGAACAAGGATTTGGTAGCGGTAAGGTTTTTTGCCGAAGGAACCCTCCACCGAGAAACTTGTGATCAACAGATGGGAGGAATGGGAGGACTCAGATGATTATACTCAAAATGAAGAGGATGTCACTGACCGCGAGTGGGACGAGTAAATATGTTTTCCGAGAAGAATATACAACACGGGATGATTTAATTCGTCGCTTTTTCCAATGACTGCCGTACATAATTTTAGTAAATTGATGTTTCGATATTTCAAATTTAACACGTGAAGTGATTGTAACTACTATAAATTCTTTCTACCCAAAAGCACCGGGAAAGCGAGTGGCACCTAGCAAGTTGAAATACCAACCAGCGCAATAGCTCTTCGAAAATTCGCTAAACCCCGATTTTGGTGAATAGTCGAATTGAAACTCGCATTTTGATAAGAGTAACTCGAACTTTTGATAATCATGCATAACACTTCTTGCTCCACGATAACAACTCTATAAACATATTTATCATCAAAACGCATAGAATATTGCAAAGGCTCTAGAAATATGAGCTTGGAGATAACCTGGAAGAAGGCGAGAATCAGATGGAAATGATGGTACTACCAACATAATAACAGCAATTCCCATATGTTTCCCTCCGTTGATCTAGTACTTTCTTCGGATAGTCTAGAACTAATTTTTAGTCCCGGGCTGAGATGATCCCAGAATTAAAAAACGTAGTCTGGGACTCAGCAAGCCGTTTTTTCCCATTTTTAACTACGGTATCATGAAGTCATGGACTAACAGTTAGTCCGAGATTTTCAAACCCCCAGCTAAGCAACCGCCCCTTAATTGTACTCTAAGGTTATCTGGGATCCATAGCGGCAGGCTGGCAGGGACCTCGACCAGTCTTGTGCTGTGACTAAAGACTTCAGAATATTATTGTCTTTGGGTTCGACACATTGTCTTCATTTTCAAAACTCGGCCATAAATAATGGTACGTTCCAGCCGTGTCCAGTTCATGAAATCGGATTCGGATGAGTCACCCACCGAGTTCGACCAGGGTAAAGTGGGCCGAGTTCCTGAGTTTATACACGGCAGCTGGAACACCCAAAATATCCGCCGTTGCGATGAAACCCTTGTTTTTTGGCAAATGGCGTTCAGACAACATCTCGTTGTCTCCCTCCGAAGTGTCCGAATCCAAAAATTTGACATTATTTTTCAAAGTCACTGTCATGTTCCGACGTGTCCAAAGACGATGAGGGCGATATGAAAAATAGCCCAAGCCAATCCATTAACCGAAAACTCGGAAGAGGTAGCGAAAGGTACATGCCAAAGAAGAGAAAACCGCCAATACTGTCCAAACGTCTAGATGACGTCTGAAAAAATGAAGCAGGTTATGATATCGGGAGGGTTACACCGAGGTTACCTGGAGGTGAACTCACTTCTCACTGGGTTCAGTTGAGTTTTTGGTGGTTTAATGAGAACCAACAAAAATAATAATTTGACTCCAGTCAATTAATAGCGAACTTTGAATAATATATTGAACAAAAAATAGTAAATTATAAAACTTGAAGAACGGACTTTTGAAAACGACTTTTTCGACTGTGATAATTTCAATTTGGAAAATTTGGAAATTTGTCCGAATCATATGTTACAAACCGCGCACAACAATTTATCAACTGTAGTCAACCGCTACAGGAGTCCCCCTCCAGCGAAGACGACCTTCTTGCTGCAGACAGTAGGAGGAGTCTTTGGCGATTTCGATTGCGATGCCTCCTGCGAACTCTGGCTCAGCGTGTAGGCCGGTTTGAGGCGATCAATTGAGACAGCTATGTCCTTTCCATTGACTCGCAGTCGAAAAATCTTCTCCCCGCGCTCCAAAACCGGATAGGGTCCGTCATAAGGCGGCTGAAGAGGGCGTCGGACAGCATCGTGGCGCACGAATACGTGAGTGGCAGCAGCTAAGTCCTTATGCACGAACGTATTTTTCCTGCCGTGCATAGCGACCGGCACTGGACGCAACTGCTCCATATAACGGGTGAGGCGACCAACGAGGCTTGAAGGATCTTCGGGCTGTTGCGGCGGAGGTTCAACAAATTGTCCAGGTAGTCTGAGTGTTGCGCCGTAAACCATCTCCGCGGCAGATCTTTGGAGGTCTTCGTTGACTGCTGAGCGCAAACCAAGAAGAATTACCGGCAGGACGTCAACCCAGCCTCCGGTGGCGTGGCATCTGATCGCCGCTTTCAGACTGCGGTGCCATCGCTCGACCGTGCCATTTGAGGAGGGGTGGAATGCGGTCGTGTGAATCCGCTTAGCTCCCAGAATGCGGGTAAGCTCCCTGAACATGGAGGACTCAAACTGTCGCCCCTGGTCTGTGGTAATCCGCAAGGGCACGCCAAATCGACTAATCCAACCCATGCAAACGTCATGAAAGGAAACTCAAAAAGTCCAAATGGAGTCACAATGGCGGTCTTTTCGATATCTGAGGGTTCCATCGGAATTTGGTGATATGCTCGGACTAGATCGATCGTACTAAAAATGGTGCATCCAGCTAGCTTATTGCACATATCCTGAATATTAGGTAGTGGATATCGATCAGGAACTGTAGCAGAATTTAATGAGCGATAGTCCCCGCATGGTCTCCATTCGCCGTTCTTTTTCGGCACCATATGCAAAGGACTGGACCAACAACTTTTTGAAGGACGACATATACCCTGCTCCATCATGTATGCAAATTCCTTGCGCGCTATGGCCTCTTTTTCGGGTGTAAGGCGTCGAGGTTTTGCAGAAATGGGCGGACCAACAGTGATAATGTGATGTGTAACAGAATGTTTTGGCATGATTTTTCCGACAGAATTAGGATTTGTAACGTCAGGATATGCGGACAACAATTGCTGGTATGGCGATCTCAACTCAGGCGAAACAGTGAAAACCGCGGAGTGTGGAACATTACCAATCGCTGCAGAGGTGTGTAGAGAGGTGACACTATCAACTAGTCGACGACCCTTCAAGTCCACGAGTAGTCCGAAATTTTTCAAAAAATCAGCGCCAACAATAGGTTTGTCAACATCGGCTACAATAAATGACCAACGGAACGGACGTCGTAAACCAAAATCAATTTCAACAATTTTATTTCCGTAGGTATGAATAGCAGAACCATTAGCAGCGTACAAACGAAAATTAGAATTTGGAGGTTTACGTATGCGATTTTCAGGAGGTATTACCGAAATATCGGCGCCAGTGTCTATCAAGTAACGACAACCAGTGTTCTTGTCTGAAACAAATAGGCGACTGTTATACTGGACCGGAGCCTCTTCTGCTGCCGCCTCTAGCGCCGGTCCCGTTCGTTTCCCGCCGTTGTTGAGGAGGAAGCTGTATAGGAACACGGCAAAAGGCAAATGGTTGCATTATCCTTAAATTTATGGTGGTAAAAACATACGCCGTTAACATGCTTACGGGACCGGGAACGCGATCGCCGTCGGCTACCTTGATCCGGGTACCCTGCGTCGTTTTTTGGTCGACCTCGGTCCAGCGCGTCAATCCGGGCTGATAACCGCTTCATTTCGGCCACGATCTCGTCCAGCGCGTTCGGAGTGCCTTGGGCTGCTGAGGATGGAATTATGCTGGGAGAACTAACTACGTGTAGTGCGGGTGGCGTGGTGACTTCGGCAATCTTGTCGGCCATCGCGGCAAGATTTGTCAAATCCTGGTCGCCTACGCTTAAAATAGCCTGGGTTTGGGTCGAAAGACGCTGTAGCCACAGGGATTTAAGAAGTGCGTCGCTTACCCGATTTGCTGACAACTCACGCATTTCACGCAGCAGTTGGGATGGCCTCCGGTCTCCCAGCTCCAGCTCGCCGATCAACTTCCGCAGCTGCTGGTCTTCGGATTCGGAGAACCGTTCTTCCAGTCGTCGTTTCAACGTTTCGTACAAATTTTGTTCAGGTGGATTCAAAATTAAGTCGCTCACTTGTGCTAGGATATCGCTCTCGATTGCACCCACTAGCATGTGGTACTTGGTCACTTCGCTAGTAACGCCCGCATTGAAAAATTGCGATTCTAACTGCCGAAACCATAATCTAGGATTTTGTTTCCAGAACGGAGGAATTTTGACTGAAACTCTTTGAATTTGGGGATGTGCGTTATTTTCTGCCATCACGTCGGGGTCACCACTTTGGTGGTTTAATGAGAACCAACAAAAATAATAATTTGACTCCAGTCAATTAATAGCGAACTTTGAATAATATATTGAACAAAAAATAGTAAATTATAAAACTTGAAGAACGGACTTTTGAAAACGACTTTTTCGACTGTGATAATTTCAATTTGGAAAATTTGGAAATTTGTCCGAATCATATGTTACAAACCGCGCACAACAATTTATCAACTGTAGTCAACCGCTACAAGTTCATGAACTCATGCGGTTGGAACACAGTTCAACAAACTGAGTTCATGAACTCAAAAAGGTTGGAACGCGTCATCTCGGCCATCTGGCCTGCGTACGTTTCTGTGCCGAACTTCTTAATGAACTATGCGTGGCTGGAACGAACCTAATGAAAGTCTTTCTGCCCAATTCAAATCTAATTCCTTTCTTCACGTAAAATCGGTAAGGCGTTATAGTATCCATAGGGATCTCAGTGATCAAGGTTTTCACTCATTCAGTCTAACATTAGGTGCTCTACCGTTCAAAAGTGGTAAAATTACGTTAGAGGAAACTTCAGATGTGGAATCCTTGAATGTAGGTATTTACAATGGTTTTGTTTTTCAGGGAAGTGCATGCGGTCTAAGTGTGCTTTCATACATTGTTCCCGCGAAGAAAAGGACTTCTACGATCACACCGGCCAGCTGCCGACTCGAGTTGAGGCGTCGCCCCCCAGAACCGTCACACTGACCAAGGAAGTCCCCCTGTGCAAGGATTTTCTCAACGGCGAATGTGACAGGTTGTTGGCGTTTCACTCCTTGAAATGAATCCGTACATTGCTTAGGTTATCAAAGATTTCATAGTATCGAACAACTTTAGTTAAACTAACTAGTATCCATGCATCCATTCATTGATTTAGTGTCCATGTTTATGTTGTGGCTCCATGCGAACCATCAAGCCTCGCTCGCATGTGGCTCGTACTGCGATACATAATTGCATTCCAGCAATTCGTTTAATATACATTTGCTGCTGAGGCGTTCATATGGCCTGAACTGCAATCTATCGGCCTGGCCAGCTTTAATTCCCTTCATAATATCAGGATTTCACTACAATATGAAAGACCGAGCTTTGAATGAATGAAAACACATATATTTGAAAGACATGTTTAAAAAATCTTGTACAAAATTTACATTATACATTTACATTGTTTACATTATAATACATTACAAAATACATTATTTTCCCAGGAATTAATTATACGTTTAGAACTTAAAATACCGGTGAACTAAATTGAACACATCTTCTGCACCATTTACAAATACGTCAATAATTGACAATGGCTCGACTGCCTGTCGAGTATGCCCCAAGTACAGGGGAACATACATGGGGAAACCCTTCCCTATGTATTTTTTCCCTGTACTACCAAAATAGAACATTGAGCAATAATACGTACATAGATTCTTGGGTTCACCTGCTTTACATATAGTTCGTTCCAGCCACGCCGAATTCATGAATTCGGGTTCGGATGAGTTCACCGACCTGGCTCGACTGCATTCGACGGAGTTGAAGTGGGTCCTGAGTTCATGAAACCGACGGCTGGAACGCCCAAAAGTGAAGAGACACTGAAAGGGACAAGCCTAAGAAGAGAAAACCGCCAAATACTGCCTAAACTAGTGTCAGGCGATGCCAGAAAAAAATGAAGCAGGTTATTGTTTCGGGAGGGTTACGCCGAGGTTACCTGGAAGTGAACTCACTTCTCGTTGGGTTCAGTTGAGTTCATGAACTCGCCGAACTCGAGTTCATGAACTCAAAACGGTTGGAACGCGTCATCTCTGCCACTTGCCGAGCGTGTGGTTTCTGCGCCGAACTTCTTCTTGAACTCGGTGCAGCTGGAACGAACCTAATAGTGCACCGTTGTACCTTCTGTCTGTTCTGGAGGGAGTGCAGGGCACAAAATTCAAATCGAGCAGTTCCCCTATAGCCTTCATTGCATTGTTCACTCACTCACATGACGAATCATTAATCTTTCCACTGTTCTCGAGTCTGATCGTTCACTAAGAGGGAAACAAATCAAGAGGGAATTCTCGACGTTTCCCTTACTCGCTGCTTAAACAGATCTCCTTGTTCACGTCATCAACTACTAATTTCAAAATACTACCTATGGATATCGTTGTTTAGTTTTTCGAGACTGACAGCCATCTTCCAGAATACCTACTTTCTTTTGAGATGTACCCAATGCAAATACCAAAAATACTTTCTCTCGATCACTTCCACTGCAAGACACTTTAAGGGCCGGTTTCACCAACGTAAACGAAGGTGTTGATCTCAGTTCAAATCGCGGTTCAAATCGTAAACGGAGATTGTCCGTCAGGTTGGGTTTCACCACGGGCGTTTAACCCTGAACTCAGTTCAACGGGAGTTCAGCGCTGAACGCTCGATTTTGGCCGGTCAGCAGTGATAAACTCGGTTCAAGTTTACTTTTCCCTCCCGCTCATCCATTCACATCAACAATGTCTCGATCAGTAGTGCGAGTTCAAACTGTGGATCAACAGCAGCTCGAACTTGGTTTTCGTTGATCTTAGTTCAAAATAAACTCCGATCCCAGAAACTCGTTTAACTTCGTGAAACCCAAAACTTTAAACTGAGATCAATCCATCGGTTACCTTGAACTAGGTTTCCGATAAACCGAGTTCATGGTTTAGTGGTGAAACCAGCCCTAAATCTTTTATCTCTTATCTGACTTTCATTACGTAGTTCAAATGTAGCTTTAATGTGAACTCAGATAATTTACTTACACCAATTTGAAGGTGCAGGAAGTAGGTTGAAGCGTTAAGGGGTAGGTGACTTAAGTAAATCCAGTAAGCTTTTCAACTAGTTAATATTTGTGCTGCGAAACATCATTCTGCTTAAGTAAATAATTCCATAATGAACTTACGGCGCATTTAGATTATGACAATTTTTCCTTTAATGACGTCCAAATCAAAACGAGGCTGGTTAACTGTCTCGATAAAAAACCAGGCTTTAGGCCCCAGTTCAGTACTATATCTTCACAGGCTTTTTTAAAGTCATACATACATTTACATCATAGATCCCTGTAGATGATGGGGATTGTAAATCATCTCTCGTTTTCTTCAACTAGGAGCGCGTGTAAATATCGTCACCTGCCGACGATGTCTTGCTCCCCCTCTGTTGTCTGTGAGCCGCTCACCAAACGCCGTCGCTACGACATCGACATTTTTGCCAGCGGTCAAATCTGGACGCTCGAAGACGAGAACGCCTATTTGCGCAAAGCTGTCGCCGATCTGCGCAAACGGGTTGATGACTTACAGGTAGACATTCAGGATGACGTACTACCCACTTGTATTGGTGAAGAGTTTTCGAGGTTTACATCGCGGTTATGCCACGTATTTTGTGATTGCTTTCAGGCGACGAACGAGTTCCTTTTGGAGCAAAACGCCCAGATGAGGCTGTCCGACAAAGCGCAGAGTTTGACGGCTGTCACGGTGCCGGCGGCCGTCACCATCACCAACGGTCAGATCCAGCCGCAGGTGAGCGGTGCCATCAGGACTGTCACTGCTTCAGTCGCTACCGTACCCGTTAGCATAGCTGCAGTTGCTGCAGGTACCTAATCTCTTTCTTATACATGATTCCTAAACCTCATATTTATTTATAATATAAACGTATGTTTAAGCCCCCATGAATCAAACATCGGTCTATCTGATTTTTACTATAATGGCGCGCCATTACTTATTTGGGGACGTTATGATACCACCTAAGTATCAATAAGAAGGTACTGTGCCTTTCAAGTATCAGTTCTACCCGATATTATCAAATAAAAAGTATCAATACTTGTCATACTTGCAGAAAAAATTGAAGTTGGCAGAAATTAAAATATTCTCAACATATTCCTCTTTAATTTTGTTGCTTAAATTCGTAACATATTTAAAATTCCTGTTTTATGAAAGAAATTAGACAAGGTTGGTTTGCACTGGCGTTTTCGGACAGTTGACTCTAGAAAACCGTAAGAAACGATCAATGATCAAATGCCATCTTGATAAGCGTTTGATAGTGGTTGGGAATCGAGAAGGCAGTGCATGCTTTACAGTCAGAAAAGAGTCCGAGAATCACCCACCGCGAACAAACCTACGTTTTCATGAATGTTTGAAGAATTGGTTTTTAAAATAGTTGGCATTGGAAGAAAGTACAACTGTTACTCAATCATTTGTGTTTATATATTTGTAATTTATTATAATAAGATGTATATAAAACTTGGGAGAAATCATTGTGTAAAGTACTTGGCGAAAAATAACTGTGATGAGGGAAGGTTAAAGCACAGGTATCAAGTTTTTATGTAGGGGGAAAGTTGTTGTTGTTGGTGGGCATCGTGGGCGATTGGATGAAAGAGGAAAGTGTTGTGGATTGATGGTGATACCGCATTAGGGAAATTCGCAAGGTAAAGACAAAATTTACAGGATAACCTGAGCTATTACCTCTCATTTGGGAAAAGTATCGAAACGCCCCTATCCTTATCAAGATCGGCTAGTTGTCGATGTGACTAAGGTTTGTAGTGCTGGCCTTTCACTCGTGTAGTATCCATAGACCGAGGAGGCAGCCGAGGGTCGTTTTTACTTCTTTTCTGTTCCCCTTTTTCAGGAACTCCAGTTTCGATTGCTACAGTCTCCATGTCCCCTGTGATATCGGCGACTTCAGTGACTATGGCTACCCCTCATCAAGGTCAGCAAACCTCTTCAATATGAGCGTCTAGCGGGAGATAGGGTTGTCAGATACTTAGAAAGTATCGATATATATTTGTATATATCGTATCGATACATCTAAAAGTATCGATACTTTATCAAAAATGGGTGGAAAAGTTTTTGTTCTCTCTCCATCAGCGTGACAGTGAATATTATATCACATCCCACGTTTTTACTTCATCTGCATTGGTACAATATAAAATACCATCGTCAGCCTATCGAAGAATTATTTCAGGATAATATTATAAAATGAACAATACAATAAATCACTTCCTTCGTATTTGAAACTTTTTGTTTTTGTTTGGGCGCTTGTTCGCATCAGAAAACAAGAAAGAACAAAGAAAATCCAACCAAAAAACTATAGAGTTAGGTTGCTTGGTTGGGTTAACATTTTGTTGGCCCTTCCTACTAAATGGAGGACAGCTGATTCTCACTGAGAGCTGGAGTTGGTGGTACATCAACTTTCTTTAATTTGTTGAAGTGTGCTCTCCCAGTAATCTAGTTAGAACTGTAAATAGTACCTACACGTTGTAGGTGTTGAAACTGATAAAATGTGAGGGATAAAAAAAAGTATCGGCTCCGATACTGGGAAAAAAGTATCGTTACTACGATATATATCAGGAAAAAAAGTATCGATATGTATCGATACTGTTTTCAAAAAGTATCGATACTTTTGGGACATCCCTAGCGGGAGAACTTTGGCCGAGTCAAATTATTTCAAACTTATAACAAATTTACCTCCTATTATGTGAGTAAGTTGAAGAAAATGACTTCAGTTCCACCAATGTTTTCAGTTTTTCACTATATATATTTCAGGCACTTTATACCCATCTTCAGATGGTTATTTATAAACAACAACCTCAAACATATCAAGCTCAAGGGGGAAAAAAGGTTTTTTTTCCCTTGTGCTTGATATGTTTGAGTTGGTGTCGTTGTTTTAACTTTTTTAAGAAATATAAATAACCACCTGAAGATGGGTATAAAGTGCCTGAAATATATATAGTGAAAAACTGAAAACATTGGTGGAACTGAAGTCATTTTCTTAAACCTACTCACATAATAATGGAGTTCCACAAACTTAGAGCTTCAACCATAAAAACGATCAAATTTACCTCCAACAAGAACTTTCTCCTCATCCATTTGCTTCGATTAACAAGTAACTCGGCTCCAGCTCTCCCGTATGCCGCTCCGCTACTCGATTGATCGATTCGGGAAATCACGTTCTGATGTTGGATTGATGTTTTGCAGGTACTTCAGACAATACTCAGACTCTACTGAGCACAACGGCTGGACAGTTGGTCTCGTATC
This sequence comes from Leptopterna dolabrata, assembly GCA_954871275.1. NCBI lineage: Eukaryota > Metazoa > Arthropoda > Insecta > Hemiptera > Miridae > Leptopterna > Leptopterna dolabrata. The sequence goes on from OX940989.1 coordinate 17,963,505, forward strand.
CCCTCGTCGCTCGACCAGTCATCACCAACTTAACTCACTGAGGTGATAACAACTATTTAGAACCTTCTAATAGGCGATCCTGGTAGCAACACATACAGGAAGGCCATCAAATCAGTGTTTCGAAATTCCCTGACTGAGGTAGAGATTTCCTTTACAAAAATCTTCGTACTAGAATGAACTGAAAACTTCAAGTTGTTAACAACACGTCGAAAATTCGCGATTAAAATCTGTTCTTGGAGGAAAAAAGGACAAATAGATAGGTGTGGCTACGTATGAAATGGTTCAAATTTAATGCCAAAACAGCATTAATTTGTTGCTTTGTATTTTGTATGAGATCTTGATTTATGTTTTTCGTCAAAACCCCGTCATTTTGCTCGTAAACAGCATTTTTTTCTAATTCCTGTACGTTTGATCCCGAACTTGAAATCTCGTTACGATGAGCTGTTATATGGTCACGAGGATTAGGAAAACCGGAATCGGGTCATCCAAGTCCTTCCAGGTCTGTGTAGAACGGATCCTAAAGCTTCGAATTTGTACATACTCGATATCCCTGTAAAAATTCGACGTTGTTTTCGCGTTCAAACGGATAATTTTGCTCCAAGTTTTAAGAGACGGTGGAGATATTTAGGTAGGGGGTTATAATTTTCTTGTTTAATGGTTTTGGTGATCAAAAAAAAGAGACCAGTCATGCAGCATGACTTAATGAGCGAATTTTCAAAGAAATATTCGAATTAATGGCTATGGTTTTGTTTTGCTTCGAACTCTCGTCTTCAATTAATACTTCTCACATTTTTCAATCTGACCACTGTAAGGGGGTGGGGGGGGGGGGGGGGGTAAGAGTTTAAAGATTATCCTAGTTTTGGGTAATTTTTGCGCACTTTAAATGCTCTAATTTAAGAACGGATTTAGATATCTAAAATCCGATTTCACCATCGTGTTCAGCGTGCAAAAACCTTTAAAATGAGGGGTCACTTGTTAGAAAATAACATTTTGGGGATTTTTGGGTAATTTTTGCGCACTTTAAATGCTCTAATTTGAGAACGGATCAAGATATCTAAAATCCGATTCCACCATCGTGTTCAGCGTGCAAAAACCTTTAAAATGAGGGGTCACTTGTTGGAAAATAACATTTTGGGGATTTTTGGGTAATTTTTGCGCACTTTAAATGCGCCAAAACCCTCCTTAGAGTAGGCCAATTTCGCCCATCTTCGAACTTAGCCTTTCGATTGCCAAGATAGATTTTTTGTGCAAATTTGAGCTGTTTATCTCAATTCTATCGAGAGTTATCGTCTGGAGTGACACATATATATATAAATATATATATACATATAAAAAAGTGTTAAATTTCAGGAATCGTTTTAGAATGGTCTGAAACGGATTTCTATGAAGAAAATTTCCAAAAATTTATATTATTTAAATTTCGAAGCCATTGCAATAGCTTCATTTTCTTTGAAAATTCGCTAATAGCCAGTATTCAGTAAAAATTACTTAATTGCCATTAAGTGACAAGTTCACCAAAATTTGTACAGAATGGTGTCTCGGGACATTTACAGTTGTTTCAAACAGTCAAAGTAACTGAAAAATGTCCAAAATTGATCAACATCGAAAATCCGCCCATATGTCATGCTGCATGACTGGAACTTTTACTTATGCTCGTGTTTTGGGTATTGTTTAAATACTAATAGCGGCCAAACTTTTTAGTCTCGAGCCCCATTACAGTTGGTTTCAGTAGTCAAAAATGGCTACAATAAATTGATCAACATTGAAAATTCGCCCATATGGTCATGCTGCGTGACAGGAACTTCTTTTTTTTTCTTCTGTTTTAGGCATTGTTTAAATACTGCCAGCGGCCAAACTTGTTAGTCTCGAGCCTCATTACAGTTGGTTTCAGTAGTCAAAAATGGCTACAATAAATTGATCAACATTGAAAATTCGCCCATATGGTCATGCTGCGTGACAGGAACTTCTTTTTTCTTTTCTTATGTTTTAGGCATTGTTTAAATACTGCCAGCGGCCAAACTTGTTAGTCTCGAGCCCCATTACAGTTGGTTTCAGTAGTCAAAAATGGTTACAATAAATTGATTAGCATTGAAAATTCGCCCATATGGTCGTGCTGCGTGACAGGAACTTTTTTCTTATGCCCATGTTTTAGGCGTTGTTTAAATACTGCCAGCGGCCAAACTTGTTAGTCCAGAGCCCCATTAGAATCTTCTGTTTACATCACAAGTTACCTGCATTGCAATATTTTCCGTGATCAGCCGTCCGCAGTCGCATTAACGGTTACGTGGTATCTGTTGTTCAGGAAATGAGATGAGGAGTCTGTACGTGATTCAAGACTCTTCGATCCCGCTGAGTGAAGATGCCATTGAAGAGAGCAACCTCCGCACTAATATTTGGCACCCGACCTGATCGCGGCGCCGTTGCGAAACGAACCAAGTTCACTGTAGAGACTCACTTGGTAAAAGATCTTGCATTTTTTGTATAATAGAAATTCTCTAGTTGGTTGGGCTGGGAATATTTATATTACACTTATTCCACGGATTTTCGATCTGAAAGTTGTTTCAGTTTTGAAGCTGAAAGGAACATAAAGCTCCGTGTAGTTTTTTAAGCGGTGTGTCGACCTGTTCAAATGCTTGTGTAACATAAGCGGTGCTGTATCAACCTGTTCAAATGCTTGGGTAACATAAGCGGTGCTGTATGTTCGGACAGCAGTTCAGAACCAGTTCGGGATTGGTTTAATGGGAGGATGTGAGAACCGTTCTTACTTCATACGTTCACAGTAGGGTTGTACAAAGTAGTCGTTCTTGATGTGAGGGAACAGAACCCCGTGAGGAAATGATGGACCGTGCATGTGCCACGAACTTATATCGTAGTCACCAGGGAGCCACGTACACCACGAAACTGGCGCCTACTTGCAAACATTCTGTTTTTCGGAGGTTATAATGGCAACACCAGTGAACCAACAAAGACCTGAGTCTTGATGGACCAAGACAATTACAGTAGCTCAATTCTTATCCTGTTTTTTTTTTTTTTAATAAAAAAATAAAGTTGGTGTCAGCAGTCCGAAAAGTAGAGATGGGTATCGATATATCGATACTTTTCATTAAAATATCGATTAATTTTATATTGATATCGTGTACACTCGTTATTTCGCATATCGGTATTTTATCACGATATATGTGTCAGTCCTTCTTTTGTCTAGCCATCGGCCACCCTGCTGTTTAATCGTCATTTGGAGTTAAATTCTTGTAGGTGCTCTCTGTGTTTCTTCAGTTTGTCAGTTTCAAAGCAAAATGAAGCGTATCTCCGTGAACCATGTAAATCCAGTTTGTCATATGTCTGCCTACCTATGCATAACATGGCCTGAACCGAGATAGGAGAGCTTGAAATTATTGTTACACCTATGGCGACGCGAAGGATCTATCCATGGCCAGAGAGATATTAAGAACAAGAAAAGTGTTGTCTTAATTATAAGGTTTTGGTTTTGGGGTTTTGTGTATAGCGTTTGTTGGGTTTGTTTCCCTTTCCCGAAGTAAAGCTTGTAGACATTTTAAAGTTGATTGATAATTCTTTTTACCCTTCTTTTCTTATCATGAGTGGAATGGGAACATTTTTCAAAAATGCCTTGTACCTATGCCGTTTCTAAGTGTCAGCATTGTGGTAGTCAGATGAAGACAAGTGGAAACACGTTTGGAACTTGAAATTTCATCTTGAGTGAAAAAAAATGTGCAGGCATAAATTATTTTAATTCTCTTGGATTGCCTGTTTTGCGATATATCGATTTTTATTGTGTTGATATATCGTACTATCGATGTATTGGGCAGAAAATTGTATCGATATTGGATACCTATATTTTTCACTTTAATATCCATCCCTACCAAAAAGGGTTAACAGGAGGCCGTTCGGCTTACAGCAAAGGACTTGTTGATCTTGTCAGGTAGAAGCTTTCTGTTTGTATTCAGTGTCACTAAGATTAGCGCTGCGGGGAGGAACAAGGGTTACGCTATCCCACAGGAACACTAGTAGTCAAACTTCGGTATGCAGAGAATCCGATGGATTTGATATTCCTACTTTGCAAGACCACTGGACACCCAACCACTCCACCCGAACATGTCAAGGTATTTAATCCAGCTGTAATCTACACTGTCAAGGCCTATTAGGTGTGGACCACGTGTATCTTTCCCAAGGCTGGGACGACTCACGACCTGCCAAGATCACTAGGGTATGAGTTGATCGTGGTAACTGGCAGAGTCAGGAAGGGGTCTACTAGTTTAGGTATCTCGAACCAATTAACCTAGACTCTTTAGAATGAGAATGCTGAAGAACACACCTATTCAAGCAAAAATTGTACTCGAACGACCATAATAGAAGATACTAAGGTTATGAAATTACAAGTCGTAAAGGGAATTACCTGAAGAACGAGGTTGTAATGATACAGAGAATTTTGGTAATTGTGGTAGGTACACTGTAGAGGAGACTGATCGGTTCCGGAGCTGTGGTTCTTGATGGCGGTTACTCACTGGAGCCACTCCCTGGTTTCTGGTGGTTCCTGGGGTGGCGATGAGGGTACGTACCGGACTCGTCCACTCGTGAAAATCCAAATCGCAATGGTGAGGGCTTGAGTGACCACGTGCGAGTAGGTACTCCATGTTTAAGTCAGCAGAAATGTCAGCCGGCAACACAGACACCACTCCAACAGCATACACTGCCAGATTTCTCGTTAAGATGATGAGGAATCTGAATCGGGTAGTTTGGATTTGAGGGGAAGAGCGCAACAAGTCGTGTAAGGTTTTTCTGGGACAAATTTTTTCGGGGTTAGTAAAAAAAAACAAGATGGCTCCAAGCCGTTGTGCCAGTTGAGCCCTTCTTCCTCTTCGAATATAGCCTCACTCGACTGCACGGCAACCACGACGGGCATCAGTAATGTCCTGATACAGCTCGCTGCTTATAAGTAACATGGTGAACGAAATTTAGGTAATAACAAATAAGTACCTATGTTTAGGTTTTGTGAGTACGAGCGGAAACCAACGATAACGGCGTAACCAGTAACCCTTATTCCTTCCCACAGCATCTGCTGCGTGTTCGCTCTGGGCGCTATCGCAGTCGTAGTTCTGACTCGGTTGGATGAACCAGCTCATAATCTCTAGAACTAGTTCAGATCCTGTCCGAACAAACCAACATCTCTAGATCTTTTTTATGGCGTACCTGTTCCAAATGCGTGTATTTATCTGCTAACGATGATGTAATAATTCAATACAACCACCCGGTGTACGTTAGTTGTAGAAATTTAGTACTATCAAGAATAAATCAATTTTTGTAACAGCTTGTAGGTTCGTTTACACCTTATATCTCCATCGCTCCTTTTGATGTAACCCACTTTTTCATTATTTTTAACCAATTTTGCTGCCACCTGGATAGTTTTCCGTTTGATTCATAATGATATGTACCCTTAGAGGTATGACTGACCCTACTTGTTCTGTCGTGTAAACGGTGTTATTGGTCGCTTCGAGTTTTCGGCTTTCTTGGCGATCGGGACGCTCCCGCGTCCCTAGAATATTTAATGGAAAAATCTAAAATTCTGGAATTTTCCCCTAATTTTGTGGAAAAAAGGGAAAACCCCATTTTTAAAGAACCATTTTAAAACCTGGTAGATGAGTGGCATTTTCACTGGTCAAGTGGCGTTTGAGCATAATTTAATTGAAGAACCAGGTTGAAAGTGAATATGATCAAGTGTCAGTTGATCAGTTTTACCTAAATATTGGGGTTCACCAAAAAGGTGTAATGTGGTATTCCAGCGAGTCCAAAAATGATTCTTGAAATATTTTAGTTCCAGTAACTGTGAAAAGGACGTAAGAGTGTGGGTGAAAGTGCTAATTATGTAATTAGGAGAAAGGAAATGCGAAATAAAGATATTGGATGTTGAAAAAGCGTGGTTCCTACATCACGGCCGGACTGTGTGTGTGTGCCTGCGTAAAAGTGGTAAGGCATTATAGTATCCATAGGGATCTCTGCTCGTTTTATCTAACATTATCGTTCAAGAGTGGTCAAGTTAGGTTAGAGGAAACTTCAGCTATTATATTACTTCCATCTTGATCTTGTTTGTTCCGTTTTAATTTGTCTCTGATACCAGGAGGCAGAGAAGAATTATCTCTGTCACGGACCAGAGCCCACTTTTTTTTTCGAACTCAATTTCTATTTGCTTGTGTAATTTTATGTTAACATTTTCTCTACGAACAGATACGATTTTTGCTAACCCCAAGCAGTATACTTACTTAGGGAAAAATTTAAATTTAAAAAAATGACTGGAATACCCAATTTTTTGGGGGAAAAATGACCAGTCGACTTGGTCGTGCTTCACTCCCCATGTTCTCGGATACATGTGGGGAGACACAAATACACACACATGTACCTACACGTTTTTCTAACCGAAAAGGCCAGTGCCTTCTACGCTCCACATATCTTCATCAGGAGAGGAGCAGAGCTTGTAGTTGAATATCAAAGTCATGTGCTAGGACAAGAAGGAAAAAAAAGGAGAAACCCTTGACAAGTAAGAGCTTCTCAAGACCCGAGATTCGTCACTCCCACTTTTATTTTGCTGAGTATTTGACAAATCCCCTCATCAGATGTGTCTGCCATACCTTACAGCTGTGAATTGAATTCGTTCAACCTAATGATCTCTGAAGGGGTTAAGCAAACATAATCATGGAAAACACACACTGCTTCCATTTTCTTTTTCATCTTTATATTGTCCTTGCAGTATGTGTTTAGTTTTTGGTTCGATAGTAACCAAACAAGTACTTACGCCAGCATGAATCGGAAAAGAAGATGTGGGGAACTATTTTGACAAGGACGTAGGTCCAAAGAAACTTGCCAAGTGTCGTATGTGTAATGCTGACCACAGTAATACGGAGCTTCAGGGAACACTGCGAATCTTGAGGACCAATTTTCGATAGTAATCGATAGTTAATTCCCCCTCGAAGGGCCGTTTTTCCCCTAAAAAGGGGGACATTTTCCCCTGATAGAGAAACCCCAAATGGAATGTCATTGAGGAAGAAGACGCTGGTTACGTGGCAACTGGTTAGCAACGTGCACCTAAAGCCGCGATTACGCGAGGCCAGTCGCTGGAAGCCAGTAGCTGGCTCCGTGTAAACGCCACTGGAGGCCAGCCACGGGCCAGTCCAGTCGACTGGCTTGAAGAGTAGGTTTCAAGCCAGTCCAGTTCCCCCCACCACCAAAAACCTGAGGTGGTGTGCCTTCCTGGAAGTTGCCAGTAAGTCATGACCCAGCCCAGTGGCCCGTCCGCCATCAGATGGAGAGTAGCTCTACAGTAGTGCAGATCGACCGCGCAACATGCCACCGAAAAAGTGGAGCAACGAATTTGAAGTTCCTCGAAGCCTACAAGGAATGTGACGGCACAAATAAATGTCACAAAGTCACGGCACAAATTGCGCAAAATGTCATTTAATTGAACGCGGGACTGCCTTGACGACACGCTCGCCCCCATGGTTTTTGCCCAAACTAGCACCAGTCAGCTGGCTATGTCCAGTTACTGGCACCGATCAGCTGGCTATGTCTGAACAGTTACTGGCGCCGATCAGCTGGCTTCCAATTCGTGCCAGTCAGCTGGCTATGTATGAACAGTTACTGGCGCCGATCAGCTGGCTTCCAATTCGCGCCAGTCATCTGGACTGCCTACTGGCCTACACAAATAGGTGTCTACAAGAATATACCTTTAAAAAACGGCAGTTTTTCTCATTTCCCATTTCTTACTTCAAGGATAAGAAGTCAAGACTTCCGATAGTTATTTGTTGTATTTGTATAGAGGTGTTTACTTCTTTAAAATTACCTGTACAATAGGTATTGGACGTCACTATAATTATAAAGGTATTCATAATACTCGTAATAGCGATGGCCGGCGTTAGCTGAACTAGGCGATTGGGTTGAATGTCAACAAACAGGTTGAAGAGTGAAAGTAACTTTTTGAAGTTCTTTGGTTTCTGAGTTCACTGCTTCAGCTACCAATTCGTTATCCCTGTAACGAATAATAATGATATTGATTATTATCATTTTAAATAAATGAATTCATAAATTATCAGTCATTGAGTGTTGATTTGGTACTCAAACAGTTGAACCAACTCATCGGCAGGCAAAGCGACCTGTCATAAGGCAGTTTTTACACACTAGAAACTACCGTAGCAGCTACTGGTAGTAGTAACAACTGTACCCGCACGAGTAGTTTTAAGTCAAGTGCGAACGTGAATTGATACCAATGCAAGAACAACATGCAAATTGACGATAATATGCTTACACTGTCAGGCGGATGTGGAGCTCCAAATCACCAGCTTCAGAACATTCTATAACGCCCTGAAAAATAGAGCAGTCAGTGTTCAACCAAGTTTAAGTTGAAATTCAATTGCGTGTACTTCAAGAACCGTATGAATAGATGGAATGGGAGTTTAGCAGCAGAGAACGTTTAATGTTGTAGTAGGTACGAGTACGTATAATTATGTACCTTAACAGGAGAGAAAAAGCATTCAATTAAGCATTTAATTATACAAGTATGTATTGTGTACCTTCAACGATGTTGGAAAGACATGAAAATGTCAGGGAGGCCATTAAAATAAGCAGAAAGCAATGGGAAAAAAACTACTACGAAAGAAGGATAAAGAAGAAAAAAGAAAAGATTCATTCGTCAGAGAGAACACCAGTCAAGGAGGTCTTGAAACGGGTGAAGGAAGATCTCACGCTAGATGGCAGCACGTTCCAAATCCTGGAGCCAGCAGCCTTCAACGACACAGGTAAGTATATTGAGTAAAAAGATGTATGATGGACTTTAGTATAGATAACATGGAGGAGTCTCGCTTGTTAAGTGATATAACAAGAGGCAACAGTGCCGGTGTCCTTGAAACTTTGAGGGTATTACAAGTTAATCGGAGTCCGCTGTATAGTTTATGGTGCCACAACAGCGATTGCACTTTAATAAAGATTCTCCGGAAGTTTTGCATAAGCATTAACATTAGCAGGTTCCCGTATTACAAGAGAGGAATGCAACCAGTGTAGCCACATACACCAGCAGGTGTATTCCCAGCATAGATTTTGGAGCCAAATTGGCACCAGCAATGACACTGTAGAATGTGATATCGACTACAGACCGTATTCACAAACCGAACTAAGTGTGACCTTTAGCTAAGTGCAGCTAGTAAGTGCATCTCGGAGCCGTACTTAAAGTGTGGTTCCTGAAAAGGATTTTTCTTGAGCCGTACTTGAAGTGTGGTTCCTGAAAAGGATTTTTCTTAACTAAGTTACACTTAAAACAAAGTTGGAATTTTGGCAAAGTGACACTTTGTGGTAAGTGTGGCTCTTTCCACACTTAAGCCGTTCTTAGTGCAGCTTCCAGCCAGGTGCCTGAAATATTTTGGCATAGCACTGAGTTACTCGTAGTTCGCGTAGTGCCTGAAGTATTTCGCAATTTCCGTGTTCATTTTCAGTTTCTATTCATTTTCATTTTATACTATATTCCATTTTATTTAATAATGGGTGACGACTACGTCGACTATTTGATACATCTGCGAGACAGGAGACCGCAGAACGCGCCGAGAAGAAGGAGACTCACAACTGAGAGGTTTTTTGGAGTATGGAAACGGAGATTTGCGTGCCTATCCAGAAAGTTGGAAACAAAGCTGCATAACGTAAGTTTGCAATAAGGAGAGCTCAACATAGAGGAATCAGATTACAACAATAATATCTATCATGACGAAGAACAACCACATGTGCCACCTGCTCCTCCACTGAACAGGGCCCGAAGAAGAGGAGCGGTTATTAAGCGAAGATTTATTGAACAACATTTTTCTCAATGGCTGTTTAATTAAGTGCATCCTACAATAAATATTACAGTATTTCTACAAAACTGCAATTTCTTCATTGAATATAATTCATCCCTACTGTTTTCAATTCCTGTAATATTAGTTTCAGATTATTTTCAATATAACACTCTAGGTCAATATAGGACTGATTTCAAATAATCAGTCTCTGTAACCGAGAAAGCAGGCATCCTCGCGCGCATTTCCATTTTCAGGAAACAAAACCAAACAAAACAACCTACAAAACACAATTTCAAAAAGAGCAAAACAAAAACGGATAAAATTGCAAATTATTTGTATCAGCGAGAACCAAACGACGCGAACGGAATCGACAACTGACAAGTGCACACTGCTGCCGGCCGTTATCAACAGTTATCACGAGCGAAGCCGCCAAAATGCCGTCTTCTTATTGGTTGGCTTGGAGGTCAGTAGGCGTGCCGCACTTAGTGCTGCAACCGCACTAAGGGAATAGTCCAACTTTAGCTACACTTAGCCTCAGCCGAACTTTATGGTTTGTGAATAGCATTTTTTGTCTAAGTGAAACTTAGGCCGAAAGCTGAACTAAGGCAGGGGAGTCCTAAGAATACCCTTAGCGAGTGTTTGTGAATACGGCCCTACGACTTGAAAGTTTACCTTTTACTACCCAGAAGTTGTATACATTTGTTTATGTAATCGTTTGGTATGACGTCATCAATTTTGATGAGTTCAACGTCAAGTTAATAGCAGATGTTTGCAACGAGCTGCTTACTGTGAATGAGCAGAGCGGCAGGGGAAATCGGACATACAACCAACAGACATACAGACCCTCTGACACTCCTACCTGCAAGGCGAAACTCGCTAGTACTCCATGTCATCTGTACTCAAAGATGATGAACATTGTTTTTAATTCATGGTGGGAATGAAAAGAAGGGCTTGGCTAAAACCATGGATATTGTGTTTGGTGATAGTTTGTCGCATATATGGATATGGTACCTAAGACAAGCGAAAAGTGTAATCTGGTATGGAACGTACCTGGCCGACGAAGGATTCTGTGGGTTGCTCTTGTTTAGCGGAAAGCTCGACTTTGGGCTCTTCCACGGTCAGGTTCATGAAATGGGAGATGGGCATGACCCCTGGACCCAAAACAACTTCCTGATCATTCACCTAGAAACCACAAATACAATGGGATTTGGTAAAAAACGAGAAGTACTTACAGCATTATTACACCCAAAATAATGCATCTTTTTTTTTACGAATTACCTGGACGTGTACTGGGGTCTTGAGAAGAGGAAGCTCCCTGGAAGACTCTATGACTCCTAATCCGTCCGAGTGGCCCGCGAGAAGGCCAGCTTGCTGCGCTGCTCCCCAGGCCAGCACCTCGTCAGGGTTGAGCCCCGAGCAGATTTCACACTCGAACAGGCTGCTGACGACCGACCGCATTTTCGGCACTTTGAGAACTCCACCGCAAAGCACCACCTGGTAAACAAGACCCGTGTTTATGAAAAAGCTCCCTCTGGGATGTGACGTGGGGTTGTTCTGACCCCATAAAAAGGTCTGCTAGATCTGTGGAAATCATGGCGTTAGTATGAAGCTAGTTGCTCCGATTAAAAGGGGAAGAAGTCAACAGTCTGCCAATGACACACCCTGTCCAAGAACAGAGTATCAGAAAGGTGAGGTGATGGGGAATGAAGTTACTGATTCAGGCAATGGCCAAGCCTGTGAACAGGTTACGGGTACGGGTGAATGCTACAGATGGCACTGGAAGTCGCCGTACCAAAATCCTGAGGACTGCTCAATCAAGTGCCAAACTCAGTGAGTCAGCGTCATCTTTGCTGACATCACTACAGGTTGACCATTTCTGGGACGAGACGAAAAGCTCTCCTAGATCCTCCGAGATCACAGCCTTTATATCGTTATATGAAGCTAGTCAAACCGATTAAACAAGAAGTCAACGATCCGCCACACTCCGATAACTTCATTCAATGTGATAAAAGTCGTCCAATGAGAATGATCATAACTTGCCTTTGAAACTTGTTTAGTCTCTATGCCTGCTTCTGCCAAGGCTTGATATATCGGAGCGGTGAACCTAGGGATGAGAGGCGACAACAGAGCTTCGAATCTGGCCTGGGATATTGTCGGGTTGAAGTCAACTCCTTCGCACACGCTTTCGATGAACCTGGAACTTGTCGAGATGGTCGACAGAGTGTGGACGATTCCCATTGCAGCTATTTTGAGTTTCCACATGGCTTTCCTGCTTTCTCTAGGATCCAAGTAGTACTTCCTGTGGACAACCAGTGAACATCGGGCATAGTCACAGTACGCAGTACCTGCGAATAACCTAACTAATAGATTAAATTAACCGTAACAGATTCAACCGTGAAGGTTAGAAACGCTTACCGTTTGAATTCATCGCAAAGATGCTCAGTGACGATAGAGATGATGTCCTTGCCACCGAGGGAGTCATCACGAACGTGGCTGACGATCGTTTGAAATCCGTTCTCAATGCTAACAACTGTCGCATCACAGCTGACGCCACCAAGGCGGTACACCAGCGCTATCCTGTGAATAACGTGTCGTAGACAGTGCTTCGGAATTCTATGTATACTTATATCAAATTAATATTGTGCAGAAGTATGCAGCAGCATAATTTTTGCTGTAAAACACGCCAAAAGAAGGAATATTATGACTTGATGATTGAAGCAATACATAAATACGAGAAACTTGAGTGGTACATTGTTGCTTCATATTCCCCGCTTTGGAGAACAGTAACTCAGATGGGACAGAGGTTGAAACAGAAGATACCTAACAGAGCCAAACCTTATACGGGCCAATATTGGTATCAGTCAAAAGAACAATGATAATAGAGAGTTTTTGCAACACACTCACGACGAAACGAAAACAGTGCTGCGCATGCGCACTTAAGACACCGAAAAGTTTGACAAACCGTGACGACGAAAACACCGGGGTCTCACGGTGTCAGCTTTCGTCGTGATGAGATGACGAAACGTAATTTAACCGCACATCTGTATAACGCTATCCACCTTCTTCTGTTTTCCTTGGAAAATAAAAATGTCGAGCGTCGTATTCACAGCTGCTCCTTGGCGTCTTTCTATGTTAACCCTTTTGCGTCGCCCCAAAATTTGAAGAGAGGCCGCCCTTGGGTCAAGCCAAGGCATTACACATATTCTCCTAGTAACTACTGGATACCTACAGTGAATTGAAAATTGGAAATCAATCGAAAAAATCAACAAGTTTCCAGAATGCTTGTTTTCAGTGACTGATTTTTCCAACTAAACAACGTTTTCACTCGATTTATTCCGCACCATCTGCCAGTTCATCACTCGACACTGATGAATAGGAGCTGGATTCATCTTCCTTGTCGAAATCTTCCACATCACTAGTAGTCAAAATAGCTAACAGTTCCACGTCACTAAAAACTTTTCGACCAGACATCTCAATTGCTCATCAACTCACGAAAACCTGCTTACCGACAACCTCAAAATAAGAAACTTAAACAAAGTGATAGGCGATAACTTCTTATTCCTTCTCCAAGATATGGAATATGGATAATATATCATGGATATGGATGCTATGTAACGCCCCATCAGTTTCAAAGTGCTTTCACTCTCCGACAGAGCGATCTGTGGTCAGTAAAGGGGATGAAAACGCAAAACGAAATACTCGTCAAGAGACTCTCGGGACCACCTAGGGGATGACGAAACTGTCGTCAAGAGACTCTGAATGAGGGTTTCTGAATGAGTATTTCGTCAAGAGACGTCAAAGGGTTAATGCAGACTTGACGTTGGACATAATTTTTATTAACCACGGAGTAAAATGGATGAAAGAGAGGTTAACATAACGTTAGCGTGACTTCACCAGCCAGTAGATGCCAAAGCTGAACGAAAACTGAACCGAAAAAGGTTAGCATCTGACTGAAAAAGGTCGCCCTATCTGCCATTTCCGTTTCGGTGTCGTTTTCCGTTTCGTTTCGGTGCGAGGGTGTTGCAAAAACTCTCTAATATCGTCAACAATTATATCGATATTCAAATATCGGATTCTACAGCAAAGTTAAGATGGAACACTTACTGATCCACAGGTGGTTTCTCAAAGCCGATTTGATAGGCTAAGAGAGCGGCGGCTGGCTCATTGATGATTTGCATGACCTCCCAACCGGCTTGTGTGGCGGCGTCGGCGACGATCTGCCGGCTTTTATCGCCCCAATGAGTCGGCACCGCTATCACACACGAAAACGAGTCTTGACCGGGCGCCCCACCTACGCCGATTCCTGTAGAGAAATATCAAGGCTTATCAATCTCAAGGACATAAACACAGGTAACACTGTTAGATGCTCTATCTTCGATGCCAATACATCAATAAATTTTTAAAAACATTAATTAATTAGATGAGCAATCAAGTAATTAATTACTCCAAAGAGTAAAAAGAGTTTTAAAAAACCATCTTTAAAAATAAAATATCTCTTAACGTCCCACGCTTTCGCTTTTTGGTCATACAAATTCCAGTGTTTCCGGGTTGCATAAAAATGGATTACCTATTACGAAATTTTCCAAAGATCTAAAATTAAAATAAATTTTAAAAAACTTTAAAACCATGCATTTATTTCAAAGTGAGCTGAAAAGAATAAAATAATTTCTTTCTGCTGCCCGGGAGCATTGGAAGTGTTTATGACTAAGAATAAAAGCGTAGGGCGCCCATACAAAATTTCATATCTACAGGACAGAAGTACTTTCAATAATAAATTTTAACGAAATTTTTAAAAAGACCATCTTTAAAAGTAAAATATGTCCTACCGCCCCACGCTTTTATTTTTAGTCATAAAACATTCCGTCGTTTCTGGATTGCAGAAAGAAATCTTTAGGTCATTTGGAAATAACAGTGTTTATAAAAATGTATTTCACCGACAGATATAGCAACTAATTTATTTCAGAAATGTGTTAAACGCGAAACGTAAGGAGACATTTTGATTGAGGACGAATTGTTTTTCTCCCAAAACTGTTCCCACGCTTTCTTGATAGGCTGTGTACAATGCAAAGCCTACAACTAACTTAGAAATGACGTTGATTCAGAAAACCCTATTCGCCTATTCACTAAGCCAAAGAGACATCTGTTTTCGGTCCGACTCTCTCTTTTGGCAGAAGAGCTTTTTATAGTATCCATGACAGGGTTATTCAGTAACTTCTAAAAGAGGGAGTTGGCGGCCATCTTGGCATTTTCGATCTCTTTCAGAGAGACAGCTAATTAGGTGTCTTTCCTCGAAAGAGAGAGTCTATTTCTCGTTCGTCTGACAGTGATAAATCGTGTAATATCCTCGTTCATCCGCAATCACATCAGTAATTTTGATCGTGTGTTTTTTCATTCCATAAAGGTAAGTCAATTTTCATTAAAAATATATACATACTCGTATTATTGATTCATGAGTAAAAACTTCCAAGTACGGGTTGAGGTAGGTACGTACCTATTTAAGAGTGGCCGTTCATTAGGTGTAGATATAAGCATTAAGCCCCCTAACCTAATTCGACTTTTTCTGTTTATAATTGAGACTTTTTTTTCAATTTCAATTAAACTTTTATCAGATTCATGAGTAAAAACGTCCAAGTATGGATTGAGGTAGGTAGGTACCCACTGAGTAGGTATCACTAAGAAATGCGTTCATTATTAAGGAATTGAACTCTCGGGGGCACAAACATCTCGCACTTCATGGATACTATGGGATTTCCATGCATTAGGATCCATATCTCTTTCTAGAGACTATCTCTTGCGAGAGATTTTCAAAATAGATAATCTCTTTCCACTATCTATTTTAGTGAATAGGCCCCCAGTCTTACCGTAGAGCTTCTTGAATATAAGAGTCGCTATTTGAGTTGGGGTGATTGTTAGAGGTTTCTTCGAGTCCTCGACCGAAATTGAATACGTCAGAGTGTTCAAAGTGTCGCCTTCTATTTTGACAAGACTCTCGGCAATCCACGATTTCATTGAGTCATCGCTGATTGTAACGTCCAGTAATCGCTTGTTGCATTTGACCGCGCAGCTGGCCAACGAGTACGACGTGGCTCCTGCGGTGGATCCTACAACCTGGAACGTTTAGGTCAGATTGGTTAGATGGACGAGAAAGACATTCACATCAGTTTGCAGGGTTTGGATAACCGAGAGCAGCCGTAGTGCTATTTCCAACGCGTGAAGACCTAAGGTGAGAAATAAGTGATAGAATCCTCAGCAATGGTCAACAACAGCCAATGTTACTAAGATGGTTCACTTAGGGCGGTATTCATAGTCCTCACTTTAATTAAAGTAAATGCTTAAGTGAACAAATAAGGAAGCAACGTCCACTTGGGCTATTCATAGTCAGTGATAAAGGAAATGCTTAAGTCTTCCTTTAGCATTTCCTTTATTCCTATTTCATAGACAATAAGTAAAGAAAAATCTTTACTTTTTGGCCTAAATAAGTGGAAAAAATTGAGGTACGTCGAAAGGTGCCTTAAGCATTTCCTTATTGATCGTTTGCACTGTTCTCTTTTCATTTATTTATGTCATCTTTTCAGTGTCATCATTCTCGGCATTTTTATTTCTTTTCCTAATATTATTCGGGTTTTTTGTTTGTTTTGATACGATGGATTACGAAATGTTGTTTGACTTCGATGAGTGGGATGACGAGTTCGATGTAACGGAGAGCATGCGGGTGATGCATACCGGCTTCATTTTCGGTCTAAAAAATTCGTTCTTTCGCACACAGGCTCCATTTGGGTCCTAGTTGTGTCCCGCAACTTTGCAGCCCGATCGGAATATACCCAGGGGTGTTATGAGCGAAAATGTGTATGAAAATTGGTATTTTTTGTGTTTTAGTAAAACGAGCTTTTCAGTATCGGTTTCTATGTTTTTGTGGGACGAGAAGACGAATATGAAGTCAATTTTGACCAGAGTGGAAAACTAAGCTTCTACCAAAGGTTCTGCTCCTAAAATTGATTTTTTATGAGCCAAAAACCTGGGAAACTGTCTGAAATCACCATCAGTTTGTATAATAACACTAGAAAAAGTGTCAACAGGTGAATCAAGGCAATTTAAATGGCACTGCCAATGATCAAAAAAGTAGCGTACCTAATTTGTGTTTTGGGGGCCAAAATTGGTGGAAACATTCAGAAATAGCTATTTCAATTATTTCACATGAAAGAAACAATAAATGAACAGCCAAAATTTCTGTAGGTAAGTCCAATAGAATAATAAACCCATGTGACAAGGACTTTGTTTATCAATTACCTTTGCATTTTGTAAATGTTCACTCTTCGAAGTAATCCTAACGTGAGCCGGGAGTTTGCCATCGATTTTGATAGTTCATCAAAAATTGTTCCAAACGTTTTCGATTTGTTCATTACTGACTAACTTTATTGACTTTTTGCCTACTAATAAGATTCTGCCTGACCAAAAGTAGGATAAAACCCAATTATTTCTTTTTTTCTAAGACCAATTGGTAGTTGATTCCACTGAAAAGGCAAACCAAGGAACTACAGTAAGAACGTAATTTATATTTAAAAGGATAAGTAAACAAAGTTAAAGAGTGAGTAAAAACAAAAGGGAAGGAGGGAAAAGAAGGGAGGAGTAATACAGAAGGGAAAGGGAGAAGTAAATGCACGTCAGCACCGCTAAACGCGAGCACCAAGTGTATAATAGAAAAGTTTTCAAAATAAAACAAAGGTTGCTTGCTCCACTGTTTACCTGTCCTGACACAGGGAGGATGCTGGACAACGGCATTCACAACAACGGAAAACCGACAGAACGGCACGGCTAATAGGCGAGGACATGTAACTAAACAAAAAAAACACACCCTGCCAGAACTGCCAACTTAAGCTCAAACCAGAGAGTTGGGAAAAATTTTGACTTAAATAAAGATTTTTCTTAATTTTATAAAGTAAAAGATTAAGTAAAGATTTTTCTTTACTTCGGGGAGTAATGTCTATGAAAGCGAAATCAGATAAAGCATTTCCTTAAGAAATTATTTTACTTTCAGAAGTAAAGTATTATTTTTACTTAAGTCAGGACTATGAATACCGCCCTTAAACACCAGAGACATTCCCTTGGAGGTGGATGCTCCCGGTCTACAGTTTTTGTTATTTTACGTGGAAATAGACTATTTTATTTTTATCCTGTAGTTTTTTTTTTCTAGCGGGAACTTACGTATATACAGTTCCAACCGTGTAAGGTTCGGGAACTGAGTTCTCCGAGTTTCGTAACTTTTCGCACCCGACTGGGGTTGGGTTTTTTCTACAGAACTGAAGATAACCCCGCTGGAACCTTCTCAAAATTTCATTTCTCTCCAACCTTCACGTTAAACGGATCATTTGAGCTGTGGTACCTACTCAGCTGTTCTTCGGCCCTAAAGACATCACAGTTGTTTGGGCGTGTTTTCAATGTGTTCCAGCTGATGAGTTCTCGAACTGAAACTGTTCCAACTCATCCCCCACCCTTCAGAAAAACTTAGATTCTGGTTTTGAACCAATGCCACTAATTTTTTTATGGTAATCACTAATCATATAATGAATGCCCTATTCATGCAACGAAACTAGGTGACAGATTGTGGTGTTGTACCTACCTTCTCATCGCTATTTATCGTGACGACGGCAGCTGTGACGCGATCACCGGCTTCGTTAGCGAGGATTTCCACCTTTCCATCCTCCTGAAAAATATCAACAGAGAAATCAAGTCGCAGGACTGTACTATGATGACAACACAACACAAACAACAATCGAACGGAAAAAACTAACAACGCTGACTTTTTCCAACTCAGGCCAGCATAACTAATAATACTGAGACAGACAGTTGAGAAGTCAAGTTTCAATTGCTACTAACCTAGGAAAGATTCATCAACATTACTTCCAACACTGCCCTCTAACACCTAGGGCCGTATTCACAAACACTCGCTAAGGGTATTCTTAGGACTCCCCTACCTTAGTTCAGCTTTCGGCCTAAGTTTCGCTTAGAGAAAAAAATGCAATTCACAAACCATAAAGTTCGGCAGAGGCAAAGTGTAGCCGAAGTTCGTCTATTCCCTGAAGCAGGGTTCACATCCATCCGGAAAGTGCGTACGAGCAGCTGATTGGTTGGACATCAGCTGGGGGGGGGGGGGGGGAATATTCTTTCCGGAGAAGCACTTTTGAAGCGAACTGTACGCATCTGATTTTTCAGATATTTTCCGCTCCGCATCTGCGCAGTTCACTACTGCGCATACAGAATGGCGTCGGCAACCGAAACAGCTGTGGGAGGAAGCGCGGGAAACGAGTTGTCAGCCAAAATTCCGGATGGTTATGAACGCCTTCCCAACTTCCGCGATTCCCCTCCATCCCTTCCACTGCTTTTCACTAGCTTCCCCTATCCGTATTTCCAGACGGCTCCGGATGGATGTGAACCCTGCTTTAGTGTGGTTCCAGCACTAAGTGCGGCACGCCTACTGACCTCCAGGCCAACCAATAAGAAGACGGCATTTTGGCGGCTTCGCTCGTGATAACCGTTGATAACGGCCGGCAGTGTGCACTTGTCAATTTTCGATTCCGTTCGCGTCTTTTTGGTTCTCGCTGATACAAATAATTTGCAATTTTGACCGTTTTTTGTTTTGCTCTTTTTGACGTTGTGTTTTGTAGGCTGTTTTGTTTAGTTTGGTGTTGTTTCCTGAAAATGGAAAAGCGCGCGAGGATGCCCGCTTTCTCGGTTGCAGAGATTGATTATTTAAAATCCGTTCTCATTAATCACATAAGTGTAATAGATGATCGCAGGAACATCACAGTTCTGCCGTCTCCTGTTACGCAAATGTATCAAATAGTCGACGTAGTCGACACCCATTATTAGATAAAATGGAATAGGTATAATATGAAATGAAAATTAATAGAAACTGAAAATTAACACGGAAATTGCGAAATACGTCAGGCACTACGCGAACTACGAGTAACTCAATGCTATGCGAAAATATTTCAGGCACCGGGCTGGAAGCTGCACTAAGAACGGCTCAAGTGTGGAAACAGCCACATTTACAACAGTGTCACTTTACCGAAGTCCAACTTTGTTTCAAGTGTAACTTTAGTTAAAGTGTGGTTCCTGAAAAGGATTTTTTAAGTACGGCTCCGAGCTGCACTTAGCTAAAGGTCACACTTTAGTTCGGTTTGTGAATACGGCCCCAAGTCCTTTATATAACGAATCCACACAAATTTATGCACAGTACAAAGTTGGTTTACAGTACCTTGAAAAGGGCTATGCTCGCAGTCGAGTTGCCGACGTACAATCCGAAATAGTTGACCATCTTCCGTCGTTAGACTATGATACACTACACGAACCAAATCGATAGTCTCACGTTTGGGCCTCTCGCCAAATCCCACGAAGATCCTCAGTAAATGTCAAAAGCTTAAAGGGACTGGAGGTAAACCTTGAACTGTTACCGCTGTCCACTAACTGTTACCGATGTCCACTGTATGCTATTATAACAAAATAATATTAAATAGTTGAAATAAGAAAATTTAGTCGAAATTTAAATACTGCATATCATCCGCACAGCATGCATCCATTAAGAATGAATCCTAATCTAACGTTAGTGTGAAGTGAATGTTGAGGTTTTCCTTCTTCTTCTTCTTCGTTTATACGATTAGACCACTACCATGGTAGTCACACATGGTGTTGAACTTTCGTTATTTAAACTGTTTTAGGGCAGGGCCCCCTAATACAACAGTACATTAAAATTACAAATGAAATGCGATGGCACAACCCATTAACCCAATTATATTAAAGCTTACAATATTACTTTGTATGACATTATAAGAACAAAATGGTAAGTAAAACAGAAGAAGAGGAAGAGGAAGAAGGTTACCTGTTCATGAAGAAACTAGAGAGTTCCTAAGAGATAAGTTCATTAGGGAACGGCCATATCTTTTGGCCACATCTAAGGCGAGCTAACTTTGGATGCTAACCAATAAGTCCGGTTTGACAGAAGTGGTGGGGGTAGGAGTGAATTAAAAAGTAACGTCACTTAACTTAGCACAACGCGAAATCCATTCAGCTTCAGCTGCCTTTCTTTCCTGGTCGTTCCGTTTCCATTTCATTTTTAGTTTATTCTATTTTATTTCAAGTTCATCATGGAAGAGCTTGAAAATCTTTTTCGCCTCTACCTCAATGGACAAGGACTGTTGTCGGATGACGATATTATAAGTGCTTTTGAGGTGTATTTTGAACATCAAAATCACTTTTTTATCCTAAGTTGATATCGCAACAATCTAGCAAATTCTTTGAAAGACCCTTGGAGTAACTTTGAAAGACGCTGGCGATGGCGAGGACCGACGACACATGACGCGTTAAAAAAAAACGACAAAACGCGGCAAAAAGCTGTGCACTGTTACCCCAGAGTAAGGTTAAAGACGATTCCTAAAGTTTGTGCCCTGGGAGATAACGCGCCTTATGTATAAGGCCGAATAAGTCGAACTTAAGGAAATAAGTTTGAACTTGGGCGACGCGCATGCGCAGTTGAGATAAATCCGAACACATCTTCCCGACTTTAGTCTTTAGGAACTCTCTAATGAGCGAGTGAGCGCAGCCTCACCAAAAGAAAAACGCTACA
Organism: Leptopterna dolabrata; assembly: GCA_954871275.1. Classification (NCBI taxonomy): domain Eukaryota; kingdom Metazoa; phylum Arthropoda; class Insecta; order Hemiptera; family Miridae; genus Leptopterna; species Leptopterna dolabrata. The sequence continues at coordinate 17,984,946 of OX940989.1, forward strand.
AATCCCTGCACAACGGTTTATTATTTTGTACAGAATACCCTTCTGTTACAGATCACAGCTCTCTGTATAGATGACCCGTCTATATAATATAATATGTACTATTCTATACAAATTATGTAGATCGCAGACCCTCCATAGGTTAGTACCTAACCCCATACTCGTTACTAGGTACCTACCTAAATCACGAGTTAAATGTTGCTAAAATAATTCTGTCGATGACTAGCATTAACTAAAATGGTGAAAAGAAACGCAAATAATGAAGTTCTGAAGGAAAATTGTTGATGTGGAGTGAAATAGATGCCCCTTCTGCGTAGATCACTTTTCTGTGGTCAATACATAATAATGAACCGTTGTGTAATAACTTGGCGATCAATAATACTTCAACGGTTGTTCAAGTTGCAAAAGTACCTACCTATCAAAAAAATCCAGCCCCTTCTGGGTAGATGAGCCGTTGTGTAATAATTTACCCATCAATAATACTTTGTCAACGTTTGTTCAAGTTTCACAAGTACCTACCAACAAAATCCAATAGTCCATCACTTATCAAATGAAATAATATCACAGAACAACTAACTCGACTTCATACAGCCATCCTTGATTATAATCAGGTGCTCCCTAGTGATGATATCCGGGCCGGATTTATACAGTTTGATTCACGATCGTGTTGACGAAGCTTTTTGGTGCACACGAACAGCTGGTCGTACAGTGCTCCGGGTGGTCTCAAAAAATTGTTCAGCTCAAGACAAATTTAATAACGTAAAAAAACCATACCCTTCAATCAAGTTTTCGAGATACGGCGTTCTGAAAATGTCAACCCCTTAGAGATGACTGACAGTAACGTCGAGCTTCGGGGACCAGCTAGACCCCGAACGGACCCTATAACCTGATTTTCATCAATTTTTTTCATGGTAACTAAGAAACGGCGGACAGACAGACATTTTTCTATTGCATTTTCGGATTCTACATACCTTGAAACGTAAACCATCAAAATTTGAGGGGGGGTAAGAATTTTTGTTTCATGCTCGATTCCAATGGTTCATTATTGAAAATAATAAACCAAAAAGGAATCCACTGAGTGTAGGCCACTGATGAACGCAGGAAGGGTATTCCAAATTCTGGCACCTAGGAACTTCATAGAGTTAATGCCGAATCTGTTAGAAGTGAAATACTGTTTTAAAGTTGAAGGTCGAATGCTTGAGCCTTTCTGGAAAAAATGTGGAGAGATATCTGGGAACAGTATATTATTTTTCCTTGTGAATTAATTTTAGGTATTGTACTCTGAGATAAATCAGTAGCCCACAACCAAGGATCTGATCAGAGAACATGCCCTCTAAGCCTAAGATTGAACGCATATCACGTAGATAGGTGTTGTTTTGAGAGATCATTGTTGGTAATATCTAATTACTTTACATATTTATTGGGTTTTATTTATTTTATGTTGGTAATATCGAATTACTTTACATAGGTATTGGGTTTTTTAAATTTTATGTTGGTAATATCTAATTACTTTACATAGGTATTGGGTTCTTATTTATTTTCTGGCTAATCCAACAGAGCACTGATTTATAATATTATTTACTGTATTTCTATAAAAACGGTAGAGGACGGCCTCATAGCCATAATTTTGTCAGATCAATGAACAAATCTGTAAAGATGAAGTGAACGTGCCTCCACGGACGTGAACATTTTATTGTAAAAAGGGCTGCAATTTCCACGTAATAGTACCTGCAACAGGTTTGTTGGTAGTCACCATCAGAAAGGCTCTTGGCCGTTAGTTCTGATTCTCGGACTGTATAGTATCCACGACCCGCTGTTCGCAGTCTGAGTATCCAAAGCCAGATTTCTGACCACCAGTCCAGTATACAGATCAAGGAAGGGCGGATGAAAAACTGACCATGCACTCACTGCCTTCTCGATTCCCAACCAATCATCAAACTCAAACCCTTCTCAGACACTTATCAAGATGGTATTGGCGAACAACATAATAATTTCAAACGGGATCCCTGGATCTATCCCGAATTGTTACTGGATCATATTACTGCAAAATCAGATAAATGAGTGGATGAACCAACTTAACTGGTTGCAATTAATTTTTGTGTACGCTGTGTTGTGTGGCCTAAAATACTAGTGGTTAATTTATGAAGTGGTAAAACATAATATACAACAGTTTGGTAGGCAGATATATATTATTCATTTATTTAGGTTCCTTAGGTAAATATAAAAATAAATTCATTCTATGAAAGCCTAAACTCGGTTGTTTAATGGCACTGACTGGTAGGGTGAACTTTCTGTCAACTGACAAGTAAACAACATGGAAGTGAACAGACTTGCTTCAGGGTTCGTGAAGTTTTCATGAACCGGCTTTACAAATGTCAACGAATTCAGGTTTGAGAGACGCTCCACCCACGAGGAAACCGTCGATGTCTGGCTGCTTGGCGAGGTCTTTGGCCGTCGCGCCGGTCACGGACCCGCCATAGATGATACGGGTGGACTCGGAGACGGTGTCGGACACTTCTTCTTTCAACCACTTGCGGAGGATACAGTGGACTTCTTGTGCCTGAATAAAGGAATTTACGATGCAACATGACGTGTTAACCGAGAAAACTACCAATATCAAACCAAAGACGAAACTGGTGTTCCACTCACTTGCTCAGGAGAGGCTGTCTTGCCAGTACCGATGGCCCACACGGGTTCGTAAGCGATGACCACCTTGTCCCAGTTGTTGCCGATAGCGGGCTTCAGAGCGTTCATTTGACAGAGGACGACTTCCTCCGTCTTGTTGGCTTCCCTCTCTTCGAGCTTCTCCCCGATGCAGGCGATCACTTTGAGGCCCTCGCTCAGCGAGTGGGCAGTCTTTTCAGCAATCAGCTGTCAAAAATACCAGAGGCATCGTTCAATAAACTTCCCTAGTAGTACCTATTTTATACATTCCACATAACTGAAATGCCAAAAAAACTGGACGGAAAACTGGTGGGAAAACTGGCCATGATCAGTTTTGTTGAGGCTACTGGCCAATGAGCTCAGTTTACTCTAAACTCCCTAAAAGAATATTTCGGGAATATCCCTAAAATCGCAAGTTTCACCCCTAGCGGAAGACGCGAGGACTTCAGGGAAAGCCCCTCCAGCTACCTACCCTTTCCCCACCATTTTTCTATACGAAGGTTCGGAAGGGACACCGGAAAAAGAACAGTTCGCTCCTAACTGTAAAGGAATATACACCTCCGTATTTTCTACCAACCATCTACCTTTCTTTAAACATCACAATCCTCTCCATCATATTATTTAGAAAAGTAATATTCGAAAAATATAATATTAAATCAATGGGAAAAGAGTCCCTCGGACTGGAAACTTCGAATTTGAGCATAATAACTACATTACTACCTTTCCAAATCGCGCAAACATGAAAATGCCAAATGCAAACCTACTGGTAAAGATGTTAAACTCAAAGGGGAGGAATGCTTTTCGTTGATTAGTGCAAGGTTTTAGGGATATAAGCAACAGAGTGGGGAACCAGCTGGCAAACCCAACAGAACATAGGCTTCTTCCAAATCGCACGTATCGGATTCATGAACACGATACAGATGATGCATTCCTACTCGTACAGTTACTGAGCTCTCGGGGAGGGATGTTTTATGTTGATAAGTGAAAGGTTTTAGGGATATAAGCCACAGAATTTGGAACCAGCTGGCAAACCCAACAGACCATAGGCTTCTTCCAAATCGCACCTATATGATTCATGAACACTGTCGTGATCCTCCCAGAAAATCACATCTTGTATAATTGAGATTGTTCAAGTAATAAACGCAACGGGTGAGGTGGCGTACGTGACCACTGGCGCAGAGGCCCGAACACTCCCCACCAGTCCTTCTGGACTGGAGGAGAGTGGATTGGGCAGTATAAAAAGTTGCCGGCTGCGCCTGTCACCTCATTCTATGCCCTCCTTAAGTCGCTGACTTATCTCTCTCTCTCTCTCTCCTCTCACGCCTCCTTACCTTTCCTCAAGAAAGATCCCAGACTGGTGGAACCGGCATTGGTGATTACCAGCCTTGAGTGGTAACCACTGGGCAAATTTCCTCTAGCGCCTTTAGTGGTGGTAACCTCCCTATCTTCGGTTAAAGGTGTAACCTTTTAGACGCTAAATCCAGCAAACTTCTCCTCCATCAAATTTACTCGCCTCTCCTCTCCTCTCAACCTAGCCACCACAAACACGATACAGATTATGTATTCCTATTGGTACAGTTGCTGTACCCAAACTCTTGCAGAGGGATGTTTTTTGCTGACCAGGGTGAGGTTTTAGGGATATAAGCAACAGAGTGAGGAACCTGCTGGCAAACCCAACAGAACGTATTTCTTCCAAATCGCACCAATACGATTCATGAACACGATACAGATGATGAATTCCTACTGGTACAGTTGTTCAGCTCTCGGGAAGGGGATGTTTTACGTTGATCACTGCAAGGTTTTAGGGATAGGGGTTAAGGCAGACAGTTAGTAACCATGGCACCAAATCTCTAGGTTGCAGGCCCACGTACTTGGAATGCGCTCCCTCAGCGGTGTCGTTCAGCAGCAGATTTTGCCACCTTTCGGGACCTGATAGAGCGACACTTCTGCACCGAAGGTGTTTTGGTTTAACGTGTTTCGCCTTGCCCACCACAAGCCCCCTCCCCCGCCCCGCCAATATTTTTCCCATTATATAATTTTATTATTATCTTCTTCTTTTCTTTTGTACTTCTCTTCGTGCACTGCCTATGTTTGGAAACAATGGCCGTAACAATTGCTGTTATTTTTGTTTATTATTTTCAATAATGAACCTTTGGAATCGAGCATGAAAAAAAAATTAACCCCCCCCCCCCCAAATTTGATGGTTTCCGTTTCCAGGCATGTAGAATCCGAAAATGCAATAAAAAAATTTCTGTCCGTCCGCCGTACAGAGTACTTTTCTTAGTTACCATGAACCAAAATCGACGAAATTCGGTTTGTAGGTCCCATTTTGGGTCTAGATGGTCCTCGAAGCTTGGCGTTAATGTCAGTCATCCCTAAGGGGTGAAAAATAGGGGTTGAAGTCTCCAGGACGCCGTTTTCAATTTTTTTACGGTTTTAAACAGTTCTCGAACTTGGGAGTTTTCAAGACCACCCGGAGCATTGTACGTCCAGCCGTTCGTTCACAGTAATGCCCACAAGTCTGCACTGACAGGCATTTTCAACAGCAAGGTGAATGAAATTGTTTAGTTTATACATTCAGCCCAAATATCATCACTAGGGACGCGCTAACAATCGGGAATTGGCCCGAAATAAAATCATTGCTAGGGATCACCTGATTATAATCACAGGGTATGAGTCGGTTTGGTTGTTCTGTGATATTATTCCATGATAAGGGTTCGGTTTCGACAATATAAGTCCTTTCATCAAATCCTTCAACAGCCCTCCGGCTGTCATTGTCAACCGAACCCTTATTAAGAAACCAAATAAGTCCACCCAAAGAAAAGAAGATATTATTTCATTTGAAAAATGATGGCTCTTTTGGAGTTTGTTGATAGGTAGTGAAACTTGAACAAACTTAAAGGTATTATTGATGGGTAAATTATTACACAACGGTTCATTATACCATCTACGTAGAAGGGGCTGGAGTTTGTTGGTAAGTACTTTTGCAACTTTTTTCACTCCATATCAACAATTTCCCTTCAGAACTTCATTATGTGCGTTTCTTTTTGCCATTTTAGTTACTGCTAGTCATCGACAGAATTATTTTAGCAACATTTAATTCGTGATTTAGGTAGGTACGTAGTAACGAGTACGGGGTTAGGTACTAACCTACGGAGGATCTGCGATCTACGTAATATGTATAGTACAGTACATTATATTATATAGACGGGTTATCTATACAGAGAGCTGTGATCTGTAACAGAAGGGTATTCTGTACAAAATAATAAACCGCCGTGCAGTGATTTTGTCGTGCCTTTCAAGGTATTGAAGTAATGCTGCACATGTATTTGAACGACAAAGTCTACTGAATACAACTAGTACTTGACAAAAAATATTCTCTCTAGAAAAGTCTCGAACGTTCTGGTAACGTTAGCGTTGATATATATAGAAGCGCGCGAGTTACATGGATCGATATATCGACTTAGAGGTGGATTTGACATGGAGTAGAGTTTACGACACTACAGATTTGCAGCGTTTTTTTCTATGTTACATACTAGGAGGGCCCTACAGGCCTAATTGTAACAAGTCGCCAATAAAGAATTAGTAACCAGCTAGCAAATTTAGTAGAAAACAGGCTTCATGTTGCAAATCAAAGCCTAACCATCACTGGTTGGCTGTAGTGGGTACGGAAATTACTGCGAATCACAGCCTCAGGGCGCAGCAGTTGCCTTCAGCAAGCAGAAACAGCTGAAAACAAGAACAGGGGGCCTATTCACTAAGCCAAAGAGACATCTCTTTTCGGTCCGCCTCTCTCTTTTGGCAGGAGAGATTTTTATAGTATCCATGACAGGGTTATTCAGTAACTTCTAAAAGAGAGAGAGTTGGCGGCCATCTTGGTATTTTCTATCTCTTTCAGAGAGACAGCTACTTAGGTGTCTTTCCTCGAAAGAGAGAATCTATTTCTCGTTTGTTTGACAGTGATAAATCGTGTAATATCCTCGTTCATCCTCAACCACATCGGTAATTTTGATTGTGTGTTTTTTTAATTTCATAAAGGTAAGTCAATTTTTATTAAAAATATATACATATTATTGATTCATGAGTAAAAACGTCCAAATACGGGTTGAGGTAGGTAGGTACCTACCTAAGAGTGGCCGTTCATTAGGTGTAGATATAAGCATTAAGCCCCCTAACCTAATTCGACTTTTTCTGTTTATAATTGAGACTTTTTTTTCAATTTCATTTAAAATTTTATCAGATTCATGAGTAAAAACGTCCAAGTATGGATTGAGGTAGGGAGGTACCCATTGAATAGGTATTAGGTACTAAGAAATGCGTTCATTATTAAGGAATTGAACTCTCGGGGGCACAAACATCTCCCACTTCATGGATTCTATGGGATTTCCATGCATTATGATCCATATCTCCTTCTCAAGGTTACTGGAGCTATTCTGTAAACTAGACCAACCCGGGAGACATTGGAAGAGACTGTCTCCCGGGGGATTTTCAAAATAGATAATCTCTTTCCACTATCTATTTTAGTGAATAGGCCCCCTGTAGGATTAGACCCGGGAGCCTCCGAAGAACTCGTGAGGAAGCCAAGAGTGTATTTCTCCCAAGTTAAACGAGTCCGACATCCAGCTAATTGATCCGTCACATACGTAACTCGAATGAACGTCAACAGATAATTACATGCTTCATGCTCCAGAGGGTTCCACCTTCGTACCACCACCTTGACCTCTATCATTACAAGTCCGCCCGCGACAAGTGTACCCGGCCTTATATTATAATCAGTCTTTCTGGTAATCACGACGAAGAGTACAGGCTCTAGGCTTTTCTGGGCTTCCCAATGGAGCAGCCAGAAAAATACGTCATTGGAACATTTCCACCGCAAATTGAGGGACCCGTTTCGTAAGAAAATACAGCTTATTTGACGACACCGGACAGTTGTTTATCACAAAGAACGACGAACAGTGACTGGAAAACGACTTAATATACTCTACTGTACTACACTATACAACATTATGTACAGAATAATGAAATCACAGTCTCCAGTCTGCCTGGGTGCGATATTGTGAAAGAATTTGAGTTCCGAAAGAGTTGAAACTATAGGGTGAAAAGTATCGAGTACGGATCTAAATCCAAATGGATGGACCACTTCCATATCCTGTTCGAAAGCTGTCTTTCAGAATCCTACTCAAGTAGGTAGGCATTCATTTCCTGTCATCTAAAATGCACAAAATTATGTTTGGATTCTTAAAATATGTTGTCTGAAAATATTGTGTTTGTTCCTGTACCACCACCTGTATATCTGGCTTCATTCGTGTCCTCCAAAACTCGCTCGTTCGAATAGAAAAAATATCGAAAACTCGATTGATTGATTCAATTATTGGGGTATGGTATTTACGAACGAACTGAATATCCCCACATAGTCTGATATGAATTTGTTCCTTGACGTCTGAAGGAGGTATATGGTACATAACATGTATACACATTTTTTTAAATTAACGAAAAATAATTTATAAAGATTTTGTGACTGATATATTACGTACTCGTAACTACTTGTTTATGTTGAAGATGAGAACATTTTTCGTTGAGCTCTGTTAGTTTGTGTGACAGTACTCGAAAAATCAAACTTTATGAATGTAGGTAGGTACACAATTAGTTTTCACGCACAGCGAAATGTTTCAACGATCCTCAATAATCAACTGTGGTCCTTAGAAACTACAGAAATACACCTAAATATGCACCAACGATTTTTGCAGTTTTTCTGGATTTTAGAAACGCTGAACTGCAAAAGATTTTTTTCTTTCCTTCAAAAATTCATTAAAAATGTTGTTCGACCACACTTGAATAGATCTTTCATTGCAAATATTTTTAAAGTTTTTGCGGTTTTTCTGGATTTTAGAAACGCTGAACTGCAAAAGATTTTTTTCTTTCCTTCAAAAATTCATTAAAAATGTTGTTCGACCACACTTGAATAGATCTTTCATTGCAAATATTTTTAAAGTTTTTGCGGTTTTTCTGGATTTTAGAAACGCTGAACTACAAAAGCGTTTTTTCTTTCCTTCAAAAATGCACTAAAACGCTGTTGGATCACACATGACTAGATCTTTCATTGCAAATATTTATGAAGTTTTTGCGGTTTTTCTGGATTTTAGAAACGCTGAACTACAAAAGCGTTTTTTCTTTCCTTCAAAAATTCATTAAAATGCTGTTGGATCACACATGACTAGATCTTTCATTGCAAATATTTATGAAGTGTTTGCGGTTTTTCTGGATTTTAGAAACGCTGAACTACAAAAGCGTTTTTTCTTTCCTTCAAAAATGCACTAAAACGCTGTTGGATCACACATGACTAGATCTTTCATTGCAAATATTTATGAAGTTTTTGCGGTTTTTCTGGATTTTAGAAACGCTGAACTACAAAAGCGTTTTTTCTTTCCTTCAAAAATTCATTAAAATGCTGTTGGATTACACATGACTAGATCTTTCATTGCAAATATTTATGAAGTTTTTGCGGTTTTTCTGGATTTTAGAAACGCTGAACTACAAAAGCGTTTTTTCTTTCCTTCAAAAATGCATTAAAACGCTGTTGGATCACACATGACTAGATCTTTCATTGCAAATATTTATGAAGTTTTTGCGGTTTTTCTGGATTTTAGAAACGCTGAACTACAAAAGCGTTTTTTCTTTCCTTCAAAAATTCATTAAAATGCTGTTGGATCACACATGACTAGATCTTTCATTGCAAATATTTATGAAGTTTTTGCGGTTTTTCTGGATTTTAGAAACGCTGAACTACAAAAGCGTTTTTTCTTTCCTTCAAAAATGCATTAAAACGCTGTTGGATCACACATGACTAGATCTTTCATTGCAAATATTTATGAAGTTTTTGCGGTTTTTCTGGATTTTAGAAACGCTGAACTACAAAAGCGTTTTTTCTTTCCTTCAAAAATTCATTAAAACGCTGTTGGATTACACTTGACTATATCTTTCATTGCGATATTTTTGAAACGTACGTACAAGAACAAACAGGGAATCCTACGAAAATAATCAAAACACTGGGAAAAACGTCTCAACTAGCGGTTGAAGACCGGTGATTATTCTTCGACTTCTGTGTCAAGATCCCCGAACCCCTGAATGTCACCTGAGGACGCCGGACAATAATTTGCACCTTCGTCCACATGGAAAAGTGGGGCAAGAAAATCGTTCCACCACGAACAACCCGCCTTTATAAAAGAACCTGACCGGAGGAAGTCGGCTTGGACATCGCAAAAAGTTCCAAACGAGAAAAACCTCCTCTGCGGAAGCTCACCGACTTTTTGCCACAGAGAAGACATTGGATGTTTCGTTAAGGAATACTTCTGATACTTGAATTTTTAAATCGGTGTTATAATTTGTCGAAGAAAAATGTTGGTGCCGTTTTTCGTGTTCAGTTTATGCGCGGTGTTAGTCTTATGTGAGGACAGTTACACTTCGAAGTACGACAATATCAACGTGGTGGAAGCTTTGAAGAACGACAGGCTGTACAAGGCCTACTTCAACTGCCTGGCTGACCGAGGGCCCTGCACCAGAGAAGGGAACATTTTGAAAGGTAGGAAAGATGAACTTCTGGTCGATGGGCTAGGGATGTCCGATACTTCAAAAGTATCGATATATATATCGTATCGATACACCTAAAAGTATCAAAAAGTATCGATACTTTTGGGACATCCCTAGGGTAGGCGACACAATAAATATTACGAAGGCATATGTGTAGATACCTACTGATACATCATGTACAGGTACAAGATGGCATTATTTAGAGTTTTCGTTGATCATAAAAATAAACAAATAAGGAAAAACAACGGACATACTTGTCATACCAGGATGGTTTAAAAAATGAACTATTTCAATAACGTCCCTTTTAGAATAAGAGTCAAAAATGCATTTTCCCGTGCGATTTGAAGTTACTCCTATTTTTCAAATGAAAGTTACACTACTACTACCTACTAGTTCATCTCACAATGACGACTTGAGGCTGTTGCGAAATCCGAGCTATAGGCCAAAACAACGTGTTTCGAAATATTTCTACAGCTCTAATATTTCTTATCATTAGTACAGAACACACTGTGGTGTATTAGTGTGCAGAAAGTTGTAGCCTATGTTTCCACGTCTCAATCAGTCCTCAACTGTAACGTGAGTGATTCTCTCAACTCTGCTGATTCTGACCTCCCTGAACAACCACACGAAACGCCAACCGAGGCAAACCGTGGCAGGAGAGATTATATTACTCCCAAATGGGTTTCAGCACTGGAAAAGTCCACTTGAGCACAAGAGTATCCATTGATCAAGCAACAAACTGAAGCTCTGGAGTTGGATACTGATGATTCCCCGTTGAAAGTCCACTGCCTTAAAAACCTCCCTAAACTGAGAACGGTATTTAAAGGGGATTGAACAGAGAAGAAAGTGTTTTATAAATGCCTCAGATCGACTCAGATCAGATCTACTTCGTCTTTTCTTGAAGACCAGGCATCCGCATTTGACCCAGTTTTCTTTCTCTAGCCTGTTATTTCCAACTAATCGATTTCAAATTTTCAGCAGATCTTTGTCAATCCATCCCGAACACCTGGTAAAATTTTCAAGCCGATCGGACAGGCCCTTTTAGGTGCCCCCCTTTAGGGCCCTATTTTAGCGGAGACGCCAGAATTCATAAAACTGAATTTATGAAGCTGAATAATATTCAACTATGAAAAAGGATTCGGCACGGGTTAACGTTATTCTAGGGGGAAAATATTTCATACACGATAGTTTTAGATCAAAATAAAAGACATGGGAGGATAAGCGTGTCGATTTTCTATTTAAAAAAAAAAAAAATTCCCTCATACAACGGACACCCTAATGTGTAAGTATATGAATTTGAACATTTTCATCTGAGCACTGTATATTAGGCACATATATCAACACGTTTCACATCTCACTTGAATGTGTTCATATTCTAGGTATTCGTGATTAGTAGTTATACCCTCAAAAATCTGGACAGAATCGCGATAATCGTTTATTTTCAATTTATAATCAAACGGATTTTCCAAAGAAAGTAAAAACGAAGTATCTTCATGAAATCAGTATGGGAACTACGTTGAATCAGAAATTACAAAATGGGCGGTTGTGCGGTGTCTTCCAAAGCTTTGAGGTCTGAGCTTATTATTCATTGGCTTTAAGGTTTAGCAGGTGTGAACCTAACAACGATAGGTCCAAATGTATTAAAATTATAAATGGCCTTTATTATACAGCCTTTTCTATACATACAGTCCATATTGTCTATGATAGATGAATAAATACGGACAAACGAATGAATGAAAAATGAATGGAGAAAAATGAATACGGAATACGGGGAATGAGAGAAAAATGAATGAATACGGAGTGTTATACTAGTCAAAAATAATGTAGGTATTATTGACTTAGTTATCCGTATCATAAGTAGGTTCATTTTGATTATGATTCATCACGCAAAAAATAACCGATTCTCGTACAGCGCTAATAAAATCAGGAACTGAATAACTGCTTAATACATGGAATTCTAATGTTCAATTCAATCCAACCAGCCAGCAACGAAGACCAACATCAACCTAGGGATATCCGATACCTATCGATACCAATACGGTATCGATACTTTTCATGTGATAACGATAGTTTTGGTATAGATACTTTCCATCAGATACCGATACCTGTATCAGAAAAATCATTTTTCAAAAATGTATCGGTTTCAAAAGAAATATCAAAAAGAAAAATTCTGGTTTTTTTTTAATATTTTTTTACAATATCTAATAAAAAACGTACAAAATAAACTGTACGATCAATTATAGGTGCAAGAAAACCTGTGAGGCCATGCCATGACCCATCCAATGTTGACACTTTTTTTCGACAGTGAAGTTATTACGAAACACAGAGAACTGTTTGTACCTAATTTTAAATAGTTTCATAGTTTGAGTTTCTTATTTTGAGTAGTGACACTTTCCATTTAGTTAAAGTACAGCGTTTTCCAGCTTACTGACAAGTATCGATTGATACCGATCGGCATCGATACATTCCATTTGATATTGTATCAGCTTCAATATCTGGCATTTGATACCACATTGAATATCGGTATCGATACTTTCTCGGTATCGGATATCCCTACATCCACCCAAATGGTCCACGAAATACTTCATAAATCACTTGCAAATATCAAACAACGCACTTGCAAACGCAAACAAACTCATTCTCAAACCATATCGCGTGATTTTCTGTCTACAGAGGCACTTCCCGATGGCCTCCAGAACAACTGCAGCAAGTGCACCGAGCATCAACGGAGAGGGACGCACCAAGTCTTGAGGTTTCTTTTCAAGAACAGACCGGAAGATATGGAGCTGCTCGAAGAGATATACGACCCCGAGAGTATCTACAGGACCAAGTACGCGGAGGAGAGGAAGAAACTGATGGATTAAGTCGCATTTCATGATAACTTCGGGCTTTCAACTCAAAATTCTAGAAGCGGAGATGCATATTACCTACTTATTTTATTTTGGGGTGAAAAAAAAAGCATCAACAGTAACCATAAAAAAGATATCTCATTAAGGTGGATATCACCAATTTTAGTGGCTGAACTATGAACTAACTTATCACCGAAATCCTACAGTCACTGCAAGGGGAACAATGTTTCCTTCCGCCGACCCAAACCCACCTGTTTGATTGCTGTTTTTTAGTTTAATAAAACCAGAACCTTTGGTTTTATGAAAATTCATATTATTTCAATTCAAACCAGTCACTTTTCAATTAAAAAAACCATTTGCCCAAGTCTAGTATTTGCTAACCAGAATAAAGGAGCATTATTTCTATTGTAACTGGTCCATCACACTATACTCATTCGTGTTATTGAAAATTGTTAATTTATTAAACAAGTATTTTTGTAAATCAACGTTTCTTAAAGAGTTGTCTCGTTTATTGTTGTCCTCGTAATTTGAAAGGAATATTTTGTGAAATTAGGTGAATCTAGGGGTATGTGGGATGTAAAGTGTCTTAATAATAGTGTTCCATCACAGTAGGTTTTTAAAAAAAGTAACAATTACTTAGGCTGTCCGTCCACTGGACGCGAATTCGCGCGAAGAGGCGAAAGATGCGAATTCGCGTGAACAGTTCGCCTTTTATCAAATACGATCTTTGTTGTGAGACCACGTCCACTGCAAGCGCCACCTTCACCAGAAGAGGCGAAAGACGCGAATTCGCGCAAGCAGTTCGCTCTTAATTCAAACACTATGTTTGTTATGGAACACCGTCCACTGGACGCGAATTCGCCTTTCATCAAACAGAATGTTTTCTTCGAAGGCGAAGAAAATCAAACCAGTTTGTTTCCAGACGCGCGAACACATGCGAACCTGCGATGAAATTGGACATTCGATCCAGACGACCCTTTATTCTTGAATGGACGTATTGAAAAGTACTTTTTTCCATGCGAAAATAGTTGAAAAAGTCTTCTTGAGATAGACCTTCCTGCAGGTGGTTCCATTCTCCAAACTGTTGCTGTTGGGCGAAAATATCTTTAATCCATTCTCCCCTGATGCCCCAACTGGCCTCACGCCTTCTTCTTAACATAAATGAACTGTCTAAGTTGTAAAATTGACAACTGCTATTATGGGGGGGGGGGGGGATGAAATTCTCAATTATTATGAAATTCTTTGGGGGGGGAGGATGAAATTCTCAATTATTATGAAATTCTTTATTTCATGATTGACAATTGCGAAAATGGCATAGTTGGAGACGTCGTTGGTACCCAAACAACTTGAAGCACTATAAGATGCGCGTTTGAAGACTGATAAGTTTGCGCGAAAACTTGCAGACTTGGACTCCAGTGGGTGCGAATTCGCACGAAGAGGCGAACAGGGCTATTCGCAAGTTTTCGCCTCTGCGCGAATTCGCGTCCAGTGGACGGGCAGCCTCAATCTTAAAAGCTTCATACATGTTAAGACAGTTCATTAGTAGGAGCGTGGAAAGGACTATGCACTAATCCTAGTAATCCTAACATGGCAGTGAAACGAGGGGCCTCTCAAAATCAAGAAACGAGATACCGGAAAGTGGAAGGGAAGGGCTAGGACTAGTAGAGGCATCAAGAATCCCGCACAACAGAATTCACCCGATTTAGATGGGCTGGACAGGGATTGGCTTCTGAGAGGAGTTTTAAAGGTTCTCACACACTATGCGGGAACAGGACAGGAAACGCCGTGGATAGGACGCGGGATGACGGCCGGCTGCCGCTGTCCCATCCTGCGCCTATACCCACACCAAACAGGACCTTCCTCAACTCTCTTTCCCCCACCGCTCGCCATACTCCCTTCGTTTCAAGATCTCCTGTTCTCAAACAAATTTTTGCCCCATTTGCTTCTTAGAGTGAGAGTACCATACAAGTTTAATTCATGAGTGATTCATCATCATCTTCTTCTGAGGAAGAAGCTATAGTTGCGGCTATTCTGCTCACCGAACCTAATAAAAGGATGTGGGTTCATGACCATCATAAGAAGCGAGATGAACCTGGAGAGTTCAGTACGATTTTTGAGGACCTCAAAAACGATGCTCATAAATTTTTGACCTACTACCTACCGAATGAACTATGAAAAACTTGAAGAGCTGTTGGGTATGGTGGAACCACATATTACGAAGATGAATACCAGTTTCCGGAAATCAATTAGTCCTAGAGAAAGACTGGCTCTCACATTGAGGTGACATTTTTTGATCGCCCTTTAACATAATCCGCTTGAAACTTTGACATTGATGCACTGAACATTTTGACGCCTAAAATATCTATAGGTACCAATCGAAAAAGTTCCAGTCATGCAGCATGATCATGAGTGAATTTTGAAAGAAGATGAGATAGGTACCTACCAACCTCTAGTCATATTTCTTTTTTTTTTAATCACGTTTAACACGATTTTTAGCAATTTTAGTGACAACATATCTTGAATTTGAACACTTAATTGCGAGCAAAACATTCCCAGTTTTTCACTTTTTGTGTGATGTCCTACATCAGGGAATCAAGAAATGACCAGGTAATTCGAGAAACAGCGCCTATTTTAATTGAACAAATGACAGTTATGAATGAGAAATGTACCTTGGACAAGGGAAGGCGGGCGTGAACGTGGAGAAAATTTGGACGGTGGAGGGAGAACGTCTCATGCCAGGAAGCGCCGTTTTTCGCTTTGAGAGCGATCGCGCCGCAACCCGTCCTGTTCCTGCCCCATGCCGTGACCGCCGCGTCCCACCTAGTGTGCTTATCTCCGTTCAAATACACAGAAGCGAAAAAATACGACCCGCATCCCACGGCTGTTTCCCGTCCTGTTCTGTCCTGTTCCCGCCTAGTGTGTGAGGACCTTAAAGGTCACAGGAGGGTAGACCCAGGGGAAGAAGGCGAATCTGGATGGAAAATGTGGAGGAGTAGAGATGTGTAGCTCCGGAGCAACTGGATCCAGGTTCACTGGACGGATCCAGCTCAGAGCTGCAGCTGTAGGAACTAATAACCAAGGGTAACAGAACGGAACCCCTACCTCCTCATCCATCTTCCCTTGGTGACTTGATAATCAGGAACTGCTCCACGAGTTTTCTTACTATTTAGTATTCTTCTAAAATGGAAATATTTTTAAAAAAATGTTACTGAAATGCAATTCTACTATACAGTAAGACCCACTCAGACTGTCACTCAATAGTTGCAATGTATTTAAGACAGTGAGTGCGTCTCGGGAGATGTGTCTGAAAACGATGGAACAGGTAAGATGAATGAGAAAGGCTTTCATGCTGGAGCTGGAACGGGTCCGAAAACCCGGCTCCTCAAGGAAAGCTCTAGGTCCGGAGCTGAATCCGACAAAAGAACGAGTCTTGCACATCTCTATGGAGGAGTTACTGAAGGCAAAGGGATTTACTGCAGAGGAAGGAAGAACAGTAGCACAGCAGAGACCCAAATGGTGATCGCTTTGCTTAAACTCGACCCGTAAGGTGTAAAGAGGACTAAGTAAGAAAGCTGTATATCAGGCAGCAGTGACGTACTACCCAGATACAGGTATGGCAAATTAGTTTATCGATAATAGTTGTATACCAACATTTCAAAATAGACACATGGGTAGCAAAATTGACTTCAGTAGGTGATATCACACATATAAATATATCAACATACCTGGTCGGATTCACCGAATATGTTTCTTCTTTCCGAGTGCCCAAGGATGACCCATGGAGCGCCTATGTCTTTGATCATCGCAGGGCTTATTTCACCTGTGTTGTAAACGATACGCATTAGTAGCGTCATTTTGTACAGAAGAAATCAAAATTACGTCACCGATTTGACACGACTCAGGTTTCGAATTAAGGTTAGTTTACAATGTGTTTTTTGAACAACAGTTCGCCACGAGCTGCAACATAAGAGCTGCTATCGACAATTTGTTAACACCACCTTTTAGTTTTTTGGAGCCTCAAAAAATTTAAACAAAAACCAATCGTCAGTATCCAAAAAGTAGTTATTGTCGGAAGAATCAATTTTTCTGGCTTCCCTGTGCACACTCACTCACTCGACCCCACCTTGAGGCCACTCACGGTTAAATCATTTTTGACAAATGTCCACTATAAATCAAAACGTTCACATAATCAAACCTCACCCGTGAATGCTCCTTTGGGAACTTTGTAGCAGTTTTGAGCAGACAGCGCAATATTGCTCGGCAGTAGACACGCTGTGTGCTGCAGGTAGATCGAAGGGCATCCGACGACGACCTCTGTAACAAAAACAGCATTTTGTCAGGTAAAGAGCTGACGTCAACATCAGCATTATGTGTAAATAACTGATGAGCTTATCATCCTAGTACTAACTGCTTCTAGGCCAAAGCTACCTTATATACTTATCCAATCCATAATACGCAGTACGCTTCGATATCATGATCGTATAGATCATTTAAAAGTATGACAAATCTTCAATTCAATACAGATTAGGGTGGATTCAAGAATTGTATAAATTGATTTGTTGTTCTGCATGAAACAAAACTTCTAGTTTCACCAAAAAAAATGGATGAAAATTGCTCTGCGTAGTTTGAAGTTCCTGAAAATTTCATCAAAATTAGGACATAGGTTAGGGAGAAATTGAGTAGGTAACCCAGATTTCGCGTTCGCGCACGGGCCGTACCAATGATCTGATTGTCACGGAATTCATAGGGGTCCACCTAGAAGCTAAGTACACCCACCAAATTTGAGCAAAATCGGGCCACTGATTCTTGATGGTGGATTTCGAATCTGACATTCATAGGGGACCATCCCCCATGATCCCTGAAAATTTCAGCAAAATCGTATCTGAATTGAGGAGGTTATGCGTGTGGCAAGGACTAGCGGACAGACACCGAAACAAATCTTTGGTTCAAAAAGCTCTAAAAGGTAAACCACGAGTGGAAATTTTGGAGATGGGGAAAAAAGTTTTCCTCTCAAAAAGTGAAAACAAAGCTTCTGCTACCTTGGCAGACCTGTAAGCAATTAGTTTTAGTAGTTTTCCAAAACCCCTCAAGTGGTTTTGATAAGAATTAAAAGGAAGTTGCGAAACAAAATATAGTTGAACTTGGTGGTGCAAGAATGCGCTCCGAGCCCAAAGCCAATAGCTTTGTTCGCACTGGCTTTTTCTGACGGTCAGCTGACTCCGAGAAAACCGTAAGAAACCATCTATGACCCAATGCCTTCTTGATAAGTGTTTAATTTTGATAATGGTTGGGAATCGAGAAGGGGGGGGGGGTCAGTTTCTCGTCCGCCCTATCTACTGTGTAATGGAATGACCATCAGAAAACTAGGCGTTCAATAATAAACACTGAAAACAGCCGGTCATGGATACTATACAGTCCAAAGAGTCTGAGAATCACTGCCAACGACCCAACGCCCTTCTGACGGTCAGAACTGTCAGATGGTCACTGCGAAAAAACCTGTAGTGATTGCCACTCGTGCCTACAGTATAAAATAGGAATTTCATTGGAGTTTTCACAGATTTTCATTTTTAATGTGCGAGGAGAACTGTTGAATAGAATTGTACATCAAATGCGAAAAAAATGTATAATTTCACGAAGTTTCAAGAAGGATGCTGGTTTTACCCAAAAGACGGGTAGTATCTTCCTATTAAGGCTGTTGTCAGCAATCGTTGAAAGCCTTGATTCGACTACCAGGAGGACTCGTTGCCTTGACACCAACACATGAGATCAATCGCCATAGCTCTGAAATGCCAATGAAAGGCTTGACTTGACGATCCATTCAAACCAGGTCGGTGACTGTTGACGAGCAAAAGCTCGGTTTTGAGCGAGGCCAGAAATTAATGGCTTGTCGACGCCGACGGAAGTCGATAATTCTTTTCAAGAAAATGTAGGTAGCAACATTTTGAATAACAATAAGGAATGAATAGAATAGGGGTTGGCACCTGAAAGTCTCGATATCAGCCAAATGGAAGGGGGCTCTAGAGGATTTATTTGTTTCCATTGTTGGCACTGAGAATCACGAGTTGGACGTCGCTGCACCTAGCGAGGCTACATCACAATGGAGTCTAACAGCCAAAACACAAGGGGTGGGAGGCCCAATGAAGCTATTCTTCGCAGCCCAAGGCCAATTTCACATACTGAGAGCACACACACAGGAAGGATTTCATAAACAGAAATGTCAACCAAGAAGAAGTTATTGAAAATTCGAAGGAATCCTATGGATTGGGTGAGAACAGTGAGACTACGAGGTCCACACTGAATGAACTATCGGCAACAGACCAATATCAATGGATTACAAACAAATCTAGTCAAAAGTCGATAGGTAGTTTCTCAACTTTTTTTTTTTTTCAAGTTTGTACAGGGGATCTTGTGGGGTTTGTAGCAGCACCCATCCACTACGACCTGTAAGATCTATTGTGGTTTTCTCCCATCAAGCATCATTAATATTAGCCTTCTGTGAAAGGTTTATCCAAAACCCTCTATTCCCACTTTCGAACGAAGCTTAGGAGATCTTGGTATGCCACCTTAGGCCCAATTTCACCAGAAAATTATTTAACGGTGTTTAGCCAAACTCCGTTAAAGTTAATGTCGAGGTTTAAACCTGGAAATGCTGCTGGCGTCTCTCAACAACCCAAATGTCGGTTATGCCGCATTTACACGATGCCAGTGAGCAGTCCAGCTGACTGGCGCCAGCGAACTAGCGCCAGTAACTGGCGTCGTGTAAACACCACTGGCCTCCAGTGACGTGCCAGTCCAGTGGAAAAAAGTCGCTCCAGTCGACTGGCCTCATGAGTAGGTTTCAGGCCAGTCCAGTTCCCCCCACCACCGATAATTCGAGGTGGCGTGACTCACTGGAATCGTGTGAATCACAGGAGGCGTTCCAGTCCAGTTGGCCCTCCAGTTGCAGTGTAGTGTAGTGAAGCAGAAGCTCATCAAACGTTTCAGGGGAAATTCTCAGCAGATCTCTATATTCAGAAGAGTCTTCTGATCTTAATTCCTGAAGCAGCTGACATGAGGCCCCAGACGAATTTCTCCTCAAAATCCATTCCCTCGTCCACACTCTGTGTGTAGAGAGTTCTTCTAGGAGCACTTCTGATGATTCTCGCACAAAATCACGGAACAAATCGCGCAAATACTCCCTTAATTGAAAGCGCGATAGCCTTGATGACGCAATCGCCTCCATAATTTTTGGTCAACTGGAGCTAGTTGAATTGGCTACGTCTGAACCGATACTGGCGCCAGTCAGCTGGCTTCCAGTTTGCTCCAGCTTGCGGGCGCCAGTCAACTGGATCGTCTACTGGCATCGTGTAAATGCGCCTTAAACCCAGTTTGAAATAACGTAGTTTGCCTGACGGAGTTTAGTTGAAATGTCCAAGCAAAAGTTGGACGATATGACGTGCCGGGACTATAAACTCATCAAAACAACAACAACCAACCCTCAGCTGATGTCGATTCCAGCTTCCATTGTTCCGCTGTAATAAACTGTACATTGCCAAAGGGATTTCTGATTTACAACGACTCCAGTCAGGAGGTAAGGTACCTATAATATCATTGTGGATTACATAGTTTAGAGTAAATACCAATACAATGCCAACTCTTGGGAATTCATTTCACAACCGTATAACAAAAACCGAAAATCAGCTGTAAGGTAGGTGGCCATATTGGGATCTCATGGCTAACAGAGATTAACGACGCTAACTTGCCGGATTTCGGGCGTTTAAACTCGAGCCGCCTCGGTGGGAGTATAAACTCCCACAGAGCTCTGGTGAAAGACAGTGAGCGGTAAACTCCGTTAATTTGCAACCTCTTCCGGGCTAAACTCGTTTCAAATTTATGGTGAAAGTGGGCCATAGGAATGCTGTTTGGGTTGATTACGTCATTTCCAACAGTATCAAGTCTAAGACGACCAAGTGCGTCACAATAGCACATGATGTGTTCTGCATCTTCAGTTCCTATTTCACAGAACCGACAGATGTCTGATGTTAGCTTGCCCATCTTCTTTAGGTGATAGCAAAGCGGGCAGTGGCCCACCAGTATTCTAACCTCTTTTTGGGAAGGGAAATTGTAGTGAATGTATTGTTGGCGCATATTCACCACTAGAGGCACTAGGTTATGCCCGGTTTGGTTCCAACACTGGAGGCTGTCACCATGCCCGGGATCTTTTAGGTAAGGAGAAAGATGAGGAGGTTAGAGAGTAGTCAGTGACTAGAGGAGAGCGTAGAATGGTTGGAAAGGCGAAGGAGGCGAGTTTATATAGCTCTTAGGGCTATCTCCCTCCATCCTCCATACTGGTGGAGGATGGTGGGGATCCCCACTAGGTTCCTCGGTTCTCCTGCGTCTTCCGTCCCCACTTCTGTGTTTATTAGCGAGATCTTAATTGTATGAGGAGTGGTTCTGGGAGGATACCACGACAGAAATTAATTCGGCTGCTCGTTTTTTCGAGAATGACACGAAAAGTTCGGCCTGTCTTAGGCCTAGGAGTTTTTGCCAGTGTTTTCTTTGCTCACTGGCTTCCCAATCGTTAACAACATCCTTTAACACTCTTTGTGGTTCCGAAAATTGGTTCTGGTCCTACTGGCAAGGACACCGCTCCTCTTGACCCGGGATCCAGAGGAGAGTGACCTGACTGTTCTGGGCCACATTTTTTAGGGTAGTCAAGCATTCCCATACCAACTTCGAGTTTATTGCAAGGAAGCAATGGCCTTCAGAACCGCCTGACTGTCAGATAAGATGTAAACTTTAGTGTTGCTGAGATGCCTGTTTAGCACCTCCTCCGCACATAGATGGACAACATGGACTTCTGCTTGGAAGACAGTGGTGTATATCACAAGGGATTTCACGAGGCTGGCTGTAGGGCCTTTTATGCCTATTCTGAATCTGAATCATCCTTGCATGACAGATCCACCTGTGTACCTCACCAAGGAGTCAGATTCAAATTTGGGCATCCCCCTTTTCCAGTAGTCCCGTTCATTGATGACCACTTTGAAAGGTACCTAATTCGAAATTTTGCATTTCGGCCATAAGATCAGCGACAGAACGGGTCCAGAAGAAGTTCCTGCGATATGTAGCGTTCAAGCTCCATATCCCGTTGGATGAAGTCGACTATGACTCGCTTCTCAGAACGTGTCGCCTGCGCTCGCTTGAGCACCGTCGTAGGTGGATGGACATTTCGTTCCTCATCAGGCTGGTAAATGGCCCCATCGACTGCCCCTCACTCTTGGCGCAATTGAACTTCTCAGTCCCTCAATTATTCTTCTCCCGCTCAGCTTCACTCTTCCACACATCATTCAACCCGACGAATTACCTCTACCACAGGCCATTTTCAAGAATACCCCGCGAAGTCAATGCCATGTTGCACAGTCACCCCGACCTAGATTTGTTTCATAGCCCCCCTTCCCAGTTCAAGTCACTCTGCTACAATAATTCGTAATACCCGATAAATCTGTCACTTATACTCCATCCACCTATTGTTCTGAGCCTCTACAAATTATTACTGTCTTAAAAATTTACCTACCCACCACGTATCTAATTTGCAAGCTAGATGTACTTATAAGCAGTGTTATTATTATTGTGTTTACTTCCTGTAATTGGGCTTGCCCGTATTAACAATAAACAATAGACAGTTTGAATCATCATCCCACAGCCCTCTATGTAAAGAATACTGTGGACTGACTCCTGATCCTTTCCGTACGTATCCCAGACTCAGCAGCCTTACAGCCCCTAAAAAAGCCATTTTCGGCACATGGATGTGCAGCGGCAGGAGGACCAAGAGCACCCAGGCACACTGGCCGTTGAACCTTGAACAGGTTAAGACCGAATATGCTGTTGATTATGATCAGTGTGAAGAATTGAGGTTGTAACGAAGGATCAGCTACCAAAATTCATTTTTTATGAGTCAAAAACCCGGGAAATTGTCTCAAATCACCATCAATTTGTATAATAACACTAGAAGTACTAGCAACCGGTGAATCAAGACAATTAAATGACACTAAATATCAATGATAGTACTGAGTGAGTAATTTGTCAAAAATAGGAGCCAAATTCGAGTTTTTGGGGGCCAGAATTGGTGGAAACCATCAATAGTAGGTTTGTTCCATCCGAGCGAGTTCAGTAGAACGTATTATGCGCAGATCGATCCGCGCATAAAACTGTGTTCCTACCGTGTCGGTTCCATGAACCCAAACTTCTACTTTCTACATCGACTGTACCGAACCGTGTTCCTTCCGCGTCAAGTGCAGAACAGTCCCGTACCGAGTGCGACACTTTTCCGCACTCACGGCGATCGAGTTATTTGAAGTGAACCCAAGAGGTAACAGTCTGTAACCTCCCCAAAATTTATTTGTTCTGTTGGTGCCGTGTCGTGACCGCCGTTACCGTGACTTGTGCTCCAATTCAATTCTGAGAGCCAAAGAAGACTGAGAACCAAATTTGCGTTCCTACCGTCATATTTTCGAACTCGCACTCGTATCTGCACCTACCCCCACCCCATTCGGTTCCGTACTGGCGGGTGTCGCACTGATGAACTCGCACTGACGCGGATGGAACAAACCTCATAGCTATCAGTCATTGCACATGAAAGAAACCAACAGCCAGCATTTCTGCAGGTATGTACGATAGAATAATAAACCCGTGTGACAAGGACTTCGCAACGTTTTTGGAACCTACGCACCTTGAAACGTAAAAGAAAAAATTTTGAGGGGGTGTTATACAAATTTTTTTTTCTGAGCGAATACAATCATAGGTGTATTATTTACAGAATAACAAACGAAAATCGGTATTGTCCCTCGTCTCAACCAAAATGTAATTTCTTAACTCGTCATTTTAAACATTCCTTTCGATATCCGCAAGCCTCCGTAACTGCACAGCATGTTTATTGTTTTACTGACACCTGTTCAGTGCTTTTTGGCCTTCCAAATCCGAACTAATTCCCCCTGGCAATAATAAGAAATGTGAGGCTACGAGGATTATAACCAAGTACCTACTTGCTGACTAGTATAACCACAGATAAATGAACAGTAACAACCTGTTGAATTACGTCACACTGAAAATATAATTGGAGAATCATTTGATCAAATAAAACGAAGTTTTCGCATAAACCTGATGTTTTATCATAGTAAGTCTAATATTCAATCGATTTTAAAACTTTACTAACCTACAGCGTCTCCGGTAATTCCTTTTTTCAAGACGTCAACGAGGGCCTCGATCTCTTTCTTGGACCCGTTCATTTTCCAGTTGCCACCGACGAAAAACTTCCTTGGAGCCATGTTGCAGACCTAGAAATTCGATTGATTCGACGAACAGGCAAAACAATGAACTACCTACGAGGTTTTCTTCAAGAGTAAAAAGGTTGAACTCGAACTAAAAATAAACGGGAGAAAAACTGAATTAGAACGAAGAATAGTGAAAGTAGGGGGCTGGCAGCTGATAAGGAGCTGGTAGGGGCGTGAACGATGGGACGGAAAAACTTGACATTCAAACGACCTTAGTTCTTGTTCATCATTTAGCTACCGTGGCGTAACAGCTGCAGCTCAGGGAAAATTAACGAATTCAATCAAAGAACATACCTACCTTAAAGGCACAATAAAGTGATACAAAACAAATTAAATTCTTGTAAAACCCTACCTTTTTTTCAACAATAAGAGTAGATTCTGCAGCAGAATAGGAGACGGTGAAGATTGGCCCCGGTTTAGACATGTCTACGTATTTTATTCCTATTTTGTCGAATAATTACGAATTTCAACGTGATCTGAGCATCCAAACACGAGACTACCAGTTTTGCAGACAGGTAGGACTTATATGTTTTCAAAACTACGGATTACGATTACGAACCTGGCTTAAAGCGCGGAAAGCATAGCAGCTTAGAAAACTTGGCATTATTTTAACGAAATAAAGAAAACAACTAGTGGAAAAAAGGGAAGCTTTGATCAGTTTTAGAGGAAAATGAAAATTGAAAAACGGGTTTATTAAGTAAAAACCAATTCGTATTACGTTTTTGGGTTTTTGTCATCCGCATTTTGAAATGTAGCGGTTGCCTAGCAGTCTTCTTCTTCTTCTTCTTCTTCTTCTTCTTCTTCTTCTTCTTCTTCTTCTTCTGAGTTGAAGTTATGTTATCTGTGGACTCCCATCACCGTTTTTAATGAGTGACAGTGATTGTTGTGGTGGAGACCTGGTTGTTACTCAATGGGGATTTTTGAATATTTATTTATTTATTTGCTTTTCGCATAGCATAGGACCTAAGCCCCCCCTAGCGCTACGTACATAGTTAATCACAATATATTTGAGGCCGTCTAAAATTCACAAATTTGCTTTACAGAAAAAAAAGTTTTACAAAAATGAAGTTACAAAAATTTACAAAAATGAGAAAAAGAATTGCTGGAAAAAAGAAAGGACAACCAAGAAGAAAGAGAGAAGAAAGAGGTGTGGTCATAAATCCGCAAGTTGTACATTAAGTTTCGTGCAGAATCGCCGGAGAGTGGGGATAGAGCGCAAGTTAAGAGGAAGGCTATTCCAAAGTCATGCTCCTTCTACTACGAAGGAATTTTTGAAAATTACAGAGTTAAATCTGAAGTCCGGTCGATTTAGTTAGGCTAAACATATTTTTTAAATAGAATGGGAGAATATCACAATTGGTGTTATTAAGAATTTTACGCACCATAATACGGCGCCTAAAGGCATAAAAATGTTCCAAAGACGTTCCCACTAATTCTTTTCCCTTATGAGACACGCGCCCACGAGATTTTAAATAGAATATATATCTCAAACATGCATTATGAGCTACTGTTAGTTTTCTAACATTTTCCGCAGAGAGGGAGCCAGAAAACACTCTTGTCACGGAAGGAAAAATGGGGGAGGACAAGTGATTTTATTAACTGTAATTTTAAATATTGCGGGGTGTAGTATTTCAAACTTTTGAGAGAATAAAGTGCTCCATCCTCCATAGATCTTTCTGCACATGGCGCTCTCTTGCGAATCCCATGACAGATCATTTCGTATGGTCAAGTCCAAATTCCTCACTTCATCACAGTAATCAATATTATTATTATTTATACGGAGTGGCAGTAATTTGTTTTTGTCTAAGGATGTTTTATTTGTTGGCATTTAATTTCAATTTATTTTTTTCAGAATACTTGTTTATTTGTTCAAGTTCTTGGTTAACTACTGGTCTTAAGACTGAAGGGAGATCGTCTGGCGTGCACTGAAAATAAATCTGGTAGTCGTCGGCAAATATATTATGTTGTTTGGCTAATGTGACCGATGAAGGAATGTCGTTAATGAATAGACTAAAAAGAAGGGGCCCAAAGATGGATCCTTGGGGGACTCCACACTTTAGCTTGACAATCTTAGATCTGTGATCGTCGATCACAACACACTGACTCCTATCGCATAGATATGTTTCAATTAAATTGCGGGCAGATGAGGAGAATAAAGATGGATAAATAAAGATGGACTTCTCTGCGGTTTAACACATTCAGTGTGGCTGTCCCGGATCCGGGACGCCAGCGTATTCGCCAGCCATGCGGCCGTCCCGGATCCGAGCCACCTTCTATTGTGAAGTATTCGGGCTGTGCAAGGTTCCCGCACTGCTCCTATCGTCGGGTTTTTCATGTGAAGGGGTGCTGGAAGGTCTCTGAAGGGTAAACATAACCTCAGTTTCAATGTTTACTATATAAAAGTTTCGAGATATTCGGGTTCAAAGTTCACCCTCACGTTTTCTGTCGTCCTGTGCCATGTGTACGTTTTTAGTTTGTTCCTGAATCTTCACAAGTGCAGGTGGTTCTTCATGTCTTCCTCCAGTGAATGCGAGACTCCAAAAAAGGAGTTTACTCACAGAAAATTCCACCGCGATAGAGGTTGGTGGATCAGGGAGCCCCATTTGAAGAACACTTGAACCCTCCAGCCGTGCGACCGTCCCAGATCCGGGACGGATGTAAATTGCGGTCCAATTACGAAACTATGATAATTTTGACATCTAAGAACGCATTTTCCTACGTCTACAATCCCAGATGATGTGATTAACCGCAAGAACTCAAATCAGGTTGGTTGGACGATTTCTCATCATTGTTCCGCACTGAATGTGTTAAGGAACATTCATAATCTGTCTCGGGAGTTCATATCAAATTCATTTTATTAATGTCCACTCAAATTCTGTCATTGTTCACCCGCACATAATACGATATTTATGTTCATATTATGAATAGCTGATGCGATGTACCTAAGTCTCCGTCAAGGCAGCGCCAGTTCCACAAAAATTATACATAGGCCGCGATTTAATTTTGCACTGGCGTTGAATAAGGTACGGAACATTCAAATATTGTTTGGAGAATGAAATGGGAAATTCAACCGCCATTTTCCGAAATCCAGGAAATTCCGGGCATGTCTACGGATATCTGGAACATAAAAATTGCTCCCTTTCGAGAATGTTCAATTTATTGCTCCTTTTTGAATGTTTAGTTATAAAAAAAAAACTAAACAGGTTATAGATACCTACCTACTGGTGAAGACCAGTTATGACGATGTGTCGCGTGAGCTTGCGTTATAATATTACTTTCCTGCTTTGAAGGAAAATTCATAGGCCGCCATAGCTTTGGCAGAACCAGTTGAAATAAGAAAAAGGGTACAAGGAACATAGTGTACTTCAAAATCATTTCGAAGAAGTCTATTCGGTGGGAATTGATCATTTTGAGAAACAACGAAACATCTTCATATAAAAGAGATAACAAGCAACTAGAAGAATACAGTCAAAGCTTGTCCAGACACAAGTCATGAAGTTAGAAGAAGAAGAAGAAGATAACCACAACACAACACTTCCACTTCCACGCTCCACAGCAATCAGCAGATCTGTGAACCCCGTATTTGTGCCGTTTGCTTTCATTTGAAATTATTTGTGTGTATGGTGACATTGTGAGTGCTTGTGCGAATTTGCGGCGAAGTGGAACTAGTTATGCGATATGTTTCAGAACGAGATGAAGACGTTCGTTCAGGACCTGTTGACAAATAAAAAGAACGACGGGTCTGCAAGCACTGTTTTGGACCCCCAGTTCAACGTAATATGTTCATAAGTTTACGCACGCAGTAGGGTTTTTTATTAATATCATGGCGTAGCACCTTAGAGGATACAGCTTGTCGGCTTTTATAGATTGAACTGTCCAAAAGTGTTGGGTATTATTTGGATTTAGGATTTAGGGGGTCAAGCGTTCATGAACACCTCTCTCTCAATTTGTTTATTTCTGAACAACAACAGTTGTTAATTTACAAAAATTCTTACATATTTAGATGCAGAAATCCCGCAAACGCAAGGCCTTACAGCGGGCAATACATTTCAGCTTGTTAGGTATAATAAACAGTAAATTTATGTAGAACAAGCTAAGCGGCGGTTTTACGAAAAAGCATCTTGGTGCCCTAAGTAGGTATCTAACTATTTGAAAATGTGACAACAGATTTAGGTGGTGACCTCCTTTAGTAATTAGTAATCAAACGAAGATAACGATCAAAACTCATGCATGACGAAATTAGTATATAACACTACCTACATAATCTATAGGGTCCAATCCGTACGGAACTCTTTAATTTCTGTTTGGGAGTTGATTCTTCATTTGAATTAAAAGCCGGTTTCAACCTGTGTGATGTAAGTAGATTATGTACTACGTTTCATGACCGGGTTACAGTTTATTCGAGTTTAAAGACAGTTAACTGTCACTCGCACATTTGCTCTTCTTCCTATTAATTTTCTTGCGTTATCAGTTTAGCCATTTGTTTAACTTACTGTTCGTTTCTTTTAGCAAATTTTCAAAGGATTTAAGCTATTGTCCAAATTTTTCAGAACATGAATTTTTGAAATTTTTTATGGTCAAATCCGTTTTAAATAATCATCCTCAATTCATACCTACATATTAACAACAATTTATATGTGTACATAAACAGATAAGTATGTATATAATATATATATTATATATAATTATGTTTGTGTCACTCCAGACGATATCTGACCGTGGTCAGATAAAAATGCCAAATTTCACCAAAATGTCTATATTTTCAAACAGGATTAGTTCGAAGATGAGCAATTTTCAAAAATTCTAAGGGGGTCGAAAATCGGTAGAAACTGCTAACATTGCGAACAGTTCATACAGAATCACTGAAAGTAGTATGGAAGGGTGAGTAAAGACACAAAAAATACCATTTCAGTTGTTTTGGTTTATTATTTTCAATAATGAACCATTGGAATCGAGCATGAAAAAAAAAATTCTTACCCCCCCTCAAAATTTGATGGTTTACGTTTCAAGGTATGTAGAATCCAAAACTGCAATAAAAATATTTCTGTCTGTCCGCCGTACGCCGTACGCCGTACGCCGTACGGGCCACTTTTCTTAGTTACCATGAAAAAAAATTGATGAAATTCGGGTTATAGGTTCCGTTCGGCGTCTAGTTGGTCCTCGAAGCTCGACGTTACTGTGAGTCATCTCTAAGGGGTTCAAAATAGGGGTTGAAATTTTCAAAACGCCTATACCATTTTTTTACGTAAATATTTTTACGGTTTTAAATAGTTCTTGAACTTGCGAGTTTTTTAAGACCATCCGGAGCATCGTACGTCCAGCCGTTCGTTCACAGTAAGGCCCCGAAGTTTGCACCGACAGGCATTTTCGACTCCAGTGTGAATGAAATTGTATACAATTCAAGCCAAATCTCGTAACCAGAGACGCGCCCACAATAGGAATTTGTGAATACGGCCAATCATTGGTAGGGATCACCTGATTATATTGGCGGAGTATGAAGTCGAGTTGGTTGTTCTGTGATATTATTTAATTTGAAAAATGATGGCTCTATTGGAGTTTGTTGGTAGGTAGTGAAACTTGAACAAACGTTGAAGTATTATTGATGGGTAAATTATTACTACGGTAAATCATTACTCAACGGTAAATTATTACACAACGGTAAATTATACCATCTACGTAGAAGGGGCTGGAGTTTGTTGGTAGGTACTTTTGCAACTTTTTTCACTCCTCATCAACAATTTCTTTTCAGAACTTCATTATGTGTGTTTCTTTTTGTTAGGTACTGTTTGTCATCGGCAGAATTATTTTAGCAACATTTAACTCGTGATTTAGGTAGGTACCTAATAACGAGTACGGGGTTAGGTACTAACCTAAGGAGGGTCTGCGATCTACATAATATGTATAGAATAGTACATATCATATTATATAGATGGGTTATCTATACATAGAGCTGTGATCTGTAACAGAAGGGTATTCTATACAAAAATAATAAACCGTTGTGCAGGGATTTGCAGCGTTTTTTTGTACAGAATATGGATAAAATTTCGATTTTTGGGGGTAAAAATTGGTGTTAAGAGCTAAAGTCAATATTAATTCAACTGACGTTGTGTGGGATGTTGATTCACGGCGGAGGGACCATTTCGACGATGAAAATAATTTTCTCAAAATAGAGTGGGTCAAATTTGACTTTATAAGAATCAGAAATCGTTAAAAATGGCTAAAATCACAAAAAAAATATATAATTTGACGAAAAGTGTAGTATACCTAGAGTGTGACGAAAAGTGTAGTATACCTACCTTTTTTACGAAAAATTTTGTCGTATTATCTATTTTTCGCAATAGCACGATTATTTCTTTGAAAATTCGCTCTTGAGGTCATGCTGCATGACTGGAACTCGGTTTTTTTCTCTGCTTTTTGCACCTTCTTTTTGCGGCCGTGGATTCCTTCAGTTGTTTCTATTTCATAAATTTGATCTTCATAAGAAATGTTTTATATTCATTAACTAACCTACAGTATATAACTTGAATCACTTGCGGCTGAGTAGTGGAAATCCATAGCAAAAAACTACAGGATAAAAATAAAAACCGTCTATTTCCACGTATACTAGCCAACTGCAGACCGGTTTCGGTTGTTACACCATCGTCAGTACACAATAGAATTATTATTACGTGGAAATAGACTATTTTTATTTTTATCCTGTAGTTTTTTTTTAACCTACAGTATGTTGTATTTTATGCATTTATTTGCATTTTTGATGTATTTATTCATTGATGTGGTTATTCTTAGGTAAATTAAAAGGAGCCCAGAGCTCTGTGTGCCTACAGCAGAGTTGCTTTATCTTCATCTTAAACTGCGTATATTTCTGTATCATTGGGCTAACATAATAATATATTATTATAACATTGCAGTTACAGTTTAGCATTAGAGTTGGACCTTTTCACGTATCATTTGATCCTTTTAACATAAGAAACAAAATTGAAAAGGTTCAGTTGAGGAAAATACTGCGAACTATTTATTTTACGTTCAATTATTTAAATTTCGGTGCTGTTTTCAGGATTCTGCTGATGATGGTAGCCAAAGGACCTTCGGTTTTCAGATTGACTCCATGCTGGAAAACGTTAGTTTTTAATTTAAATTAATTGAAGCAATCCAAAGAACGATACTTGATATTAATATGTTTAGACATAATAGGCGTTGTTTATTCAGGTTATAACATGGGTGTTGGACGCCAAGTATTCGTATCCAACGAAGTTCCGTTGTTTCGGAACTCTCCGTCGATAAATTTCACGTATACCAATGATTAAGTACACTGATAGCCGATAATCCTAGTCGTACCAGTATTCATGGAACATACCAACCAGTCGTACCTGCTGAGGAATCACAATTTGGCGTAATTACAGGTGGATGGGGCTCTTGTCAGGCGTTTCAGGGACACACTGTCAACCTTCTCACCGCAAAACTGGTCCAATGAAATGGTAACAATTAGTTGTAGTTGCTCAACAGGAAGATGGGAAGGTGTTAAAATTTGCTACTCGCCATTTACCCCGACCGTTTTGCTCATTGAATCCCTAATATTGTTAATAGACGAATATTTTATTGTAGACACCAAAAGTAAGGCATAATAATGTCAAGTAATATAGGTAATAAATAATATGGGTAATAAATAAATGAAATAAATAAATAATAATGGGTAATAAATAATAATAAATAATATGGGTAATAAATAATTAACAGTGATTTCAAATATTCCTAACAACCACCACAAATATATCACCCGAAGAAAATTCTCGACTTTCGTTTAGTCTATGCAGGGAATAATTAATACTGAAATTTCGTGAAATTTAGTAACAATTCTACCTATTCACTTGTGTAGGTAACTCATCTCAAATCTCACGGAAATAACGTTTTCTACATTACTGATTTAAAAGGAATAAAATCAATTGCATATGGAGACTGTAATGTTAATTATTGATAATATTAATTGTCTGTTTTTGCTGTGAACAGGTCGATAAATGGCAGCAGCGGTTGGAAATCTACATGGAAGATGTGAGTTTGATGTGTTCGGCGTATTAATTATGTTATTTTATTGTTGTTTGGTGGTTTATTATTGTTTTTATGATCCCTTAGCGTTTCGAAGGGTAAGTGGCAGTGCAGTAATCACAAAAACAATTTGTGATTTTTGTCTGTGGTGTTTTGTTCCTCTAACATTTTGCTCCGCCATTTCAGGAAGAGGACGACTTGAGACCAGATGAGGTGAGTTTGCGTGATGGTTCACCTTTAAATTTCCCGGCGACATCCGACTCGACCCCGCCCATACCAACACGGCCCCGCTGTACGGGGCGAAGGCCAACTCGACCCCAGGAAGTGAAACAATGAAAAATAATGACGACGATCGTATTACTAATAATAATATATTTTGTAATACTCACAGTTGCAATTCGTCAAACAATTCAGTCTTCAAACAAAGTGGTCAAACAATTCAATTTCAGTCACAACAAATGTAGTGTCACAATTTTTCAAGGTATGGTCGGTATTTCGGGGAAATTCGCTTCATGAATTTGTACGTCGTCATCAGCCCCTGTCTGTGTTTTGCGATGAGTTCACTTATCCAGCGTTGTTTACTCACTGTCTTTGCCCGTGGAGTAGCAGCCTGAAATAAGTTATACATGAAAGTAGTAGTTTTAAAACAGGAGGCAAACAACGCAATGAACGTGAAATATTCATCTACCACCAACCGCTGTTTCTGGGTTAATTTTGGTGTACGCCTCATTCTGGTAGTGAGTCAAAGCATCCACGAACAGGTAAATATTCGGATGAGTGGAAGTGAAACATGTCATTCCTTGAATTGTGCGTTGAATGACTCACTAACTCAGATAACTACCGTTAACGACGGTAGTTTCATCTGTAAAACATTGTTGTTGCAAATTAGTTGTCGAATCGGCCCCCTTCGGATCTGTGACACTGTATAAACTGTGTGTTACAATTATACCTGCCTGAGATGCCCAGAGGTGAAGGGGGAACGTTGCGGTGTCACAGATGTAGGTGTCGTGGAGGTAGGGTGCATGCTTCGTGGGTTTCCGTGGGCATTTCCAGTAACCAATCGCAGTACACGTCCCCAACGTCTTCTGGAAACTCCCCTAAGGCTCTTCTTACCATCTGCAAAATACGACTTATTATTCAATTTCGACAGTATTATTTGTTATTTTCTATTATATGGGGGTTATAACCTAGCACATACTCGTACCTTAGCTGGCCGTCCAGCAAAGTCGTCGGATGCTTTTCTTTTAACGGATGCCCTAATTTTGCATTCGTTGACGTCAATGGCAGGCTCGTGGTTGTGCGGTATAAAATCTTGGACCTCCTTGAAAAGGGTTTTCACGGCACTTTTGCATTTGTACTTTCCAAAAGACGCGCACCTCCAACACAAAACATCCCCGCCAACTGTTTGTGGAAAGTGAACATATACCCCTCATAAAACGCGCACTCGCGGCCTCGCTGGCTTCCACCTTGGACAGCTGTGATGGACATGGCAAAGAATATGACATCGCACTGGCAATGAGTCGAATCTTTGAGCGGCCGGAAAGCCCTTATCTCTATAGCGGGGTCGACTTTGCCCATCGCTTGATACACACACGGGTCGGGTCGGACTCTCACCTTCGGACTTTCACTTTCCTGGGGTCGAGTGGGCCGTCGCCCAAATTTCCCTAATCGATAAATATTACTGTAATAGTGGCTGTTGATTTCATATAATCTACTATATAGAAGTGTAAGTAAGTACTGATATAAGTAAAAGTATATAATATTACTATATTGATATATCAGTCATGGTTCTGTGTTCTTGGTGGTTATTTTCTTGCGGTTTTCGAACAGACTCAAATAATTTAATTTAATTTAATTTAATTTCTTTTCGATTTACTTGCAGTGGAAAGCCTTGGAAGAGAGTTTGAATAAGTTCCATAATGACGTAAGTCCATTATCTCAGTCTTGACCTGTGATGTGTGTGTTATTTGTGTATTAATGTTGCAAACAGGTATTTGGTACATACATATCATTTGTATTTTGGTTTTACTCTGATTCAGGTGTTGAAAAGATTCGGAGAAAACGCCGGAGAAGTAAGTCCTGTAGGTCATTTAAAACCTGAACAGTTTAATACAGTGGATTGGGTATTACCTACCTGCGATTGTTTCATAATAATCATTACCTACTTAACATTATTTCAAAATGTCTGATTTCAGGGCTTGCATTCGATACCATCCGATTTGTACGCTTTGGAGGCAATCGAAGCCATTAAACTTATGAAAAGAATCAAATGGAAAGTCACTGACGTAAGTGTTACTTCAACAAGCACCCTTTTTCAGTCCGATTTTTGCGTATGTTAGGAGATCCGGCGCAACCGGCTTTCTCACAGATTTGTGAAACTGAGATTTTGACTGTATATCGATCTGCACGTTGATGGGTTATTAAACCATGAGATGCAATGCAAACCCGGGTAAAATTGAGGTCTGAAAATAGGGCTTCAGAGAAAACCCGATTTTATCCTCTTGTAAGTTCAGGCCAAAACCGACTTTCAGCCAGTCAAAGCTAAAGCCGCGGTTACACTTGCGGTGTTGGGATTTGGGGTGAATCACAGAAAAATGTTTCCTGTGATTCACGCTCCGGGTTCACTTATTAATGAACGCGAGCTCTGCGCCTTCAACTTGCCTCGGGAAACAAACCCGCCAAACACTCGGCCGCATGTGTATGCGCTGCACAAATACACTAGTTGGCGAATATTCGCCGCCTTTGACTCGGGACAAAAAACCGCCTTTTGACCGAGCATCCCCGAGCACCAATATTTGCGCGCATTCGGGCATTTGTCCCGCTGTTACACTTGCGGGAAGAGGCCGACGAATATTCGGTGTTGGGCCCAACACCGCAAGTGTAACCGCGGGTTAAGAGTATCGCTGTTCCCGCTTGACAAGGTTATAAAAGTTTGATAGAAGAAAAATTTCTGTCCACGGACTTTTTTCGTAATAACTGGAGGAGGGGGTCAGAGCAGTGTTTGAGTACAACGAAAACGAAATTGTTCCATCTTTCCTAAAGGTTGCAATGAAAAACTGGTGTAAAATCCACAAATTGCAGTAAAATATGGCCAGTGTAACCGCCTCTTGAAGTCTAACGTACTAATAGATTATTATTCTTATTCACTTCAACCTTTTTACATATTTTGCACTGTTTTGGCTCAAAACCAAACGTTACCCCTTTTTTTGGGTTTCAGGCATTCGATGAAATCTGTTTTGATGATGCGGAAACCGAGGTAAAACGAATTCTGAACAAAATCGTGGACAAAGCCGTACTTTCAGTTGACGGTATGTTGCGCATATGAAATTTCAAGTGTTGGAACCATTGCGTCCCTATGACTTGGTTTTAGTACACAGTTTGATGAATGTGTACGTTTATAGTTGGGTTATGAAAAATGTTGCCCACAAACCAGCACATTCCTTATGTAGGCACTTCGTAATAATCACCGTTTCTTGAATTTTCCGTAATTCTTTTAATGTAATTCATATCAAGATTTCTGTTGGATTTCATCCTGTTTTCCGACCATCGCTTAGGTGGAAGGTCATTCGAGCGAACTGAGATCGACTGGGTAGATCCCATCGTTGACCATGAATTCAACAAGGAGCTCTACGATTTCGCGTCTGCAAATAAATCTCTCCCGGATGCCCAGGCCATAACCTGGCTTCCTCCAGTTCACCAAGATGCCCCCAAACAACTACCCAGGTATCCGTTACCAAATATTGAAAGTGAAGAAGAAGAAGAAAAAACGAGATTCTACGCTTTATTAAATTACACAGGTACTTATTGATCTTACGATAGGAGATTGAATATTTTACCTGAAACCTCGCTGTTGCTGCTTTTCAAGGGATATTTTGAAAAGACTGACAACGCCGCTCAAAATCGGCGACGTTGATGACCATGAAGACTGGGAGTACTCTGTGACTCACCCTCCCGATGAGGAAGAGAGTTACGAGCGGTTTGAAGGACCTTTTCAACAACTTCGAGTAAATACGAAAAATCAATTTTTCATTCGCACATTAAATTCAATGATATCGACAACAGTAATTTTGAGATCTGGCAATTTTTGCTCAAAATGAAAGCTACGTTTATTGTGAACTTGTACATTTTCTGTTTGGAAGAAAAACTTGAAGGACGTCCTAACCAATGAGATCCTCAACTACGCCAATAAAGTGGACACAACTGCCTCGATTGACCCTGTGGTTGTTGAGGTGGCCTCCAAAAGACTGGAAGCTGGTGAAATGGACTTCGATTTCAAATCCATGATCATCTTACCCTACGATACTAACCACTGCAAACTAGTCGTAAGTACACTTAAACCACCATAGCTATAAATTGAATATTTTGTTATCCATCCGCTGAACAATAATCATTTTGGGTCATTCAAGTACAATTTTTTTCAATCTTTATATCTCATTCAAAGGGCGTTAGAGATGACAGCGTTGGGGACATGCTAACGTATAAAGAGGTGTTGAAGCCACCTTCTGAGAGGATTATGGATAAAAAACTGCAGAGCGACCCGGGCTCTTGGCTCGACCCACAACGCCCGGCAGGTCCGCGCATTCGAACTTTCGGCTGGGAACCCCTTGCTGACGTTAAGGAAGAGCTTCCATGTGTAAGTTCATTTTTATAAGCAATTTTCATGTTGATATAAAGCGTTTCTAAACCAGATGGAAGCTGTCGTTTTGCTCCCTCGTTACCTTAGTTAAGGAAGCCTCTTGTTCATGTTTTGCCTTTATAATCAAAATGTCCGCTAACATGGATAATCCACGCTACAATGGCAGCCAAAGCAATGAACAGTTAACAGAACAGAGATAAAAATCAAGTGGAATTATGAAGCACCTTTTAGACCCTATAGTAGGCCTATATTATTATGTGAGCACACATAGAGAAGTGATGGATCTTATAGCACCCAGATTCCGTTTTCGTGTTCCCTTCTGAAACTATAAAATTTATTGCGTACAGTGTTGCTCACTTTACCTTTACCTTTTACTGAAAACTGCCAACCTGTATCTTATTTTCAGACCTGCTGCAATACCCCATTATAGGAATCATACTTAGAGATGTGTAAGATGCGTTCAGTTCCAAGAGCCACCCACCAGTCCCCACTCCCACCAGCCCCACCAGTTCACTCAGTTCTGAGATGCGTTCTTTGGGACACGTTCACCAGTTCAACGGAGTCCCTTATCCAAATTCTAGTTATCCCGACCTAAAAATCAGAAAACAGGGTTTTGATAGGTTTGATTCAATAAAAAGTTATACACATTTAATAGTTTAATAATATATATTTCTGTACAGAATCACAGTGGTTTGGAAAATCCATCACAATCAAAAATGCCGCTAGAATCTAATAAGTAAGGAGCCTCACTGACGATCAGCAACGGGTTGAGAAGGGAGGAACGCAGGCGAGGGGGAAGAACGGCTGAATGGGTGAACTGAGGAATTGTGAAAATGGAGGAAAGCAGGAGGGTCGGATGAACGGGTGAACTCGTGAAACAAGGAGTTGTGAAAATGGAGGAACGGCGAGTGGGGAAGGGAAGAACGACGGGAATGGCAAGGGAGGAAGGGAAGAACGATGGGAGCGGCAAGGGAGGAAGGGAAGAAGGGTACGAACGTAGAGGGGCGAAGAGTTGATGAACGGATGAACTGGTGCGACTGATATGAAGAGTTGTGAAAATGGAGTGAGGTTAGGATCACCCATTCAGTATGAACGCCAACTCTTTGGTCATCCGTTCAGTTGGGATGCGTTCAACTAAAAGATCCGTTCAGTTCGGATCTGTTCAGTGCTGAACGCCACATCCCTAATCATACTGTGTTGTGAAGAAGGCCCACTCATTTTCTATTGTTTTCAAAATATCGATTTGTAGGATGAAACGGAAATCATCAAGAAGAAAGAAAACCCTGATGCACTTACTGCTGGTTCATCATTGAGCGCTGTGGCTAAGGAAAGAGCGGAACTACTTGGTAATTACGCTCTTGGTATCAAATACTCCACTTACACTTTTATTTCTGTATTGATCATTCTTGTTTTTCGGGTTTATCCTCAGTCCATTTGTTGAAAGAAAAGTGCATCAAAGCTATAGAAGAGAAGAAGTTCAGTTGTGACGCCATTGCCAACCCTTCGATCAAGGATTACCTGCAACGAAAAGGCCAGAGTTTCGGGATCATTCCTGAAAATTTTGACACTCCCGAAGATTTTCTGGATTCACTGGGTAATAAATTTGATGAATTTAATGAATATGTTCTCACCCATTGAGTGGTCGATTCACTCCTTTTTTCATTGTTAGCAAACATTTTGGCATCACGCGACGTTGATATTTCTTCCAATTATCGAATCATGAAGTTTATTTTATAATGAAAATAGTTGTACCTTTGACATTCATTAGTAAATGTTTAAATAATTTAACCCATCATTACAAGAATAGTTGGTAATTAGGGTTGTTTAGCTAAACATTTTTGGGTTTCGCTGCAGTCTGCACAACTTTACAATTCTGATTGTCTTCGTTGAATTGACGTTAGCCAACTTTTTCAAATAGCAAACGGGATAGAAACGAGAAAAATTCGCAGTTTCAGTCAGTGTGCGTAACACAGAAGACCGGGATGCACCGAAAACTGATTTGGTTCCTTGAGTGGCTGGTTCAGTGGAACATTATAACTTACAACCATAAAACCATCGAATCTCCGTTCAAAATTTTCCAGCCAATCAGAAATCTGATTTAGTTTCAATTTGGAGGATGAAAATTATATATTTCGTATTTATGTTTTGGCTTTTATAACAATCGGGGAAGGTTGGCTAAGGCGGTGATTCCCACCAAAACAGGCAAATAAAAGTACGAGGATTAGCAAGTCAGCGTCTTGGGTTTGAGGCCTCGGCAGGACACTAATACAGGCTGAAATATCTAGAACTGCGCCATAAACTCTCCTATTATATTTTCCCCTCAGTTGTCTGCCAGCTTTTTCTGGTATTTGACTAGGGGGCGTTTGTTTGTACAACTGGGTGGGAGCGTCCCAGATCAGCTGGGTGAGTAATGAGGCCAGTTTCTCTCCTATGCAACCTACGAAGCTGAAATTTGTCATGGGGCCTCTTTGGTTCAACTGGGTAAGAAAGACACGGTAGGGAGGCACACCAATCAGCTGGGTGAGCACTGAAGCCAGTTTCTCTCCTATTCAACCTACGATGCTGAAATTTCTCATGGGGCCTCTTTGGTACAACTGGGTAAGAATGACAAGGTAGGGAGGCTCAGTGATCAGCTGGGTGAGCTCTGAGGTCAGTTTCTCTCCTATGCAACCTACGATGCTGAAATTTGTCATGGGGCCTCTTTGGTTCAACTGGGTAAGAAAGACACGGTAGGGAGGCACACCAATCAGCTGGGTGAGCACTGAAGCCAGTTTCTCTCCTATTCAACCTACGATGCTGAAATTTCTCATGGGGCCTCTTTGGTACAACTGGGTAAGAATGACAAGGTAGGGAGGCTCAGTGATCAGCTGGGTGAGCTCTGAGGTCAGTTTCTCTCCTATGCAACCTACGATGCTGAAATTTGTCATGGGGCCTCTTTGGTTCAACTGGGTAAGAAAGACAAGGTAGGGAGGCACACCAATCAGCTGGGTGAGCACTGATGCCAGTTTCTCTCCTATTCAACCTACGATGCTGAAATTTGTCATGGGGTCTCTTTGGTACAACTGGGTAAGAAAGACAAGGTAGGGAGAGGCTCAGTGATCAGCTGGGTGAGCTCTGAGGTCAGTTTCTCTCCTATGCAACCTACGATGCTGAAATTTGTCATGGGGCCTCTTTGGTTCAACTGGGTAAGAAAGACAAGGTAGGGAGGCACACCAATCAGCTGGGTGAGCACTGAAGCCAGTTTCTCTCCTATTCAACCTACGATGCTGAAATTTCTCATGGGGCCTCTTTGGTACAACTGGGTAAGAATGACAAGGTAGGGAGGCACACCAATCAGCTGGGTGAGCACTGATGCCAGTTTCTCTCCTATTCAACCTACGATGCTGAAATTTGTCATGGGGTCTCTTTGGTACAACTGGGTAAGAAAGACAAGGTAGGGAGGCTCAGTGATCAGCTGGGTGAGCACTGATGCCAGTTTCTCTCCTATTCAACCTACGATGCTGAAATTTCTCATGGGGCCTCTTTGGTACAACTGGGTAAGAATGACAAGGTAGGGAGGCACACCAATCAGCTGGGTGAGCACTGATGCCAGTTTCTCTCCTATTCAACCTACGATGCTGAAATTTGTCATGGGGTCTCTTTGGTACAACTGGGTAAGAAAGACAAGGTAGGGAGGCTCAGTGATCAGCTGGGTGAGCTCTGAGGTCAGTTTCTCTCCTATGCAACCTACGATGCTGAAATTTGTCATGGGGCCTCTTTGGTTCAACTGGGTAAGAATGACAAGGTAGGGAGGCACACTGATCAGCTGGGTGAGCTCTGAGGCCAGTTTCTCTCCTATGCAACCTACGATGCTGAAATTTCTCATGGCGCTTCTTTGGTACAACTGGGTAAGAAAGACAAGGTAGGGAGGCACACTGATCAGCTGGGTGAGCTCTGAGGCCAGTTTCTCTCCTATGCAACCTACGATGCTGAAATTTCTCATGGCGCTTCTTTGGTACAACTGGGTAAGAAAGACAAGGTAGGGAGGCACACTGATCAGCTGGGTGAGCTCTGAGGCCAGTTTCTCTCCTATGCAACCTACGATGCTGAAATTTCTCATGGCGCTTCTTTGGTACAACTGGGTAAGAAAGACAAGGTAGGGAGGCACACTGATCAGCTGGGTGAGCTCTGATGCCAGTTTCTCTCCTATGCAACCTACGATGCTGAAATTTGTCATGGGGCTTCTTTGGTACAACTGGGTAAGAAAGACAAGGTAGGGAGGCACACTGATCAGCTGGGTGAGCTCTGAGGCCAGTTTCTCTCCTATGCAACCTACGATGCTGAAATTTCTCATGGCGCTTCTTTGGTACAACTGGGTAAGAAAGACAAGGTAGGGAGGCTCAGTGATCAGCTGGGTGAGCTCTGAGGTCAGTTTCTCTCCTATGCAACCTACGATGCTGAAATTTCTCATGGCGCTTCTTTGGTACAACTGGGTAAGAAAGACAAGGTAGGGAGGCACACTGATCAGCTGGGTGAGCTCTGAGGTCAGTTTCTCTCCTATGCAACCTACGATGCTGAAATTTGTCATGGGGCCTCTTTGGTACAACTGGGTAAGAAAGACAAGGTAGGGAGGCACACTGATCAGCTGGGTGAGCTCTGAGGCCAGTTTCTCTCCTATGCAACCTACGATGCTGAAATTTCTCATGGCGCTTCTTTGGTACAACTGGGTAAGAAAGACAAGGTAGGGAGGCTCAGTGATCAGCTGGGTGAGCTCTGAGGTCAGTTTCTCTCCTATGCAACCTACGATGCTGAAATTTCTCATGGCGCTTCTTTGGTACAACTGGGTAAGAAAGACAAGGTAGGGAGGCACACTGATCAGCTGGGTGAGCTCTGAGGCCAGTTTCTCTCCTATGCAACCTACGATGCTGAAATTTCTCATGGCGCTTCTTTGGTACAACTGGGTAAGAAAGACAAGGTAGGGAGGCACACTGATCAGCTGGGTGAGCTCTGAGGCCAGTTTCTCTCCTATGCAACCTACGATGCTGAAATTTCTCATGGCGCTTCTTTGGTACAACTGGGTAAGAAAGACAAGGTAGGGAGGCTCAGTGATCAGCTGGGTGAGCTCTGAGGTCAGTTTCTCTCCTATGCAACCTACGATGCTGAAATTTCTCATGGCGCTTCTTTGGTACAACTGGGTAAGAAAGACAAGGTAGGGAGGCACACTGATCAGCTGGGTGAGCTCTGAGGCCAGTTTCTCTCCTATGCAACCTACGATGCTGAAATTTCTCATGGCGCTTCTTTGGTACAACTGGGTAAGAAAGACAAGGTAGGGAGGCACACTGATCAGCTGGGTGAGCTCTGAGGCCAGTTTCTCTCCTATGCAACCTACGATGCTGAAATTTGTCATGGGGCCTCTTTGGTTCAACTGGGTAAGAAAGACAAGGTAGGGAGGCACACTGATCGGCTGGGTGAGCTCTGAGGCCAGTTTCTCTCCTATGCAACCTACGATGCTGAAATTTCTCATGGCGCTTCTTTGGTACAACTGGGTAAGAAAGACAAGGTAGGGAGGCACACTGATCAGCTGGGTGAGCTCTGAGGCCAGTTTCTCTCCTATGCAACCTACGGTGCTGAAATTTCTCATGGGGCTTCTTTGGTACAACTGGGTAAGAAAGACAAGGTAGAGAGGCACACCAATCAGCAGGGTGAGCACTGAGGCCACTTCACCGAGCTAGCCAACCGACGAAGCCGAATTCTGACTTGAAATAAGTCCTCACAAATGTTCTTTAACTAGACCATCCGAGTTTTATTTCAAGTTTGACGGAAGAGTACAAACAGACAAACTAAATAATTTAATCGTCAAAATCCCGAACAATTGAACTTGTAGACTTGCTTAAGTAGGCAATATTTGAATGTTGAGTGTTGCGACACACAGCTGAACTTTATTTATCCTAGATTATCCTATGGATTTATTGTTTTTATGAATTCAAATGGTTAACTAGGTGACTAATGCTTCCTCTGGTTTGCAGATATGCCTATTCTCAGGGAGAAGGACGCGGGTAAGGCATTTCCTTTGGAGGACGAGGTCATCCCTTTGGATCCCGAGTGGTTGGGCCTCGATGGGTCCGGTCCTCACGTTCCGCTGACCGAAGAACTTTACTGGAATCAGCTGCAGTCTTTCAAGAAACCCCTGTCTGTTCCATCTGTCGACTGGAAAGCTCTCTTAGGTTTGTAACCAGATGATGAAACGCCTACCTAGTGGTTAGTACCTATCGCTTCCTCCCGTCGTTACGTGGCTCGGTTCTGTACACTGTACCTGTACTGGCCGGGAGAAGAGAAAAAACGGCACTTGAATGTAAGGTAGCTTTTTATTAAGAAAACTCTTCGCGGCCTCGATCGGAACTGCTCTCTTACGGGTTTTCGGAGGCTCGTTCCCCCTCTTCTTTTGGTACGTCACCCAGATTTACTATCGATTGTTATTTTTCACGTATGTGCTAGTGCAGTTGCCTTTGGAATTTCGTTGAATTTAAGTAGGGCCCATCAGTTTCATCCACACGTCAAATTTGATGGTATACTTACAACTCTTGGGCGCCACATTGAAGGGTTGAGAAGGAGTGAAATTCAGAAGGGTTGAGGGTTTGCGCTAAATATTTCTTTTGCTTTCTAGATCAAG
The DNA here is from genome assembly GCA_954871275.1 of Leptopterna dolabrata. Taxonomy (NCBI): domain Eukaryota; kingdom Metazoa; phylum Arthropoda; class Insecta; order Hemiptera; family Miridae; genus Leptopterna; species Leptopterna dolabrata. The sequence goes on from OX940989.1 coordinate 18,028,677, forward strand.
ACGTCTTAGAAGATGAGGATGGAGCTAATACTGCCGAATTGAGACGATATCTTGCAGAAGCGACTGGTCCGCTAACAAAAGACGTAGAAGGTAATTAATAATAATGAAAACTATTTAATGTGTAGTTCACACTAGAGCAACAACAATTTGCTATTTAAAATAAAAAATAAAAGTATTCCTAAATTAGTGACAAAGAAAAAATGTCGTGTCGAAGTTTGTTACTGCGTGAAAATAAGTGGTGACATCGATACAACATGGTTAAAATGGGTACAGAGGAACTTGAATAAACTAGTTATATATTTTTTGAACGCTGCGAGTTATTACACAACTGTTATTCCCCTTCTGCGTAGATCGCTGTGATCAATACCTAACCTCGAGCCCCCCCCCCCAAGAAAGCCCTACATCGAGTACTGGAGCCGGCCCAGGAATTACACTTTCATAAAAATGCGCAGGATTCATCATTATTTAATTATTAATTATTTTTTGTTATTCATGGAGAATAAAGTTTGTTCAAGTTACAAAAGTACCTATCAGCAAATTCCAAAAAGAAATCATTCTTCAAATGGAATAATATCTCGGAACAACCAACTCGATTTCATACAGCCATCCGTGATTATATTCAAGGGGTTCCCTAGCAATGATATCTTGGCCGGATTTATACAGTTTCATTCACGATCATGTTGACAAAGCTTTTTGGAGCGAACGAACGGCTGAACATACCGGGTGGTCTCAAAAAATTCTTTAGTTCGAGATCAATTTGAAAACGTCGAAAATTTGAACCCCATATTTTTCACCCCTTAGAGATGACTGACAGTAACGCCGAGCTTCGCTGACTAACTAAACGCCGAATGGGAACCTACAAACCAAATTTCATTAATTTTGGTTCATGGTAACTAAGGAAAGTGCGAAGTACGGCGGACAGAAATTTGTTTATTCCATTTTCGAATTCTACGTACCTTGAAATGGAAAGCATCAAATTTTTAAGGGGGGGGGGGGGGGGAGGGGTTAAAAATTGTTCATGCTGGATTTCAAAGGTTCATTATTTAAAATAATCAGATATTCTCACATCTACGTATTCTGATCCAAATTTAATTGATAAAAAAGTTTATTTTGGAATCTGAAATCGATTTTCACAATGATAATTTGAATCAATGCGATGCTCACACCACACACTCTAAAATAATAAGCCTAAACTTGAATTAACTACTTACTTCAAGTTCAGTGAATCACTAACTTCACAAAAACTCCCATTCTAAATATGATGGTATTTGTATTATCAGACTTGATGTTGAACATTTCAGTAAAACCACCCGAACTCGAAGATCTCACCAAATTTGAGAAGGACACCCCTGCGAGGAAGCGAGCTCTGGACAAAGAATTTGTGCGAGAATGGATCGACAAATTTGGTAACGACGAAGGAGTAAGTGCTACAGTATTTTTGATAATTGATTTGGTAGCCCTCCACATACAGCACTCCCTCTGTAATCCGGCAGATATCGGACCAGAGCACTGCCGGGTTACTGAAAATGCCGGATTGGTGGAAAATATCGAGAAAAACGCAGTTATTGAATAATCAGTTTTAATTACATACATTGTACTGCGTTGTGCTGCATATATGTACTTGTGTACGCGGAACAGATTGAGCACTAAACGCAGCGCAATCGTGACTAAGACTGACGGAGTGAATGAGTGGGGCGTGAGTCATCGCTTTGTTTACTCAGACACCAGTCCAAAGTCAAATCAATTGTTGAGCTCATACCCGAATACAAAACGCCGGATTACTGGGAGTGCCAGAGAGCTGAGATGCCGGATTACAGAGGGAGTACTGTAATTGGAATTACCTGCCTGTTGTTGATTAATAATTATTTCGGCCATCTTTTTATGTTAGTACACACGAAGGTTTCACTGTGGTTTCTCACTTCGTGCTAATCTTTGTTTAACTAGATGCGACTATGTTCCCAACCATCCCTAACCATTTTTCAACTGTATTTCTTTCATTTAGATTCAAGGTTTGGATCCGAAAAATTTCAAACCCCCAGAACACTTGATCTCATCTGAAGAGTACGATGAAAAATTCCTCACCCATCCTTACACCAGTTCCTACGCATTTCATCCAAATTTTGGTGAGTTTTTCTGAAATTCCATGAGAAGTACTGGTGTGGATGCGATTTTTTGTGCAAATTAACGCTCGGTGTACCCATTTCTTTGGAATACGTATGAATTTCTTCACTTTTCGAATACGCGCTTAGGTCGAATTCAAATTAGTTTGATGCCATTTGATATTTCTTAATGGTTTATCCCACTGCACCAGGTACCTGCTGTTAATCTTGTATATATTTTATGTTCATCAGTGAGGTTTAGGCGAATGACCAGAAATCACCCAACCTACTCCGAGTACACATTTAAAAAATTTGAATCAGATTCTACATTGGCTACCGAAGATAATTTGCGAGAATTCAAAACCATTCTATCTGATCTGGACAAGGACGGTCCACAAATTTCAATGGACAATACTCAACAAATCAACGAGGTTAGCATTTTCCCCTTGCATTAAGAACTTCTTAGTCAACCTTGGGTTTGATTTCTTATTGTGCTTCACAAATCAAGGAGCTCTAACGTCTCAAGGTAGAGGAAAAGTAATATATTTGAACGAATTTCTTTTTCCTCCTCCATCTTTTGTGAAAATTCACTGGAGTTCCTTTCAGAAAAACCTAGGAGTAGACGCTGATCAGGCCAGAAAATGGGAAATGGAATTCAGCACACATATGACTGAAGGTCTGAGTTTGTTGGAGTCATTTGCTGAAACTTCCCGTACAGCTTACAGCAAACCAGAGCAACCATGCGAAGAAGAAATGTCTGAAGGTAAACCCATCGACTCCTGTATCTTGCAATTTGCTGAAAACAATCAGCTGTTGCATGTGGTGATTAATTGACTGAGAATGTGCTGAACAAATTATATAGGAGTATTTAACGCGTGTTTCAGATCTGCTTTTTGGTCGAGTGGAAAAGCAAGAGCTACCTGATTGTTTTAAAGAGTTCCGCCTTCAACCCTTCTGTCTGGAAGATTTCCCGAAATTTCCCGCAGTTGGTGCCGCAAATGATGTCATCGTCGGCGAAGAGAAGCCCAAAATAAGCTCTACGTCTCCGGACAGTGGTTCAGAATCGGAAGAAAGCGACGATGAGATGGAAGTCACTCGGAAAGACTTACCTTGGAGGCCTTTCAGAACTTTCAACAGTTACAAAAGTATGTTGTTGTTGTTGTTGATGTTGTTATACGGAAATTGAATGAGAAAGATAACGCAACATTGTATGGTGGTTTACGCCTGGATTGTATACAATAATTTGGACTGGTTTGTTTTAGGTGTTAACTTGTTGCAGCTCCTATTTGATGCTGGCCAACTCATAGAAACGTCGACTCCTAAACGTTTCCACCCACCTCCGAAGGTTTCAGCATGGATTCAGGGTATGTTGAAGGTTGAACTACGTTGTTTTTGTTTGTTTTACGCTCTGTGTGTGGTTGATCAGGTGTTATATCATCATTATTCCGTTTGAATTTCCAAGGGAAGTACCAACCGTCTACGATCAAATTGAAGAAATGGAGGAAACTCTATGGGTCGTTGTTCCCCAAGGTTGATAGCTCATTGAAAACTCCGTATCTGTTCCTGAGCGAAGAAGAGAAGCTGGACAGACTAAGGAAATCAGATTCCAAAGATTGCAAAAACCCTGATGATGCGTGGGCACTAACGGAGGAGGAACGGCTATCTTTAGAGGTATTTGCTGCACCTGCTATCCTTGCCAGTCAGTATTTAACTGAGTGCTTAGGGAGATCCTTACTAGTTAATATTTGCCAGTCAAAGCAGATGTCTGTAGCCTCACATGGACTCATTTGGCTTCTGTTTGGTTTAATTGACCACTTATTGGACAAACTTCAATATTTTGATGAATGAAGCTCATTCTCCCGCATTTTCGGACCATCCCGAACAAAAATCTGGTGATGATTGGCCACCTGTTGGGACAAATTTAAATTCGTTTAAATGAATGAACCTCGGTGTGTTCATATGCTAACCCTTCAAATGCCCATAACTAGGTACCCGAATGGTCATTATGTATACATTGTGATTGAATGCCATCGTTACATGGATTTTTCAGAACCCTTCCAAAAAAGCAGAAGATATTGACAAAGCACAGGATGCTGCAGGAGATGACAAAGTCTCTCTTATGGAACTGCGATCCGGTATTGTCGTCCAGTCGAATAAAAACACCCAAAAATGGGCTGTGGAACTCGACACCAGCGAAGCTCCCGACATGTCCGTTCTCGGCACACCAGCCATGGAATTCATGTTCCAGCTCGATAATTTCCAGAAACAAGTAATCTACACCAGCGAGTTGTTCATTTTGTGCAAATCAAAGTTCTACGCATTCTTTTGTCTGTAGTTCGTGTGAATTTATAGTTGAGAATGCTTTCAGGCAATAATGGCGTTGGAGAAAGGATACAACGTGTTTGTGTCCGCGCACACCTCTGCAGGCAAAACTGTCGTGGCCGAGTATGCCATCGCCATGTCTCGCAAGAGACGATCTCGGTAATTCATGTACAAATACTCCTATCGTTACTTGTGATGAAATCCTTTCAATATAAATCATCAATGTTGCTTCACAGCGCTATCTACACATCTCCCATCAAAGCACTTTCGAATCAGAAGTACAAGGACTTCAAAAAATGTTTCGATTCCGTCGGTCTCATAACTGGCGACGTCCAACTAAATGAAAGAGCCGATTGCCTCATCATGACTACAGAGATATTGAGGTAGGTATCATTCATCTTTGCACTTCTGTATTGGTGCGATATGAGTTTCCTGACGATATGAGTTTCCTGACGTAAAGATTATTATTTCAGATCTATGCTCTACAATTCATCGGAAGGTATTCGAGATTTGGAATTTGTTGTTCTTGATGAGGTTCACTACATGAATGACCGTGAGGTTAGGCTCATCTTTTTCCTACCATTGACCCCTTGCATTTTTCATGAAAAATCATGCATTAATCGCCTATTTGCGATGGTATTTTATAAATATAAAAATTGCCTGTATAATTCTGGAAATCGTATTTCATAGCGGGGCCACGTGTGGGAAGAAGTTCTGATATTGCTACCTGCCAATGTCCAGATCGTCATGCTGTCAGCCACAGTGCCAAATGCAATGGAATTCGCATCTTGGGTTGGACGGAATAAGGAGAGAAAGGTTTGTATCAAAAGTATGTCTCAGAAATCCTCATTATAGCCCTGTTTGAATTTACCGCTTCAGCCGCACTAAGAAGTATTGTACAGCTACTTTTTTACTGTAAAGCACGTCTCTTATTAACTTGAACATGATGTTTGCGTTGCAGGTGAAAGTTTGCAGAACTCTACACCGCCCTGTACCTTTGAAACACTATTTCTACGTTGGTCTTCCTGGGAAATGTCAGCCGGACGATGGCCTGTTTTTGTTAAGGGATGGAGACGGGCCCGTCCTCAAACACGTGTTAGTTTTTCATCAGAGTTGTAGATCTGTGCGGTTTTAGAGTCCTGGCATGGATACTATGCGGTGGCTATTAGTTATATATGCCATTTTTTTCTACTGTTGCTCTATCTCTTTTTGGGAACGCTTTTGCTGATTAGGTACAATGGTCTCAGGCGCCATTTGCTATCACGTTAGTGATGCAAAGTTATTTAAATGGCTCTCTAATACATAGTACGGCAGTTTTTTAGTAATCTACTTACCATACAGCTTATAAAATTTGTGTATAACCACCTACCATACAGCTCATGACCTTGGAGTAAAAATAACGTTGAGAGCAGTTTCCTTTGCTTTCAGCATTGTTGGCTCACCTGGCTAACGTGGGTTGCATGATTCTCTCCAAATAACTATGGGCACTGACTACTGTTCCATGTATGAATACAATTTCAGGTGGGGTAACATCAAAGAACTAACAGAAAACGTAGAGAAAGCGATAAATGCTGAAAAGAAGGCCGCGTTAAGAAAACTCAGTGAAAAGAGAGCGCTAATGGGTAAGAAATTCAAGGAGTCGAGTCACCAGGATCATGATCAACCCCAGTCCTCTGGATCTGGCTATAACAGACAAGATGCAATGAACTTTTATTTGAAGAAGGTTGGTAAACTCTCAGTAAAATTCTTATGCTAAAGTGCTTCCTCATTACCAAATCCTTGTGTTTCTGAGCACAGGAATGAAAATTCAGTTCATGTTCAACTGTCAAATTGCTCCTCCGTTTGTAGCCCAACTCGATCGTAGATGGTGGCGGCACCTATCGGACATTGTTGGTATTGGAGAAGAACATAGATCAGTAATTGGAAAATAGATGGAATGAGACATATAGAAATAATAATACAACATCCTATTATGGCTTAGCAATATAGATACTTCGTATTGTTATAATATCCATGGCTGCAAGGCAGGGGGCACTGGACATTGAACGCTACCTTCAACATTTCCGCTCCTCTTTTGAATTTTATATGTCAAGGAATTTTGTTAAGCCTATATCCCTTTTCCAAATGCCTTGTAATTTATTGCTCAGAAAGGTTTTCAAAAAGCACAAATTTTGGTGTACTTGTGAGTTGACAAAGTGTCCCATGTGATCTTCGTACCAAACTGTGTAAAGCTCATGTTTGAAATTACAAGCAGATGTAATTGAGGTTTAGATGTAATTGAGGAGTTTGAGTCCCATATGTTACGAACCTCATGTAAAATTCTTGTAATCTGTATAACTACTGTCGAACCGATTTTAATGAAATAGGTATACAGTAGCCACGCAGTTTTGCATTTAAGTTGTCCTTAACTTAAAATTCTGTGCAGGTAACCATGATTTTTTCCACAAATTCTTATTGTCTTCAATTCTCGTCGGTAGTTGGGGACTGGTGCATTTTCGTTTAGGTACTTTAAACGTTGAATTGTCAGGCAGTCCCCCAGTCTGGAAAACTGGGAAAAGTAAGAGAATTCCGTAACAAGTCACGGAATTTAGCATTTTTACTTGGTACATAAAAGTAGTACTTGGGTTGGCGAAATGTATAGTTTGGAAAATTAAATTGTACTTATTTTACCAGTTTGATCAAGTATTAATGTAGTTTCTTGGTAATACTAAAAAAAAATAAAATGCTCAACATTTTCTTTGAAACAGTTAATTTTTCTCATTAATAAATAATCTGATCCTGCGAGTTCGGTTGTGCCTCTCACGTACATAGAGGTAGGTACTTATCGATAATTTTTTTATCTTTTTGAGGAAGCTAATCCTTCGCACATCAGAGCGTTTTCGGTACCTGTATTTATTGTACAAGTGAATTTGAACAGTTACTACACCTGCTGAAGATTTCAATGTAAGGTAATCAGCCGAAGATTCAAAATAATTTATTTTTGTTAAATTTTTAGATGTTTTTGTTCGGCAACTGACTGGTTTATATTATACGAGTATGGGTATATTTTTTAATAGTAAAACTGTTTGAAAATTCGATTATTTTATGTAAGTGCGCATTCAAAATGTGAAAAATTATGCGTTTGAACAGTTTTATTTGTGGGTCATTGGGCCAGGGAAAATCTGATTCATTCAGGAAAAAGTCAGGGAATTTTAAGGTCTCACATTGTTGGCCTCCCTGATTGTGTAGATACGCGTATGCATGATGACAAAAACAAAGCGTCCTACTGAAAACGGACTGCTCGCACTGCCTTATCATGAGGCCTTCAGTATTCATCTGTTTTCATCTCATAGCCTGATTGCAGTCGGGAAATTCTATCAAATATCACAAATATTCGTATATTTTCAAGGAAAGAGACCGCTGGCTTAGGTTTATCCTGTACCTCAAAGATCGATCATGGCTACCAACTATAGTGTTCGCGTTCTCGAGGAAAAAATGCGACGAACTTGCTGACCTCCTGAAGGAAATCGACCTGACGACGGCAGAGGAAAAATTGTGTATCACGGTTTTCATACAGTCGCAAGTGGCCAAGTTGGACAAGGAAGACAGGAATCTGCCTCAGGTAATTTGCATCTACAGTACTCCCTCTGTAATCCGGCAGATATCGGACCAGAGCACTGCCGGATTACTGGACAATATAGAGAAAAACGCAGTTACCATTGAAAAATCAGTTTTAATTATCATACATTGTACTGTACAATGTAAAAAGGTAGAAAAATACATCATATAACTCGCGTTATTCCTTGGAAGTAGACGGCTAAAAATACTCATCAATAGTTTTTTGCCTTTTACTGTTGAGAGGCACATTGAGTACTTGTTCCTGTAACCTTCTTAAAACTAAGACATCGTTAGCAGAGACCATTTTCCTCGGCCTCTGCAATTGGCGCAGTAAACGAGGCGTTTTACTCATACACCAGTCCAAAGTCAAATCAAGTGTTGAGCTCATACTCGAATACAAAACGCCGGATTACTGGGAGTGCCCGAGAGCTGAGATGCCGGATTACAGAGGGAGTACTGTATATCAAAAACATTACGGTTTTTGTACAACTCTGTAAAAAAACTCAAATCGTTCCACCACGTCATCATAGGCTACAATTATATTCTAATTAGCGATCCTTATCCTTTACACGTTTTCTGTGCCTTCCAGATCCGGGTTTTGAGGAGCCACCTTATCAGGGGCATCGGCGTTCACCACAGCGGGATTCTACCTGTGTTGAAGGAAATCGTCGAGTTGCTTTTCCAGGAGGGCAAAGTCAAGGTACTGCTCGTAATAATTTCATTTTATTATTTTCAATAATGAACCTTTAGAATCGAGCACAACCCCCCCCCCCCCCCAACTTTTATAGTTTCGTTTTCAAGGTACGTAGAATCCGAAAATGGAATTAAAACATTTCTTTCCGTCCGCTGTACACTGTAATTCGCACTTTGCTTAGTTGCCATGAACAAAAATTAATTAAATTTGGTATATGGGTCCCGTTTGGGGTCTGGTTGGTCCACAAAGCTCGGCGTTACTGTCAGTCGTCTCTGTGGGGAGAAAAATAGGAGTTGACGTATCCATTAAGGCCCTGGAAAGCTTCGTCAACATGATCATGAATGAAACGGTTTACATGCAGCCCGTGTATCATTGCTAGGGAGCACCTGATTATTATAACGGGTGGCTGTATGAAGTCGAGTTTGTTGTTCTGTGATATTATTTCCTCTGAATAATGACGGTTATTTAGGATATTGTTGATAGTTACTTCAAGTAACTTGAACAATCAACCATGAATAGCAACAAGTAACGGTAGAATTCTTGAATCCACCTTATATTTATGAAACAGCGCGAAAGGGTCTTCTATACAGGTAAATCAATAGTTGCAGTTACTACAAATTTTGGACCTGTTGCCACATTGTAAGATAATAATAAAAAGTATAAAGTACCTACCTGTTACTGTATTCCAGCTGCTTCTTGCCACGGAGACGTTCGCCATGGGTGTGAACATGCCGGCTCGCACTGTTGTTTTCTATTCAATCATGAAGTTCGACGGGGGTGAAAAGCGGTTTCTACTTCCAGCAGAGTACATCCAGATGGCGGGACGAGCCGGTCGACGTGGGGAGGACCCCGAGGGCAACGTCATCATCGCTTACCACCCGAGAGATACCGTCAGATCGATAGAGATCATAGAAGCCATGATGACAGGTTAAAAATAAACATGAGTTTAAAAAAAAAAGTTACCGCACAACTATATGATCAAATCTTCAAAGTTAGTGACTCCAAGATAAAATTCAAATTTGATCCTTTTGATGAGAAATTTGATTTTAGCAATTTTTAAAGATTTAAGCGGTTTTTGGACCCTAAAAAACTCAAATTTGATATCGAATATTTCTGTACTCAATTTTTGTTGGAATCTAAAGGTGGATTCATAAATGGGGTCGTCCACTGGCAGCGTACTCGAGCGGCGCGGCGCTTTGCGCTACACAAGGGGCAACGAGCGAAACACGCTTCAGATCCAACTACATTGAGTTATATGTGGTATCGTCCACTGGAAGCATGTTCTAGCGGGCGGCTACGGGCGTACACGAGCGGGAACGCGCTACGAGCGGCAGATCCAAAAAAAGTTGGATCTGCCGCTCGTACCTGCTCGCAGCTCGTCCAATACCATTGTTGTCAGTATCGCTCTCCTACCGGTTTTGGTAGGAATTCCACGTAAATGAACATTGGATTCGCTAACGGATGGTTCATCGGAACACCTACCTTCCATTTCAATCGTATCCCTGGTCATTTCGAGTCACTTCACGCGCAGGCCCCGTTTTGAGTAGGTGAAAATTACCCTCTGGGCAGAAAATGGATCATAACACTAATAAAACGGAAAATAATCGAAAAATTTGTTAGGGTCAGCCTCTAGTTAATGGTGAAGGCGGTGAAACTCCCCGAAAGATTCCTTTTTTGGAGAGGATCGGGTCCACCCAACATGGTCTTTGATCCAACATCCGTCTTCGCAAATGGTTGCTGCTTTCGAGGAAATAGAATTCCTCTGGGTCCATGACGAATAAAAAGGAACAGATCACGTTTTTATCGAATACACTAGAAAACAAACTGAAGCCCGGCGCGCGAAGGCGCTTGAAGTGGACGACCCCTGTCGCTCGTAGCCGCTTGTGTCACGTGTAGCGCCGCGCCGCGTAAATACGCTTCCAGTGGATGACCACCCTAATACTCTGTAACGGATTTGTGTCTAGACATTTTGTTATACTTTAATGTAGGTGCTAAAAATGTTAGACCCATTGCAAATATACCCTTCACGGTTTCCAGGTTCTCCGCAAACTTTGACGTCACAATTCCGAGTCTCATACCGCATGATACTGAGAACCCTTACGGCCCGTTCCCATATAACGGCGGAAAACATGATGAAACGAAGCTACCACGAAAACACCGAACAGAACAAATACTTCCTGCTTGAGTAAGTGACGCAACAAGCGGCCGAACGCCGGATTTTCGTAGGCTGGAAATTTCCTGTATATTTGTAATTTGAACAGTTTTAAACAGTGAACTTGAACGAATCTGCTCATTTCAGGGACCATTTGAGGTTGGCCAAGGATATGGAAAATAAACAAGGAACCGTCATCAACAGTCTGTATTCGAAAGACTATGTCACTCAGATGCGTGAAATGTACAACAAAATTGATGAATATCTGACGTTGTGGTCTGAACTTAGGGTAAGCATCAACTGTATAATTACATAATTACACTTCCACAGTTAGTTCAGTCAATATGCCTAGTAAAAGTCAATACAAATGGCATTGCTCAGATGCCTCCTTCGATCCTAGTGGAAAGTGAGGAAACTACTACATGGATTTACTTACCTGATTTGGTACTGCTGGTACTACTTTTCCTGACTTGGCAATGGAACGTATCGCAATCACCTTGAAACATGTTTTTCTGGAAATCACCCAGTTTAAGAGGTAACGGCTAGAATCGAGGCGGGAAATTGTTGTTTCTGGGTTCTCTGTAAGATTTTCAAGTTATATGCCTTCTCCAGAAGCGCCTTGGCGAGGCTTTACAAAATTTCGTCCGATAGTTCTGTACAGTTGAGAGGGAAAGAAAAGTACCCTGACGAATTTACAGTCCATTGTTTGATGTTCAGTAACATAGCTAGCAAATAAGAACAAAACGAGGCACTACGGGAGTTTTATTACTAGCCAGATATCATGAAGGCACCTTCTTGATGCAGTTCACGATGCCTGGTGGGTTGGGTACACTGGGTGAATGGATCCCGGTAGCGTCCCGCATATGCTCCTTTACGGACTCCCACGTGGAAGCAAAAGAGGCAGACTGCGTATAAGGTCCTGCATAGACGGCAAACTCGAACGAGCGATGCGACGGGCCGTGTGGGGGGACGAAAATCAGGCAACCAAACCATGTAAAGTAGTGGAAGTGTCCCGCGTGGAGTCATACGCCCATGCCGGCGGCGTTCCCCGCATCATTTGTTTGCCCGTTGAGGTGTGACTGGGGAGCAACCAACTCCGCCAGGATGATAATATTGCGTTTGGTCAAAGATGCCAACTCCGCCAGAGTTGTTATTGTGTCCGTGAATGAGGCTACCATCTCCGCCAGTGATTAGGCGTCGTGAAAATTAGAAGAACCACCGGTGATAGACGAGGAAGAAGATGGCCATAAGAGGGGGTTTGTTTGAGAACTGCAGAGACTAGGAACTGCTAGAGGACGAGGTTCAAAAATGAGGCTCGAAGACGAGAGGATAAGAGATGATTTTAGTTAGTATCGTCTTCTTAGTCGTATGTATATCGTCGTATATCGTCATGGAACGTCCAGTCGAAGTAATTACATCCCAACGCGGTCGTGAAATAGTTGTTTTTGAAGGCCACAAATTTCATAAATGTAACTTCGTGTCAAGTTTATGTGCGTTCAGGTGGCGTTGTGTTCAAAAAATGTGTCGAGCGACATTGTACTTAAGTGAGAATTTGAAGGACATCGTGAAAAATGACTGCAGGCACACTCACAAGCCCATGACCGACAGACAAATTGTGAGAGAAAAAAGTATCGAATTCTGTTAAAAGAAAAGCCCTCGACGATTTCTCAGACCCACCTGCTAAACTCGTTCGCACGGAAATGGTGAATTCTGATGCTGTGCTGTCAAAGGCAAATTTATATTATACTTATGCGACGTTTATATTCTCGGCTACATTTCTTCACCACTTTCCTTATTCCTGAACCTGGCGGAGTAGAACACTGGCGGACTTGGTGTAGCGACTAGGAGGGGGATTTATCGACGCAGGCGGAGTTGGACGTGTTCCTGGCGGAGTTGGCACAACCCCGTTTGACTTTCAAGCCAGCCTGATTTCGCCATGTGGCAAACGAGTGAACTACTCTTTGTTTCTCTTGTGGTTCCGTTGGTTAAGGTTATTTTCGAAGTTTTGTGTATTTTTGTTGATTTTTTATATTATTTTTTTGTTATAGAGCTTTAATAACAGAAGGTTCTATGGCTGAAATATTCATTCAAATGTATAAATAATCATTTTAATGGAGCAGAAATTTTAGTAAATAGAAGAATCCAGTGGGGATATCTTTGCCATCGCCTCCATCTATAAATCCATTCATTCATTCATCCATTCATATCAGACCATCTATAAATTCAAAAAGCTCTGAAACGCTAAATGTGAGTGTCAATTTTGATTTTGAAGGACATCCATTTTTTTTTTTCAAAAGTGGTCACAATCACAAGGCTTTCGCAACCTTTGTTGACGGGGAAGCAATAAATAAATTCGGTACTAAGTAGCATTTAAATTAAAGTTTCTAACGATAAAAAATGTGTCTTACCTTTACAACTATGTATGCAACTTTTTGATAAGTTGAGTATTAAGCATAGTTGATAGAATTAAATAAACTAATTACCTACCAAATGGTGGCCATGCGTCTCCCGTTGCAACTAAATTTTGTTGGCGGGATTTATTTGTTGCCTCCCGTCCTCGGCCAAACACTCCCAACGTCATGGCTGATTTTTCCAAAAATAAATAATCGGCAATAATCTCTGCTCGAAAAATTGACGAGTTATCGGGAAAAATACGCTCGTCACTCGGAGGAACATAACATGACAAGACAGCAAATATTCGTGCGGTCTGTTGTTTCCTCATGGAACAGTGGTCCGGCCACCACACGAGATTCGCTTGTTCGTCTATGCCGTTCGGTCGCTTTGTTGGTATACGCCCCAGCACATGGAGACATAGCCTGAGATGGGTTGATGACGTGGTGGCTGACCTGAGGTGCCTCAGTCCGGAGATGTAGGTAGGCTGCAATGGGCACGGATGAGTGGCGGCAGGTAATTGAATAGGCCCAGGCCAGACAGAATGGCATGTATCGGCTTCCTTACTGAAACATTACCAAATCCTGCTTACCTCAGTGTTCCACTGGTTTCGTCTTGGTGTGAAGTGGGCCACTGGTGATTACAGAGCAAGAATTGACATTCCCACTGCCATCCATCGATATCATTGAGAAAAGCTCCAAATTCTTTGCTGAGGGTAAATCTTTGCATTCCCAATAAATCGGAGTATGAGGTAAACTGCTGTTTCTGTTAAACCTGCAGAATCATGTCAAACAGCTCACATGAATAGTGAATATTTAAAAAAATATTATTTTCAGTAATGAACCTTTGGAATCGAGCATGAAAAAAAAAATTATAATAACCCCCCCCCCCCTCAAAATTTGATGGTTTCCGTTTCAAGGTATGTAGAATCCGAAAGTACAATAAAAAAAGTTCTTTCTGTCCGCCGTACGCCGTAATTTGCACTTTGCTTTGTTACCATGAACCAAAATTGATGAAATTTGGTTTTTAGGATCATTTGGGGTCTAGTTGGTCCTCGAAGCTCTGCGTTTCTGTCAATCATCTCTAAGGGGTGAAAAATAGGGGTTGAAATCTCCAGGACACCGTTACCTCGAATTTTTTCACGTTTTTAAATAGTTCTTTATGAGACCATCTGGAGAATTGCACGTCCAGCCGTTTGTTCACAGTAAGGCACCAAAGTTTGCACCGACAGGCTTCATAAACAGGAGGATGAATCAAATTGTATACATTCAGCCCAGATGTTGCTAGGGATGCCGCAACAATCTTGTACCCAATATTGGGAATGGGAGTTTAATTTGCAAATTAAATTTAATTTACTTTAATATTGGGGGGTTGTTCATAGTTTCCAATGGTTTTCAATAGATAGGTCAGTTGGAATTGAATTTCAATTGGAATTTGATTTTAATTGGAATTGGATTTCAATTGGAATTGGATTTTAATCAATCAGTTTATTGGAATTCAGTGGTTTTCAGTGGATTCCCGACAATGATCTACGCAGAAGGGGCATCTATACAGGTAAATAATAAACCATTGTGTAATAATTTGCAGCGTTTTCTGATTTGTTATTCAGGACGCTGAATCCACGACGACCAAGTTCCTCAAAGAAGTTCAAGTGGGAAAGCTCATAAAATTCCGTTTCGGTCCAATACCAGCTGCTATTGGTGTCGTAATGAGAGTCGCCAAGAAACCTTTGGAGTTTCTAGTGATGGGGCTCAGGAATTTCGACCGCAACGCCATCTTGGAACCGCAGCCAGAAGTATGTTTCGACAGGTTTTACTGTGAGATTAGAAAAAAATACGTACATTTCGAGCCTGTAGTGAATAAGGTGGGTTTGAACTCGAAAACATCGCAGCAGCTTTCTGTTCAGGCCAAAATACTCGTAACTTGATAACCACTGCGGGAACTGTCCACATAGACGGCTTCCAAGACCATTTTGCCCATCAGCAAACAGGTCGTTAGAATTCGCCATAAATTAATTTTATAACCAAAAAAGTTCACGTATTTCGTAAAACTACTGGTGAGATCATAGCTGATTCATTAGCACCTGGAACAGGAAATCATTTGTTGAAACACCCATTTTCATGTTGATCGGATTCCCTAGTTCCAATAGCTTTGTTCGTGCTGTCCCCTCGGGGCTAGCTCTGAGCAAGTTCAGTGTTCACTTGTATCGAACTGGCTTGGTGTAGGGTGAGCTCTGAACACGCTCACTCCGAGCAGAATGAGCCTGGAGTTTGTTTGGAGCACAGGCAGCTCGAACGGGTCGAGGGTGCACACGCGGAAGAGCAGTGCTCAGCTACCCCTCGTCTTCTCAGAGCAGCTTGGAGGGGGCCCACTGGCCAGCACGAACACAGAATCATCTGCCACGGGACAGCACGAACACCGGACCAATTGGCTCGGAGCTCACCCTGGGTCTGCACGAACAGCGAATCTGCCTCACCCTTATTGCACAAGTGCACATGCCCGGTTCGCTCTGAGGGACTGCACGAACAAAGCTAATGTTTTACATGTCTGGCATGTAACGTTCCTCCTTCTTCCGTAAACGTTTGGAGCATTGATTTTTGTTATATTTCCAGATCCATGACGCAGTACGTTGGTTCGAATTCCTCTCCATGTTACCCTACCCCAAGGTGAAAAATTCAGACGATGAACTCGACATGAGGCTCCTAACCTACAAAATCAAAGTCTCGGACATCCTCGAGATCTACAAAGACTCTTCTTGCGTGACAGAAGAGAATGCCCCGCTGTTGATAACCAACGCTCAACATGCCAACATCGGTGGCAGGTATTGTCTCGGCCCTTCTGGGTTTTCTTAGTTTGCCTTCAACGTCGTATTTTGAAGCATCAAGTTTTCTGTATCGGTTAGTTTTGTGATTAAGTTGCTTTCAGTATTTCAGTTCAGTGAACATTAGAATGTTCCTGTTTGATTTTAATTAAACGTCGTAGTCTTAGTTGAACTGCAATTTAATTTTGTTTGACTGTTAATCGAGATCTGTTGTTTTCGCACGTTGATTTCATTTGTTTCACATTTGATTCAGTTCTAATTGATTTTCGCCAGTGACACTCAGCCTTTGTCACAGCATACCTTTATCTGGAAATGTCCGGGGATCAAGTTCATTAGAAAACAATGTTCTTTGCTAGGCTGTTCAATAACCTAGCCTATTCAATAATTGCCGGAGTTCTGAACGTTCAAAATTCAGGGGCCTTTGGCCCAACTGCAAAAATTTTGTTGGGGTTTATCAATAAAACAAGTGGAAACAGTATTTGAGTACTATAAACAGCTCAGGCAAACTAGACTTGCCTGCAAACAAGTCATGTAAAACTGGATATGATTGGGCATCCCAAATAACAGTAATATGGCAACTGCGAAACTGTAACAACTGCGAAATGTTGGCGTTTTGGTTGATTTACACCTACAGCAAAAAAATTTTCGAACACCCTCAAAATTTTTTCTTTTACGTTTCAAGGTGTGGAGATTCCAAAACTGGGATGTCCGTATACCGTATCATCCATATCTACTTTATTTTCGGTCTAAAAAATTCGTTTTTTCGCACACAGGTTCCATTTGGGCCCTAGTTGTGTCCCGAAACTTTGCAGCCCAATTTGGAATATTCCGAATGGGTGCAAAATGAGTTATTTTTAACGTTTTAGTGAACTTGGGCTTGTGAGGTATCATTTTCGATGGTTTTTTTAGGGTGAGGAGATCAAGTATGAAGTTGATTTTGACCACTGAGTGAAGGATTGAGGTTCTAACGAATTTTCATCTCCCAAAATTCATTTTTTATGTGTAAAAAAACCTGGGAAATTGTCTGAAATCACCATAAATTTTTATAATAACACGGGAACTGGTATTAATAAATAGGTGAACAAGACAATTAAATGGCACTATCAATTATCAAAGATAATTTTTCAAAAAAAGGAGCCTAATTCGAGTTTTTGGGGGCCAAAATTGGTAGATACCATTATAAAATAGCTATTTCAATTATTGCACACATGTAAAACAATAAATGAACAGCCAACATTTCTGTAGATATTCCAATAGAATAGTAAACCCATGTGGCGAGCAGCTTTTTTCTTCTTCAGTTGTTTGCTTATAATAACATCTAACTTTTTACAGAAACTGCACTCCTACTAGAATTAAAGAACATTAAATTCTGCGTCCTATGACCTCCTTAAACATTAAATTTGGTCCAGCAGTTTGGTCAGAATCAGCAGTCAAAAATAGCCTAATTTTTTCCATTTTGACCAAAAAGAACGTGTGTTATGCTCAGTTTTACACGCATGTGATTATAAAACGCTTATTCCAAAGTGAATGGAACGAACAATGTCATACTTAACTAAACTTGTATATCATCGAATTCTGCGTCGTTCAGGATTTTGATGAAATATTCAGCTTTAAATTTTAAATTGAATATTTTCATAAAAATAGGGTGCTCTGAAAAGGGACATTTTCTGTTTGTAAAGGGTGATGTGGTTTGGCCCGTCCGAGCATGAAAACCTCATCAATCAATGAATAATGGTGCTTTTTGGAAATTGCTTTTCCTAACAAATCCAGTAGTATATAATAAAATGTTTATTATTATTTAAATTTGCCCGATCATGAATGATGTAGAATTATACCACTTTGAGGAGCTCGGCGGGTGGGGAGGGGGGGACCTTCTGAACCCCTTCAAGTACCTTACTTTATCCAGAATTCCAGTAAACCTCAATCCCTTACCACCAGCCACTGTACTTGGAAACCATTTTTCGGCTTACTACATTTGGGTTTGTATTAGAATTCGTAGTTATGTTATTTTTTTAAAAATTGTGAATATTTGGTTACGTCACTGGTGGATACTCTTTAGATTTGATCCATGACTTGCTGGAGACAGTAGTATCCATGTATCTGCTATAATTTTGTGCTCACCCATATGGGTTAACACGCAGAGTTATGCCGTATGCCACTTCCCCAATTATTTAATTTTGTGTTTTCTTCTTCTTTTGATTGAAAACTTCATTTTTGTATTTTCATATCAATTTCAACAGGTCCCATGGATTTCCGAGTGAAAGGGGAACTGTTGTTGTTGAAGATTCTTGTGGACATCCTCTGAACCTTTATTGTATGCCCTACCCTTCCCCTCGAAACCTGCCTCCTTTCAATCCTGGAATCCAAGCGAACGTGGCTGGCGGAAAATTTTCCAATTTATCCCAAACTAGTCATATCCAAATGAAGGATTTTCCACGTAGAGCCCAACCCTCAAGTCCTACCTCACCTGGGAACCAGGGTTCCATCGTTGGTGTAACAATTAACAATCAGCACCATCAGAGAGAATTGACGGCTGGGAATTCGCTTTATAATAATCCCTTGTTTTACCAGTTGGCGTCACGCGAACCTTCTGACTCTACAGCTAATACCAAGGTATATGCTGCTATCGATGTACCAAGATTTGAAAGGTCTCAATCAGTACCTGGCGTGAATCAGCCTGTTTCTCATCAGCATCCGTTGGTTGGGCCACCGTTGATGTATCGTTCAGCCTTGCCTCCTCGTTTCCCTGGTGTTTTATCTAGTCCGATGTATCGCCCTGATTTCAACAGGCATAGTGAGATGTGGAACGTATCACCGCACAACGTTCCTTCGTCGTACAGGCATAATCACAGTGTGCCTTACGTCTCCCAAACCAGTCATCATTTTCATAAACCAAACCTGAATTTGGCGCCTACTCCTGTTGGTAGTTTCCACAACCAACATCATCCAGGATTTCAATTCATCAGTCCGAATCTTCAGCAAGGTTATTCAAATCATGGGAATAAGGCAGTCTGCAGGCCTCCTTTGTTGGAAAACGAGATGGAGTTTCCCAAGTTGGGCTCACGCCTTGGGAAAGACAAGAAATGTACTGTAGGACCCCAAAAGCCAGATGCCTCAGCTGACTCAGTTGGTTCCTTCAAGCATTTGTCACCTGAGCTCAGTCAAGAGCGTGAACAATTTACCAACAGTACGCGTGATAAGCAGTTGAGACATTTTGGCAGTAATAACAACACCAAAATGCCTGAAAGTAGCGATTTACTGCGTCAAAATTCTTGTCCTGGTTCTGTGGAAGATTTTTCTTTTACGGATGGTATTTTGGAAAAGGCAGCTCGGAGCTGCGGTGTTAGCTCGTCGCAGTCGACAATCGTTCGGCCTGATGTGCAAGCGTGCGGTCCGTATCCGGGCATCCAACCGTTTCCACTCGTGCTGGCTTTGCCTCCGCAGCATGCGTCCCCTGCTTACCGCAGTCCCACGTTTCATCTTGCTCTTGGGCCGCACGGCATCGCCCAACCGACGGCTGGTTCCCAGGTGAGTAGGAATCCCCACAACGTACCGTCTCCGATCCCCGCGGCTTACTGTCCAAATTTCACGATTCCACACCCTGCGGCCCCCCGACCTTTCGGTCCTCCAAATCCGTTTTGGCGCCCCCCATTCCCATTGAACCCTGCCTTGGTGTATGATCCTAGACACATGTAAGTAACCCAGTAACGCTCCCCTCGCGTGTTTGCACGTCACGTCCACCGTGGGGTTTACATATGTGTAAAGACAGTCATTAAACCATCCTCTACCACCTCGACTCTACCACCTGCACTACTTTCAGGATTTGTCCCATTATTAAAATTCTCTATTCCAAATTACAGCTATTTCCAGCGTCCTTGACGACGAACTATCGAAGCCAAATTATTGAGCCCTACTTATAGAACAATTTGTTTTAATCCCCCCCCCCCCACCCTCGTGACATGGAAACACGTAGGTGTTTTCTATACTTTAATTACACTCCTTAACTCATTAATTTACCATTGCAGCATGACCAATAAATAATACTTTTCATGCGTTCTTCGGCTTCTAGTTATTGAATGCTTACCTTTCTTTAGTTTGGGCCTTTCTGTTTTATTTATGAACCTGTTTTATTTTTTGTAGTTCAACTGTTTGTTATGCTGAAAATCTGCTGTTTTATACCACTTTCGGTGAATTTATGCAATTTGTTGGCGATTGTAGGTATTGCCACAAATTTTTAGCGAATTTGGATCTCCCCAAATCTCGGATATGACCCACTTTTTTGGATACAGGACACTTAATAATATAAATTATAAACAATTTGTAATAAATATAAAGTTTATATCAATTTACAATGGTTGTTAGCAATTCTTAGCGAGTTTGAACGCACAATAACTCAAATACCCTCGAATGACCCACTTTTCTGCGTAAAAATATCTTACTGAAACAGTCTCTTCCTATCTTGATTCACCATTTCATACCACTTGGTTGATTTATACCTTTTTTGCGCGAATTCAGCTGTTGTTTAGCACATTTAAGAGATTTTTGACCCCCTCATTGATTCAAATACGACCCACTTTTAGTGTCATTATCGTTTTTTAGCAAATTTAAGCAACTTTTGACCCTCATTGACTCAAATACGACCCACTTTCAATATCATTATCGTCCTTTTTTTGCAAATTTAAGCGATTTTTGACCCTCATTGACCCAAATACGACCCACCTTTTGTTTTCGGTTGCATATTCGAACTCATCCTGTTCGCCATCAGTAACGTTTTGGCGAAAAATTGAATTTTCCTTCTCACAGCCAAGGTCAGATATCGTCCGAAGTGGCACATGAATACATAACATAGGTACTTATAAATTTTAACTAACTCAACCGTAATATTCAGAATGCTCTAAAACGAAAAAGAAATGAAAAGTTTTCAAAACTTCATTTATGTACCTACAGGAAACGTTGGACTCATTGCTTTAGCGTATTTTTGCTTCTAAAAAACCGCTCAGATTGTGGCTGAATCACCAAATATTTGTAAATTCGTGATAGCTATTTTTCTCCAAACGAAACTAGTGAAATTCAAGTTTTTGAGGGTAAAAAATACCTAGCCGATGGACAAAAAAAATCCTAAAACTTCCCAAATTTTACCATTCGCTCATATGGTCATACTGCATGATTGAAATGTTTCTCACCTCGTTTTCCACTCGGATCTTGTTCCAGGACCAAATCCGACAGGGACTTGGAAGGCATCTGTTACCAACTTCGCTTTTGCATCGGGCTGAAGCCCGTCGACGAGGCGGCTCTGGCGAAGGAGTGCGCCCTCGAGCTCTACGAGAACATGAAAATCAAGGAAAAGGAAATGAATGATTTCATCGAGAAGTTTTACGCCACGCGGACCCGGGAAGAATTCGTTGAATCGGTTAGTCCGACACCGAACGATCTTGAGAAACTGCTGGGAATCTGTAATTAAATAGGAAATTAAAGAGTAATTAGGAATAATAGGAAATTAAGTTAATAAATAGGAAATTTCTGAGGTCGCGTCCCACTTCGGGGCAATTTTTTTTCTGTTTTCTTTTAAATAAAACGCTACAGGGACTGTGTGAAGTAGCGAATTGAAGCAACTCAGTCATTCAAATTAATTGTACATCGTTGCCGATATATTGCAATTACAGATTTAATTCAGCCTTTTACAGATTTAATTCAACCTTTTACAAATTTATTTCAACCTTTTACAAATTCATTTAAACCTTTTGCAATTCTATTTCAACCTTTTACATATTCAGTTCAACTTTTTATAAATTCAGTTCACCTCTACACTGGAGGGGTGAATATGGAAAGTAGCTGATTGATTAGGAGAAAAGTTGTAAGTAGTAGGCTACTGGTAGATGGAAGGTACGTACATAACTACCTACCTAGGTGACCTCAGCGCCTTGCTAATTCAGCGTCTACTGTATGGTAGGGATGTCCGATACTTCAAAAGTATCGATACGATACTTTCAAAAAGTATCGATATTTTGAAGTATCTATACTTTTTGATACTTTTTCAAAAATGGGTGGAAATGTCGTTTTTGTTCTCTCTCCGTCAGAGTGACAGTGAATATTATATCACATCCCACGTTTTTACTTTATCTAAATTGGTATAATATAAAATACCATCGTCAGCCTATCGAAGGATTATTTCAGGATAATATTATAAAATGAACAATACAATTAATAACTTCTTTCTTATTTGAAACTTTTTTTGTTTGGGCGCTTGTTTTTCAAAGTTATTGACAAGACAAGGCATGACATTATTTCGTTATTTCGGCACAATCACATCAGAAAACAAGAAAGAACAAAGAAAATCCAACCAAAAAACTATTCAGTTAGGTTGGTTGGTTGCTTGGTTGGGTCAACATTTTGTTGGCCTTTCCTACTAAATGGAGGACAGCTGATTCTCACTGAGAGCTGGTGGTGGTGGTACTTCAACTTCCTTTAATTTGTTGAAGTGGTTGGTCTCCCAGCAATCTAGATAGAGGTACTGCCAACAGTACCTACACGTCGTACGTGTTGAAACTGATAAAATGTGAGGGTTTAAAAAAAAGTATCCGCTCCGTTACTGGGAAAAAAGTATCGATACTACGATATATATCAGGAAAAAAAAGTATCGATATGTATCGATACTTTCTTCAAAAAGTTTCGATACTTTTGGGACATCCCTACTGTGTGGTCGGAATCGCTTCTGTTTGCATGCCCTTGAAAGCGATAACTTTCTCATTAGTCGCTCTGTATTCCCTAAGCTAAAAGTTGTTTTTTTTTTCCTTCTCATGAGATCAGTTGAAGGGTTGGGTTGAGTTAAATTGGTGAATAGTTGAATTGAATTACTAAAACGTTGAATAGAATTTGAAAAAGGTTGAATAGAATTTGTGAAAGGTTTTTTAAATGAATTTCTAGAAGGTTGAAATAAATTTGTAAAAGGCTGAATTGACCAGCAGGTGCTTAAATTGACTTTGGTTCAAGCTACGGCAAATGCGTTTTGCTCTAAATCCATTTCTAGTATTCTAGTTCCATAATATATTTCACGTAGCGATGGGTCCAAAACGTTTAATACAGCCGGACCTCGATTTAGTGCAACTCCTGGGGTCTCAACCAACTGTTCAATAGAATGTTGGAGAATATAACTGAATAGAACGTTGGGGAAAACTGTAAAAAAAAGATATATAAAATAAAACAGAAAAGCAGTTTATTAAGCATTACGAAATTGTGAAATGTGAATTAGAACATATCAAAAATTATGCACGTATTAGGTACCAGGGCTTGAAAAACTACAGGACTACTTCGTCATAATTCGATAAATCTTGATCGGGCTTCCTGAAAACTAGTTAAATATGTAGGTACCTACTTACATCCAAAATTCTTTACACTACAGCAGAACCCTTGGGACTGGGACTTTGGTTCGTTAAATCGCGAAATTCGTGTAGACGAGGATATACTGTGTATATATATTATGTAGGTATGTATATACAGCATTTCCAAGTCAAATTCAACCTTTTCCACACAAAATTCAGCCTTTTCCAAACCAAATTCAACTTTTTCCATTACAAATTCAACTGTTTCCGAGTCAAATTCAAATTTGTCGGTTTCAAATTCAACTTTTTCCACTTCAAATTCAACCTTCCCCGACTTCAGCAAAAAAATATAAATTTTAATAAACTGAATTGTGAACCCCATTACTAACCTTTTGTTTCACTATTGAAGGCTTAAATTGAACAACACTGCAGTGGTTCAGTGCAGGTACTAGGTGTGTGTTCTTTATTTATTTATTTTTATTTTTTCATTAAAATTTAAAATTTTCCTTTTGCGAACCTTCAAGGAACATAACTTTTGCTTTTGCAAACTCTTCATGTTGAACGAAGAAAATAACTTCTTCGTGAGCCGTGACTTGACGTGAGACTACTTTGACTTCAACCTAACGCTGTCACCACTCAAGAAGAGGGTTAAGTCCTATTGGGATTGACTCTGGTTTCTTACAAAAGGAACAGTTCCAATCCCCTCAAAGAAGCAGTTCTCTGTTCAAGTGTTCCATGACGTCACTAGGGGCTTCGATTAGAATTTACTTATCATCACTATCTCTGAAACGGTAGCTCTACTGGCAGCTGTATGATATATTTATTGTGATTGCAGTTCGCAAAGATATTCAACTGGTTAGAAACAGTCAAAAAGAAGGATAAACTGCAGAAAGACGTGGCTGAGAAAACTATGACACTCTACCCAGAGTATTCCAAAAAAATTGAGATATTGGAGAAAATGAATTATGTCGCGAACGATTCAGGTAATTCGAATAAATTTAATTTTCAATTAAATCTTTTAATATGTATAATGTTTTACGTGTACTACTATTTGTGGTGTTTTTATAGTTCAAATGAAAGGTTACATGGCTGCCAGGATAAACAAGTGCGAGCTAGTAATTACAGAAATGCTCGTAAGGAACGTTATTAAAGATCTCACCCCCGAAGAGGTAAGTCCAACATGGGTATTTCATTCGGTTGAATCTCAACCTTCATGATAAATAAATAATAAAATATACCGCCGTGAAACATTTGCAGATGTATTATGATAGTGACATAATTGTAGTATCAGGTTGGCCGACCTGTAGTGACCTATTATAATCTTGTTAAAATATATTGAATCATGCATAATTATAGTTATGCATTATGGATAACATATAATTATATCCTATAATAAACCTTTGGAATCAACCAAAAACAAAGAATTTCCACCTGCCTTTAAAAAAAAATTCTTCATTTTTTGGCTTCAGGGCTAGCCTGTACAACCAAAATTGTACCATAAATTACAATAATTTGCATGATAAAACACTCTTCTATAGGTCTCCCACTAGAATAAGACGCTCCAGTGCTGAGCTCTAGCGGAGAAGTAGGTACTACTCCTTAAACCAAAATTTCCCAGCTGTTTCCTCTTTTTCCCTACTGAGTGGTAGCACTTTTCTCTGATGTACTTTTCTTCCCAGTTCCCACTGTTTTGAAAAAGTAATTGGGAATGACTATATTTTTCCTCTACTTTTTAAATTATTATAAAAATAATAAACTTACCTGTGTAAGGATGAAGGAACACAATACTATTCCATGGAAAGTGTGACACTACTTGCGTTAACCTTGGGACTGCGACAAAAACACTAGCTGTAGGGAAGCCGTTACTAATGAAATGGACAAGTGGTAAACAATGCAGTAAAATTTATTAGTAATTTCGTCATTTTATTAAAAATAGAAAATATGATTGATAATACATTCAATCAGAGTCATCATTGTCCCACCAGTCTTCTTCTTCTTCGGAACTTGTATCAGAAGTCTCGCCTAAATTCACAATAATATTGTCAATTTCCGTGTCTACTATGTGGTCGCTGGTCCAATACTTGTTCTCCACTGTTTTCACGTGCTCGCACACTTTTTTCCACTTCTCAGTCGAATATTCCGAGAATAATTGTTTCAACACCACTTCTTTTTGGCCAAGAGGTGTTCCGACAGAATCTCTTGCGAGCTGACCTTTAATGTCACCCCACACCAGTTCTATTGGATTCAGGTCGGGATGGTGGCCCTTCGCTTTAATAATCTCGTCAACCCTATACGTTTTCTCCGAAGGTATGTTTCTCACTAAGAGGAGGAGTTCTCCCTTTGTGCACTTTTCGTCAAAATCCACGTTATTTTGCGTCAACCAGGCTACAATGTCCTTCTTCAAACTTCCGGTGTTGGGCTTTTTGTTTACTTCCACACAATGATATTTCGCATTGTCCATTACCACTACGGAACCTGCTGGTAAATTCGGAAGGAACATTTCCGTGAGCCTCTTAGAAAAATTGCCGAAATTCATAGAGGTGTGGTAGTCCCCCGATCTCGATGATGACTTGAACACAAGAAGGGACTCTTTTACAAATCCCATCTCGCCTCCGCCGTGTACTATGATAAGTCTATTGCCCTTACCGATCTGTTTCACAGCTCCCAGCTGTGTTTCAGACTGCCAGCACGTAGAAACACCATGGGATGCCTGGACGTATGTTTCATCGAGGTATACGATGTTTTTACCTTGCGAGCGGTAGGATGTCATGGCACGTAGGTACCTAACCCTCCAGGCAGCTATTTCCGGCCGTTCGATCAACACCTTGCGATTGGATTGGCATTTTTTCCACTTGAAACCACACGAATGGATTCTTTTCCTTAAATATTCAGCACCGCAATCAAGAACTCCGTCACTTTTCAACGCACCAAGAATCGATCCCGTTCACGGTGTAGAATTCTCTTATTTTGTTTCTAATCGCCGCATCAGTGAAGTCGTCAGCCTCAACCCTTTTCTTGTGCTCTGTTACTTTTTTTGGCGTAGTAAACAAAGGGTTTGGGGATACTGCCGACAGTTGACGCCCTTCCTTCAAAATAACGGAGACTACTTTCGGCGATACTCCAGTTGCTTCGCTTGTCAAATCTTGGATGTTATACTTCGCTTTCTCTTCGTTCTTCTTTCTGATGAAAAATTGCGCTACGTTGTAGACAATTTCTCTTGCCTGACTTCGTAATGGCTTCCCACGAGCGATCCTGCTCTTCGAGTTCTCAGCAGAGCACGATGAACGCGCACTGTCCATCATGCTATCTTCAATCGCAGTACAAAAATGAAGAGGATGTGTGATGATGCTCACAGATTAAAAACTGAGGTTCGAAAATATGATACAGATTGAAAAAACTGAGGTTGAGAATCGAAACAGTCAAAACAGTAGTAATAGTAACCAAAACAAAATGTCAGCTACTAGAAAATCGAGGCAATGTTGCCAACTGAACAACGTGAAATTACCAACGGCCAAAGTAAGTGCAGGATGCCATGCTCTGCGTTTCCTTTCTTGGCCTCAAGAGCGCAGGGTCGGAGCGTCTTATTCTAGTGGGAGACCTATATAAGAAAATCAAGGGCCTTCCTTAATCGAAAAATGGAAAAAGAAAAAATAAAACTCCGTTTTTTAAAATCAGCTCTAAAAGTTCTTTATTCAATGCTGAATCGTTTGATACCAGTATTTTGAGGGTTGGGAGCAGCATAAGTTGTGTAAATTGCGCTCAAAGTTAGGTACTCGGCAGGCATATATCTGTTGTTTAGTGGCTCCCCCAGACCTCATAGTGTTAATAGTGCATTAATTGTTAATAGTTAATAGGCATAGTGGTCAATAGTGTTAATGGTGTGGTTTTGCGTTGGTGGTGTTATTATTATTAATTTCTCTTAATGAACAGAATTCGCAAAAAAAGGTGAGTTCGTAAAATTATTATTTCTTGAATGAAAAGTCGCTACAACGTAATATAAACTTCTGTTTATATTACTTTCCCATTTTTTGATGAAATTAGGTTCCATTCTGATAGTTTTGAGACCAACCTTACTCTCACAATATAATTATTTTTCTATGAGTTTTCAAAGTTTTGACAACAAGTGACGTCATTGCACGCCTCCCGCCTGGGCCCTTACCAAGTGTGACGTCACTTGTTGTCAAAACTGAAAGCTCGTAGAAAAAGAACTATTCATCGTAGGAGCGTGGGGTTCATTTAAAAATATAAATATAAGTCATGGGTACTCCTCTGTAGTTCTCTTCGGAGTTGAAGGGGGCCTTCTGCTAGTAAACCATTGGTAGAAGTAGATGTTGGTAAAGCCATACTCAATCTCAGAGTATTTTCACTCATCTCAAAGTGTAGACGAATCTTGCGTGCTTCTAACCTCAGTATTTATAATTTATGAAGGCTGTACTGTCTGTTATCGGCATGTCAAGGGCGTACTCAATAGTGATCTAGACAGAATGGTTATTCGGTCTGCAAATAGTCAACCGTTCCAGGATTTGCAGCCCAGATGGCTTCGTTAATGGCACCAGTTGTTGAGTGCAAAAAGAATCAGAATTTGTACAGTCCTGAAAAACAATTCATCCATTTCAAAAAATTCCACAAAGAAAGATACCAGACACGCATTTATTGTGCTATTGATCAACTTGTTTGACAGGTTGCCGGATTGATGTCTTTTATTGTATATCAATCTAAAATGAACCCCAAAAAAGACAAGGAAGAAGAAGAAGAGGACATGATCGCTAAGAGTCGACCCAACTTGAAAAAAGTTAGTTGGTTCGTATAAATTATTCTGGGTTATGATGAAATTTTCAGACTTGATCCTTTTGGGTATAAACTAGGTGTATGGATCCCATCCTCTCTATGTTGTTATGCTGTGAATATTCGGTGATGTCAAACTTCGATGAGGAATTTTCAAAGGGTGATAAGGGACTTTGTTGAAGATTTCAAACATTGATGAGCAACTTCTGTCAAATTTTTTTTTTTTTTTTTAATTATTCAGAACTCTTGGAAAAATGGTAGCTGCTTGAAGCTGCTTTCAAAAATAAGCTTTTTTTAAATTAAGGAGATTAAAAGTTAAAATGCGGCAAAAATGACGTATCAGGTCAGTTGACATGTGTTTGGCTATTGGCCCAAGGAGGTGGGGCGAAGCCTCTGTGGCGAAGGTTCTCAGTGCCACCAACAACCCAGCATTATAAATGGCAAACCTTCCCGGGAACCTCCAGGAACCTTTGCCGTGACCTTCACCTCGGTTTGATTTTGAGGACGTGTTTTTTAAATTTATTTATAGATTCATGGTTCAATCCGTCCATTGCGGTTCTGTACATCGTTTGAAGTGATGCGCTAGCGCTCTAAGCGGGATTTGAGTTGAACTACTCGGCAGTTTACCTGATACGCCATTTCTAGGGAGAACTCAAGAGTCAAATTTCATTATCGTTTTCTGCCCACACTTTCCGACATAATCACCTCATTATGTGCTAAATAACTTTTAATTTCCTTTATTGAACAGAATTAGGCCAAAAAATGTGAATTAGTAACCCACAAAAATTTCCCTTTGTCGACATCGAAATAATACTGTTTTGTATCATCCGAATGAAAAATATCGATATCAAACCAATTACTTCAGTGGATGTGGTTTCTACAGCCGCTGCTAAGGCGATTTCAAGACCAAACAGGTGATCTGTTTTGAAAATCTCCTGGGAGAGAGTCTCCCCCAGGAGCCAGTCTCATCCGATCTCTCCCGGGTTTGTATATTTTACTAAATAGCTCCCGTGATCTAACTCAACCCGTACTTGGAGTTTTTACTCACGAATCGATAATATGTATATATTTTTAATGAATAATCGACTTACCTCTGGGATAAAAACATACTTGGCCAAAATGAACGACAATGATCTAAATGACCGACGTGGTAGCAAATGAACAAAGGATGATAGACGGTCACTATCAAACAAATGAGAAAAAGACTCTCTCTTTCAGAAAAGACACCTAATTAGGTGTCTCTCAGAAAGAGATGCCAAGATGTCCGCCAACTCTATTCTAGAAGTAACTGAATAACCCATGGATACTATAACAATCTCTTTTCGAAAAGAGATGTCTCTTTTGTTTAGTGAATAGGCCCCCAGAATTCATCCCTAGATTTTATCAAAAATGTATATGTATATATATGGTTTTGTTTATGCGTCACCTCAGACGATATCTGTCCTCGGGTACATGATACAAATTCCTAGATTTCCAAAACCTTCGTATTGTCAAACAAAAGGTGGAGTTCGAAGGTAAGCAATTTTCCAAAATTCTAAGGGAGTCAAATTTGAGTTTCTAGAGGTCAAAAATCGGTAAAAACAGCTAAAGTTGTGAACAATTGATATAAAATCACTCAGAAGAAGAGGAGTCAGGAAGGAAGAGTCAGTAAAGACAGAAAAATACCATTTCAGTTGTTTTTCTTACAGAATAGGGATCAAGTTTGAATTTTTGGGCGTCAAAAATTGGTATTATGGGCTAAAATCAATATTAATTCACCTGACAGTGTGGGAGGTGATTCACGATGGAGGGGCTGTTTCGATGACAAAAATAGTGGGTCAAATTAGTCTCTGAAAGGTTCAAAAATCGGTAAAAATGGCTAGTAGTAGGTTTTGCGCTATATCATCTTTTTACACAATATTACTATTTTTACTACTAATATTGCTTTTTATTATTAGGTATTGCACTATTATTTCTTTGAAAATTCGCTCTCATAGCCATGTTGCATGAGTGGAACTTTTTTTTTCCCCAGGCAATCGAAAATACACTAGCGATTATCGGTGAGATCAAATTTGAAGAATTATGCGTTTTGGGAACGTACTCTGAAGAACTGGAAGACTTGACACCCGAAGCTTTCAGGCTCACTGATATCATGTATCAGTGGGCTTGCCAAAAAGTGAGCCATTAGTTTGACGTTGTAGCGGTTGAAGTTGTACAGCTAGTGTGCCTGCTTAAAGCTAGGTATCCACTTGTATCAAACTTCCGTACCGTAACTCCGTAGCATAACACCGTATCGTATCAAACAGGGAAAAAACGCCTGTATCATCACTGCGTTCCGTAACAATTCTGACCGATCCGTCATACACCGTGAAAATGTCCTCATTGCAACAAGTGGCTGCTGCTTACATTTTTATTCACTGCTTAACAAAAGAAGAATAAAAGACCCGCAAACCACCTCGTTGGTGGATGCTGAATGTTTGGCGGAACCGCGAATTGTACGGTGGGACGGGTCTCATGGCTGACATGAAATTTCAAAAATTTAGTAGGCTCTATAAAAATTTTACCCGAATGCATCCGAGCGATTTCGAGTTTTTGCTGCAACTGTTTGGTCCCAGAATTGCAAAAAGCGACACCACCTTTCGAAGAGCCCAAGAAAGCCCAGGAAAGGCTGGCGTCCATACGTTTTTTTGTCGAGAAGTCAGTACTTCACAAGCCTTCGATACACATTCAAGATATCCAAGCAGACCATAGGCAAGATCGTCGCCAATGTATGTCAAGCGATTGTGGATATGTTAATGGAAGATTACATGAAGGTAAGCGAATAGCTACCATTTTATTTGTAAGTATGTAAGATACAAAAGCATAAATTCAAAATTAATTTTTGGAGTTGACTTCAAAAAATTTATTTTAAACAAAAACTTGCGCAGAGGTAAAATTAGTGAAAGTTTCCGAACGTGAATGAAAATTATTTTTAGGGACATTCGTAGATTTCGATATAATCAGTCGACTGATGTTACGATACGGGAGGGCGCCCGGCCACGTCTCCACTATCCGAACCTCGTATGGTATCATTCCTTTGATGTGATGGGGGAAAACCGCCAATGGAGCGATCCGCCCCGAACCCGAACGAATAGGCGAAAATGATCGGGGCGTAACGTAATTTTAATTGATTTTTGTTACGCGAAGGAGTTACAGTACGGAAGTTTGATACCAGTGGATACCTGGCTTATCCGTCCGAAATATTGTTCAAGATGTCATCAAGTTGAAACATTGTTCTCTTTGTTACAAGTCGTTTGCCAAGGTCGTCAACATGGCCGAAGGTTTTCAAGAAGGGCGACTGGTGAGGTGGATCCAACAGCTCGTTGAGGCGCTCAATGAAATCGGATCTGCCGCCAGGGTAAGTCTCATATGGTTAATTAGGTATCTAATCAGTTTGTTATACTACAGTTGATTGCTATAATTTACATAAATTAATTAACAAGGGAGGCCATCATAAATAAGAAGCACACAAATCTGTTCTCCAAAGTCAAAATGTCTTCTTTTTCCCCCCAAAAAAATCATCAAATTTGGCTTATCCAAATTCTACCCGAGAAATTATGGTGGGTTACCCCATTTGAACGGATTTATTTGCTCGCATTTTGGTTCATAATTTCCCTTGTAATTTGACTCATTTCCACGTTTTTGTTCTCTTTTAGGTCATGGGTGACCCGGCGGTTCCTGAGAAAATCCAAGCTGCCATCAAATCGATTAAAAGGGGTATCGTTTTCTCTCCGTCCTTGTACACCACCCTCTGATATTTCCGTTCGGAAAACTGCAAGGAAGTTCAATATTTTGGCATTAGGTTACGTGAAAATATATTTTATACCAAATTTACTCGACGGTTTTGTTATCATTTTGTGCCACCTTTCGTTGCCGGAGAGGCTGTTACATGGACTCATGCCCAGGTGTGGCACACATAGCTTCCTCGTATCCGTGATTTCTGGGAACGACCTCGTCCTCGTGGTGGTAGTTTTCCATGAGTTTTTCTATGAGATGAAAAATACAAAATATCACTAAAATGTTCGTGTTGGCACGGGTTGCCAATCCTGCACATTTTTAAACATGGGGTTGATGGACTGCCGCTATAATGTAGTTTCACAGTATTTTTATGTTATTTTCTTTGGTTTTTATTGTTATTATTATTATTATTTATTTTTTTCTATGGAAAATGGACAGTAGGAACAATTGTTAAGGTATTGAGAGAGGGTTTCTAACTCATTCGCTGGAGTCCGAGTAATCTCACTATAAATTTAATAATAAATTCTGCCAGCCAGTAGGGCTAAAATTTGTGTTATAGGGATATTAATTCCCGCTGACCTGATTAATGGTGATTAAGGTTATCTATCAGGTTTGAGGAATGAGAACAAGTATTTGAGATTTAACCAGGAAACTTGTATTTCTCCTATAAAGGTTTAGGCGCAAAGTTCTAAGGGAGGATTCTTAGATTTACGAGTAGAATAGAAGGGTTGAACCGCAAGGGTAAGGGACTGATGGTTATTAGAATGGTAATCAAATGACTCACCCACGGAAAGGCTTCAGGGCAACTGATTTGCCCTAGGAGGTTCAGAAGAGGTGGAAGCCGAGGAACTGTTCCTTTAAGATCGAGATGTTCCAAGAAACCGTTCCCTTGACGATAATGTGCAGCTCACAAGGAAGTAATGTAGTTCTAAATAGTATACATTCACCTTAATTATGCTTTTTCAGGCGTGTTTCAAGAGTATATTCTTGCCTTGAATGGAGATAAGGACGGTAGTGAGCATAAGAAAATTAAGTCATTGTGATTTTAGATGGAACTCGGATATCACTTGCAAGTTATTCTTTACACGTCTTATTGATCATTGGATTTAATCTTTATTTCATTTTCCTTGGAAATACCTACTTCTCAGATCTCAAAGTAGAAGGCCTATTATTATAAGTAACTAAGAATCGGTTTTGGTGAAAAGATGTGAAACAGTTAAACCTACCTACTGAAAGGTTCATGATGGTTGTGAGTGGTTTGATTTGGACAAGGTGATCCTTTCGTTCCTGGGGTGTTTGATATTCGTCTGTTATCAATTTTAAAAAAAAATCTATTTGAAGAGGTCAACGCTTTGATTTCTAGTTGCTTTGTTCCTAAGTAACAATTAGTAATTTGCTGGTAAGTATATTATTTAAAAATGTGATATTTTAGAGCGAAATTATCGTTTCTGAGTGTTTCTTTATTATTAAACTTTACGTATCACCTTCAGACATGGCAGCACACTGCTGTTTCCAGCCATGATGGACCCAGCCAGTGGAACTTCACTGAACTGTAGTCAATGAATGTCAACAGCCGGGAGACGTTGGTCACGTAAGTACACACTAAACCTATCTACCTACTAAACCACTGCATTAAACATCGAAAAAACTCATTAAACTCAACTTACAATATAATAAACTCAACGACATTTAGTACAGCCTTCCGAAATTTCCCTTCCCTGAACTGCCGTCCATTTGTCGTTGATTTCAGCGCATGCACCAACAGAGGACAGTGAAGAAGAAGTCAAGGACTGTTTCTTTGGAGAGCTAGAAAGGGTGTGCGATGGCCTGCCAAGGTACGATGCAAAGATTATTCTGGGGGATTTTAATGCAAAAGTAGGCCGAGAGATAGGTTTCAAACCTACCATTGGGCTAGATAGCCTGCACGATGTGAGCAATGACAATGGTCTCCGACTTGTTGATTTTGCATCCGGCCGAGGGATGTGTGTAAGCAGCACGTTTTTCCCCCATAAATCCATCCATAAGCAGACCTGGGTCTCCCCTGATGGGTTCACGAGAAACCAAATTGATCATGTCTTAATTGACAAGAGACATGCTATAGACATTGCTGATGTGAGGTCTTTCAGAGGCGCAGATGCAGACTCGGACCATTTTATGGTGAGAGTCAAATATCGGCAGAGACTTGCAGTTAGGGCAAGGGGACCATCCCAGAGAACGGTGGCCTTCAATGTGGAAAAGCTGAAGGTGGAGACAGTCAAGGAGCAGTACCAAGCAGTAGTCTCAGAAAAATTGCACGCAAATGGCAATGCCCAGGATATAGAAACCCAGTGGTTACGGATAAAAAACGCTGTTAGGGCAGCAGCTGAACAAGTGCTTGGAACAGCAGACCCACCACGCCGGAATCCGTGGTTTGATGAGGAATGCGAGCTGGCCATCAAGGAGCGGAATGAGGCAAGGGAAAGGCTGCTTCAAAGAAGAACGCGGACAACACTGATGCGCTACCACCAGAAGAGAGCAGTCGTCAAAAGAGTTTGTAGGCGGAAGAAGAGGCTCTTTGAAACGTCGAAACTCGAGAGGCTGACAAGAGACTACCATGACGGTCGATCCAGGCGCTTTTTCCGGGGCGTTCGCAATGTGAAGGAAGGCTATAAGCCGCGCATGAAGTTCCTGAAGGATCCCCAGGGCAACCTCCTCAGTGAACTGCCGTCCAACCGCCATACCTTCCTTACCCCAATCAGTGAATTGAAAGCAGCAAAAAAACAAATCCTAAAGCCGCATTTACACTGCCTGAACATCCTCGAGCATCGAGTACTTGCGATCGTTGTTCACCGGTTTTCAACGAGCACGAATGTTGAAAATGAAGTGAGTTCCCCCACTGTTCACACTGCCCGAGCATTTCTGACGATCAGTTGTTTGTGAGCATTCGCTGTGAACAGATGGCACCCGGGTTGTCGAGAGTTGTGGTTACCGCTGCGTCAGTTCTGATTTTAGATCATCTAGAAAAGGGAAAGCGCAAAAGAAAAAGGCACCGCATGTGGGAGTCATCGTTTCTGCGGGGAAGAAATTATTCCTCATTGCTGAAGGATTTGAAGGAGGATGACTGTGGGCTCTTCAGCAATTTTAGTCGCATGTTGCATGAAGATTTCACCTTCATATTGCACAATATAGAAGGAATCATCTCCAAAACCGACTCCAACTTCCGCGAGAGCGTTCCTGCAGCAGTTCGGTTGGCAATAACGCTTCGATTTTTAGCGACTGGTGACTCGTATGGCAGCCTCATGTTCCTCTTCAGGGTTTCAAAGCCTACAATTTCGCTACTTGTTCCTGAAGTCTGTGTATGTTAAGGTAAGAACAAATTTTAAATTTCATTTTTGGAAATATATATTTTGAATAAGTAAGTACTTCAACAACTTGGCGGGAACTAGATTGGGCGAGCAAGGACACACCGAAGCGGCGTGTTTACACAGAGCGAGCGGCGAACGAGCATCCCTTTGATGATTCGCCGGAAAACCGGTATCAGGTGGATCAGCCCCGAGCACTAACGAGCCTTCGCGCGAACCTTGTTCGGCCCGATGCGTCTGTTTAGACTGCCCGAGCTTCGAACGAATGCTCACTCGAAACCCCTGTTCGCGACAAATGCTCGGGCAGTGTAAATGAGCCTTAAAGAAGAGCAATATTACTAATGCCTACCTTGACAACTGACGAAGGCAGCTAAAAGAAGAATCAGACACCTGTTTCTTGTCCGTTCCCGTTATTGTGGTTTATTATTTTCAATAATAAACCTTTGGACTCTACCACGGGGAAAAAATATTCTACCCCCTTCCCCCCTCCCCCTCAAAATGTCATGGCTTACGTTTCAAAAGACGTAGAATACGAATATCGAACAACAAAAATTTCCGTCCATCCGCCGTCAACGGCGTTTTCCTTAGTTCACATGAACCAAAATTCACTAAATTTGGTATACAGTGGGTCCCGTTTGGGCTCTAGTTATCCTCGAAGCCCGATGTTACTGTCACTCAATTCTAAGGGGTGAAAAATGGAGGTTGAAATATCTGGAGTAGGGTAGGCGGGGGCAAAGACCCGCATTTTTTGGTTTTACATTTTTTGAGGGAAGGGAAAAGCTTATTTTACTCAGCTCACGCATGGATTAGTCAGGTATGGGTGTTAGCTAAATGCCCATGATACTAGCAACCAGATTGAAGCAAAACGTAGTCGGAAATTCAAGTTTTTGTGGAAAAAATAAATGCGGGGCTTTGCCCCAAAAAATGGGGCAAATCCCCGCAGCGCGTGGCTTTGCCCCAATGTAAGATTTTGGGGAAAAATATAATGAAACGCATCAGTGAACTTCTCAAGTCAACTATATTTTGCGGAAACACAGTCTTGGCTCACTTCCTTACTTAAAATAATCGGTAGGTACCCTACAACTAAGAGGTGGGAAACCCACATTCAGACTTTTAAAATTATTTTCCCTTTGAAGTTTCAGGGATCTCTTATAAAACTAATCTCCCTCCGGCTTTCCTTGGTAGGTAGGAGAGCACAAAGACATGAATATAATTAGGAACTCAAGTAAAGACAGGTCAATTAGGAGCTTACTAGCTAATTAGTCAATGAGTTAGTTAGCTAATTAGTAAATGACATAGGATCATAGAAAATCTATAGGAATATAAAAATATGAGAAGTAGCTCCTCAAACATAACAAAAAAATACTTCTTTAAAAAATACAAAGCTAAAATGTAGTTGTACGTGGAAGACTGTAACTGTAAGACTGTTGTTAGTGGATGCTGAACTCCGACAAGTCTTCTGAGAAAGATATCATTTTGTGAAACCTGGCGGTATTGTTTTCTGTCGGTTTAGATAGTTTCATCACAATATCTTTATTCTCAACCAAAGCATCCTCATTCGTTTCTGAAAATTTGAAAGTATTCTGTAGTCTTTTATAAAACACAACTTCATACCCATCAGGGTAAACCTCAATTATTCTTGCAACGTAACGACGGAACGAATTTTTTGTTTTACCTAGACATCCCTCTTGCCAGTGGGAGCTACATGTTTTGACAGTTTATTCGGCACTGTCTGGACACCGGTCTCATCCATATTATAAATTTGCTGAGGACCAAATTCAAACTTTGCCACAACATTATGTAAATTCTCAAAATAGAGGGAAACGAGCCCTATTAAACCCCATTGTGCGAGCAACACTCGTCTTTCTTGGGACGCGCAATGACAGTCGGTGCTTGCGCATGAATTGGCGTGTGAAGTCCCTCCCTGCAAGTTTTGTGTTTTCATTGAATTGATTAGGAATATTGTTTTTCTGTGCAAATTGGCAAATAAGGACTCTGAGGGATTTTAGAGTTACTCCAAAATACCTTTTGTCCAGTTCGACACAATGGTTTACAAGTTCTTGTTCATGCTCAGGAGTAAACGTTGGTTTGAAGCGTCCAAGAATCCCTGGTGCTTTTCCATCACCACTATTATTGCTCTTCAATCTTGCTCTCAAAGTGGATTCATGAAAACCTATCTCGAGTGCTGCTTTTCGGATGGACAATCCTTCAGATATCAAATGGCGAGCTCTATTTAATTGGTCGTCAGTCATTGGCTGGTATGTTGTTTTCCTCTTGTAGTTCCTGCGGAAGAAATAACATTCGTTGATTATTACCTAAATGAAACAACAAAATAATGCAATTTATGATGATGAGTTAGTTTGTAAATCAATACAAGCTATTTAGACCTATATTTAACTGATTATTGTCTCTTACTGAACAAGGAATTTACCGCTGCAATAGGGGCAAGTCCCCGCACTTTTAGGGCTGCGTGGACTTGCCCCTTTAAGAGTGGGTGGCTTTGCCCCATTTTCACACTTCCAAAATGGCTATTCCCCCAACAATGTAAACGACTGATAAGAAGGGATTTGAAACAGGAATGTGCAGCTTAACAACAAGGCTCATCACTGCAAGTTTGACTTCGACAATAGCTCAACCCATCTTTGAAATAATTGACTTAGACCTTGAAGAAATATTACATGAAAACAGAGAAAAATAAACTTACCGCATTTTCTCGGTGAACGTTAATGCTATCACCTCGAGTTTTGGTGTGCAACTGAGGGGTGAGGGCAATCAAGACGAATCTGCTGCCTGGTGGCCAACATATCAGCTACGATAATTCTATCCAAAACCCCCCTGCGTGTCTTTGTCCCATGCGGGTCTTTGCCCCCACCTACCCTACCCCCTATCTTGGAAAATTGTATTTTGAGGTGTGGGTTTTTTCGCATTTTTAAATAGTTCAATTTTTTCTGAATTTTTGAGACCATCCGGAGCATTCTACCATGTTGCCATTAAATTGAATTTGCCCTAAACAGCAGCATGTATGCAGGCATCAACCTGGATTGGGAGCGCACATCACTTGCCTCGTACCCAAGTGACCTCAGTTGACTAGGGTTCGAATCCCAGCCGGGGCCAAAAAAAATTTTTTCACTCCACATCAACAATTTACCTTAGAACTACATCTGAATTTTGCCATTTTACATAGGTACTGGTTTTTATGAAACTAAATCCCGGGCCGGCTCCAGTACTCGATTTAGGGCTTTCCTTGGAGGAGGGGGGGGAGAGCACGCGGTAGGTACTGACCACAGAAGTAAACAGTGATCTACGCAGAAGGGATATCTATAAAGGTAAATAATTAACCGTTGTGTAATAATTTGCAGCGCTTTTGATTTCATCCTCGAAGCAGGAATAATAATCAACTAGTCCAACAATATCACTTTACTTCAAGAGATAACTTCTCCCCTCCGTTAACACCCAGACCACACTCCCATTCACGCTACTATACAGTCCCCACTTACAAAGCCATCTGTAGTTCTGTAGTAACTCATACCTACAATTACAAACACCCTTATACGTCATACCTGTTCAGCCACAACGAAAAACAGCAGCAAGCTAAATATACCAAGAAGACAAGAATAACGAAGAACTTTCCTCTACGCCTCGCGTGCCTTGAAAGCCGAAGGCACATAATGGAAGAATTACACACACACACACACGTTCCGGTTGTTGTTTTTGTTTATGTTGTACTTATTTGTATTCAGTGATGATTCTGACATGATTTTGGCCAGCTAAATATTCGATTGATTTGACTTTGTTGACAGATGAGGATGTAAGTATAGTTCCGTCACAAAATTTGTTGTATCGTTCATGCTACAAGTGCATATGAACGATTTCAACTGCACTTTGGAGTAGGTATCCTCATTTTCGGTGTGGGAAAACGTAAATTTTTTCGGGTATGAAAGAGTACACCTTCAGTTTCCCACTGTATTGCACTTTGTGAACATTTTCTCGGTAATGGAACGGATCATCAGACACATTCGTAATACAGTATAGGCCAGACTGGCCAAATTCATTCAGAGTGACCTACCTACCAGTCGGTTTAATACAGAACGAGAACTTCGGAGGGGAATATTCATAAGAGGACTGAAGCTAGGTTCACATGGAGACGCAATTCCGGCTATTCCGGACGGCACTCCGGCAGGGCTGTGCGTTCTGCAATTCTATTTGCCAACGCAAAATGGATTATTGCAACGCAGTGCCTTGGATACTATATCAAAATCTCCAGATATTTTACGCTGTCGGATCTGTTGCCGTATCTGCGCAGAGGTTACTGCGCACACCTCTCTTGTTTGGCTGATCGGCCATATTTTGCCGGTTATTGCGTTCCGGTTTGCCATCTGGAACTGCGTCACCATGTGAACCTAGCTTTAAGCTAGGTTCACGCAATTCTGGATGGCAAACCGGCACGGCAACGCATTTGCCGGAATTTTTGCCACAGAGTCGTTCACATGGCAGCGGAATCATAACAAAACGCAATCGCAAAAAACAAACAACTGCTCGAACTCGAAACCGCAAAATCAACCACATTTATGTCGAATTTAAATATGGCCGATCAGCCAAACAAGAGAGGTGTGCGCAGTAACCTCTGCGCAGATACGGCAACAGATCCGACAGCGGAAAATATCTAGAGGTTTTGATATAGTATCCAAGGCACTGCGTTGCAACAATCCATTTTGCGTTGGCCAATAGAATTGCAGAACGCATAGCCGTGCCAGACTACCGTCCGGAATTGCGTCTCCATGTGAACCTAGCTTAAGACTTCCACTCTCGGGTGGTATTCATTAATACGTAAATTGTTTGTTTGGCCCTAGAAACCCGACCCTCGGAGTGGATCCTATGATTTGAAATAATTGCGAATCTCCCTGGGATCCACAAAACCTAGTGCTGCTCCGAGGGTACCAGATACCGGCGCCACAGCCCTGCGAAATGCAGAAAACAGCTAATTTTGTGTTTCGTGTGTTGCAATATCAAGTAACTACCTATTATGTTCGTTAGACTGTCAATTTAATTCTTAGCACACTCCAAAATGCAAGAATTAGTATGAGTATAAAATTTCTAAAATTCATTAAAACTAAAAAAAATAGGTAACCCCTCTTGAAATTTATTGCTGTTAAAAATTCCGCTGTATGATGGTGCCAAAAATATTGTTGCTCGAAAAGCACAGGTATCAAAATCAAAATCCGATTTTTTCGATCTTAGGTGCTATATTTGAACTC
Source organism: Leptopterna dolabrata (assembly GCA_954871275.1). Taxonomy (NCBI): domain Eukaryota; kingdom Metazoa; phylum Arthropoda; class Insecta; order Hemiptera; family Miridae; genus Leptopterna; species Leptopterna dolabrata. Next base: position 18,069,209 of record OX940989.1, read on the forward strand.
GTGGAAATTTGGTCATGCAGCATGAACGGAACATTTTGGCGTCACAACGGCGCCAGGGAGTTGTGGAATGGCACTGCGAAGTGGAGAACAGCTAATTTTGGGTCTTACGATTTGAAATTTCGAGGGTACAAGCAGGGTTCACTTGGACGCGGAAATGCGGACTGTTTAAAGCAACCTAATTGGCTGTTGGTAAAGAGGGAGGTGGTATCTTTACGCAGGTTGGCTTTTGACGGGGATTGTAGAAATAAATAGAAATATCCTTCCGCAAGTCTGCATCAGCGCAATGGGCCACCACACAGCCTCTGTATCCTTCCAGCATGTTTTCTCGTCTGCCTATCGATCTCCGTAGGCTTTTGACCTCCGAATGGCGCCCTCTGACATTTGAACGGGACCCTCCGGAATGGCGGACTCTGCTCCCCCCTCCATCATTTTACGCAGTCTGCATTAAGCATTTCTGCACTCCATGTGAACCCTGCTTTACTCAGTGGGACGTCTGAATTCGTTGCATAGGTTTTGGTGCCTCTTGGCCCCTCGGAGCTGCATCGGACGTTTAAAATGCAAAAACAACTAATTCGAGTCAATATTTTATGCCATCCCTGACCCATATTGATGTTTCAGGGGTGACCGCCGTAACCCTGAAGTCCTTCCAGTATCGGAAGAAGAAGATGTTTTCGCTCATCTTGACGACGGTTTGGACTGTGGCAGCGACATCGACTTCGAGCCCGAAGAAATCGGAACGGAATGCCATAATAGCGAGTCGGAAGAGGAAATGGACTTGGCCTGTGAAGACGGTCATCCAGCAGGCAAACAGGATAACTTGGAGACGGAAAGTAGCGACTGTGATGTTCAGTTTTATGTTGGAAAAGATAGAAAAACTACATGGGCGAGGGAGGTTAGTGCTGTAAATATAGCGATAAAAGAAGAAGAAATGTCGCCCGGGCCTAAAGGGAATGCTCTGTGTTGTGTCAGTGAACTTGACTGTTTTTCTCAAATAATACCTCAAAAAATGATCTGTAGTATAGTGGAATACACGAATGCTTTCATCCAGGAAAAGAAAGATGCTCACCCCCTTAGTCGCGAGAGAGACTGGAAGTTGACAGACGTGGCCGAAATGATGGCGTTCATCGGAGCTCTGTTTCTGATGTCTACTAAACAGTGGAATAACAGCTTCACGCCAACGTCGGAATTTTTCGCATCGGACGGTACGGGACTCACGATACTCAGAGCCAACTTCAGCGAGACGAGGTTTCGGTTTCTGCAGCGAAACATCCGATTTGATGACGTGAGCACGAGAAACCTCCGTGTCGTTCACGATAAGCTGGCCCCCGTCCGGGAGCTGTTCTCCGATTTCGTCGTTAACTGTCAAAAATCCTACGAATTAGGCCGATTTGTGACTGTCGACGAGATGTTGGTTGGTTTCCGGGGGAAGTGCTCGTTTATCCACCAAATGGCCAACAAGCATTCGAAGTACGGTATAAAAATATACGCTGTGTGTGACGCCCGCACGTTTTACACGTATAACATGGAGATTTGCTGCACACCACAAACTGCAGGGCCGTTTGCTGTTTCGGACAATCCTTTAGATGTAGTCGTACGCCTGACAGAACCGATTCACCTTTCGAATAGAAACGTCACCGTCGACAACTACTTCGGAAGTTACGCCCTAGCTGATTTACTACTCGACAAGGGTTTGACGTGTATTGCGGCTCTTAAAAAGAACCAGAAAGAAATCCCTTCGAAATTCATTGTCGAAAACGCCCAACTGGCACCTGGTAAGTACATGTTTGGATCTCAGCACGATAAGACTTTGATTTCTATGGTTACTGGAGGGAAGAAAATTATGACAGTTCTATCCACCTTGCACAAAAATAACGTCGTCGACGAAGACACAGGAAAACCTTACCAAGCTGTGGATTACATGTCCACTAAAGGAACAGTGGAGGCTGTGGACAAGATTTGCGTCAGGTGTACCACTACAAGAAGAACGAGACGGTGGCCCGTAATAGTTTTTTACCGTCTGCTCGACATTGCCGGTATCAATTCGTTTGGAATTTTTCATGCGAATAACGGCGGTGTTATTAAAAGGAGGACGTACCTTTCTAACCTCGCTCTTGCTCTTATGGAACCGAATTTGAAGTACAGAGCGACCGTCCTCAACCTTCCGGCCGACCTGCAAGTTTTTCTGAAAAAGTACAAAACCCCCGAAGTTGAGGTTCTCATAAAAGTGGTCGGGAAACCCGGGACTTGTTTCCTTTGCGGTAAGAAGAAGAATATCAGGACGACAGTGACTTGTTACAAATGTGGGAAGTACGTGTGTAAAAAACATTCCGAAAGGGTCGTCACTTGCTATGGGTGTTCCGACGAACGTAAGGAAGTCGATGAGGAAGAAATGTGAACTCAGTGTTTTCTTAGTCCTAGCTAGGGATGACAACGATATATCGATAAATCGTGGGGTGATTCCAAAATTAATAAGAGCCATTTTCAAAAATGCATATCACCTGGAAAAAAGTTTTAAAAGAAAGACTTCAAAAAAGCTGTAAAAAAGTAAAGAATAATTTTTACAGTGAAAAAACGTGTACATAATTTGTTCAAAGCCAGTAAAACAAAATCTTTGAAGTCGGCGCCAAATTTCAACTAAAATGTATGAAAACCAAGGGATTAGGGATACCATATTATGACCGCTCTATAGCATTTCAAGGATCATACTTTGAAGGAGGTGACACTGAATTATAACTTTTTTCATTTAATAATATGTATTTTGGAAAATCACCCTCATTACTTTTGGAATGCACCTCGTATGTGTATGTATATATATGCATTTACTTGTTCTATCTTTCGATATTACCTCGTAGGGATATAATTAATACTTAATTATAATTCCTAAAAAGTATCAATTGCAATTTTTTCCATTCAAACCAGCTGAAATTATTCGAGATTCGGGGTTGAAAATTAGGTAAAACCTTCAACTCGTAATTAAACTCCTTGGTACATAAGTATCGTAATATCATGGAAATGAATCGTAATATCACAACTCGACTTCTTCCTACTTCCATTAGCCCAATCAAAATGGGGTTCCTGGCCTACATTATGCCCATAGAAGGAATTCTTTTTTAGACTTGTTTGAGGGTGTCGGGATGGTTTTACCGAACTCCTAATGAATAGGCGGTAAGCTAACATCAAGATAGTCTAAAAACTGAATTTTAAAAAAATTGAAATATCTACTTAATTAAAAATTTTAATCAAGTAGGTACCTAATTAAAAAACTTGAAATTTTAAATTGAATAGTTATTATGACATTCTTCATGTGGAATATCCGTTTTTTAGCTGCAGGCGTGCGAAACTGAGCATAGTACACTTTACATTCAAAATGGGAAAATTTGCCTAGTTTTGACTGCCGATACCTCGCCAAACCGCTGAACCAAATTTGATTTTAAGTCAATCGATCCGAGTTACGATATCGCTCTACAACTTTTACATTGCAACTTCTGTCGACTGATCATCAATTTTAAGGGATATTGTCGAGAGAAAAAAGTTAAAAATTTTTCAATTTTTAGACTATCCTAATGTTGGCTTACCTCGTATTCATTAGGATTGTCGGGTAAAACTATACCCATACACCCTCAAACAATTCTAGAATTCCTGACCTAAATTATTTAGGACCTTTATCATTCATCGTTTTGGTCTAAAATCGTCGTTCTCTTCCTCACACAGTTAGTGTCAAAAATTTGGAACACATTTGGGTCAAAATGTTGGACACAAATTTGGGTCACAATTTTGAAACACATTTGGGTCCTAGTTGTGCTCCGAAGCTCGGCCGCCCAATCGGAATACATCCAGGGATGTTATGGGGGGAAAATGGGTGTAAAAATGGGGTTTTCGAGGGATTTTTGAGGTTTTAGTGAACACGAGCTTGTGAGGTATCGTTTTCCATGTTTTTTAGGACGAGGAGACCGAATATGAAGTCGATTTTGACCAAAGAGGGGAAAATTGAGGTTCTAACAAAGTTTCGGCCTTGAATTTACGTTAAATTTTGGTCTAAAATCTTTGTTCTTCCTCACACAGTTAGGGTCAAAATTTTGGAACACATTTGGGTCCTAGTTGTGCTCCGAAGCTCGGCCGCCTAATCGGAATACATCCAGGGGTGTTATGGGGGGAAAACGGGTGTAAAAATAGGGTTTTTCTAGGGATTTTTGAGGTTTTAGTGAACATCAGCTTGTGAGGTATCGTTTTTCATGTTTTTTTAGGGCAAGAAGACCGAATATGAAGTCGATTTTGACTAAAGAGTGAAGAATTGAGGTTGTGATGAAGGTCCAGCTCCCAGTATTCATTTTTCATGGGTCAAAAACCTGGGAAAGTCTGAAATCACCGTAAGTTTGTATAATAACTAGAAGTAATATCAACAGATGAATCAAATACAATTAAGTGTCACTATCAATGATCAAAGATAATTTTTTTTAAATAGGAGCCAAATTCGTGTTTTTGATAAACAGTAAATGAACAGCCAACATTTCTGTTGGTCAAATAGAATAATAATTATATAGTAGGTAGCCAATATAATAATAAACCCATGTGACAAGGACCTTGCAGCGTTTTTTGTTGTTGTATAGTTGTGAAGAAGTACCTAGCAACTAAAAAAAATTTTAAACGAGGTAAATTTAGTGCTAGTACATATTGATAAAATTAAAAATGGTCCGCAAAGTATAATAATTTTGCTATTTGAAGCAGTATTGACAGCTCTACTTCGGAACCTTTCGTCAGTGTTTAGGTAATGATAATTAAGTTCGTTCCAGGTGGTGCCTACGTATGTCGACAACAGTTATATAAAATAATTTTGTACCTAGATCAGTCGTATTGCCCACTTCGGGTCTTCAGTTTCAAGAGCTGTCACAGCGGTAGAGGGACCTGATAATTACAATGTGGAATAAACAAACAAAAAACGCTGCGAAGTCCTTGTCACATGGGTTTACTATTCTATTGGACATACCTACAGAAATGTTGGCTGTTTATTTATTGTTTCTTTCGTGTGCAATAATATTGAAATAGCCATTTCTGGTGGTTTCCACCTACTTTGGCCCCCAAAAACACGAATTACGCTCCTGTTTTTTTCAACTCATCTTTTCATTGATAGTCCATTTAATTGTCTTGATTCAACTGTTGACACTTTTTCTAGCGTTATTATACAAACTGATGGTGATTTAAGACAATTTACCAGGTTTTTGACATAAAAAATGAATTTTGGGTGCTGAACCTTCGTTACAACCTCAATTCTCCACTCTTTGGTCAAAATCGACTTCATATTCGGTATTCTCGTCCTAAAAAACACCTCGAAAACTCATTTTATTAAAACACCAAAAAACCCTATTTTTACACCCATTTTTCGCCCATAACACACCTGGGTATATTCCGATTGGGCTGCAAAGTTGCGGGACACAACTAGGGCCCAAATGGAGCATGTGTGCGAAAGAACGAATTTTTAGACCGAAAATGAACGGTGGACGGCGGACAAACATTGTATTTTTGAATCTACGCACCTTGAAACGTTAGAAAAAATTTTGAGGGATGTATTAACATTTTTTTTGCAGAGCGAATACAATAGGTGTATTATTCACAGAATAATAAACCGAAAGAAACCTTTAAAACGAAGCTTTTTGTTCAAATTCTGAGCATCCTCAGGGACTCACATAAACCGCGGATAGCTGTGAAACCTACCATCCGTAAGACGGCTTACTACAAACGCTGCAAAGTCCTTGTCACGTGGGTTTATTATTCTACTGGACATACCTACAGAAATGTTGGCTGTTTATTTATTGTTTCTTTCATGTGAAATAATTGAAATAGCTATTTCTGGTGGTTTCCACCAATTTTGGCCCCCAAAACTTGAATTATGTACGCTCTTTTTTTTTCTTCAAATTATCTTTGATCATTGATAGTGCCATTTAATCGTCTTGATCCACGTGTTGACACTTTTTCTAGTGTCATTCTAAAAATTGATGGTGATTTCGGACGATTTCCCAGGTTTTGACTAATAAAAAATCAATTTTGGGAGCTGAACATCTGGTACAACCTCAATTTTTCACTCCTTGGTCAAAATCGACTTCATATTCGGTCTTCTCGTCCCAAAAACATGGAAAACGATACCTCAATAGCCCATGTTGCTAAAACGCAAAAAGTACCTATTTTCACTCATAACTCCCCTGGGTATATTCCGATCGGGCTGAAAAGTTTCGGGACACAACTAGGGCCCAAATGGAGCATGTGTGCGAAAGAACGCCTTTTTTAGACCGAAAATGAAGCCTGTAGACGTGATAAGGCGGACGGACACTGCATTTTGGTTTATTATTCTCTGAATAATACACCTATGTATTCGCTCAGCAAAAAATTTTTATAAAACCCCCTCAAAAATTTTTTTTTCCGTTTCAAAGTGCGTAGATTCCAAAAATGCAATGTCCGTCCGCCGTATCACGTCTACAGGCTTCATTTTCGGTCTAAAAAATTCGTTCTTTCGCACACATGCTCCATTTGAGCCCTAGTTGTGTCCCGAAACTTTTCAGCCCGATCGGGGCCCAGGGGTGTTATGAGTGAAAATGGGTATAAAAATAGGTAGGTACTTTTGTGTTTTTGTAACATGTTGGTAACAAGAGCTTCTGAGATATCGTTTTCCATGTTTTTGGGGACGAGAAGACCGAATATGAAGTCGGTTTTGACCAAAGAGTGGAAAATTGAGTTCTACCGAATGTTCAGCTCCCAAAATTGATTTTTTATGAGTCAAAAACCTGGGAAATCGTCTGAAATCACCATCAATTCGTAGAATGACACTAGAAAAAGTGTCAACACGTGGATCAAGACGATTAAATGGCACTACCAATGATCAAAGATAATTTGAAAAAAAAGAAGCGTACCTAATTCAAGTTTTGGGGGCCAAAATTGGTGGAAACCACCAGAAATAGCTATTTCAATTATTTTATATGAAAGAAACAATAAATAAACAGCCAACATTTCTGTAGGTATGTCCAATAGAATAATAAACCCATGTGACAAGGACTTTGCAGCGTTTTTGGAATCTACGCACCTTGAAACGTAAAAGAGAAAGTTTTGAGGGGGTGTTATAAAGATTTTTTGCTGAGCGAATACATAGGTGTATATTCACAGAATAACAAACCAAAAGGGGTCTTATACAATTCGATGAATTGATGACCCGATAATTCTCTTAGGAGAAGATGATGAGCTCCGTTTTATTGGCCCCATCCTGGTAGGTAATTGGTTTGACAGGAACTGTTTGTGGATTTCCCTGCCGCGAGAGCCGTCCAAGGACCCCGTCGTCACGAGCTTTCTCATTCCCCCACTTTCACCCCCCCCCCCCCATTATTGTACAAATTGATGGTGATTTAAGGCAATTTACCAGGTTTTTGACTCATAAAAAATGAATTTTGGGAGCTGAACCTTCGTTACAACCTCAATTCTCCACTCTGGTGAAAATCGACTTCATATTCGGTCCTTGTCCTAAAAAACCCTCAAAAACCCATTTTATTAAAACACCAAAAAACCCTATTTTTACACCCATAACACCCCTGGGTATATTCCGATCGGGCTGCAAAGTTGCGGGACACAACTAGGGCCCAAATGGAGCCTGTGTGCGAAAGAACGAATTTTCAGACCGAAAATGAACGGTGGACGGCGGACAAACATTGCATTTTTGAATCTACACACCTTGAAACGTTAAAGAAAAAATTTTGAGGGATGTATTAACTTTTTTTTTGCAGAGCGAATACAATAGGTGTATTATTCACAGAATAATAAACCGAAAGAAACCTTTAAAACGAAGCTTTTCGTTCAAATTCTGAGCATCCTCAGGGACTCACATAAACCGCGGATAGCTGTGAAACCTACCATCCGTAAGACGGCTTACTACAGAAGGTGTCTTACAAAATTCGATGAATTGATGACCCGATAATTCTCTTAGGAGAAGGTGATGAGCTCCGTTTTATTGGCCCCATCCTGGTAGGTAATTGGTTTGACAGGAACTGTTTGTGGATTTCCCTGCTGCGAGAGCCGTCCAAGGACCCCGTCGTCACGAGCTTTCTCATCCCCCCACTATCACCCCCCCCCCCCATTATTGTACAAATTGATGGTGATTTAAGGCAATTTACCAGGTTTTTGACTCATAAAAAATGAATTTTGGGAGCTGAACCTTCGTTACAACCTCAATTCTCCACTCTGGTGAAAATCGACTTCATATTCGGTCCTTGTCCTAAAAACCCCTCAAAAACCCATTTTATTAAAACACCAAAAAACCCTATTTTTACACCCATAACACCCCTGGGTATATTCCGATCGGGCCGCAAAGTTTCGGGACACAACTAGGGCCCAAATGGAGCCTGTGTGCGAAAGAACGAATTTTCAGACCGAAAATGAACGGTGGACGGCGGACAAACATTGTATTTTTGAATCTACGCACCTTGAAACGTTAAAGAAAAAATTTTGAGGGATGTATTAACTTTTTTTTGCAGAGCGAATATAATAGGTGTATTATTCACAGAATAATAAACCGAAAGAAACCTTTAAAACGAAGCTTTTCGTTCAAATTCTGAGCATCCTCAGGGACTCACATAAACCGCGGATAGCTGTGAAACCTACCATCCGTAAGACGGCTTACTACAGAAGGTGTCTTACAAAATTCGATGAATTGATGACCCGATAATTCTCTTAGGAGAAGGTGATGAGCTCCGTTTTATTGGCCCCATCCTGGTAGGTAATTGGTTTGACAGGAACTGTTTGTGGATTTCCCTGCTGCGAGAGCCGTCCAAGGACCCCGTCGTCACGAGCTTTCTCATCCCCCCACTATCACCCCCCCCCCCCATTATTGTACAAATTGATGGTGATTTAAGGCAATTTACCAGGTTTTTGACTCATAAAAAATGAATTTTGGGAGCTGAACCTTCGTTACAACCTCAATTCTCCACTCTGGTGAAAATCGACTTCATATTCGGTCCTTGTCCTAAAAACCCCTCAAAAACCCATTTTATTAAAACACCAAAAAACCCTATTTTTACACCCATAACACCCCTGGGTATATTCCGATCGGGCCGCAAAGTTTCGGGACACAACTAGGGCCCAAATGGAGCCTGTGTGCGAAAGAACGAATTTTCAGACCGAAAATGAACGGTGGACGGCGGACAAACATTGTATTTTTGAATCTACGCACCTTGAAACGTTAAAGAAAAAATTTTGAGGGATGTATTAACTTTTTTTTGCAGAGCGAATATAATAGGTGTATTATTCACAGAATAATAAACCGAAAGAAACCTTTAAAACGAAGCTTTTCGTTCAAATTCTGAGCATCCTCAGGGACTCACATAAACCGCGGATAGCTGTGAAACCTACCATCCGTAAGACGGCTTACTACAGAAGGTGTCTTACAAAATTCGATGAATTGATGACCCGATAATTCTCTTAGGAGAAGATGATGAGCTCCGTTTTATTGGCCCCATCCTGGTAGGTAATTGGTTTGACAGGAACTGTTTGTGGATTTCCCTGCTGCGAGAGCCGTCCAAGGACCCCGTCGTCACGAGCTTTCTCATCCCCCCACTATCGCCCCCCCCCCACCGCTATCGCCCCCCCCCCCCCCATCATTGCCCGGATGACTCATCGCATACCTGTCCCCACCGCCCACCTGTGCTCTCGAACGCCCCTGTCAGTAGTCAAAACCCGAGTTCCATCCGTTCACAAGTTCCCTTGTTGTTCTGTTCTTCTTCAGTCTTATCATGTTTCAGCGCTAAAGAAAAAAAGTAAGCAAACAAGATAACATTGTTCGTATTTTAAACAATCCCTTGTTGTTGGTGTATGATGACGTATAGGTACCTAATAAACAAACAGTCAATGTCGATGAAAACAATCTTGCGACAATTCACACCCCAACTTCTTCCCGTGCAGGTTGAACCGTTCACTTGGATAGGAACTGCAGTACCAGAACGCGAGGTTTCCAAGAGCTGATTTAGAATTTTGTTGAATGCCGTTTCCACAGTTCTCGTTAGGTGCACTCACGTAGGACCCCGTCTACAATGACTTTGGAGGTCACCTGTTCTGTGGTACCTACCTAACTATCCCCTCCATAGTTGAGCTAAAGTAACAGGTAGAACCAATTAATATTCCTAATGAATGAAATCATCTCCCCAGGACCTTCTGTCTACTTCATCTTTTAAGGGGCTCGTAAAAAATTTGACAAACTTGACGAGTTCGAAATAAAATTTAACAGTACCACATATGATTATGTCATTTGTTGTTTGTTTGACGTGTTTGTCAAACATCCTTCATGTTTGAAGTGTTCGAGAGGAATTCTGATTGGCTGTATGTTTGACAAACACACGTTCGAAGGTTTGTTTATACGCGAAAGCGAGATTTGTCAAATCGTAAATGAACAGGGTTGAGCTACTATTTTACTTACTACGATTATTACTGAGCTACGATTTACTTTTCTCTTTTCCGGTTGGGCATAACTTAATTACGTTCCTATTACCTATCAGTTTTTTCTTCTTCCCTAACGTTAATAATAATAATAAAAAATGAATATAAAAATCAACGCTTTACGCTGATACATTGTGATATGAATATGTCTCTTGGCACTGAGTCCTTTAGAACTCAGCCCCAAGGGGAGGAGCACATAAAGTCCTTTGGGTCCTTGCTTTGCTTATTTCAAACCGTGTACCTATCGAGAAACTTTATATGCTGCATGAAGCATATAAAATGCTACGATTCTGTGCAGGAGTCATCTTAGCTTTGCTGCAGCTTGCAAGAAACTGCAGGTTTGAGCTCTAGACGAAAGACGTCTTTCATGTAGGCGACAGAAGGGGCGGCGTTTTGTCTGAAATCGAGATTAAAATCGCCGCTAAGAACGATGGGGAAGTCGGTCAATCACATTTCGTCGATGATTCCCTTGATTTTTGGATTGCAGGCGAGGAACCTGTGAATATCTTTGATCGTCGAATTCGGGAGAAGTTAGCCTCAGGGCTCACTTAGCTGACCGGGGAAGGACCCCCATCTTGTCGTACGTACCCAGCAGTCCTAAGGAGGCTGCCTGTCAAATATCAGCTTCGTAGGATGAGGGGAAGAGAAATTAGCCTTAGGGCTCACTTAGCTGACCGGGGAAGGACCCCCATCTTGTCGTACGTACCCAGCAGTCCTAAGGGGGCTCCCTGTCAAATATCATCTTTGTAGGATGAGGGGAAGAGAAATTAGCCTCAGGGCTCACTCAGCTGATCGGGGTGGGACCCCCATCTTGTCGTACGTACCCAGCAGTCCTAAGGGGGGGCTCCCTGTCAAATATCATCTTTGTAGGATGAGGGGAAGAGAAATTAGCCTCAGGGCTCACTCAGCTGATCGGGGTGGGACCCCCATCTTGTCGTACGTACCCAGCAGTCCTTAGGGGGCTCCCTGTCAAATATCATCTTTGTAGGATGAGGGGAAGAGAAATTAGCCTCAGGGCTCACTCAGCTGATCGGGGTGGGACCCCCATCTTGTCATTCGTTTTGGTAGATGAGCACTTTTGGTAGAAAAAGGAAAATATATATCCAATAAATAATCCTAAAAAAAAATCATAAATAAAGGCATAAGTTTTATAGTTGAAGGTAATATGATAAGAAAGTGAGTTATAAAAATAGCCCAAATAAATATTGCACCAAATATATATAAATGTTACAATAACCATAGAAAATATTATAATGATATTTTCATGATAAAATTGAAATATATAATTTCCTGTACCCATAAACATCAAATAATTTATTAATCGAATTCTCTATTCTACCAAAACTGTAAATATATATAAAGAACTTAATTTAGTGAGATGGGTTATATTCCACTCTACCAATAAGGCGTGATTTGGGTCCCACCACTTGGGGATCGAAACGTCGCCTATAAATAAAAACTTCGGCTGTTACGGAGGTGGTTTTCCTTGAAACCAAAAACCTCCATGATGAACACTCAAAATCAGCCGGGAATTAGTCCTTAAACCTCCAACTACGAGTATATACGGTATTATATTTGTTTGTGTTACTCCATGCGATATCTGGCCTTGGGTACATGATACAAATTCCAAATTCCGCTAAAATGTTCGTATTAAGGGCTAAAATCAATACCTATTAATTCCACCTGACGTTGTGTGGGATCACGTTCACGATGGAAGAAGGGCTATTTCGATGGTAAAAATATTTTTTTCTCACAAAATAGTGGGTCAAATTCGACTTTATAAGGATCAGAAATCGGCAAAAATGGCCAAAATCACGAAAAAAGTATATAATTTAACGAAAAGTAGTTTCTCGCTATTTCATCTTTTTACACAGTAGCACTAATATTTCTTTGAAAATTCGCTGTTATAGCCATGCTGCTGGAACTGTTTTAATTTTGTTATTATTTTTTTTTAATGTTCAGTGATTATTCCGAAACTGCTCGACCGATTTTGATGAATCTTCGTTTCAAATGAAAGAGGATCATCTACCGGTGGTCCCGTTCAAATTTAAAAAAAAGTAAAACAGCAGTACTCGGCCTGTACTAGGCCAGTTATTTCAAGTGATTTCCAGTTCTTCTTGTCAGATATTATCGCGCCATTTTTTTGCGATTTTGAGTTATTGTAACCGTTGGATTCTTCTTTAAAAGGCGCATCTATCTAGGTACTTATCGTAAGCGACATACTTCTCTAAGGCATTCAAAAACAGCCTCAAAGTTTTCGAATCCTAACCACCAGTTTGGTAAAATATTGTATCCACCAATCATTTAGAACGTAAGTGCCACGAGCCCAATGTTAATACCGAGGTAAAAATCGTCCGCTGTTTCAATTCCCCCATTCCCACTGTAACTTGCGATAAAATGACAGTATGTTAATATTATGACATCTTTCGCAAGCGCCAGGGAGCAGCGTATAAGTACTAGTAGTATATACCTATCGAATTTGTGCCAAGTATCGTGAGCGCCCATTCCCGAGTGTGCGCAAGTAGAGATACGGTATTTTTCCAAAAATAATTCTTTTCCGGCAAGACAAAGAATATTGTAACTGCCGAAATGTGTATCGTATCTACAACTATTCTCAAAGTTCTTCGAAATTGCAAGAATAGTGTAAGCGCCTTTTTCTCGAAAAAGTACTACTTCCCAGGGTTTAAAAAAAAATCGACAGAAAACTGTCCAATTTACGCTAAAATGTCAAGTTTTAACGGGTTAGGCCAGGGGTTCCCAAACTTTTCCAAGTCGTGGCACCTTTAAAAAATTTGAATTTTCTCATGGCACCCATATAATATCCGTCTATGGTAGCTATATTTCATATTTGTACGACTACGAAGAAGAAACCATGTAAGAGACCAATACAACTCGCATTATTTACAATAATTAACAAGTATTTATTGGTATGAAAATAGGTGAAAATACAAAGAAAATGCAAATATAATTATTACAAAAACCTTCCACATACTCTTGAGGTGTGTTGTGTTTAGTGCGACGGGTGAGCCTGCTGCTCACTGCACAGTTTTTCGAATCGGGGAATAAGGCTACTCCCATTTATTGTTTCACATTTATTTTCGAGCGATATTTGCTCTTTATAACAGCAACCGCTGAAAATTCAGCTTCGCAAAGATATGAAGTCGCAAAGAGAATGAGGACCCTTACAGCTTTTGCACTTGGAAAATTTTGATTTTTAGTAGCTCTCTCTCCGTGGTACCCACTTTGGGAACCCCTGGGTTCGGCAATAAAAATATACAATTCAATTCAATTCTTTATTCAAACACATATTTAGTACATAATGAAGAATATAAGTACAGAAACATGAGAAAACCAAGTTCATTCTGAATGGGCCCCTAAGGTCTTGACGACTCGTCCAGGGGCTGGTTGTCACTGAACTAGCTTATTAGTTTGGATTGAGCGTGTACTTTTAGCTGGAAACAATATATTTACAGACAATATTCAACTTGAGTGAAAAAAATTAATGTATACAGGGTGATCCGCTCGTAGATGCAAAAAATTTGCGTAAAATCACATCAAAAATGGAGTAAAATGCCGCCAACCGCATATTTTTATCTTAATCCGTTCTCGAGATATGATTTTTTAAAGTTTTTTTTTCAGGAAAACCGTGTTTTTTTCCTTTTAAACTCAAATTTCTCCGCTTTACCTCATTTAATTTTAATTTTTGACCTCATTTTCGGAATCAGCGTTAAATTTTCCATACGCATGGTGTACTTCAAGTCTTGAAAAGTAGCATCTAGAGACCACAACAACAGCTCAAACATTAGACGGATTTGAAAAAATAAAATTTCTGAAATTTTAAAAACGTTACTACTCCGAAAAAAATCCTGGAAACTGGCAAATCTCTTGAAAACTTCTTCATTTAATTAGCTTTCCAATAGTATGGTCAACTTTGCGATTATCTTGTTTCTTTGATGAAAAATTCAAGTTTAAATGCAAGAAAACGTTGGGCACATCAAAAGGGGGAATTTGATCAGAGGGTAGAAAATTTTTAAAAAAATGCTTTTAAATGAAAAAATTGAGTCAATAATGTCAATTTACAATTCGAAATCAGGTTTTTCGGTAATTAGGAAAGCCCGTTTTCAAAATGCCCACCGTTATTTCTCCTCTACCCGTCGGCCAGGATATCTAGCACGATACTGCTGTTGTGCAGCAAGCGCATTTCCATCACGTTGTTGTTTAAACAGGTGTATACACGAACTCATTTTAGATACACTGTAATGCGTTGATTTTGAACCTTAGAACTAATTTACTGTTCAGGGTCACTACTCCCCCTGATGACAAACAACATAAAATCTCCTAACGTTTTCTTGCATTTAAACTAATTAAATTGGCATTATTGACTCAATTTTTTCAATTAAAAACATTAAAAACATTTTTTTACATTTTTTCTACCCTCTGATCAAATTCCCCCTTTTGAGGTGCCCAACATTTTCTTGCATTTAAACTTGAATTTTTCATCAAAGAAACAAGATAATCGCAAAGTTGACCATACCATTGGAAAGCTTATTAAATGAAGAAGTTTTCAAGAGATTTGCCAGTTTCCAGGATTTTTTTCGGAGGAGTAGTAACGTTTTTAAAATTTCAGAAATTTTATTTTTTCAAATTCGTCTAATGTTTGAGCTGTTGTTGTGGTCTCTAGATGGTACTTTTCAAGACTTGAAGTACACCATGCGTATGGAAAATTTAACGCTGATTCCGAAAATGAGGTCAAAAATTAAAATTAAATGAGGTAAAGCGGAGAAACTCGAGTTTAAAAGAAAAAAAACACGGTTTTCCTGAAAAAACCTTTAAAAAATCATATCTCGAGAACGGATTGAGATAAAAATATGCGGTTGGCGGCATTTTACTCCATTTTTGATTTAATTTTACGCAAATTTTTTTGTATCTACGAGCGGATCACCTTGTATGTATGGGTAAGTAGCGCCTATGCCATCCATATTCAAGATAGTAATTACCTAAATACATAACGCAGTTACAATAAATTACAGATCAAACTTATTCAAGAAGTCAATGTGCAGGTCAGATTTGTGCATTTGCAGCAGGTATGCGTCTTTTCTTTTTTTTTGAAGGATTTAGTCGACTGATCTGATTGTAAGGTAGTCGGAAGTGAGGGCGCATATTGTGGGAGGCAGCCATGGAAATTGTCTTGTGAAAAAAATCAGTGTTAGGGCGATATCCTTCCAAAGTTTTTCGTCTCTCTTGTAAAATTCGGAAAATGGAGCTTAACGATATTCAGCCTTTGGGGGGATGAATATGCGGAGGCTCGTCACTGGTCGTCGTGTAGGGATCGCTAGATGTAAATTGATTTTTCAGACATTTGTTTTGATCGAGCTCGTGCTGCCTTGCGATGTGCAACAATGGCGGGTTTTAAACTAAAAAGGTTTTCGGGGAAGTGCCCCCTCCGCATGGTCTCCCGGGGTGACGGCACCGACAACAACATTCCTGACGTCAGTCCCCTGGGCCCAAAACCTGTTCTTTGAGTCTCTCATCTCCTCCGATACCACAAGTCCTTGGGTGGAGGGGGGGGGGGGGACCAAATGGTCACTTGAAACATCGACTGCATTATCCCAGCTTCAACGTCAAATTCAAGGTTTGTATTGTATAATTATGTATAAGTTCACCTATTTTAGCAGGTTTGCCGAAGTTCACGTCACTTATTACTCGTAGTAGGATTTGCCGAAGTATTTATATTACTCTGACCGCCTCTCCCAAGATCCAGTCACCTGATTATTAAATATATTAATATTCATTGTCGGCTAAGAAATCAGCCCTCATTAAGACGTATTATGCTACACGTAATGATCGATAGCCGAATTCAGGGTCGCGGATTCTGCCCATTTCCCGTAGCTGTGAA
Source organism: Leptopterna dolabrata (assembly GCA_954871275.1). Classification (NCBI taxonomy): domain Eukaryota; kingdom Metazoa; phylum Arthropoda; class Insecta; order Hemiptera; family Miridae; genus Leptopterna; species Leptopterna dolabrata. The sequence continues at coordinate 18,085,566 of OX940989.1, forward strand.
TGAACGTAGCGTGAAAGTCGCCGTATCAAAGAAAACGCTGCAAAGTCCTTGTCACATGGGTTTATTATTCTATTGGACATACCTACAGAAATGTTGGCTGTTTATTTATTGTTTCTTTCATATTATGAAATAATTGAAATAGCTATTTCTGGTGGTTTCCACCAATTTTGGCCCCTAAAACACGAATAAGGTACCTACGCTTTTTTCTTCTTTTTTTTTCAAAAATAAATTATCTCTGATCATTGATAGTACCATTTAATCGTCTTGATCTACCTGTTGACACTTTTTCCAGTGTTATTCTACAAATTGATGGTGATTTCAGACGATTTCCCAGGTTTTCGACTCATAAAAAATCAATTTCGGGAGCTGAACATCTGGTAGAACCTCAATTTTCTACTCTGGTCAAAATCGACTTCATATTCGGTCTTCTCGTCCCCAAAAACATGAAAAACGATACCTTAAAAGCTCATGTTACCAACATGTTGCTAAAACGCAAAAAGTACCTATTTTTACACACATTTTCACTCATAACACCCCTGGGTATATTCCGATCGGGCTGAAAAGTTTCGGGACACAACTAGGGCCCAAATGGAGCATGTGTGCGAAAGAACGAATTTTTTAGACCTAAAATGAAGCCGGTACACGTGATACGGCGGACGGGCATTGCATTTTTGGAATCTACGCACCTTGAAACGTAAAAGAAAAAAGTTTGAGGGGGTGTTATAAAAATTTTTTGCTGAGCGAATACATAGGTGTATTATTCGCAGAATAATAAACCAGAACGGAGTTAGGTATTGAGGAAGTACTAGTCTATTTCCACTAATACACGAAAAAACGCAAAAAACACTGTTATACCGGTTTCGGTGATCAAACCATCCATAACGGAGTTATTGTGTGTTACTGACGATATTTTGATCACCGAAACCGCCATAACAGTGTTTTTTCGTGTATTAGTGGAAATAGACTATTTTTTCAATAAGTAACTCCGTTTTTCTTTGAAATGGGTTTCCACGATTTCTTCGCGAGTGATTTAGTTCGTATCGCGTAGGTACGTCAGTGAATTTGTCTCCGTGCTACAACAGGCTTATTACGCGCACGTGCTTAGATGTGCCAAACTTTACGACTACCTATCTATAGCTACAAATAGGTACTATTTATGTACTTCCCTCTACAGCTATGAGATAAATAAAACAACCCGTTTCTGCCTTGCATTGGAGAGCCCCACAAAATATTAGAGTAGTTAACTAGTTATCTAAGATTAGGTCCCACAAAATATTAGGTAGCAGTACAGTAAAGTTAATTATTTATAATTGTGATAGATCGGATTGGGATAGATCGGAAATAAAAATTAATGATTACTTAGGTATCTATTATTTGAAAATAAATATCAAAGATGAAAAATATGCTTTAAACCATTTTTTGTCATTGAAATCAAACTCCTTAAAACTTCTGAATGGCAATACCTTCCTAGTGCCGTCCTGGATGAGAAGGTAGCAATATGATGAAATTGATTTGTACCTATACTGGTACCTAAGAATCTGGATCGGTTAATTTCTGAATAAAATGTAATGCCTGCCTATTTGAAAATACTTCAAAGATGAAAAACATAGGTACTTTAAACCATTTTTCTTGTAATTGAAATCAAACTCCTTAAAACTTCTCAATGCCTGTAGATACCTTCCTAGTCCCGCCCTGGATGAGAAGGTAGCACATGATGAAATTAATTTGTGCCTAAGCATCTGGATCGGTTAATTTCTGAATAAAATGTAATGCCTACCTATTTGAAAATACGTGCTTAACAAGGATGAAAAATATATTTAAAAAAAAAGTATCAGTGAAATCAAACTTCTCAATACCAGTAGCTACCTGTACCGGTAAGTACCTACCTAGATTGGCAATCTCAAAATAAAATGCCAACCTATTTGAAAATACGTAACAAAGATGAAAAATATAAAAAATTATGTCAGTGAAATCAAACTCCTTAACTTCTCAATGCCAGTAGGTACGTTCCTAGTTCCGCCTTAGACGAGCAGGTGGCAGTACGATAAATTAAGAGATACACCGTATCAATTCATCGAATTCAATCACACACCTTTCGTGATAAGCCATCTTGCAATGTGGAATAAACAAAAAATAAACCTTCAGCTTATCACCAGCTTACTTAAAACAAAGCTTTTCGCTTAAATTCTGAGTATCGGTGAGCGTACCTGATGATGATCAGAATTGGAGCGAAAAGCTGTTTTAAATAAATTGGTGGTAAGCTGAGGAAGGCTTTATTTGTTTGTTTATTCCACATTGTAAGAGATTACGTAGTTTGTTACCTGATAAGTATCTAGATCGGTCAGTTGCTAAAACAAAATGCCAACCTATTTGAAAATACGTAACAAAGATGAGAAATATAAAAGCATTTTTCAGTGAAATCAAACTCCTTCACTTCTCAATGCCAATATCTACCTACCTTCCTGCTTCGGCTTACATTAGGAACGTACAACGAGCCGTCTCTGTACGTACTGTAATTTATTTCCTTCATTATCAGAATTGTCATTCGAATATTCTACGTTGACGTCAAGGATCGTATTTGGTTGCTATATATTGCATCCCTTCCAAGGTCTCGTTACTTATGTATCAAAAACCTATTTAAACGATGTATTTTGAATGTTATTTCATTAAAATCCGACCGTAACATTCGTCTGCGCATACGAATCATGACGATCTCCTATTAAGAGTGTACTTCGGTGCTTATTCTGCTGACTGATGACATTTTCAGGGACCACGCAGGGTTTTTACGTTAGTACCCGTTGGTAGGTACTTACTTACCTCGGTAGGAACATTATATCCGTTTTGAGACGGTTATTGTTATTTTGATTTCTGAACGGAGTCGCTTGAACTGAATAATTTTGGTTTATTATTTTAAATAATGAACCTTTGGAATTGAGCATGAAAAAATTTTTTTAACCCCCCCCCTGAAAATTTGATGGTTTCCGTTTCAAGGTATGTAGAATCCGAAAATGCAATAAAAAATTTCTGTCCGTCCGCCATGAACCAAAATTGACGAAATTCGGTTTATAGGTCCCATTTAGGGTCTAGTTGGTCCCCGAAGCTCGGCGTTAATGTCAGTCATCCCTTAAGCTAGGGATTCAGTGGGACGCCGGCAGGGTTGTATTCGGTAGGAGCGTCCGCGTTTGCGTCCACTTGTTGTGCCTACATCGATTTTAGTAGTATACACCATGCTGAAGAGGAAGGTAGCACTTCTGTTATTGTTGGAAGATGAAGAGGATGAGGATTTTTTACACTCATTGAAGAGGAACTCTACTGCCCCAATGTACAAGAAGAGGAGAGAGGAGGGGTGGTACTCAGCAGCTCGATATCACTTTGAGAATGACGAGGAAACTTCCTTCCAATAATAAAGTTCCAATAATAAAGTAATGACCGTGCATCACAGTCTTGTAGATGTGATCCACAGTTCCCCCCTCTTTGAACAAGTAGTTTTCCTGTAAATCCCAGCCCCCACGGGGTTTCCAACGTTGTCGTTGCGGGTCACATACCTCCGGACGCGTAGGCGCGCGGCTGGACTGGTCCCCTGAGCAGTCGGGACGTGGACGCGGGCGTCCCAATTCTAGACGCGGACGCCAGACGCGCTCAAAGAATGCGATTCCATTAAAAAACCTTGAAGCAGTGGCAAGCGTCCAGACGCGGACGCGGGACGCGGACGTAGACGCTCCCACTGAATCCCTACCTTTAGGGGTGAAAAATAGGGGTTGAAGTCTCCAGGACGCCGTTTTAGCGAATTTTTTTACGGTTTTAAACAGTTCTCGAACTAGGGAGTTTTTTAAGACCACCCGGAGCATTGTACGTCCAGCCCAAATATCATCACTAGGGACGCGCTAACAATCGGGAATTGGCCCGAGATCACGGATGAGGGAGATGATTATAAAGGTGCGGCGACACTGCCACCGGACTTGACTTGACTCGACCGGAGCCACCGGACTGGTGACCGGAGGGGGGTGCGACACTGCCACAGGACATGACTTGACCGGAGCCACCGGACTGGTGACCGGAGGGGGGTGCGACACTGCCACAGGACTTGACTTGACCGGAGTCACCGGACTCCGACCAGTCCAGTTTGTTCTTAGACGTCACAAGAGTATGACCTCCGAAATGGAAGCCATTCTTTGTGATTTAGAATCAGAATCCGATTCTGATGAAGAAATAGAACTAGTGACATGTTTTCTATCTTTGAATGAGTCGTGGATGTCCGAACGAGCACAGTATGGTGAATTTCACACCCTATTCGCCAAATTGAACGATGTTCAATTTCAAAACTATTTTAGGATGAGAAAAGAGCCATTGGGGGCTGCGTTGGATGGCCCGTTGGGGTGCGAGGGGTTGAAAATCGCGGTAGAGGGGGTCCGGAGTCCGGTCCCAACCCATCCAGACCGGATCAGAACGGAGTCCGGTGGATGGCTCCGGTCAAGTCAAGTCAGGTCCGGTCGCAGTCTCGCCGCTCCCCTTTGAAATACAAAGGATGGGTTCAGACCGGCACGCAAGTGTGGTCAAGTCAAGTCCGGTGGCAGTGTCGCCGCACCTTAATCACGGAGTATGAAGTCGAGATGGTTGTTCTGTGATATTATTTCATTTCAAAAATGATGGCTCTTTTGGAGTTTGTTGATAGGTAGTGAAACTTGAACAAGCGTTGAAGTATTATTGATGGGTAAATTATTATACATTGGTAAATTATTACACAACGGTTACCACCATCTACGTAGAAGGGGCTGGAGTTTGTTGGTAGGTACGTTTGCAACTTTTTCACTCCACGTCAACAATTTCCCTTCAGAACTTCATTATTTGCGTTTCTTTTTGCCATTTTAGTTACTGCTTGTCATCGACAGAATTATTTTAGCAACATTTAACTCGTGATTTTAACGAACGGGGTTAGGTACTAACCTACGGAGGGTCTGCGATCTACATAATATGTATAGACTAGTACATACCTACCTATTATATTATATAGACGGGTTATCTGTACAGAGAGCTGTGATCTGTAACAGGAGGGTATTCTGTACCAAATAATAAACCGTTGTGCAGGGATTTGCAGCGTTTTAACTTCGAACTTGAGATAAAATTGGTTGATGACGTAATTTCTTCACGCAGTTTATCTTGTTTCTTACAGGAGATGTTCCCTTTGGCGGAAGCTGCGGTGGCTGGCGGGCTGCAACTCATCACCAGATGCGGCAAAGAGATCTGCAGGCCTTACGAATATTGCTCGTTGCATTCGTCCACCTGCGAGTCCTGCAGCGCCCCTTGCTCACAGACTGGCAACAACTTCGACGAGGAGATATGCGTCTCATCTTGTCAAGGTTGGTCATTCGATCTCAGTTAATAGATTTGGGATTCAGTCCTGTACCGTATCTAGTTGTACATATTTAGGGGGGACCTGCAAGCCATTCTCGATAGACTGAACACTGGGAAGTACTGTCGGACTGAGGATGAATATAGGCAAGACCAAGTTCATGGTAGTCGGTAGAGATTCACACCTTGGTGCTGGATTAATGCTTGATGGCCAGAGAATCGGTAGGGTGTCATCCTTCAGGTACTTGGAACTATGGTGAATGAGAAGTGGGATCCTCAGGTAGAAATCCGGAGTCGGATAGCACAGGCCAGACGGAGTTTTCTCAAGCTTCGAACTTTGCTGTGTGTAAGCACCTCTCTTTTGAGATACGCTACAGGCTGGTGAAGTGTTAAGGCCCATTTACACTGCCCGAGCATTTGTCGCGAACAGGGGTTTCGATTGAGCATTCGTTCGAGGCTCGGGCAGTCTAAACAGTCGCATCGGGCCGAACAAGGTTCGCGCAAAGGCTCATTGGTGCTCGGGGCTGATCCACCCGATGTCGGTTTTCCGGCGAATCATCAAAGGGATGCTCGTTCGCCGCTCGCTCTGTGTAAATACACCGCTTCGGCGTGTCCTTGTTCGCCCAATCGCCTTCGCTCTCGCGGAAGTTGGTGTTGGCTTGGAGATGTTTCCTTCTATTTTGTGCAATATGAAGGTGAAATCTTCATGCTACATGCGACTAAAATTGCTGAAGAGCCCACTGTCATCCTCCTTCAAATCCTTCAGCAATGAGGAATAATTTCTTCCCCGCAGAAACGATGACTCCCACATGCGGCGCCTTTTTCTTTTGCGCTTATCCTTTTCTAGATGATCTAATATCAGAACTGACGCAGCGGTAACCGCAACTCTCAACAACCCGGGTGCCATCTGTTCACAGCGAATACTCACGAACAACTGATCGTCAGCAATGCTCGGGCAGTGTGAACAGTGGGGAACCCACTTAATTTTCAACGATCGTGCTCGTTGAAAACTGGCGAACAACAATCGCAAATGCTCGATGCTCGAGGATGTTCGGGCAGTGTAAATGCGGCTTTATGTGTGGTCAGTTCTCCTCTACGGAGTAGAGACGTGGACAATTAAAGCAGCCTCTGTGAATAAGTTGGAAGCTTTTGAAACGTGGGTGTTGCGCAGAATGTTTCAACTTTCTTGGGTGGATAGGGTTCGCAATGAGGAGGTTATCTCCAGGGCAGGCATCACCCGTGAGCTGTTTGATACAATCAAGAAGTGGAAGGTTGCTACCTGTGCCGGGGTGCCGAGGAGAGGACACTACTTCAGGTGGTAGGTATTTTGAGATCGTCGCCGACGCGTGGTGTTCATGCATGGCACCGGAAGAAGAAGAAGATGGGGAGGTTTCGACTTGACTGGCCCTGACAGTAGAGGCAAATTTGAAGGTAGTAACTCTTCTATGGATCGCCAATAGTGCACCCACCACCCAAAAAATACCAACCAAAACTACGGGACACATTACAAATTCAAGTGTAAAGGCACTTCTAGTCATACAATATTATGATGGGGATGGTACCGACTGGCTCTATTAGTAATAATTAGTAGTAAACCTGCCTGGCCCCTGAAAATGTCATCAGTCTGTAGAATAAGCACCGAGGTACACTCGTAATAGGAGATCGTCATGATTCGCATGTGCAGACGAATGTTACGGTTGGATTTTAATGAAATAAAATTCAAAATACATCGTTTAAATAGGTTTTCGATACCTACATGAGTAACGAGGCCTTGGAAGGGATGCAATATATAGCAACCAAATACGATCCTTGATGTCAACGTAGAATATTCGAATGACAATTTTATTTAGTGTTGATAAACTATGTGTTTCATATCATACTTGTAGGTGAGATAGGTACCTATGCAAAAAAACAACAGCATTTATTCCATATTCTATTTCTGATATATTTACGTACATATTTGCATGTAGAAAACGGCAGATAACAAAATATCATCAATAAAATAAATATATAATAACTTTCAGTTCTCAGTTTCACTAAACATTGTTAGGTAACTAGGAATAATATTGAACTTCACCATTTCATCGAATTTTATCACACCTTTTGTGGTACCTAAGCCGTCTTGCAATGTGGAATAGTCAAACAAAAAATGGACCTTCAGCTTACCACCAATTTATTTAAAACAAAGCTTTTCGCTCAAATTCTGAGCATCATCAGGTACTCATATTCGCTCAAATTCTGACTGTTATCTGTGTTTAGGTATATAACACAGATAACAGTCAGAATTCGAGCGAAAATTATCTGTGATTATATAACACAGATAACAGTCAGAATTTGAGCGAAAAGCTTTGTTTTAAATAAATTGGTGGTAAGCTGAAGGTTTATTTTTTGTTACTACTGTGGTTGTTGTTGTGAAGGTGAATTTCACACCTTCTATTTTACAACTAAATTTAAAATCCCAAAATAGGAACTGTAAGGGGGGGAAACGTGGACTAGATTGCAGATGAAGTTTAAAATCAGTGGACTACTAGAAAAGTAGTACCTACTAATAAGAACTCGAAATCAGTCTACCTGCCTACCTAACGGATAGGCCTATTTTTGTACTACTGAGTTGGGATCCTTCCCACAGTATGATTTAAATGAGACTTGAGAAAAAAGTTTTTTAATCTTTGAAAAATCACTTATTAGTAACATAAAGTATTTTCTGTTTATTAGATTACATTCACGATAAGATAAAACGATATTCGACCGACGACATTCACAAAGCAACTCACGACCTGCAAGGTAAGATCAACACCGATTTCATATTCAGAACAAATCAAGTTGTAGCCATCACAAATTGATTTCCAAATTTCATATTCAGAACAAGTTTTTACTTATTTTATTTATTTATTTTTTAGATACAATAGAGAATCTGAGAACACTGACTGCCGTCTCACTGAGTCTTTCAGTTTTCCTGTTCCTGGTGATGGCCCTTGTCGGTGGCTTCCTCTGGCTGCGCCACAGGCGCCTTGTCAAGAAAGAGCAGGATCTCATGGACCAGAAGATGTCCGTTAATGTGAGTCATTTGAAGCGCTGTACTAAAGCTGGGCGTCCACTTGGTCGGTGAGGCGGAGCGGGGCGAAGTGGCGCCGAAAGCTCGAGGACCGTCCACTATTGGGCGAAACTATGGGGCCGATCTGGTCGGCCGCACCAACCATCCCGTCTTTTCACCAGTATCACCGTGATCTTCGAGCTGTGTGCACATCTTGAACTAAATGTTTTCTGAAGATGAAGAAATGTTTGTATTTGCAGCAGCACTCGAATCTGAAGAGGAAGAAGATGGGGGCAGAAAGAGGAAGAGGTTCTAGAGATCAACACCAAACGTCAAAAATTAGGAGAATTTCACCATCTTTTTGAAGACCAGTTGAAAGACAGGAATTAGTTCATGAAATATTTCAGAATGTCACAGGAAACTTTTTTTGAGCTCAATTTAATCAAGTAGAGAGTGCCGAGCGTTACCGAGATGGCCGAGGTCGGAAATTTTCCACCCTGACTTCCGTTCCGGCGCTGTGCAAGTCGGCGTCGTGCCACGCCGCGCTCAGGAAGTTCCCAGGGTGATCGAGTGCAGAAAATTTTCGACTGCCCTGCGCTGCGCTGCTCTGCCGACCCAATGACCGGGCACTCATTCATTTTCCAGTATATTTCTAGAACACAATTTCGGCGCCGTGCCGCACCGCACCGCCTCACCGTCCTAGTGGACTGGGTAGTCCAATACAGTAGAGTCGTGCTAATCTGACCCGATCGGCCGGACATCCGGTTCAAGCTGGGCGTCCACTAGGTCAGTGGGGCGGAGGGGCGCCGAAATGGTGTCCTAGAAATATAGTGGAAAATGAATGAGAGCCCATCCACTGGGTCAGTAGAGCGGTGCGGCGCAGGGTGGTCGAAAATTGTCCGAGCTCGATCGCCCTGGGAACCTCCTGAGCGCGGAAAATTTCCGACCTCGGCCATCCTCGGTAACGCTTGGCACTTGGGGTTTGATTAAATTGAGCTCAAAAAAATGTTTCCTGTGACATTCTGACATATATCATGATGTCTTTCAACTGGTCTTCAAAAATATGGTGAAATTCTCCTAATTTTTGACGTTTGGTGTTGATCTCTAAAACCTCTTCCTCTTTCTGCCCCCATCTTCTTCCTCTTCAGGTTCGAGTGCTGCTGCAAATACAAACATTTCTTCATCTTCAGAAAACATTTAGTTCAAGATGTGCACAGCTCGAAGATCACAGTGGTACATACTGGTGAAAAGTCGGATGGTTGGGGCGGCCGACCAGATCCGCCCCATAGTTTCGCCCAATAGTGGACGGACCTCGAGCTTTCGGCGACCAGCTTAATCCAGACAGGATTAAGCCTGCAGTCTTATTACACTTCGGTTCCGAAATAAGAAACTTCTGTTAGATTACCTACGTTTTCAAAAATTAATTTAAAAAAAATATATATTTATAGTGAGAGGAGAAGGAAAACTTGAATGTACGTATAGACGGTACATTATGTAGTAGGTAGGTACTACTCGAAAAAACAGAATTAAGCTGAAGGGAAAGGAGTACCCATTTGTGAGAAGAAGAAAAATCGCTAAAATATTTATTATGTGTATTTTACAGAAAATTCTGTTTAATCCATGTTGTGGCACGTGGATGCTCACAGAGCCAAACCAATTTCTGCTCCTCATTAGATCTAAATCCGCCAATTCATTAAATGTTGAGAAGGAAGAGCTAAAAGATGAAAAAATGCCCACCTACAATAAACCCAAAGGACATTTAGTAAGTGATTTTGGAGGAGATAATTTTTTGACTTTTTTGCTTACACAGATTTTCTACCTTTGGCAGGTACGTGGTGATGAAACAAAACTTACAGTTAATTTTATTCGTCCTGAAATATTTATCCACCGGTGAAAAGCAATGGTATGATGGAATATTCATACCTACTTACATTAAAATTATCACCGCAAACTTACACAGATTTACGGGTGAGTGTATTACAGCCTTTTCTTCTTATCAGGTCGAACCACTTTTTCCGGGTTTGTTGGCCAGTTAGCACAACAATGAACCATTTTTTCGGGCGGTTTAGCTGGCACATTATGGCCCAATACAATATTATTTTATATAAAGAAACAATAAACGAACAGCCAACATTTCTGTAGGTATGTCCAATCTGACAAGGACTTCGCAGCGTTTTTTCACCTGAAATCGACCTATAAATAGTGTATAAGAACCTAAAAGTGCCTAAAACCGTAAAAAACCTAAAATAGCCTTCTGTATTCTTCAAAAACGTAATTCGATGATTTTTTTTTTAACCTAAAATTCCAGTCCCTATACATGAATCAGGGCTCACATAAAACCTTTCTGTACCTACTCACCAAACATGTGGTCGTTCTACTGATACCAGAGCCTATCAGTGTATAGTTCAAACTATGAAGTTGCTAATTTCTGTTTCAGACGATCGCCAATAACAACATTTGCAACGACCTGGGCACGAAACTCCCGTCGTCGGCGTCCAACACGGCGGCGCCATCCGTCATCACCGACATCACTCGCCTGTCGTCCCGTCGACCCGAAGAAGACTCGACGCTGGAGTACGCCTATGACAACCAGGGGATGGTCCCCAGCCCCATCGTCCGGGACCCGAGGGACGAAACGATGTTCTGAACTTCCCGTTAGGCGGGTTCCGCGCCATGTAAGTACCTGCCTGTCCATCTGACCGCTCGGCTAAGCAGGAGTGGAACTGGAAATGGGTTGATTTTGCGGAATATTTTTTAATTTATTTATAAATCGGCGTACCATCCATCCACCCATTGCGATCAATCGATTCACCGGGAAATTTCATTGAAAATGAGGGTCTAAGTAAAAGAAAATTCCAAAAACTAACGCTCATATTGGCAAATCTCAGCATGATACCTAAAGGTCCATTTTTCCTACAGTTATGTTAAGTCAGATAGGTACGACTTTCCTGCTTCTGACGGCAGTATAGCTCGCTGGGGGCTGATTCCCGCAGTTACATTTTGTTGGTTCATCGTGGCGCAGGTTATGAGTTGCTCCGTAGTTACATGAACCCTTCACATAACTTACATCGTTTAAAGTGATGCACTAGCGCTCTAAGCGAGATTTGAGTTGAACTACTCTGCAATTACCTGATACGATGTTTCTAGTGGGAACTCAAGAAAAATTCAAATTTCACACACGTTTTCTGCCTGGACTTTCCCAACGAAAACCTCATTATGTGGTCAGTAAGAGTTGATTCCTGTTAGGTACTAAACCCAGGCAAAAAAAAGAGAATTTGTCAAAGAGAATTGCCCGTGTGATAGGTAGGTATTTCGGTACTTACATGTCGTGTTAGTAGGTTTGTTCCAGCACCGTGAACTAATTCGGCACGATCGATCTGTGCAGGCCTTGGCGGTCTGTGAAGCGTTCCAGTGAGGTTGGTTCACGTTCTGTCTTACCCGCCCCGAGTTCTTGAACTCCTTGCTCCAGACAGAAGGCAGGGTTGTGAACTGAAAACTCTGAACTGATAACCTTGCTGACCAGTATAACCTTCCCAAAAGTTGCATTTATTCTTCCCATGCAAATAAAATGTATTGCGGCTTGCATTATTAGGAAGGTTTCTAGTTCAGGCGTTCCAGCGGTTCAGTTCATGAACGGAAAAATTCTTGAACTCATCCCCACACTTTGGTTCTCACAGTGAACTAGTACATGTTCTGTTCACGGCACTGGAACAAACCGAGTGTCTATCATTGAACGTGTAACAACAACATGAAAGCAAATATTCTTTATGCATATTTTACGTTAGAAGTCAAGTGGTTACTACTTTTTCTATCATCGAATTTTACTGTATTTCTCTCTGTCTTTTGCCAAATGAATAAATCAAATCACATGAATAAATCAAATCAATGCTTGCTTGATTCAACACCAAATAATGGAATGCAGTTCTACATAATTTACGCGAAATAAATTGTTTACAGATCCCTGTCGTCCACCCTCGTAGACTGGCTCCTCGATGCATCTGCGCCATCCTTGAAAAATCGATTGCAGCAGCCATCGATCCTGCGAGACATCGAACTCATCAGAAGAATAACAGCAAAATTCTCGTGCAAGATGGCAACTGAGACGTCTTCAAACTCGAAACATTCAAAACTTCGACTTCCGAACCAGCGGAAAAAATCTGGCGCCTACCTACCGTTGAGTACCTACTTATTCGTTTGGTATTGATTTAGAATTTGTATTTGTTATGTAATATATATTATGTAGGTAGGTACTTGAACGTTAATTTTTGTTAATTTTTTTAAACAATTTAACATTTTAATTTAAAAATATTTCATTCCAATATACCGTTGTTATTTCGATTGAAAAAAAAAGTTTTCATTGTCGGTACCTAATAATTTGATGTTGTACCTCCCTGTTATGGGATACCAGTGCTTGGGTTCATTGTGCATTCCATAAATTAAGATGATTAATGTAACAGTCATAACTCAAAATTGGCGACCCACGCTTTTCGACTCATCCAATAACAGCTTAAATATTATAATAAACATTGAAATATTTAGTGCACATTAATGTCTACATTAATGTGCATTACGTATTTTAACGTTACCTGCGTTGTTTGAGCTGTTCCCCCCAAATCGGGGCATTTGGATTCGAATTTTACGAAAATAACTTAAACATCACCTGAAGCTTTATATAAATAATTATAGTAAGGTAGGGATATACCATACCTTCAACTTTAACACAGAGGTAAGCTGTTGTAAGTTCTGTTGATAATATTGAAGAACAATGTTAAGCACAACGATGAACAGTGTTCGAAATGTTTTAAATCACATTGGGCTAACAGTTCAAGGTATAAAAATGTTGGTGTTGGTCCATTATTTGGAAACAACTTAATTTTGAAAAATCGCATTAAAAACTTCTTGGTTGTGCTTTAGTTTGATGATGGTTTGCGAGGTATTTTACAGTTTTTGATCAAGCCAAATTTGAATTTATCAGACACAATTTATCGAATAGAATGGGCTGAAACTGATTTTGAAACTAATCAAATCACTTACCTACCTGACGAAATATATTACGTTTACGGAGATAGGTATATTAAATATTGTGTTATATTTATATTATTCTTCATAGTGTTCATTATCTAAATACCGTTCAGTAGCGTGTTTATAGGATTAGTTTGTGGTTAGGAAAACCTACCAAAATTTAGGATTTCAAACAATTTAAATTGGTGCCTACCTGATTTATGTAGGCAGTGTTGTGAGAGTCGTAGGTAGCCCGTTTTGGTGTTTTAAAAACTCGTACCTAAAATATCGAGCCTTATAAAACTGAACTCTAGATGTATTTTATTAGTAACGAGAGGATAAATATATAATACATTTATAAATATATATAATAAATAGATTTATAATATATAAAGATATAAATAATCTAACGCTTCTTTATTTGTTCTAGATTTGTTAATTTTTCAACCCTCCGAAGATAATCGGAAGTATTACTGAAATTACAAGCCCCACTCAAATTACAATTTGAGATGTATTGATTAGGCAATTCTTGTAAGCAAGTATGGTAGGTAGTTGAAATGGTTATAATTTATAAAAAATTTATTTAGTGGTTTCAATAAGAATTTCATGTATTTTGTACATCATGAGTCCTTTTTTAACTCCTAGTGTGCAGGAATTTGAAATTGTAAAAACATAATAGCCCTATTATTTGAAGGGTGTTGATAAATTGTGAGAGCTGTGGAAAGTTTGTGTTAGCTCAATAGAAACTTGCTGTGTACGATAAATAATAAGACGATGAAAATCTCTTCATGTAGATTTTAAGCACTTACTGTTTTTGCCGAACATAATTTGTTTTATTTCGTGAGTGGTATATTTGGGTATTGATACTGACGATACTCGTACGTACCTGTACAGTTTGGTACTAAATTCGCAGTAATTGAGTTTTATTGCTAACCCACTATCGATTACACTTAGCTATTATCAGTACGTCACACAAATCGATAGTACTATCGAATATCGTAGTTGGTTATTTATATTACATTAAATAACGAACATAAGGGTTGTCTCACCTACTGACTTTCATTTTCCAATCCTTTTGGCAAGTGTTGTTGTAAAATTATGGTACTACTTTTAGCGTTTTCACATTTTCCGAATTATTAGGCAGATAAGATTGATATTTTTGGAACAGCAATAGCCAGGAGCGAAATTGAAAAATCCATACAAAATCGTACGTACTCTCACTTCTTCACCATTAATTTCAATAAAAATTGTGCATTAAGGTTGATGAATTATAAACTTGTGCGACGCTTTTCTTTATCTGAATAGAGGAATGAAGGTACATACCGAAGATATGCCTACCTACAGTGTGGGGGGAGGGGGGGTTCAACTATGTATCTACACATCATGTAGTAATTCATATAATGAATACCTATTGTATGTAATCCTATTGTATATCTAAAGTCATGACGTTCCGATACCGCCTTTGATCTGACATTTGGTATCGATACAGCATCGCGATATTTTACTGATATTACGATAATATCGAAAGAAAAGTATCGATACCGGCAATATCTCATTTGATACCATGTTCCTGAAACTCCTTTAGTTACAGTACTGATGAATATCGAGTATGTCTTTAGATACCAAGTATTTTCATTATTGATATTTCCATTTGGTACTCAAAATTGAAACAAATTCCCAAGAATTCTCAAGGTATTGAAACAAATCTGTACCTGAGATAGAAGTGAGGTACGTCTCTTTTATCAATATTTAATCTAAAATATGTGGTAATGTCATTCGACCTGACACCACCGATTTTTTCTTTCGATACTCGTATTCCGATATTATTGAATCCGTGGTATCTATACAAATATTGGAAATATCGAAAGAAAGTATCGATATCAGTAATATCGAAAGTATCAGAACGTCAATAATCTAAAGCAGGGTTCACATGAGGTACGTTCCAGCCACGCGGAGTTCATGAAGAAGTTCGGCGCAGAAACCACGCACAGACCAGATGGTCGAGGTGACGCGTACCAACCGTTTTGAGTTCATGAGCTCAACTGGACTCATCACGGGGTTCACCCTCTCGGTGGGTTCACCTCCAGGTAACCTCAGCATAACCCTCCCAAAATCATAACCTGCTTCATTTTTCTGGCATCACCTGACTTATGTTTGGGCAGTATTTGGCGGTTTTCTCTTCTTCGTGAACTCATCCAAACCCGAGTTCATGAACTGGACTCGGAAATGCGTAATGCTGGTCCGTGCTGGCTGTTGGTAAAGAGGGAGGTATCTTTACGCAGGTTGGCTTTTGATGCGGATTGTACCGAATACTCTCGAGAAATATCCTTCAGCAATTAAGCAAGTCCCCATCTGCGCAATGCGCCACCGCACAGCCTTTGTAACCTTCCAGAATGTTTTCTCGTCTGCCTATCCTTCTTTGGCCCTCTGCACTCCATGTGAACCCTGCTCAACAAGTTTCATAAATAGGCCTGACATTTCTCTAACGTTTCTATATAAGTTCAAGTATTATTTATTATTTAAGTTTAATTAGCAGGTATCCACCTTACATGCCGGGTAAATAAGGCAATTTAGGATCTTAGTTTCGTTCAATAGCATTGCACGCTCAAGTATTATATCAACGCGTCGGTATTAATGTATAGATGGTATCATTTTATCAATTATAAATTTTATATAAGTGTAAATCAGCATATTTCGATTGTGATGTGTACTTACAGTAAAATATGAAGCCAGAATGTGCGTACTATATAGTATGTTTAATATAACACGTTGTTTTGCTAGCTTTTTAATGTAAGTACTTAGCTAATTATGATATTATATATACCTACCTAACCTATATAAGATCACCACCAAATGTTTTGAAAAATCCTGTACATTTGCAGTCAGATTCTGTCATTTGTTACTACCAAGGAGCAGTTCGGTGGAGAAACACCGCCATCGGGTGCCAGGCACTTTCTAGCCCTAGTCTCTGGTGAAACGGCGGGGCTGACGAATGTAATTCGCGTTTCACCAAATTCTCGTTAAGTGTAATTGTAAGAATTGTTTATGGTTGAAATCAAATTATTGTAGGTTTAAGTTTTGACGAACAGGAGATCTGAATCTCGTTTCGTTGAAGATCACATAAGTGACCTATCAGGCAATCCGTCCATTACCTGTTAAATTAAGAGACTACAAAAAGTCCGTCCACTTTGTGTGTTTGTTATTGTATTTTGTAGTAGTAAAAGTACTTAATGGATTAAAATATTATGGTATTAAAGTTTGATAGATGAAGATTTTAATGAAATTTGAACATCAATGGTTGTATTTAATTTACGTTATTTTATGCATTTATTTTATCGTTTCGTACTTGGCACTGGTGTGAGTGGCCAGTTCAGTAGGCAGTGCAGTAGGAGTGATTTGCGTAAAATAAATGCTCAAATGTACATCTCTTGTTGTTGTACTACCTTCCGCCATTCCTGTTGTTTTTCAGTGTATTCAACTTACAGCTTACTTCGCGCTTACAGGTCGCCTTTTATCAAGCACTGTGTTTGTTATGAGACCCCGTCCACTGCGAGCGCCACCTTCGCGCGAAGTCAGGCGAAGGCAGGCGAAGGCG
Source organism: Leptopterna dolabrata (assembly GCA_954871275.1). Classification (NCBI taxonomy): domain Eukaryota; kingdom Metazoa; phylum Arthropoda; class Insecta; order Hemiptera; family Miridae; genus Leptopterna; species Leptopterna dolabrata. Next base: position 18,102,545 of record OX940989.1, read on the forward strand.
AAGAAAATCAAACCAGTTTGTTTCCAGACGTGCAAACACATGCGAACCCGTGATGAAACCGCACAATCGATCTGGACGACCCTTTATTCTTGAATGGACGTATTGAAAGGTTCGTTCCAGCCGCGCCGAGTTCACGAAGAAGTTCGGCGCAGAAACCACACGAAGGGCGCGATCCAGGGTCGAGGTGACGCGTTCCAACCATCCGTTTTTAGTTCATGAACTCAGATCGATGAACTGTGTTCCAACCAAGTGAGTTCATGAACTCAACTGAACCCAACAAGAAGGGAGCTCACCTCCAGGTAACCTTGGCATAACCCTCCCGAAATCAATTCAATTTTTTATTCAGCAAATACTTTATACAACAAATATAATGATTTTTAGAGAGTCTATATACATAATACAAGTTCTAAACTTATATTGGTTTATGAGCCTAAGGTCAATGACCCGTCCAGGCTCCTCTTCCACCGCTATTTATTACTGGGAGGCTGTACCATGTGCCAGGTAGCAGTGGGTTGAAGCCGGACATGGTTGCCATTAAGCCTGACGGGTCTGCAATTATCCTGGATGTCCAGGTTGTCAATGGCAGCGTGGACATGGAGCAGACCTGAGGGCTAAGAAAGCAAGTACAGCAGAAATTATTTGCGGCAATCAGTGTCCAGGCACAAGGGAGTGAGTGGCGGCTGATAACATCAGGGTACTGGCAGCGACCTTGTCATGGTGCGGGGTGTGGTGAGGGAAAAGTGCCATGGAGCTACGCGAGCTGGGCATCTCTGCGGGAGTACTCCGTGGTATCACTACCCGCGTCTTGCGCGGTTTGTATCTTAGCTGGTGGTCATTTTATAGGGGCACTTCCTTTCATCCCACTTCCTCGTCACAACTTCCTTCATCTTCCTTACCCCAACGGGCCGGCTTCGGGTAATGCTGGGCGTCTCCCCATTATTTGATTTATTTATTTATTTGTGTTTTATGGTGTGCCCCCTCCGCCTTTGAGGAGTTTCATAAAAAAAAAAAAAAAACCAGCAGTTTCATTGACGACAAAACACACCGTAAGTGTTTGGAGTATTTACAGGTTATTCCTAAGTAGTTGGTAAATACACTTGATGCTACGAAGGCTGATTCGTATTGTTACCCTAATTTAAACTTATTTATAACAACACTCGTTATTTTCAAGCTCAAAATATTCTAGAACTAGTTTTTAAAATTTTCCTGTTGATGGTGAAGTCTCGGTTAGGAGCGGTAAATGTTCAAATAGGGCTGGAGCTAGCCATGGAAATTGTCATGTAGAAATCATTATGCGCCTGTGGTATCTGGAGGACATAGTTGGCATTTGTTCGCGTCGGTCCGCTTAGTAAATAAATGCAGGGGTTTATGCACATATAAAACAGTTCTGTGAATACAAGCTATTCTGGCAGTGAGAACACCGAAGTTTTTGTACAGGTAACTAGTTGAAGTGCGTTAATGGGAATTAGGCAATTCTCAAACCGGTATTCATTGCTATGTTTATACTGTTAAAGGTTGATGCATAAGTACCTCCCCAGACAATACCACAAGTTAAAATGCTATATAAATGAGCATAATACACTATTTTAAGGTTTTCTTTTGTTAGCCAACTTCGTAGCACCAGAAAGTAGTTCACGGATTTCCTGATTTTATTCACTAATGCGTCATAACCTGCACAAATCATAACCTGCTTCTTTTCTTCCAACATCGCCTGACAGATGTTCGGGCAGTATTTGGCGGTTTTCTCTTCTTTGGTGTATCCCTTTCAGTCTCTTTACTTTTGGGTGATCCAGTCGTCTGTTTCATGAACTCAGCACCCACTTCAACTCCACTGAATTCAGTCAAACTCGGTTGGTGAACCCATCCAAACCAGAGTTCACGAACTCGGCACAGCTGGAACGAACCAGAAAAGTACTTTTTTCCACGCAAAAATAGTTGAAGTCTTCTTGAGCTAGATCTCTCTGCAGGTGGTTCCATTCTCTGAACTGTTGCCGCTGGTCGAAAATATCTCTAATCCATTCTCCTCTGATGCCCCAACAGGCCTCACGCTTTCTTCTGTAAGATCCCAATTTGGCACTAGGATTCTTACAATGATCACCAAATCGTATAAAACCCGACAGAACAATACGATCGAGGTCAGTCGTCGAAAACCGTGGAGCTGTGCTGTTGGAAGTGAAAGGCCCGGCCCACCGTTGCCACCTTTCCTCACCCGGCGCCTCCAGCAATTGTAAGCATTGGCTAAAATGCTTGAGATTTCTACCCGGGTGTCTCTAGGAATAAATTAAAAGGACAGATCTCACTGAGGCTTTTTATTGATAAAATTTTGTTATTATCCTATAGTACTCTCCAGCTTTATCACTTCTAGGTATTAATTTACTTCGGTGCCCGAAATTCGCGCTCGCGACCGATTGCATTGGTGATCCTGATTGGGGCCTATTCACTAAAATAGACAGTGGAAAGAGATTATCTATTTTGAAAATATCCCGCGAGAGATAGTCTCCCCCGGGAAGACAGTCTCTTCCAATGTCTCCGGGTTCGTCTATTTTACAGAATAGCTCCAGAGACCTTGAGAAAGAGATATGGATCCTAATACACGAAAATGCCATAGTATCCATGAAGTGAGAGATGTTCCTGCCCCCGGGAGTTCAATTCCTTAATAATGAACACATTTCTTAATACCTATTCAATGGGTAACTACCTACCTCAATCCATACTTGGACGTTTTTACTCACGAATCGGATAAAAGTTTAAATGAAATTGAAAAAAGTCTCAATTATAAACAGAAAAAGTCGAATTAGGGGGCTTTTAATGCTTGTGTTATATCTACACCTAATGAACCTCTTAGGTAGGTAGGTACCTACCTCAACCCGTACTTGGACGTTTTTACTCATGAATCAATAATTATGTACCTATATATTTTTAATTTAAATTGACTTACCTTTATGAAATGAAAGAATACACGATCAAAAGTACCGATGTGGTTGCGGATGAAGGAGGATATTACACGGATGAAGGAGGATATTACACGATCACTGTGAAACAAACGAGAAATAGACTCTCTCTTTCGAGGGAAGACACCTAATTAGGTGTCTCTCTGAAAGAGATCGAGAATGCCAAGATGGCCGCGAACTCTCTCTTTGAAAAGTTACTGAATAACCCTGTCATGGATACTATAAAAATCTATTTGGCCCAAAGAGAGAGTCGGACCTGAAAGAGATGTCTCTTTGGCTTAGTGAATAGGCCCCCAGTGTAAGAATCCTAGTGCCAAATTGGGATCTTACACTTCTTAACACAAATGAACTGTCTAATGCCTAACAATTGACAAATGCAAAAATGGCATGGTTGGAGACGTCTTTGGTACCGAAACAACTCTTAGTATGAGACGTGCTTCTGAAGACAGGTAAGTTCGTGTGAAAACTTGCGAACTCCAACTCCACTGGACGCACACATAAGAAGTTCGAAATGACAATTTAATTTTCATACATTTAAGTTTGTTTTATTTTGGTTCACCAACTCCCCACAGCAACACAGACTTAGGTCTAGCGCTGTGGTGTAATTGACGTTAATAGTGAACGCAGCTAATTTAACACTCTATTGTTATAATTTTGAAATTTAGTTTTATTTGAATTATTCTGCAATAAAAAAATTATCCTTCTTCTTCTATATTATATAAATATCACAGGTATTACTTCATGCAAAATGTTCGTTCACTTAATTATTAATATTGTTATTTCTTCAATTTTGACTTCTTGTCAATAAATTTCTTTCTCTCGCTAATTGCGCGAAGAGGCGAAAACCAGTGGACGAACAGCCTTAGTGATCAGCATTTAAACCGAATTCTTCTATCCGCTGAGGACGCTTCACAGGGTATTGATACAGCCAAAGAATCGTGGTTTTTTTAAAACCCGAATCTGAACGAATTTATTAAGAATATTACAATGTACAAATTAAAAATGGAGCAACAAAATAACGGTAGTTCTATACAAAGAATAGACAGCTGGTGTATGACTAAAGTTCGAGTAAAAAAGTAAAGCCTTTACTTCGGTATATTTTTTTATGGTTGTATATCAATAGGAGCAGGAAACTTTGACGGCGGGATCGTGTTTGTATGTCTCCCATTGACGACACGTTGAGACAAACGTCAGCCACCTACAACAAGTAATACTGTTATGAAAGAAACAGAAATAGAGGAGGCCAAATGAAATGAAATTCCCCGATTTTCTCGGACTCCTGATTTCCTTCAGGAGCTTAAGAAATAAATCAAATATTATTCTTCATTTGGGTCTTGTGACAGTGGACAGTTCTTGAGATGTGTTTCCGGTGAAGATGGGGTCATTTCGGCTGAAGCCGTATCGATATCCCTTCTTAGCAGGTGATGATAATCACTAGTCTAGGAGGGGGACTCTCGAGGGTCCACCGTCACTCTTCTCACTCTGTCACACGGTAGCAGAGCGTGGTTTGGTAGTATGGGCTAAGCAATTCACCGAACACAATCCACTTTTTGAGGGCTTTCCAGATCTATAAGCCCGAAGGTTTCCGGAAGGATTCCTTTAGAAACATCCTGCCCCTTATATAAACGCATACATCTATTGGCCTCCCCCTCCCATTCACCCCTTTAGAGCTCAGTATAACTATATATATCAAGCTCAAGACCATAGCAGCTCACGCAATTTGGCTTTGGTACCGAGTAACAGGCCACTCGATCCGTCAGTCGTTTCTGTTGCTTCTTAAGACAATAAATGAAGATTTCCACATACAGATACATACACCAAAATTTCAGTTATTTCCAGAGAATCATTATTTATAATTACGAGGTTATTTGAACTGGAAAAACTAGGTAATATCGACGTAACAGTTCTCTGACAACAGTTTTCCATCTGTTATGAGTGTTGAGATTTGTCACGCCGCTGCAAAAGTAAGCTGTTATTTACAACTGTTATTATATTTTCTCGACAACAGTTTCTTCGTTTTTTTATCTGTTGTAGCAAAACTGTTGCGCGTTTTCGTTTCTCTACCTAAAATATTCCTTTCCTGAACCAGAACTTCATACTACTGTTCAACCCCCATTTTCCCTCTCGTACTTCTGCTAGCCAGAAACAGTGGTGGGTAAGAGTAGTTCAGTAGTTCATTCTAGTTCCTTTCCGTTTCCAACCACATGACACAAATACTAAACTAGAAGATATATGATACCAATTTAGTTCCTGAAGAGTACCTACCAACCTAGTTCCTGAATGATACCAACTTAGTTCCTGAATGGTACCAACTTAGTTCCGTATTCCTCTGAACTGCCATTCTGTCATACCTCCTATAAACTCCTTATGTAGTATCCACCCCATCTGAACTAACTCCTATCTGAATAACTCCTAATGAACTAAGGAACTATCGTTAAGTGGACACCATCAACTCCTCATGTGTAGTAAAGGCACTATCGTTCTGTGGACACTATGAACTCCTCATTCACCCCATCTGACTTCCTAACAAACCCCTAAGGAACTATCTTTCAGTGGATACTATAAACTCCTTAGTATTGATTTACCCCATCTGAATCGCCAAGTGAACCAAAGGAATGACAGTTCAGTGGATACTATCCACCGTTCCTATGAACTACAAGAACTAAAGAACTAACTTGGTCACTTTGTGAGTGAGTTACTAGTTCTTTAGTTCTTAGTTCATAATGCACAGAACGATAGTTCATTAGTTCCCCACTCGTACCTCCAATGTCCATTTCTAGAAACTGGGTCCTTCCTTCATTCTTGTACTCTGTGGTCCTGGTGAACAAACGTTCGGTGAAGTGAACTAACTCAAGGAGTAGTTCAGTTGGCGGAGTTGGTTCTTCAAGAGTGGTTCAGTCAGGAACTACCCACCTCCACCCGGAAGTATGTCATGTGGGGAGGAGCGTGACAGTGGGCAGTTCTCGAGTTGTGTTTCCGGTGAAGATGGTGTCGTTTCAGCTGAAGCCTTATCGATATCCCTTCTTAACTGGTGATAATAACCGCTAGTCTACAAGGGGGACTCCCGGGGGTCCACCGTCACTCTCCTCACTCTGTCACAGTCTACAGCCCAGAATAGGCCCTGGCCTTCCAAACAATTTTCTTCTGTCAAAATCGGTCCTCCACAGCCTCTCTCCAATTACGCACTCTTGTTGCCCCCAAATCTTCTTTCACATCCTCCAGTCATCTCCTTCTAGGCCTTCCTCTTTTCCGGGTGCCGTCCATTTGCTGCTCCAGTATTCTTTTAGGCATTCTATTTTCGTGCATTCTCTGGACATGGCAAATCTAACGCAGGTAGTCTTGGGGCAAAAAATCATACGATTTCCCCTTCAATCAGCCTGTGTGACAGTGGCTGTTCTCGAGTCGTTTGTTTCTCCAGCGAAGCCTAATCGATATATCTTCTTAACTGGTGATGATATCACGGGTACACCTCCCTAACTGCTACTTTGACACTGACGTATTGGATTCAAACAATTATTAAACGTCACGGTTTTGGAAGAATTTGAGTTGACATGAAGAGGTGAGAGAGAAGCGAGTCGCACGAATCAAATAAAACACATCCCTTCATTTTATAAAAATACTTTATGACATTACTTTTTCTGAACTTGAAAATAGCCAAAAAGTCTTCAATAATTTTAAATTAAATAGCAACTTTTGCAGCATTATTTTTAGGTCGACAATAAATTATTTTCATTTTTCCTATAACAGAACTTTTATATTTTCCTACAATGGGACTACTCTTTTCTATAATAGAACGTGAGAAAATTACTAAATTGCTAAAATAAATAACTTGTGAGAAACTGAGTAAAGCATTCAAGAATAGGTTTTTGACTTTTTTTGTTAATTATTTCAAATAATATTCCATATTCCATGCTGCTCGTGATACAGTTCCTCAATTGAACATGAACCGAACAATACATTGGCCAGCAAAAACAGCCCACTTCCTGCACCTCACTCAATGCGCAAACGAACTGAACAAGAACTGGAGGACAGCACGAAAAAATGTAATACTGTCAAATCTCCTCTCAGTGTTACGAAGAAAACCAGTAAGGTTCCCACTGTTTATTTTTTTTTTAAATTGCAGTTTCCCACAAAAGTTGTTAACTCTTGAATTAATTCAAAATTCCCTCAAGTTCCTCATTTCCAACAGCTACATGCAATGAAGTGGGCGACCATGGTTATGGACCAAATAATGCGGAGCCAGGAACGTACATTATGTACTTGAATAACAGTGTAGTTGAAATTCGCTCACCTTCTACTTTTTTCTGGTTCTGAGGGTCGTTCGACTTCTTGGAGCCGCAGTGCCGCTTCCAATGCTGAACATAGTAGTGTTTCCGAACCCACCTGCAACACGTTGATTTAGTTTTACAATTGCCATGAACCACCAGTAACATACCTTTTCCACCAATAAATCTCAAAACATGAGCGTTGGATATTAACTACATGCTATGAATTATGATATGACGCTATGCAGAACTTGTTACAACTACAAAAATAAGACGAGGGCAAGAGCTCACAACTAGCCTAAATATGCAATAATGGATGTATTTACTCGTTAGTGACAACATTTACCTCCGATCCCAGGAGCAGGCGCAGATCCCCCAGAGAAAGCAAAAGGTTGTGGTGCTGAGGGTTGAGCAGGGGCACCAGCAGCGCCAAACTGGAACATGGATTGAGGGGCACCAGACGGCTGGAAACTGAACCCGCCGCTCGCCGGTGCCGCAGGCTGGGCGGAAGCTGAAAAACTGAATGGTGCCGGGGTCGACGACGGTTGAGCTCCAAAAGCCGGCGCCGACGGTTGCGTCGTCGCTTGCTGGACTCCAAAAGAAGGTAATGCTGGTTGAGTGGTGGTTTGGGCAGCACCGAATGCAGGTACCGACGGTGTAGTTGTTTGTGGGCCCCCGAACGTCGGCGCAGTTTGTTGGGCAGTCGGCTGCTGAGTTCCGAAAGCCGGAGCGGCTCCGAATGCTGAGCCAAACGCGGGAGCTGATGCGGCGCTAAAAGTTGTGGAACCGAATTGCGGGGTTGACACTGTACCTACAAACAAAAGATATACAAGAAATTTTCCATAATTCAAGGTCAAGAATCAACATTCTGGCGCTGAGTGTCAAATTTATCACATCAAGTAGGTACCTGATCCAAAGGTGGGGGCCGGAGGGTTGGCAGTCGAAGCAACCGGGGTTCCCAGTGAGCCAAAACTTGGTGGGTTTGCCGACCCGAAGCTGGCAGTGCCAGAACCGAAAGCCGTTCCTGAGGAACCAAAATTGTTCAACGTAGAACCAAAAGCAGGAGTCGCTGAGCCGAAAGACGGTGCTGGTGATGCCATGGACGTGAGGCCAGAGCCAAAAGTCAGCGTCTGGTTGGCAGACGTGGTTGCCGTCATAGCTGAACCGCCAAAAGTAGGTGCCGTTGTTTTGGTGGCAGTCAAACCAAAGGGAACTACAGAGTTCTTTCCTACAATAAATAAAATAACCACAACATTCATAAGTAGGTACAGAATGTAATGAGCTAATCATGACTGCACAGGGGGGGGGGGGGGGGGGGGGGGGAAATCCCGTATTTTCAATTTCCTCCCAACAGTTGAGTAAAAATTGCACGTTTTGAGATGCTTTACAACATAAATACATATTATGATGATGATGATTACACATGAATAGACTTACCAGGAGTCGCAGCTAAAGGAACGTTCGAGCCAAATAAGGTCGAAGACGTAGTGGCGGGAGGGTTGAAAATGGAACCGCCAGTAGGATCCGCAGGCTTGCTTGCGAACGAACCAAAAGCCGGCTGGGTGCCACTACTGACACTGAAGGCTGGCTGGGTACCACTACCAGCACCAAAAGTTGTTTGGACTGTGCTATTGGCACCAAAAGCAGGTTGCGGTGCACTGCTGGCACCGAAGTTGAAAGCCGGTGCAGCAGGTTTGGCCTGTTCGCTAGTTCCAGAACCACCAAAACTGAAAGGTTTGGCTTCCGTTTTCTGACCCAGACCTCCGCCTCCAAAAACGAAACCCTCCTGCTTCTTTTCCTCAGGCTTTTGAGGCGTCCCGGTGAATCCAGGTTGTTGATCTTTGGATGGAGAGGTAAACGCGAATCCGCCAAAAGGACTGATTACTTTCGGTGGTTCTGAGGTGGAACTCGGCGTTTTAGAAGGAGGCGGCGGCATCCCGAACAGATTTTTAGGTTTTGACCCAAAAGAACTATTTCCAAAGCTAAACGATGGCTGAGTAGAGAGGGTCGCTGAGCTGGTGATTGAACTTGGTGCTGTGGCTGATGGTGAGGCCGTCGGAGTGGCCACAGTCGACGTTGCCGCAGTTGTACTAGAGCCAAAACTATACTTAGCCGATGGTGTAAATGAAAATCCGCCCGGCTTCAATGCTGCAGGTGCTGCCGAACTCGGCAACGACACTGGTGCCATAGTACTTCCACCAAGTTTGAACCCACCTGTGCCAGTTTGAGCCTGCTGCGCAGGAGCTGTTGAGCTCTGACCAAAGCTGAATGGAGACTGTTTGATTTCTACACTTGTAGCAACTGGTGCAGGTTCTTTTTGACTCGTTGGGACCAATGAAGGAGTTGAGGTAGTAGGAGGTGCACCAAAAGTAAAAGAAGGTTTTGGTTGATCAGACGTGGTTGGAGTACCAAATTTGAAACCTGTACTACTAGGCACAGAACCCGGTGCTTCACTAGATTTTGGAGCTGTACTCACAGCAGGCGTCTGTGATCCTGCTGTTGATCCATACGAGAACATGTTGGCAGCTTCTGTGGGAGACGGAGTGATTGCCATTGAATTCTCATTTCCCAACGTGAATCCCGGTTTATCAGCAGCAGGCGCTGCTGTGGACAAACTAGTTGCTGTAATTGGAGTGACGCTAGCAGTGACCAATGCAGTGCTCGAAGTTACAGCAGAGCCTGTCTGCAGAGAGCTACTGCCAAAATTAAATGCTGGAACAGATTTACTGGGTTGTTCCAGAGTAACAGCTGCTGTCAAACTTGGTACCGAAGACGTCCCGTTGATAATCACAGATTCTGCACTCGTTGGTGTCTCAGGTAAAGTAAATCTAACAGATTTCTGCGTTTCGGTTTTGTCACCAACGTCGCTTTTCGACAGGGAAGTCTCGCCGAGAACAGAATTTGAGTTGGCCGAAGTGTCTGGCGTCACCAGTTCTCCAGAATTAGCAAACTTCATCAGAGCGGATTTGAGAAGCGCTGCCGCCATTGTGCTTGTCACTTTCTTTTCAGTTATACCTGCGAAACCAAACGATTTCCTTATAATGAGACAGAATAACAATATTACAACAATAAGATCATCCAAATTCGTAAAATTACCTCAGACAACCACTGATTTAGTCCCAAGATAATTTCAAAAACTGTCCATATGTGAAGCAGGAATAGTGAATCAAAATTGATGACCTCGAAGTCTCAACAAAAAAACGGATTCACAACACATATAATACACAGAAGGTAGATGTTGACAAACCAATTACTAAATGTAACCAAGTAACAAGAAAATTGTATTTTGTAGTGTACATATGAATTTTTGAAAGCCGAAGTCCACTGATACTGAATACTTTTACTGATAGTGAGTCTGAAGTTTACGATTGTTGTTCACAGATCTGGATAGTTACTTACGTTGTACGAGAAAACCGGCTCAAAATTGACACCAATATTCGAAATTAACTGCAAGGGATGCTACCAAAGCAATACTGCCTAATACTAGAATACTATTTCTCCTATAGATATTTCAGAATAAAAACTGAAGATTTATTCAGATCTCAATAAAACTGTATGGTGCCACAGTGGAGTGAGCTAGGACCCCCTACTTTACAGACTGTACACACGCGATGAGTGACACGAGAGAAACTACCATAGCCACATTTGCGGACGATACAGCAATTCCGGCTGTTGCAGGACTCGGTTGAAGAACCGACAGAACAACTGCTGGAAGCCACGGATGCAGTCGAGGAACGGACTAAGAAACTGAGACTCAAACTGAACAAAACCAAGTCTACTCATGTGAACATCACTTAAGGTGCAGCGACATTGCCACCGGACATGACTTGACTTGACCTCACTTGCGTGCCTGTCTGAACCCATCCTTCGTATTTCAAAGGGGAGCGACCGGACCTGACTTGACTTGACTTGACTTGAGCGACCCACCGGACTCCATTCTGATCCGTCTGGATGGGTTGAGACCTGACTCCGGCCGCCCTCTACTGCGATTTTCAACCCCTCGCACCCCCTCGAGCCATCCAAAGCAGCCCCCATTGCTCTTTTCTCATCCTAAAATAGTTTTGAAATTGAACATAGTTCAATTTGGCGAGTAGGATGTGAAATTCACCGTGTTGTGCTCGTTCGGAAACAAATGGTGACATACACGATTTATTCAAAGAAAGAAAACTTGTCACTAGTTCTATTTCTTCATCAGAATCGGATTTTGATTCTAAATCACAAAGAATGGTTTCCATTTCGGAGGTCATACTCTTGTGACGTCTAAGAACAAACTGGACTGGTTGGAGTCCAGTGACGCCGGTCAAGTCAAGTCCTGTGGCAGTGTCGCACCCCCCTCCGGTCACCAGTCCAGTGGCTCCGGTCAAGTCAAGTTCGGTGGCAGAGTCGCCGCAGCTTTATTCTTCTTATGACGCCGTCTCAGTTCGAAGGTTGGTGATCACGATGGCTAACGTCTCTGTGGAAGCAGCGGCACGGAACAACTCAAGCGATGCACAGCCAAACCACGTGCGTAGGTCCTTCAACCACCAATTCTGGCGACGCCCAACCGACCGCTTGCCCTCGATTTCCCCCTCTACAGGATGTAACATGAGTGATGCAAAAACCTCTCTCCCATGTGTTCTACATCTAATTTCCGACCAAAAGTGTCCTATAACATTTTTTTTTACTCCGCTTAAAACCCCACTTTTTTCACTTTTAAGATTTTTTCGAGATTCCGACCTCGTCTCACTAAAGCAGCTATAATTTCCTTAATTTAAAGAGTAAATTCAAATTTGAAGATACCGTTGAAAAGAGCGTTAAATTTCCTGTCTCTCTAATGCCTAACAACAATTTTTTAGGAGGATTTGAGGAGTGAAAATGGAGTTTCAAAAGTGAAATTTGTCAAAATTTTAAAATCGTCTGTTTTTTTCAAACGCTTGGTGATCCTGTTAATTCTTGTAGCAGAATGGTGAAGGTAAGCTAAAAAATGCGCCAAAACGTCAGCTTTCCAACGGACTAATCAAAACTTTTTTGGAATTGATTTCAAGAGAAAATGAGGTTTGAATACGAAAAAACGTGTTGTTTCCGGCTAAATCGTGGGTTTTTCACGAAAAATGTACCTTTTGTGAAGTAGTGAGTCAAACTATGGGGTAATTTTCAAATCGAATGGTGACACCCTCACATCATCTCCCAGTAAGTATTTGGTCGGTATTTTCATTTTAGTCCAAGGGTGTTGGCATTACTAACATCTGCGATCCAACCCGCGCGTACCCTCAAAATGTTAGCTCTCTACGACCGTTTTTCGCGTATGTCCACGCATGCGCAGACGAAAGTTACGATTCCAATGAAATTCATAATACGGAACTATCAAAGTATTATTCTTGATCGACCCTCCAAGTCTGAACGACATTTGAACGACATTTAAGGTAGATGTTTCGAGTATTTCACGTTTGCGCATGCGCAGACGAAACTTACGGTGCTTTTCAATGATTTTGGTACGGGACCATCTGTACCCACATCTAACCTCCAAATTTCTGCCCATGTCGACCATTATTTCGTGCAGTTATGGGCGTTCAAGGAACTGACCATAGACAGACAGACACGGAACCAAAAATGTTCCTTCATGTCTGAAACGTATGCAAGTGGAAATTTTCATTTCGGAGGACATACCTTTTTTTCGACTCTTGCATGAATACAAAGCAAAAAATATATATAACCCTGGATTTAACCACAATGGGTTAAATAATGGGAGTCCCTGCAGGCTCCACAAGATTCTATCAGAGGTGAAGAGCTAATCGCTGGTCGGGTAAGCACATGCGAGCTTTTCAGAGTTGGTATCGGTGCCCGCCCAAGATGAAAACCAGAGACACCGTGAACTTTTATCCCGAACGGGGGTATAAATATCGTACGCTCTAGCCCACTCGGACATCCCTACACAACAGATAATAAATTACTCTTATACATTCGGACCTATGGTATACAGCAAAAACCAGCACGAAAAAGATACAAACGTTCTAGAACAATGTGCCTCTGTAATCCAGCAGATATCGGACCAGAGCACTGCCGGATTACCGAAAATGCCGGATTACTGGAAAATATCGAGAAAAACTCAGTTATCATTGAAAAATCAGTTTTAATTATACACATTGTGTCAGGAGCGCAACTACAGTATGATCAGTTGGTACTCGCTCCTTGACAACGACAAGACAATCGCCATAGACATCAGATGTTGCTAAAGATTCGACATTCGATATTATGCGCTTGAAATTGTATTAAGTGGTCTCAAGTATTTTTCAATAAATAGTTAAACTAAATATATTCACTATCAATCTTACATGATGCCGAAACCAAAAATGAAAAGACAATCATTATTATTTGATCGTGACGGTGTTGAAGAAGATGAACATCCCACCAGGAAACAGGCAGTAAGTGTTGAACGTCACAACGGAGTAAGTGCCAAACCACCCAAGCCATTGGTCATAGATCCTAACTTTAATATGAGCCAAAAGTGGAAAAACTGGCTACGCAACTTCGAGTGGTACGCTACCGCCTCCTACCTCTACAATAAGTGGGGTAGCATACTCGAGCGGCGCGGCGCTTTGCGCTACACAAGCGGCAACGAGCGACACGCGCTACAGATCCAACTACATTGAGTTATATATGGTATCGTCCACTGGAAGCGTATTCGAGCGGGCGGCTACGGGCGTACACGAGCGGCAACGAGCTACAAGCGGCCGATCCAAAAAAAGTTGGATCTGCCGCTCGTAGCAGCTCGTTCATTTCTATTGTTTTGGTAGGAATCCCTACGAGTTTTGGTACGAATTCCACGTAAATAAACATAGCAAATGGACGGTTCATCAGAACACCTACCTACCTTTGTCGTTTGTACCATAACACTCGAATCCCTGGTCATTTCGAGTAAGTTCACGCGAAAGCCCCGTTCTGAGTAGGTGAAAATTCCCCTCTACGCAGAAAATGGACCATAACACCGACATATTAATTAGTGCCATTCATTCTCATACGCCTCTCTGGGATATGAGAGACAAGAGGTACCATTCAAGCCAACCAACTTTTCAACTTCAATTTCAACCAACATGTTCTTTGATTTAACATTCGTCTTCGCAAATGGTTGCTACTTTCAAGGAAATAAAATTCCTCTGGGTCCATGACGAATAAGAAGGAACTCCCCACTTTCCTTGAATACACTTGAAAACAAACTGAAGCCCGACGCGCGAAGGCGCTTGCAGTGGACGACCCCTGTCGCTCGTAGCCGCTTGTTAGGTTGCCGCTTGTGTCGCGTGTAGCGCCGCGCCGCGTGAATACGCTTCCAGTGGACGACCACCCTAAGCCGCCTGACGTGCAGGTTGCCACATTCATGATGGCGTTAGGTGAGGATGCCATAGAAATTTTTGATACACTCGCGTTAACTGAAGAGGAAAAAGATGATATTTCCGCAATTAAACAGAAATTTACCAACTATTTCGTTAGAAAATCCAATGTCATTTACGAAAGGTACATTTTTAATTCGGTCACACAAGAAAAAGGCCAACAGTTTGACGAATTTCTCACCAAAATATTGAACAAAGCCATCAATTGTGATTTCCGCGACATAAAAGAAGAATTAGTTCGCGACAGAATCGTCATAGGAGTAAATGATGATCGGGTACGGGAAAAACTGTTGGTAGAAGAAAATTTGACATTAGACGGAGCTATAAAGATTTGTCGTTGTGCGGAGGAAACAATGAAACAATTAGTAGGTATGTCTTCAAAACAAAATTCTACATCGTACGAGGTTGATCAACTATCTCAAAAACGAGCGAACAATAATAAAAACTTAGACGACACATTCTTCTGTCATCGATGCGGGCAAACCCACCGTAGAAGAGCATGTCCTGCCTTCCAGAAAAAATGTTCAATATGCTTGAAATTGGGTCACTTCCCCCAATGCTGTAGAACTGCAAAAAGAATTAACGCGGTTGACGAGGTTTCAGAAAACAGTAACCCTATCAACGTAGACGTAGACTATAATACAAAAGTCCAACGCAAATGAAATGTTCAGAATTAATTGCCTGCCAAAACCTGAAAATCACTGTGATAACTGGATAGAAATTTTGGCTCTCCCCAACAACACGAAAATTTACTTCAAATTAGATACCGGTGCGCAGTGCAACATCATCAATTCTGACATTGCTGCTAAATGTAAAATCCGCGTAATGCAGTCTCCAGTTTGCAACATCATTTCGTATTCGAACAACAAAGTGGACGTACTCGGCGAATGCTTTGTCGAAGTAACTACAAGAAAAAACATCACTCGTAGCATCAAATTCATTGTGTTGCCCAACAATCACCGCCAATACTGGGAGCAGATACTTGTGAAGAGTTGGGTTTCATAAAACGAATAGAAACAGCGGAATTCGAGACATTTGATAGCCAGATATTTAACGGCATAGGTTGCTTAAAATATTTTGAGTACGACATAGATTTGATTCCTAATCCTAAATTTAGGATATATCCCGCTAGAAGAATTCCCTTCGCGATAAGAGACGAGGTTAAAAAGGAGATAGATGGTATGGTCAATTTAGGAATAATCAAACAAGTTGCAGATCCTACTCCAATCGTTTCTCCAATGATCGTAGTGAGACAAAAAAACGCTGCAAATCCCTGCACAACGGTTTATTATTTTGTATAGAATACCCTTCTGTTACAGATCACAGCTCTATGTATAGATAACCCGTCTATATAATATGATATGTACTATTCTATACATATTATGTAGATCGCAGACCCTCCGTATGTTGGTACCTAACCCCGTACTCGTTACTAGGTACCTACCTAAATCTCTAGTTAAATGTTGCTAAAATAATTCTGCCGATGACAAACAGTACCTAACAAAAAGAAACACACATAATGAAGTTCTGAAAAGAAATTGTTGATGAGGAGTGAAAAAAGTTGCAAAAGTACCTACCAAAAAACTCCAGCCCCTTCTACGTAGATGGTATAATGAACCGTTGTGTAATAATTTACCGTTGAGTAATGATTTACCGTAGTAATAATTTACCCATCAATAATACTTCAACGTTTGTTCAAGTTTCACTACCTACCAACAAACTCCAAAAGAGCCATCATTTTTCAAATGAAATAATATCACAGAACAACCAACTCGACTTCATACTCCGCCAATATAATCAGGTGATCCCTAGCAATGATTCTATCACCGCCAAATTTCCTATTGTGGGCGCGTCTCTGGTTACGAGATTTGGTTTGAATTGTATACAATAGAGAGTTCCCAAGAGATAAGTTCATTAGGGAACGGCCATACCTTTTGGCCACATCTAAGGCGAGCAGCCTTTGGATGCTAACCAATAAGTCCGGTTTGACAGAAGTGGTGGGGGTAGGAGTGAATTAAAAAGTAACGTCACTTAACTTAGCACAACGCGAAATCCATTCCATTACATAGCATAGGTATGCGGGCAAACCCACCGTAGAAGAGCATGTCCTGCCTTCCAGAAAATTACAGATCACTGCTTTCCGTATAGATAACCCCTTCTACATAAATGACGCGTTAAAATTTTTCCACTTCATGGAAAAACATTGAATCATGGATATGTTTTTGGGCGCTGTATTTTCACATCCACTTTTCAATGTTTTTCCATGAAGTGGAAAAAACCAGTCATGCAGCATGACTTAATGAGCGAATTTTCAAAGAAATATTCGAATTAATGGCTATGGTTTTGAATAAAGGAAAACTTCTTCCTCCTACTGTTAGTACCTAAATTGAATAATTTGAAATAGATTTTTTCTTTCGTCTTCCTTCTAGTAATACGTGGGCCGGTACTTGTCTATCTATGAAGGTATCATAACAATTATATGTCAAATGGGAAATTCAAGGAGTTGTACTAATCGTTTGCCTCCCCCTTTTTTGCTTCGAACTCTCGTCTTCAATTAATACTTCTCACATTTTTCAATCTGACCACTCTAAGGGGTGGGGGGGGGGGGGGGTAAGAGTTTAAAGATTATCCTAGTTTTGGGTAATTTTTGCGCACTTTAAATGCTCTAATTTAAGAACGGATTTAGATATCTAAAATCCGATTTCACCATCGTGTTCAGCGTGCAAAAACCTTTAAAATGAGGGGTCACTTGTTAGAAAATAACATTTTGGGGATTTTTGGGTAATTTTTGCGCACTTTAAATGCTCTAATTTGAGAACGGATCAAGATATCTAAAATCCGATTCCACCATCGTGTTCAGCGTGCAAAAACCTTTAAAATGAGGGGTCACTTGTTGGAAAATAACATTTTGGGGATTTTTGGGTAATTTTTGCGCACTTTAAATGCGCCAAAACCCTCCTTAGAGTAGGCCAATTTCGCCCATCTTCGAACTTAGCCTTTCGATTGCCAAGATAGATTTTTTGTGCAAATTTGAGCTGTTTATCTCAATTCTATCGAGAGTTATCGTCTGGAGTGACACATATATATATATATAAATATATATATACATATAAAAAAGTGTTAAATTTCAGGAATCGTTTTAGAATGGTCTGAAACGGATTTCTATGAAGAAAATTTCCAAAAATTTATATTATTTAAATTTCGAAGCCATTGCAATAGCTTCATTTTCTTTGAAAATTCGCTAAAAATGATATAAATTTTTGAATTGATTGATAATGAAAAAAGTGCAATTGGTAAAATTTATTGTACAGAAATTGGGTCAGTAATAGACAATAACGGACGATGATAACTAAAGTAAGAAATATATAGTTTCGTTTCGAGATGATCAATGTGAGATCGCTACCTTCCAATTCGTTCAATAAAATGGTTTGTGCTCATTTCATTATTGTTTCGCTGGGTATTGTCGGTGTTGTCGGTATTGTCGGTTGCAGCGTTGCATTTTTTTCGGTCGCAAATTTTAGAATGACCCCCCAGGGCAAAAACATATCCATGTTAAAATGTTCAATATGCTTGAAATTGGGTCACTTCCCCCAATGCTGTAGAACTGCAAAAAGAATTAACGCGGTTGACGAGGTTTCAGAAAACAGTAACCCTATCAACGTAGACGTAGACTATAATACAAAAGTCCAACGCAAATGAAATGTTCAGAATTAATTGCCTGTCAAAACCTGAAAATCACTGTGATAACTGGATAGAAATTTTGTCTCTCCCCAACAACACGAAAATTTACTTAAATTTGGTTATCCGCGAAGAAGTTTACTTACGAGTTACGTAGAACGTAGCTTTGAGATGCGTGACACGCTTTCATTCACACTGGAGTCGAAAATGCCTGTCGGTGCAAACTTCGGGGCCTTACTGTGAACGATCGGCTGGACGTACGATGCTCCGGATGGTCTTAAAAAACTCGCAAGTTCAAGAACTATTTAAAACCGTAAAAATATTCACGTAAAAAAATGGTATAGGCGTTTTGAAAATTTCAACCCCTATTTTAAACCCCTTAGAGATGACTCACAGTAACGTCGAGCTTCGAGGACCAACTAGACGCCGAACGGAACCTATAACCCGAATTTCATCAATTTTTTTTAATGGTAACTAAGAAAAGTGGCCCGTACGGCGTACGGCGGACAGACAGAAATATTTTTATTGCAGTTTTGGATTCTACATACCTTGAAACGTAAACCATCAAATTTTGAGGGGGGGGTAAGAATTTTTTTTTTCATGATTCCAATGGTTCATTATTGAAAATAATAAACCAAAACAAAATTCGAATTTGCCTCGACCCTACGGACTTGAACAAAAATATCCTAAGACGACACTATCCATTGACAACATTTGAAGAGATAGCACCAAGACTTCACGGTTCATCGTGGTTTACATTATTGGACTGCAAACGAGGTTTTTGGCAGATCAGAGTGACTGATCGAACATCCAAATACCTCTCCTTTTCTACACCTTGGGGTAGATACTCGTACCTCAGGTTGCCCTTCGGTATTATTTCTGCTCCAGAAGTATTTCAATTTGTCATGTCCAATTTAATTAACGATCTGGAAGGCGTAGAATGTTCCATGGACGACATTCTGGTTCATGGGAGGAGCAAAGAAGATCTTATAACTAAAACGAGAAAAGTAATGCAACGTTTAAATGAAGCTGGTCCCAAACTCAATAAGGAAAAGTCTGTTTTTGAAAAACAAGAACTAAAGTTTTTAGGCCATGTAATATCGAAAGATGGCATATCACCTGATCCCCAAGAGATAGAAACAATATCCAAATTGAAAACCCCCAAAAAATCTGACAGAACTACAACGACTTCTTGGCATGGTAACATACCTTGGAAAATTCATTCCAAACCTAGCCGAGTTAACGGATCCTCTACGTCATCTTCTGTGCAAGTCGAATGAGTGGGTATGGGATCATAGTCAGGAGCAAGCATTCCAAAGAATCAAGACTACGTTACAACCCCCCCCCCCCCCCAGTCCTGAGATACTTTGACCCCAACCAGCCAATTACATTGTCGGTTGATGCGAGCAGTTCTGCTGTGGGAGCCGTCTTACTTCAAAATGACCAACCTGTCGCCTACTCAGCCAAAGCCTTGACAACCACTCAAATTAATTATAGCCAACTTGAGAAAGAAGCACTGGCTATCTCAATAGCTTGCAAAAATTCCATGACTATGTTTGGGGTTGTCCAAATTTGACCATCGAATCGGACCATAAACCAATGGAATCCATTTTTAAAAAATCCCTTCAGGACGCCCCTCTTCGATTGAAACGCATTATGCTGGAAATTATCCCATATAATCCGAAAGTAGTGTACAAAAAAGGGTCTCAACTATATGTAGCAGATACCCTCAGTCGGGATTGTTCTCTTGAAATGGACAATAACGATAAGGGAAATGAACTATCACTATACGTTGATCTGGTAGTACCCATGACACCTGAGCGCCTAACAGAAGCAAAGCAAATGACGCATGAAGAGAATGAGCTACAGATACTCAAACAAACAATAATTAAAGGTTGGCCAAATAACAAATTAAACATTCACGATTCGATTACGAAGTACTGGAGCTACAGGGATCAGTTATCAGTTCATGAAGACCTAATATTCAAAGACGACAGAGTATTGATACCAAGAAAAATGAGAAGCCTAGTGCTCCAAAAAATACACTTGGGGCACAAAGGTCTACAGGCTTCCCTCAAAACAGGCAGAGACCATGTCTTCTGGCCAGGAATGAACAAAGATATTGAAACCGTTGTAAGAAACTGCACAACATGCATGAAACATCATAGGGATAACACTCAAGATACAATAAATCTTCAAGAAATTCCTTCCAGACCGTGGCAAATAGTTGGATCTGACTTTTGCCAATTAAATGGAAAAACTTTCTTGGTAACAGCTGATGCATACTCTGGTTTCTATGACGTCGCTGAAGTAAAAACAGCCAATTCCACAATCACCGTCATCGAGCTGAAGATATTATTTGCGACACATGGGATTCCAGATGTCTTATGCACAGATGGTGGCACTCCCTTCACATCAAGGGAGTTTAAAGACTTCGAAAAATCATGGGTGTTCCAACATCGTGTTTCAAGCCTCACTTTGCAAGATCCAATGGACTAGCGGAACGCTATGTGCAAGAGGCTAAGCTGTTGTTGAAGAAGTGTTTATCTGAAGGAACTGATCCATACATGGCACTTCTCCACCAACGAAACACACCCCGCATCAAATTGGCTCACCAGCTCAGTGCTTAATGAGCAGAAGGACCAAAACACTAATTCCCACATCTGAAGCACTTCTCTTACCCAAAGTTGTCACCAACGTAACCGAAATCCTGAAAATGCAGAAAGAGAAAGAGAAGATCTACAGTGATCGCAATAAAACGGCACCAGTGAACTTTAAAGTGGGCGACAGAGTTCTACTGCGCCTATCTCAGAGAAACTGGCAGCCGGTAGTTATTATTGAGAAACTCAGCGAACCAAGATCCTACGTCGTTGAAGACCATGATGGCAGAAGACTCAGAAGGAATTCTTGGTACCTGAAACCATACTAGCCCAAGGCTTGATTCTCTGAAGAAGGGAGATGTCAGGAGCGCAACTACAGTACGATCAGTTGGTACTCGCTCCTTGACAACGACAAGACAATCGTCATAGACATCAGATGTTGCTAAAACACAACATTCGATATTATGCGCTTGCTGAAATTGTATCAAGTGGTCTCAAGTATTTTTCAATAAATAGTTAAACTAAATATATTCACTATCAATCTTACACATTGTACTGTACAATGTAAAAAGGTAGAAAAATACATCATCACGGATGCCATCTTCAACACAACACACCACAACACAGCACACAACACACTTAATGCAGAAATCACAATGTCAAAATACAGTACATATACGTACTTGTGTACGTGTAACAGAGTGAGCACTAAAAACAGCGCGATCGTGAGTGAGTGGGGCTGAGTCATCGCTTTGTTTACTCAAGACACCAGTCCAAAGTAAAACGCCGGATTACTGGGAGTGCCAGAGAGATGAGATGCCGGATTACAGAGGGAGTACTGTATGTACCACAAAGCTCAGAGGAACGTTCGGAATGACGACCTCCACAAAGACGTTATAGTGGAGAACGTCAGAGATGTAAAGAAACAGGCTAGAAGCTATAAGTATGAGAGATGGCCTCCATGAAGACCTTGGAGAGGAAAGCGTCAGGGATGTCGTAAAGAAATACGCTAGAAGCTACGCGCAGAGGCTTCTAGTACGTACAAATATGGAAGCCTCTTGACAACTCCCAAGTAACTTGGTGTCGGATAGGACCAAGCTCTTGGACCTAGGAAGTTGACATGTAATACTAGTGAGGTGTTGTTGTGTTTAGTGTGTGAACTAAATAAATAAACGCCTAAAAACTAGATTTGAAATGTCGATTCCAAAACTTGAGGAGCCCACAAATTGAACCTCTTCTCAATACGACAGAGATAAATTAATTACGACCACCTACCCGCATCTGCTAGTTATTTACTGCTGGGTGTTATAAGATTTGTTCGCAGTGATCACTTCACGGCTATCTGGCCATCACATAGGCATTGGGCCGTTCGCAGTGTTTTCCTGACTATCCAAAGCCTGTTTTCTGATCGTCAGTTCAGTCCACAGAAAACGGGACGGACGAGAACTGTCCACACACTGCCTCCTCCATTCCCAACCACCATCAAACTCAAACCCCTCTCAAACTCCTATCAAGGCGGTATTGGATCACAGATGGCTTTTACGGTTTTCTAAAAGTGCTATGGATGCTATACAGTCTGAAAAGAGCCCGAGAATTACTGCGAACGACAAAACGCCTTTCTGACGGTCGGATATCTGTCAGACGGTCACTGCGAACTAACCGGCAGTAAGCACGTTTTGTCGGAGCACATTGAAAGAGAAAGAATAAAATCCACTAAAATGTTAAAGTCGGTATATAAAATTTATGCGCGAACAATGACTGAAGACCGCTAAAGCTCAACCAACCTTACGATTACAGCAAGTCCATCCAAAACAGCTGTCTTCATTCTAAAGGAATGTTGTTGGCTAGGAACGTTAATTAATAAAATTAATTAGGCCTTTGTTAATAAAAATTAAGTAGGCTGCATGTGCAGCAGCCATAAAAAAAAATGTGAAGACTGCGAAAATTGTGGTGCTGAGGCATAAAATATTCAGAAACTTGCTCATGAAATACTTGACTGTACTTACCAACGGTTTGAGTAGAATAAGTCGACGATTTGTTCCCTTCAACAATCCTGTCGGTAGCTGTGCCTTTATCTTCCTTATTTCTTTTTGGGTCTTCCTGCAAAGATAAAATCGTAATACTCCACGAATTTCATACAGAAACGTAATTTGATTGGATGATTGGTATCACGGAACACAAACCTTCATTATGGGGCTGGGCAGTGTTTGCACTTCGACGCAATGGGTTTCTGTGGATTTAATCCTTTTGGCAGGCACTTCTACATAACAGGCACAATAAAAATATATTAGAATGTTGATTATGTTTGGATACTTCATCTTATTCCTTCCGGAACACTGCAGTGCCAGTCTGCGATCGGGTACTCACTGGTATCAGACTCCCGACGTTTCCCCAACCTCCCGTGAATGATGTTCGGGTCGAGGAGTGCGAGGCTTGAAGAGAGCGAGCTGAGGATCTCGTTGTTGGTTTGATTCCTCTTCTTGGCCGCTTGGCTCCCGCTGTCGTGGGCCGCTCGGGGCCGTTTGTTGGACGGCGGGGCGTTGTTGACAGCCTCGCTGTTTGGAACGGATGACAAAATCGGGTTGGAAGAAGCGTTTAGGTTCGATTCCGAACCATTAGCCGTCGCAGTTTCCACGGATATGGCATTGCCCTCTCTGTAAGGTGGACAGAAGTTGATAATCAACTGCCATAATAAAACGCATGGCAAGGACGACCCTGGTTGGGAAGATGTAGGTTGGGCTCAAGATATAATATCAATTACAAACTTGAAGAATATACAAGACAGTACTTGACCATCAACAGCCATCCTAATTTTCACTGGATGCAAGTATGGGGATATGATCCTAGAAAGCAACTAACCCCATAATGTCAGTACCACCACCTTAAATACAAATAATTATTTAAGTAGAAAACAAATTTTTAAAAACCACCATTTTAGAGTGGACAAAAAAAGATTCTCATGAGCCATATAATAATTTCTCGCAGCCCCATACGGATTCCCAACCCCCGTTTTGGTTTATTATTCTGCGAATAACACACCTATGTATTTGCTCAGCAAACAATTTTTATAACGCCCGCTCAAAATTTTTTCTTTTACGTTTCAATGTGCGTAGATTCCAAAAATGCAATGTCCGTCCGCCGTAAGCCATATCATGCATAACTACTTCATTTTCAGTATAAAAAATTCGCTCTTTCGCACACGGGCTCCATTTGGGCCCTGGTTGTGTCCCGAAACTTTGCAGCCAGATCGGAATACACCCAGGGGTGTTATGAGTGAAAAATGGGAGTAAAAATAGGGTTGTTTGGCGTTGTAGTAAAATGAGCTTATTTAGGGCGAGAAGACCGAATATGAAGTCGATTTTGACCGAAGAGTGAAGAATTGAGGTTGTAACGAAGGTTCAGCTCCCGAAATTAATTTTTTATGAGTAAAAAACCTGGGAAATTGTCTGAAATAACCATCAATTTGTATACTAACTCTAGAAAAATTTTCAACGGGTGAATCAAGACAATAAAATGGCACTATCAATGATCAAAGATAATTTGAAAGGGGGGGGGGGGGGGGGGGGTTCGTGTTTTTGGGGGCCAAAATTGGTGGAAACCATCAGAAATGGCTATTTCAATTATTGCACGTGATAGAAACCATAAATGAACGGCCAATATTTCTGCAGGTATGTCCATTAGAATAATAAACCCATGTGACAAGGACTTTGCAGCGTTTCACAAATCTTCCAAGTGTTTTCACAACTATTAATAAGTCAAAATCACAAATTTTCACGTCATCATCACCATCACTCATCACAATTATCACGTAATCACAATCATTTTCATGACAATCTGCATGGGGCTACGAGAAATTATTATTGTGGCTTATGACAAATTATTTTATACTTTCTAGTCCATTTTAAAAACGTAGTTTTTGAAAAACTGTTTTCTATTTACACAATTATTTTCTTCTTTTGGTTTATTTATTCTCTGAATAATTCGATTAAGAAATTATTTTTTGGAGCACCACCTCAAAATTGTTTTTTTTTTACGTTTCACGTGTGCAGGTTCCAAAAATGCAATGTCCATCCGCGGTTGGTATCATCGATATCTACCTTAATTTTAATTCTGAAAAAACGTTCTTTCGAACAAAGGCTCCATTTGGGCCCTAGTTGTGCTCCCAATTTCGGCAGCCCGTTCGGAAAACACCCAGGGGTGTTATGGGTGAAAAATGGGTACAAAATGAGGTATTTTTGAGGTTTTAGTGAACTTGCCCTTGTGAGGTATCGTTTTCCATGTTTTGTAAGGTGAGGTGACCAAATATGAAGTTGGTTTTGACCACTCAAAATTCAATATTTATGGGTCAAAACCTGTGAATTTTCGGCTCACTGATTTCTCACACACTCAGGAAGGTACAAATAAAACAGTTTACCTAGTTTTTTTTAGTAAAAAAAATTTTTAATTAGGGCCGATGTCGTGCTTTCGGCTCTTTTCGTCCCAGTGCACGCTGGAATGGTACAACTGGACACCGTATTCATGTTGCCTTCACGCTATTCGTGAATAAACCAAAAGAGAACGAGTCGAAGCACACGATCAACGGTTATGAAGGTAGGTTACCAAGGAATTATCGGCAACTGCTATTTGAACGTATAAAAACTTGCTTGTCAATCAGATGAATTGGGCAACTGGAGAATATCAGCTATTACGTTAAACTGTCAGTTTCAAAGTGAATAGCGAGATGCAAATGCCACTGATTGATCATTATTAGCATCTGATTGTCTTGACGCAGGTACATTCCATCGATTTTGGGTCTGCAACAGGTTCTAACTAATGGTACTATTACAAACTTTTAATTTTATTTTTTTGTAAAAAAAATCTTGTAAAAATAATTTTAATAATTTTTCACAATGAAACTCTTGGTTGACTGACGTTTACAATACTCACAGAATTTCTGGGATCCCTTGACCGTATGACTCCAAGTGCGACTCGACCAAGTTATGATGGTAATCGATGGGTCGCCGTTTGGGGATGGCACCGAAGCTCTCTTCATGACTATCGTCACTTACCTGAAATGCATGAGGTACCCATCAATTTAATATAATCCGAACCTTCCGTATCATCAGGTGTACAACAACGTAAGACTCACACTGGTGTGCAGCCTTTTTCTGGACATGGCTTTGAGAGCTTGGATGATCTGTTTGGAGGAGTCTATCTTCCGGGGTTGCTCCTCAGTGACGTCGGGTGTGGAGAGGAAACTGCAAAAATAAACAATCAACGATGCATGGTTTTGACAAATGGGAGCTATGCGCGTGGAAAACAAAAAAAATTAAAAATTTCATGAATTGTGTTATTTTAAGGTTTGTTCGGAAAGACAGTCCAGAACTGTGTATGTTCGAACGAGCACTGATGATTCCGAACGGATAACCTGAAGCATTGTAACCTTTCACATAAGTAGAAGCATCAAGTGCCAATGTGCAGGACCAATAGGCCCCGAAAAAATCCATACGTTCGTTTGGACAGACAGTCCTCTGGACCATTCTATCAAAGCCACGCCCCTTTTTGTGTGTTTGGACAGTGCCAGAACTGGTCCTGGATCGAGAGTTGCCTGTTTGGACAGACAGCTCAGAACCATTTGGGATTAGTTTTAACAGTTCTGGATTTTTTTCGAGGACTGTTGATCCTGCACGTCACACTTGATGCTTCTACTTCAACAGCTTATGTGGAAGGTTACAATGCTTCAGGTTATCGGTTCGGAATCCTCAGTCCACGTTGACAGAAACGGTTTTGGACGGTTCTCTTCCCTCTGTTTCAGAACGCAGTTCCACCCTGGACTGGTCCAGGACCGTCTGTCCAAAAAAACCTCAGTACTGCTAGAACTAGTCCCGAACGGACCTCAACTGTCTGTCCAAACAGCCAACTCTTGACCCAGGAACAGTTCTGGCACTGTCTGAACGCATCAAAAGAGGTGTCGCTTGGATAGAACAGTCCAGGTCATCTCACAGCCCATTCTGGATGAAAGTAAGCTGGATTCTTGCATGGTCAGTCAATCGAATCTTGTATACAATGAATAAGGCATTGATACAATAAATTATTGGTCGTTATGAATGTTAATGGCAGCCAAGAAGCAAACTTCAATTGCAAATACGAAACGTGAAGGTGCTAGAGGTGTGCCAGTACTCTAGGATTGGTAATATGGAACCTAATCTCTCAGTGGAACTGTTTCATTCCGCTCAAGTTGCCAATCTTCTTCCATGGTTCCACATTCCTGATCCGAGATTATGGGAACGCACTTCGGCACTAGCACTTCTCCAAAGCGTCAATCCATAGCGATCACATTCCGATTTGACACTCTTCTCAATCCACAGCGATTCCGTTCCCAGCCCCTAGCAGCCCATAGTGGCCGCTTTCCCCTCCCCACCTTATAATGACCAATATCCTAATAATGGTGATAACAACCTTTTTATTTCCACACTCCTGACCTCTTTACGTATGTATGTAACCAGTAACATAAATGCGATCTTAATATACGAAATGAAAAAAATCAGATTTTGAGGTTCGATTCAAACATACAATACTGCTCATCTCCAGGTAATGATACTCTGAAGGTCCATACCTAATCCAAAATTTATATTTATGAGAGAGAGCGAATTAATTGTTCTAAATCAAACTAATATACAGTTAGGAAAATATGAAACAAGGCAACATGGGGAATTACCCCCATGTTTTACCCCTCGGAACGGTAAGCGGAACAGGATCGGTAATTTGGAACTGTTCCACGCGTGGAACTGGAGTTCGGTTGGGACAGTTACAACAAAGAACGGTATCGGCACACCTCTATGATGTGCCATCGGTAGTAAAAAGGGGGCGAAAACAATGCACCAATTCTTGGCAATACTCACCTAGTTGTAGGTTTGGAGACTTTGATTTTGACTGGTACAGACTCTAGGTTGATTCTCTTCTTGATGGCTGATCCTGCGGAAGGCATAAGCCAGGGGTAGGAACCTGGTGGCAGCATTGGGGGGCCCCGCGTTCGATCATCGCTCCGGTATGAGAGGTTTTCTTTGTATGAGGACCTACGCCAACGTGAAACATTAAATCAAGCGTACTTACATTAATTATGGAGGAATACCTTGTGTATTAGTAGGTTTGTTCCATCCGAGCGAGTTCAGTAGAACGTATTATGCGCAGATCGATCCGCGCATAAAACTGTGTTCCTACCGTGTCGGTTCCATGAACCCAAACTTCTACTTTCTACATCGACTGTACCGAACCGTGTTCCTTCCGCGTCAAGTGCAGAACAGTCCCGTACCGAGTGCGGCACTTTTCCGCACTCACGGCGATCGAGTTTTTGAAGTGAACCCAAGAGGTAACAGTCTGTAACCTCCCCAAAATTCATTTGTTCTGTTGGTGCCGTGTCGTGACCGCCGTTACCGTGACTTGTGCTCCAATTCAATTCTGAGAGCCAAAGAAGACTGAGAACCAAATTTGCGTTCCTACCGTCATATTTTCGAACTCGCACTCACTCGCACTCGAATCTGCACCTACCCCCACCCCATTCGGTTCCGTACTGGCGGGTGTCGCACTGATGAACTCGCACTGACGCGGATGGAACAAACCTAGTGACTTCCTAGGAGATACAGCAACAATACGGACCGGTAATTAAGGAGATACGATGGTTTTTGAGATCATCACATAACGATATCACATAACGACTTGCTGCATCGAGAAACGACACAGTTATTATACGTCTATGAGCAACTTGCTCAGTCACTCGTCACAGCTATCCTTGCAGTGAACTGGTTCATTAACTCATTGAAGTGTTACAACAAAGCTAATAATACGTGAGACTTCTTATTGTTCAGACACAACTGAATAATACATCCTCTGTCGTGATACCCATACGTACTTGAATTTGAGAAACTGTTTCTCAACATAAGGTGCGTTGATTCAGAAAATGCAATGTCCGCCGTATCAAGCATACCGGCTTCACTTTCGGTCTAAAAAAGTCGTCCTTCCGCACACATGATCCACTTGGGCCCTAGTCGTGTTCCAAAACTTTACATCCCGATGGCAATATACTCAAGGGTGTTATGAGTGAAAAATGGGTATAAAAACAGGGGTTTTCGAGGGATTTTTGAGGTTTTAGTTTTAGTGAACATGAGCTTGCGAGGTATCGTTTTCCATGTTTTTTAGGGCGAGAAGACCGAACATTAAGTTGATTTTGAACGAAGAGTGAAGAATTGAGGTTGTAACGGAGGTTAAGCTCCCGAAATTAATTTTTTATGAGTCAAAAACCTGGGAAATTGTCTGAAACCACATAAATTTGTATAATAACACTAGAAATGGTATCAACAGGTGAATCAAGACAAATAAAAATGGTACTATCAATGATCAAAGATAATCTGTTGAAAAAAGGCCGAGCCTAATTCGTGTTTTGGGGGCCAAAATTGGTGGAAACCATCAAAAATAGCTATTTAAATTATTGCACATGAAAGAAACAATAAACGAACAACCAAAATTTCTGTCCAGTAGAATAATAAACCCATGTGACAAGGACTTTGCAGCGTTTTTAATCTTCGAAAATACCTATATTATGGTTTTGTACAATGAATTATTTGTCGTTCTCTTTATACCAATTAACATCCGATGTCGAAATAACATCATCAGCTTAAACATGTATGTAGAACCAGAAACAACTTGAATGGCATTTACAACGCTCTCACCAAGGTGTCATAAACCATTCCAATCCAAACCATGTTGTTTTGATTCTTCCATTTGTTTTTGTTGTAATTATATTTACAATTACATTTACACATTATTTCACTTTGTCAAGTTTTATGTATGTTACCAAACGATTATTATTCTACTACCGTGGTATAACTTGACAACTTCTGCATAAACTTCTTTCTGTGTAAACAGACCTCGTCTTCAGTTTCATTTTTATGATATAATCTAATAATTGTTACGTCGAGTATATTATCAACGTCCAGAGCTGCGTTTTTTCATTATTTTTTAAACGAATAGGTAGATATGTGTAAATAATGGCGGAATTTATCATATTTTCAATCCTAGCGGATATGAACACGCACAGGCTCCTTGCCTATGGGACATGTGTGCTTTCTCAATACTACTGAACAAACTACCAGACATTATGGTAATCACCTTGTACAACTTTTTTTTTAAACTACTTTTTCTGTACAAATGAACCAGTTCCGAAAAAAAAGGGTTACAGTTCCAGTGGTCTTTTTCATGTTGTAAAATTTGTTCATCGTTCCTACGAGTGTAACTCATGAATGGTACCTATCAGTTTTTGGTTACCTGGACAGAATAGAAACTGAAGGAGAACTAAGGGGGGACAACTCGTCGTCAAGCGCCCCTGACCTCGATGAGCTTCTCGACGACTCGGCGGCGCCACGGAGCGACGACGCAGAGCCAGGAAACCGCCCGGAGGAACCCGCACCCGGATACCGTCCGGACGGCACCGAATTTCCAACCTGACCGGACGTCTTCGCGTGGGAAAACGGCTCCGACACCTCGAACCGTCCGGACGTCACCGTTCCGGCCGACCCGGCGAGTTCGCCGCCGAGGCCGACCCCGGACGACACGCCGTAGCCCTCAAGGAGTCCGGCACGTCCGAGTTCGACTCCGGACATCTCGACGAGTGTGTGTTTGTAGGCGACGAACAACCTCCAGAGGAGACCGCTGGCGAGGACCGAGGCGACGACGGGGAGCGGCACGCAACAACAGATGACCACAGCTAAAATCACCACTGGAACTAAAACAACGCGAAACATTTCACCTCGACCATTTTACCACGACATTTCAGTTCCATTCCCTCGTTTGATTCTGTTACAAATATAAAAACCCCTCACTGCCAAAGCTCCAAAGCCTACAAAGAGTTTACCAGTTTACCGGTTTTTCGCCATTTCCGCACATTTGATCGTGGATACTTCAAAAAGTTAAAGCATCCATGATGTAGTTCCATGCCAGGGATGCAACCTCGAAAGATAAATATCGATATCAACACCAAATACACTATCGAAATATCAATATCGATAGGACCGATTAATCGGGTCTCAATAATCGATAGTATAGAAAGTCGAATCATAAAACTTTTTTTGACATGTCTTATGGATGCAGGCAGTGGTGTAGCCTGGGGGGTTATGACCATGGGCTCGAAATGTTTATCAAAATTTCAAGAACGATATCAAACACAGCAGTAACAAACAAATACGACAATAACAGATTACAAGGTAAATCAAACATAATAAACATTTAAATAATATTACGTTTATTTTATTACAAACGAGCAAATGTGTAAATGAATTCGGAAAATATTCCTATCATCAAAATAGTCCCTCTTTTTGTCGTGACCATCCCACACCATCCCAGGTGAATTAATACCTATATATTTTAGCCCTTAATACAACATTTTGACCCCCCCTCCCAAATCCCAATGACTCCTATTCTTTATGAAAACCAATGAAATAAATGGTATTTTTCTGTCTTTACTCATCCTTCCAATCACCCTCAATGATTTTATATTGCAATTTTACCCGTTTTTACAAATTTTTTACTCTAAAAACAAACTAGACACCCTTAGCTGATCTTCGAACTCATCTTTTTGTTTGGCAGTAAGAATATTTTGGCGAAATTTGGAATTTTTATCGCATACCCAAAGTCAGACATCGTCTGGAGTGACTCATAAATAAATAAATATAAATATACGTATAAATTAAGTTAAACTGTAGGGATGCTCTGGAATGGATTTTCCTATGAAACAATTTCAACAATTTATGTTATGAAAATTTTGGACCCATCGCAATAACTTCATTTTATTTGAAAATTCGCTAACATTGTTGCCAAATACATTATGTTATATTTTACATTACCTAACGTTACCTGTAACATTTAGTGCTTTATTAAATTTACATTCAGCTTTGTTTGTAAAGTCAAACCTTATTAGCAAATGTTCAAAGAAAATTGCAATGGGTCCAACATTTTCAGAACATGAATTTTTGAATTTTTTTTAACAGGTAAATCCGTTGCAGAGCATCCTCAATTCATCCCTAGCTGGTAACAAAGATTTGTATGTATATATGTTTATATTTATGTCACTCCAGACGATATCTGTCCTTGGGTACATGATAAAAATTCCAAACTTCGCCAAAACGTCGTATTGCCAAACAAAAGGATAAGTTCGATGATGAACAATTTTCAACAGTTCTAAGGGTCAAATTTGAGTTGTTAGGGGATAAAAGTCGGTAAAAACTGCTAAAATAGCTAACAATTGATAGGAAATCACTAAATGTGGAATAGAAGGGTGACTAAAGACAGAAAAATACCATTTCACTGTGTTTTCATACAGAATAGTTGTCAAATTTTGATTTTTGGAGGTCAAAAATTGGTTTCACCTGAAGTTATGCGGGATGGTGGTTATCTGGCTATGCAGATAGGTAGGTAATTTCTTATTTCATCCTACATTATAGTTTATTCTGTCAAAAATATACGCAAAGTTCAAATAATTAAAAAGCTGTTTCAGCAGTAGCAATAACCGATTATTCGGTACCACGTATCGATTAATCGGGAAATATCGGAATATTAAAATCAATGTCAAAATATCGATTATCCTATTAATCAATAATCGAATTGCCCTGTTCAATGCATGATCCAACATGTTCCATGATAGATCATATCCATACATAGAGCAGGTTTCACTGATGTTTTTAGCGGAACTTCTCAAAACCTTTATCAAGAAGATCTTTCTAAAAAAAACTCAACTGTTGAAAAAAGGCCATCCATTCACTGTGTATAGGATCCACTTTTGCGATATTTGCCGTTCATATATTCCATCCAGTAAACATTTTCTGAACTTTTATGTTGGTCACACTGGGCATCCGGCGGCAAACGGCGGTTTGCGCGAGACAGATGTTGTTTTTTCGAAGTGTTGTTTAGTTGGTTTCTGGTTTTGGGGTGTGCGTTGTACGGTGAGGGGGTTGTTTGTGGTATTTTGTGACATCAATTTTGCGGTAAAAACACCTCCGATGATCTAAATTATTCCTAAATACGACGCCGCATTTTATGAGGACTGAGGTGAGCTGAATGTGTACACATTTTACGGTCGCATTCGATTGAAAATATTAAAGTTGTTTGGTTTGACCACCTCCGAGGTTCCATTTTGGATTTTTTTTGTCAAAAAACTTGTTCGACCTGTCAACATTCTGCCTTCTGCTCCTCTTGCCCTTTTATTCATTTTTACTATCGATTTTTGGCTGGCTTTGGAAAATAGAGAGTTTCATGTTTCTAGGAACGATATTTGCACTAAATTGTTGCACTAATTTAAGCGTTTGGTTTATTTTTTCGGCATAACTTCCAACCTTGAACCCGTCCTTCTTTTTTTGGCCATTTTGCCATTCTTCCGGCCTAATGT
This sequence comes from Leptopterna dolabrata, assembly GCA_954871275.1. Taxonomy (NCBI): domain Eukaryota; kingdom Metazoa; phylum Arthropoda; class Insecta; order Hemiptera; family Miridae; genus Leptopterna; species Leptopterna dolabrata. The sequence continues at coordinate 18,135,815 of OX940989.1, forward strand.
CACGTACCTTCCTATTGTTCTTGTCAACGTTCTATTCGGATCTCGTATTGACTTGGAATGTTCTTACAGATGTCTCGCATGGGCTGTATGGTGTGTTGTACCTTCTGTTCCTACATTTGAGTACAACAGATGAATATTCATGCGTGGGCGTAAGTGGTTATGTGAGGTCCTCGAAGCTAGTTCCGGGAACGTATTTGATGCGTGACTGAAGACCCTCGACTTCTTGCTTCTTGCAAATGGCCATCCAAGTCTTTCGAACTTGGGTTTGGGAGTTGCCTGCTCTCGCGTTACGTGATTGGCTCTGTTGTACTCTATGTTTAAAATTGATTGATTTCAAACCCAAATAATTACAAAGAAAATGTCTGCCAAGCTGGGTGGGCAGTATAGCTTCCTCACTTATTGAAACATGGACGTATAGAATCTGTCGGTAAAACTATCGGTAAAATGTCGATTTTTGATTTTCTCTGTTGTAGAGCTGCTGTTGGTCTGACGGCAATGAAATTCAGGTACAAGTATGTTATAGCCCCGCCAATATCGATTGTATCGATTATCTCAAATACATCGATCCTTGTGGTATCGATGACGGCTCAATATGGCGTCCCAATGCCTACATCCCGGGTGCCGATATCAACTTTCAAAATGAATACGGGAAGACCATTGTAAGGACACCAAAAAATACACTGCCAAGGTGATGGCACAGGAGCTTCCTCGTCACAATCAGAGTGACCCATTATAAAATAGAACAGACTCGGAAGCAAAATAACATAACATTACATTACATTACATTACATTACATACATTACATAACGTTAAATATACATATTACATAACATTACATTACATAACATAACATTACATGAAATATACATATTATACATAACATGACTTCCATAATACATTACGTCCATTATACATAACTAGCCTGACCGCTCGCTTCGCTCGCTATCCGAGATTCGCTGTACGCAGTATCGTGGAACCAACAAACGACGGAAAAATCCCATACCCTACCGGGTATTTGTGCCCAATTTTATCAAAATCCGTCAAGCCATTCAGGAGTTGACCATGGTCGACCATATTTCCGCTATGGTCAGGGAATTAAAAATGCGCCTACGTTCAACTTGGGAGGCTACCGGATATTGGTGCCAAATTTGGTCGATATCCGTTGAGCAATTCGGGATTCGACCATGGAGGGGCCCATGGATGCGCTAAGGTCGACCGCGGGGGTCGTCCGAAGGGTCGATCGTAGATAGAATTTCACGTAGATTACGAATACGCAGTAAAAAATAGGGGTTACCATTTCAATTAACGAAGTTGACCATGGTCGACCATAGTTCCGCTATGGTCAGGGAATTAAAAATGCGACGTTGCACAACTTGGGAGCCTACTGGATATTCGTGCCAAATTTGGTCGATATCCGTCAAGCCATTCAGGAGTTGACCATGGTCGACCATAGTTCCGCTATGGTCAGGGAATTGAAAATGCGACGTTGCACAACTTGGGAGCCTACTGGATATTCGTGCCAAATTTGGTCGATATCCGTCGAGCCGTTTGGCCGTGCATAGAAGGACAGACAGACAGACAGAGCGCATGCGCAGGGCGAACCGCTGGCTCTATCATGTTGAAATTTATATGGGACCTCAATGGGCCCTACCCGCTTAATCCCTGAGAATTACATTGAAATTGGGTGAAATCTTTGGTTACTACGGCTGTAACAAGGAAATTGAATCTATTTCACGCCAGCGCATGCGCTGAGCGCACCGAGGGTCCGATCATGCTGAAATTCATACTGGAACTCACTAGGCCTTGTCCAAACAACCCTTGAAAATTTGAGCGAAATTGAATCAAAATTGTGAAAGTTATGCGTGTTTGTTGAATTTAACGTTAGCGCATGCGCAGGGCGTACCGCTGGATCAATCATGTTGAAATTTGTATGGGACCTCAAGGGGCCTTATCCGCACCATCTCTAAAAATTTGAGCTGAATCAATTCAAAATCGTGGAAGTTTTGGCTGTAACAAGGAAATGCGGACAGACTCACAGACCGACAGACACGGAACCAAATTTGTTCAGTAGGCTTTGAAACGCAAAATGCAAGTGGAAATTTTGATTTCTGAAGACAAAAATTTTTTGGCTCACGAAAGTGAACACAAGGCTTCCGCTGCTTCGCAGACTCGGAAGCAATAAGAGTGACTATAACATACTTGTACCATCTATTCAGAAGTCCCAAACAACCTGCTCATTCACGGGATAGTTTCTGGGATTGTTTATCTTTTTTGAGATGCGAGCGCCAGCGAGCATCCAGATCGCTTGGCAATGCGAGCGGCGGAATGGGAACTAAACTTCTTGTACATGTACACCCACCGTCTTATCTGATACACGTCATCGATACCACAAGGATCGATGTATTTGAGATAATCGATACAATCGATATTGGCGGGGCTATAACATACTTGTACCGAAATTCATAGGGGGCCGTCTAAAGCTAGGTTCACATGGAGACGCAATTCCGGACGGCAACCCGGCACGGCAACGCATTTGCCGGAATATTTGCCATTTTCACATTGTTTATTGTTGTTTATTGTTTATTGTTAATACGGGCAAGCCCAATTACAGGAAATAAACACAATAATAATAACACTGATTATATGTACATCTAGCTTGCAAATTAGATACGTGGTGGGTAGGTAAATTTTTAAGACAATAATAATAAGTAGAGGCTCAGAACAATAGGTGGATGGAGTATAAGTGACAGATTTATCCGGTATTACGAATTATTGTAGCAGAGTGACTTAAACTGGGAAGGGGGACTATGAAACAAATCTAGGTCGGGGTGACTGTGCAACATGGCATTGACTTCGCGGGGTATTCTTGAAAATGGCCTGTGGCAGAGGTAATTCGTCGGGTTGAATGAAGTGTGGAAGAGTGGAGCTGAGCGGGAGAAGAATTGAGGGACTGAGAAGTTCAATTGCGCCAAGAGTGAGGGGCAGTCGATGGGGCCATTTACTAGCCTGATGAGGAACGAAGTGTCCATCCACCTACGGCGGTGCTCAAGCGAGCGCAGGCGACACGTTCTGAGAAGCGAGTCATAGTCGACTTCATCCAACGGGATATGGAGCTTGAACGCTACATATCGCAGGAACTTCTTCTGGACCCGTTCCAACTGTGCCGACTGGTAACTGTAATGTGGAGACCACACAACAGACGCATATTCGAGGATTGGAAGCACGATGGACTTGTATAGCAAGACGATGGCTGGGACACTGGTGAAATCCCTCGTGTGCCTCTTCAGAAAACCCAGAGAACGCATGGCCCTCCCCACAATATGGTCAATATGACTACCGAAGGTAAGTTTAGTGTCCAACAGCACACCCAGGTCCCGAACAACAGACACCCTTGGCAGAACCGTGCCATCGAGCCGGTAGTCAAATGGTATGACGTCCAGGGCACGACTGAAGGTGGACACGCAGCACTTTCCGACATTTAGGAACAAATTGTTCTGGATACACCTGTCTCCAAGCCGGTCCAAACCCTCCTGAAGGCGCAAACAATCATGAAGTGACTCAACGTACGAGAAGAACTTAAGGTCGTCAGCAAACAAGAGGCAGTGAACCCGACCGAATACCTCACAGACACCATTGATCATCATCAGGAAAATCAGAGGACCCATATGGGAACCCTGAGGGATACCCGAACTGGCTATAAATGGTCTTGAGAGGTCACACTTCACTTTGACGATCAGTTGCCGTCCAGACAAGTAGGCCGTCAGCCACCTCAGGAAAGGACCATGGACACCCAAAGACTCCATAAGTGCCAACACGTGGCGATGAGACAAACGGTCAAACGCTTTGGAGTAGTCCGTGCTGATGACATCCACCTGTAGACGCCGCTCGAAACCCCTCAAGACGAATTCCTGGAATTCGAGCAAATTCGTGACGGTGGAACGACCGCGCACGAACCCATGCTGTTTGTCAACCAGATAGTGGGACATTTCCGGGTAAATCTGCGAGATTATCAATTTCTCAAGGAGCTTTGGGATGCAACATATGGTACAGATGGGTCGATAGTGCTTGATATCCGATCTATCACCAGCTTTGTGTATAGGTGTAACATAAGAGCATTTCCATTGGGAAGGGAAAGAGCCGGATTCAAGAGAATAGTTGAAGATAGATGTAAGCGGAGAACTGAGTGACTGACAGCATCGTCTCAGCAATATTGGAGGAATACCGTCCGGTCCCATACCCTTATTCACATCAATCGATGAGAGCTCACGATGGACAGCATCTTCCGTAACAGTTAGCATGCCTATCGATACAACATCACGGGTAGGATAAGTTGGGGACTTTGTGGATGGTGGATCGAAAACGGAGGAGAAGTGTGATGCAAACAGTTCGGCGATTTCTGTAGGGGATGAGGCAACAAGGCCATTGAGTTTCATTGTAGGGGGTAGCTCATTACAGCCGTCTTTATAATTAATGTGGTTCCAAAACAGTTTTATGTTATCATGGAGGCCATTCTGCAGAGATTCGAGGTAAGAAGAATACAAGGAAACGGACATCACTTCGCACTCAGCTCTCAAGTTTGAAAAGATACTGTAGTCTTCCGAATTCATGGATACTTTATAGCGCGACTGTGCAAAATTTTTCATGCGCACTAAATGTATCAAGTCGCGATCAAACCACTTTGGAAACGAATAGTCAATTGTACGAGTTTTTGGGACGTATAGCTGAATGGCTTTATAGAGGAATGTATAAAACTGATCTATTGCTTGTTCAAATGGCAGTGCCAGGCAACCATTCCAATCACAAGTGGCAAAGTATGAGTTCATTGAGTCATAATCTCCTTTTTTGAAACTATAGGTAAACTGGCGGGATGGAGATATAGTGTCAGTATGATGAGTGAGTGGTACAGTAAAGTCGAACGGGGGATGAGAGGGATCCACTTCCATGATAGGCACACACTTATTGACGGAGACATGATCGTTCTTGTTAGTCAGTAGGAGATCTATGACGTTGCCGTGAGCATTTGGGATGTTGTTGCACTGCTTGAGGTTGAATAGTTGAAGGGCTTCGTGAACAATTCTTCCTTTGGGGCTAAAGCTATAATTAATGTCATCTTTGTTCCAATCGTTCCACACTACACCAGGGATGTTATAGTCGCCGACAAGAAGGACTTTATGTTCAGGGAAGGTAGTTGATACAATATCAAGGGCAGAGAAGTGGTCATCATACCTAGACACGGGTTGGTAATCAGGAAGGTAAACACACCCGACAATCAGTCCATGATCCGGGAGAACAACGAATATGTGCTCGACTACATCAGGGGATTCCCATTTGTATGAACGGATTCGCTTTGAAACAGAGAGAAGCACCCCTCCACCTGTGGACTTGACGGTATTGTTTGAGATTGAGCGGTCTGAGCGGTACACCAGGTACTGAGACAGGAATAATTCGGAAGTATCAACATTAGCAGATAGCCAGGTTTCAGTGAAGAAGATCAGATCGTAATTAAGGAGGGGAGATTTATAACGTAGTACAGATAATTTTGTGTTAAGGCCTCGCACATTCTGATAGTAGCCAGTTAGTACTTTGGGTGAGCTTATCCGTTTTTTGGCTGAGTGGTGGGTACGATTGTTGGGATTCCGGAGATGTACTTTATGGTGATATCTTTCTCCCCTTTATCCTGTCTTTCTTTCAACATAGAGCGCAACTCAGACATGTATTTACGCTGAGCAGGAGTACGATCAGCTGAGATTGACAAAATGGGAGGCTGGTGGGAGCGATTGGCTATTAGAACCCTTGTGGCAGCAGAGGACTCTTCGAAAATTACCTTTAAGGGACGGTTCTTACCCCTCTTCATTGCACCCAAGCGAGAAACCCGAAATTTCAGTTCTTCAAAATTAGGAGAGAGTTGAAGTAGAGAAGCTTTTACATTGTTGAAATCCTCCTGGGCGGAACGAATAGCGTCATTGATTGATGCCTCAGGATATTCGAAGATCATAATATTATTAGCTCTACGCCTACGATCCTCCATCTCCGCGACGGCGGTCTCCAGTCCGTGACCAGAAGGCTTGTCGGGATTCGAGATAGGAGGTAGGTCCACCGCCTTGATTGAGTGCTCAAGTGCTGAGACACGTTGCGCTAAATTTTCATTCTTTATATCAAGCAAATCGGATCTGATTTCATCGACACATGCGGATAAAGAATCATACTTTGCTAAGCAAATATCTAACTTACTAGAAACATCATTTATTTTCCCAAGGATCTCATTACTTTTTTTATCACCCTGATCCTTTAAATCACTCTTAAGAAAATCAAACATTAGAGCTAGGGTTCCCATTGGAGGGACACCCTGTTCCTTACTTGTAAATACCGCGTCTTCAGGTTGGCTCGAAACTTTTGTTTTGCATGCGTTACATTTCCACGCGTCTTTGGAATCTTTTTTGAGGACGATCACATGGCAGCGGAGTCATAACAAAATGCAATCGCAAAAAACAAACAATTGCTCGAACTCGAAACCGCAAAATCAACCACATTATGTCGAATTTCAATATGGCTGAACAACCAAACAAGAGAGGTGTGCGCAGTAACCTCCCCGCAGATCCGGCAACTGATCCGACAGCGGAAAATATCTGGAGATTTTGATATAGTATCCAAGGCACTGCGTTGCAATAATCCATTTTGCGTTGGCCAATAGAATTGTAGAACGCATAGCCTTGCCGGACTGCCGTCCGGAATTGCGTCTCCATGTGAACCTAGCTTAAGGGCCTACACGCACAATCCCTGGAAATTTCATTAAAATTGGTCTTTTAGTTCTGGAGTTTTGCCTGTGACAACATCGGACACCTTACCCTCCAAATCTCTGGTAGTTACGGGCTTTACTAGGATTCCACGTTTGCGCTTGTGCAGACGAAAGTTAAGCTAGGTTCACATGGAGACGCAATTCCAGACGGTAATCCAGCACGGCAACACATTTGCCGGAATTTTTACCGCAGAGGCGTTCACATGGCAGCGGAATCATAAAAAAACGCAATAGCAAAAAACAAACAATTGCTCGAACTCGAAACCGCAAAATCAACCACATAAATATGTCGAATTTCAATATGGCTGACCAACCAAACAAGAGAGGTGTGCGCAGTAACCTCTGCGCAGATACGGCAACGGATCCGACAGCGAAAATATCTGGAGATTTTGATATAGTATCCAAGGCACTGCGTTGCAATAATCCATTTTGCGTTGGCCAATAGAATTGCAAAACGCATAGCCGTGCCGGACTGCCGTCCGGAATTGCGTCTCCATGTGAACCTAGCTTTAAGCTAGGTTCAAATGGAAACGCAATTCCGGACGGTAGTTCGGCAGGACTGTAGCTAGGTTCACATGGAGACGCAATTCCGGACGGCAGTCCGGCAAGGCTATGCGTTCTAAAATTCTATTGGCCAACGCAAAATGGATTATTGCAACGCAGTGCCTTGGATACTATATCAAAATCTCCAGATATTTTCCGCTGTCGGATCAGTTGCTGGATCTGCGCGGAGGTTATTGCGCACACCTCTCTTGTTTGGTTGTTCAGCCATATTGAAATTCGACATTACGTGGTTGATTTTGTTATGACTCCGCTGCCATGTGAACGCCTGTGGCAAAAATTCCGGCAAATGCGTTGGTCCGGAATTGCGTCTCCATGTGAACCTAGCTTGTGCGTTCTGCAATTCTATTGGCCAACGCAAAATGGATTGTTGCAACGCAGTGCCTTGGATACTATATCAAAATCTCCAGATATTTTCCGCTGTCGGATCAGTTGCTGGATCTGCGCGGAGGTTACTGCGCACACCTCTCTTGTTTGGTTGTTCAGCCATATTGAAATTCGACATTACGTGGTTGATTTTGCGGTTTCGAGTTCGAGCAATTGTTTGTTTTTTGCGATTGCATTTTGTTATGACTCCGCTGCCATGTGAACGCCTGTGGCAAAAATTCCGGCAAATGCGTTGGTCCGGAATTGCGTCTCCATGTGAACCTAGCTTGTGCGTTCTGCAATTCTATTGGCCAACGCAAAATGGATTGTTGCAACGCAGTGCCTTGGATACTATATCAAAATCTCTAGATATTTTCCGCTGTCGGATCAGTTGCTGGATCTGCGCGGAGGTTACTGCGCACACCTCTCTTGTTTGGTTGTTCAGCCATATTGAAATTCGACATTACGTGGTTGATTTTGCGGTTTCGAGTTCGAGCAATTGTTTGTTTTTTGCGATTGCATTTTGTTATGACTCCGCTGCCATGTGAACGCCTCTGTGGCAAAAATTCCGGCAAATGCGTTGATCCGGAATTGCGTCTCCATGTGAACCTAGCTTGTGCGTTCTGCAATTCTATTGGCCAACGCAAAATGGATTGTTGCAACGCAGTGCCTTGGATACTATATCAAAATCTCTAATATTTTCCGCTGTCGGATCTGTTGACGTATCTGCGCAGAGATTACTGCGCACACCTCTCGTTTGGTTGTTTAGCCATATTGAAATTCCGCATATGTGGTTGATTTTGAGGTTTCAAGTTCGAGCAATTGTTTGTTTTTTGCGATTTGTTGTGATTGTTTGATTTTGCGTTTCGTTATGATTCCGCTGCCATGTGAACGCCTCTTCGGCAAAAATAGCCTAGCCTAAAGCTAGGTTCACATGGAGACGCAATTCGGGAGGGCAATCCGGCACGGCAACGCATTTGCCGGAATTTTTGCCGCAGAGGCGTTCACATGGCAGCGCAATCATAACAAAACGCAATCGCCAAAAACAAACAATTTATTGCTCAAACTCGAAACCGCAAAATCAACCGCATATGTCGAATTTCAATATGGCTGAACAGCCAAACAAGAGAGGTGTGCGCAGTAACCTCTGCGCAGATACGGCAACTGATCGGACAGCAGAAAATATCTGGAGATTTTGATATAGTATCCAAGGCACTGCGTTGCAATAATCCATTTTGCGTTGGCCAATAGAATTGCAAAACGCATAGCCGTGCCGGACTGCCGTCCAGAATTGCATCTCCATGTGAACCTAGCTTAACTGTACTTCATCAATGACTGTAATATGGGACTATCTGTGGCCCAACCCCCACGTACCCTCCAAACCTCTCCGCTTCACGAAGATTTCTAGGGTAGTTGGGGACTCTAGAAGGATTTCACGTTAGCGCATGCACAGGCGAAAGTTACGGTACTTTTTCAGTGAATTTGATATAGGACGACTATTTTTTCGGGTAGGCGTTACAGGGAATGGGCAAATATTTCGTGTTTGAGCATGCGCATCCGAATGTTACAGTCCGTGTTTGATGAAGTCGATATGGAACCATCAGCATCTACCCTCCAACTTTCATCTTTTTTCGAAGATTTCTAGGGTAGGTTTGAGTCTATTCAAAGATTTCACGTTTGCCCATGCGCACGCGAAAGTTACGATCCTTTTTCAGAGAATTTGATATAGGACGACTATTTTTTCGGCTATGCGTTACAGGGAATGGGCAGATATTTCGTGTTTGAGCATGCGCATCCGAATGTTACAGTCCGTGTTCGATGAAGTCTATATGGAACCATCAGCATCTACCCTCCAACCTTGATCTTTTTTCGACGATTTCTAGGGTATTTATGAGTGTATTCAAAGATTTCACGTTTGCCCATGCGCAGGCGAAAGTTACAGTATTTTTTTTAATGAATTTGTTATGGGACCATCAGCATCTACCCTCCAACTTTCATATTTTTTCGACGATTTCAAGGGTAGTTACGAAAGTGTTCAAAGATTTCACGTTTGCGCATGCGCAGGCGAAAGTTACGATCCTTTTTCAGAGAATTTGATATAGGACGACTATTTTTTCGGGTAGGCGTTACAGGGAATGGGCAGATATTTCGTGTTTGAGCATGCGCATCCGAATGTTACAGTCCTAGTTTGATGAAGTCGATATGGAACCATCAGCATCTACCCTCCAACTTTAATATTTTTTCGACGATTTCTAGGGTAGTTATGAGTGTATTCAAAGATTTCACGTTTGCGCATGCGCAGGCGAAAGTTACAGTATTTTTTAAATGAATTTGTTATGGGGCCGTCTGTGCTCCAACCTCCGCCTACCCTCCTCATTACAACCATTATTTCATATAGTTTTGCCCTGGACAAGGAATTCACCACAGACAGACACGGAACCAAATATGTTCTTTGATATCTGAAACTTAAAATGCGAGTGGAAATTTTCATTTTGGAGGACATACATTTTTTTCGAATCTTGCACGAATACAAAGCTCCACTACCTTCAGTAGTGATGAAACAAAATACCTCCCTATCTATTGTATTTATTTACACCCAAAATGCTGTTTCAAAATAATTTTCTCTCCTGATGATTTTCGCAAAGTTTAATAGTTGATCACCAAAGAAAAGTACCAGCAATTTTGCAAATGATTCGTCAGGTATAATATGAGAACATCACGTATCGGCCATTGATGTTTATAAATATGGTACAGATGACACGATTGGACAGTCAACGGTACAGAGTAAAATTGGATATCTTCAACTAAATGCTAGCCTCAAAATTTAGGTTAATTCTCAAATTGTACCCTCTGTGTACCTATTACAAAATTATGAGTCTTCAAATGTAACCCGTTCTTTTGAAATTAAAACATTTATGTTATGGTTCGTTTTAAATGTTCACTGCGATATTTTTAGCTTGTTTTTTTTTTCTGGAAAAATTTCTAATTGGAAAGGATTTATTTTTATTTTCCTTATTAAAAAAGTAATGTAGTCGGTTGAAGGTTAGAAATGCACTTCGAATATTCGCTCATGAGGTCATACTGCATGTCAGGAACTTTTTTGGTCAAAAAACGTTGTTGTAGAAATTAATGTGTATTGCCTTTAATTTCTTTGAAATGTAAAACTATTTTTTCCTGCTTGTTTTGAAAATTTCAACAGTGCTATATATTAGTTTTTTTCTCGAAAAATGTCTCCCTAATATTGGGAAGGATTTAATGTGGTACTTTAGTGCAATACGCATTCTTTTTAATAACAATAATCTTCAAAGGTAGAGAGAACAAAAACGTTAATGAAATGTACTAACTAACCTGTAATGTAAATGTTTTGAATTCAGTATTATATAGTTACAGAGTTCGGAAACGCACAGCAGATGGGCATAAGATGAGACGGGGAGACGAGGTTTCAGTCTAAGAAAGCAGGCAAATGTTGCGCGGAGCAATGAACGACGGTCCGGCCGACGATCCGTTCCTCCCGCTGGCTGCCAACCTTCCGGACCTCGATGACGCCATCGACATGGTGGACCTGGAGGACTCCAACATGTCCGACTGGTTGGGGCGGATCTCGCCGAGCGCGATGACTTCGGGACCTGACGAGCTCCTCAGCGTCACGGACTTGTTGGGTAAATGATCTTTCAGTATTCAAAGGGCCATAGCTGCGATGGTGCATGAGATCTTCCTATCACGAATAAAATGGTTGGGTTCACATTGACGGGTAGTGGACGTAAAATGCAAAGGCCGTTAAGTTTCATGTAAATAAAAACAAAAAACCGTTCACATGGGCTGTGCTAGTTACGGAAGTAATGCGTGTAATGTCGAGGTATAGCCCGTGGCTGCAACCTCCGCCTGCGCAGAACCTCCTCATGCTTAAAGAGCGTAAAAATCTAGATTTTTTTTGTTTGTTCTTGGACACATTGGTTCAAAAGTCGTGCGTAAAAAGCGTAAACCTGATGAGCCTGAAAATTAATTTTATTTTTTTTAGATAAAGGGTGTATTAGAGCAGTGTGTATGCAGGCATCAAGCTGGTTTGAGAGCGCACATCACTGGTCTATCGGGTAGCTGGGCGATATAACGCAGTGGTTTAACTGACGGACTGATACGCCAAAGTTCCCGAGATCGGAACCGTACCGGGACTGAATGTTTTTTCACTCCACATCAACAATTTCCCTTGGAAACATCATTATTTGTGTTTCTTTTTGCCATTATAGCTTCTGTTTGTCGTTGGGAGAATTATTTTAGCGACATTTAACACGTGATTTAGGTAGGTACCTGGTAACGAGTACCAGGTTAGGTACTAAGCTACGGAGCGTCTGCGATCTACATATCTATGTATAGAGTAGTACATATAATATAGACGGGTTATCTATACAGAGAGCTGTGATCGTATCAGAAGGGTGTTCTGTACAAAATAATAAACCGTTGTGCAGGGATTTGCAGCGTTTTTTCCATGAAACACTCGTGTTTGAACAGCACACTAGCAACTGATAGAAATGGCTGAACACGCAACTGAGAAAAAAAAACGCTGCAAATCCCTGCGCAATGGTTTATTATTTTGTACACATCACAGCTCTCTGTATAAATAACCCGTCTATATAATATAATATGTACTACTCTATACATATTATGCAGATCGCAGACCCTCCGTAGGTTATTACCTAACCCCGTACTCGTTACTACGTTCCTACCTAAATCACGAGTTAAATCTAGCTAAAATAATTCTTTCGATGACAAACAGTAACTAAAATGGCGAAAAGAATCGCAAATACTGAAGTTCTGAAGGAAAATTGTTGATGTGGAGTGAAATCGATGCCCCTTCTGCGTAGATCACTGTTTTCTGTGGTCAGTACCTACCTGTTGATCAACCGATCAACAAAATAATACTGATCAACAAAAATAATAATACCGATCATATATAATACCGGTAATAAATAATAATACCGAAATAATAATACCGATCAACAAAATCCAGCACCTTGGTAGATGAACCGTTGTGTAATAATTTACTGTTGTGTAATAATTTGCCCCTCAATAATTCTTCAACGTTCAAGTTTCACAAGTACCTACCAACTAAATCCAATAGTCCATCACTTATCAAATGAAATAATATCGCAGAACAACCAACTCGACTTCATAAAGCCATCCTTGATTATAATCAGGTGCTCCCTAGTGATGATATCCGGGCCGGATTTATACCGTTTGATTCACGATCGTGTTGACGAAGCTTTTTGGTGCACACGAACGGCTACATCTTCTCACTCCCCAATATTTTTGTCCTTGTAGTCAAAGTGTAACTCCCATTCAGCACGTCTTAATAACGTTCGGGGCCGTCCGATTCCTGTAAGCTCTCCCCTTTTTAGGTATAGTAAACTCAATTTTTTATGTTATGAAAAACGGAATAACACCGATTTTTCATTTAAAAAAAAATGAATTTCGTATTTCTCAGAAGGTAGGATTGGTGCATAAAGAAATGACCGGCCCCCATCGAATGACCACTAATACTATTCCAAGTATTTTTTTTTCAATTCAAATTGTCGTGGTATATACCACTCCGGTAAATAAGTTAAGATTGTTACCAGTAAAACTACGGAGAAGTCGAGCTGCATGGTGCAAGGGACGAGGCCCAGGTTGCTCTCCCTCCAATGGCTCCCAACAGCTGTTCCAGTTGGCCGGGAGAGGGTAGAGGCGCCTTTATAAGGCGCCTGGTATGCCCAGCTCGACTTTCATCCAATTTCTCTCTAACCAGAGCCTTCGGTATCAAACCTTACCTCCTCTCTATCATCCAAACCCTTCTCCTTCCTCCTACATTCTCAGCGTGGTGAAAACCGGGCGAGAACTCCTTTCAGTACTCAACTTAGTGAAAACCGGACGAGTATTTCTGTGGATATTCAGCGTGGTGAAAACAGGACGAATATCCTCCTTACTCCTCTTCCAGATATTCAGGGAGGTGAAAACCGCGCGGATATTTTCCTATCCCAATATCCAACGAGGTGAAAACTGGGGGTATATTTACCTATCCTATAGACGCATCCAAGGAGGTGAAAACCGTGTGGATACGGACTCGCACTCCTCATTCAAACTCAACTCCTCCAAGTCAGATTTTATCTCTCACGTTTCTACCAAAATCCGAGTCATCACACAATTATAGAAATATTTCATGAATTTTGCGGAAAAATACCATTGGCACTGGGGTAGATCGGAGTCATAGAGATGAGTCTCAATTTCAAAACTAACTCTTCAAAGAGTTCTGGCACTTGCTTCCAAGGTATTGCTGCCACCGCACTTTGTTCTCTATTTCCGGATTATCTTTCTGTGCGTTGTGAATGAGTAATGCGAAATTTAAAGGAAAATGATTTAAAATGCGATTGGATTCAATAAACAAAATGATTGATTTAAAATTAATCAGAGATAAAATCAGTAGTTTGAGAAAAATGCAATAAAATCATCATCTTTTCCTAAACATCATAAGAATGATTCCTGTTCTGAACGATTTTCATGATTAGTAAAAACTGAAAAAAAATATTGCTAATAATAAAATTTATTCATCAGATTCCTTGCGGGCCCCTTTACGCCTGCGGCCCTAGGTGTCGTCCGAGTGGTGAATCCTCCTCATGGAATATCAGTGGTAGGAGCAGCTAATTCTCTGAATTATACTTTAATATCTTATTACTCATTTCGTAGGATTGTCGGGTTCGGGCCTGCTGGGCGCTGAAAGCGATCACGAGCTCAAATCCCCTGAGAAGTTCCAAGACCTGAGGTTCACATCGACACCCAAATCCAAGACTTCCCCGACAACTTTGGATTCAGGCTTCGAAGAGTCTTCTGCCAACAAAAGCATCGAGTATAAGGTGTGAATAATTCTGTTAGTGATATAATATAATAAACCTTAGAAATCGATTGTATGTACTTGAACGGTAACATCCATCCTTGAGTCTCCATGGTTAGTGGAACTGTCTAATACGTGAAACTTCCGGCAAAAATGGTTCTCTGAATTAACAATCCATGAAAATCTTTCAAGAAATTTATTTATATTTTCCAAAAACTACGCTAGAATTTGGTAGTGTCTACTTCGAAAACATTCGCATTTCAGAGGCGAGGGGAGGGGATATTCTTGTTCAGGAGCAATTTGTTTACAGGAATATTCTTGTTTCCATTCAAATCCATTTGAAGTGTATCCAATTTTTATTTCTTCAGGTGGTTTTGAACGACATAACCGACAAGTTGAAAGCGGATTTCTTCACTTCATTGAGTGACGTGTGTGAGAATTCACCCAACGTTAAAGTCTCCACTCAGGTACAGTTGGAGTCTCCTTATATTATGCCCGCAGGTTTTACAGTTTTACCGCAGCATTTGGTTGTTGTTGAGCATTCTGTAAATTGTTGGGTGCACATGTACATGTTGTATGTTCGCCAGTATGTTCCAATTGCATTGCGTGTTACAGGTACATAATGACTCAATGACTAAGACACCTCTCAAGCGGCCACCTAGTGCTGACGAGAACAAAGGTGACCAGGGAGGTCTTCAAGACAAAGGTAGGATTTCATAGTAGGAATATTCGTTGTTGTGTTGTGGCAGTGTTTTTATCGTTATCGCAGAATAAGTTGATCTAAATGAATAAGTTGTGGGGAGACGGACTTGGTCTGCGAGTCATGTCACTCTCCTCCACTCTGTACTGCCTGTAAAATCAGGTAGGAGCTGCAGTCTGGAAGTGTTGAACCTCCTATATATTCGTAACTGGTTGATAACATAATTCGTGTGATGTCTCAGTCTGGGAACGCAACGTCTCCATCATCAGGCGACGGATCCGAACAATACCGGCCTGCCGCCCGACCAACATCCTCACCCGAGCGGCTTCTCTTCCCAACGCCCCCGTCTCATCTGCCGCTGCCAACAAAGACGCCAAGAGGCCCAGAAAGAAGAAAGCCGCTCCTCAGCCGATACCTGTCGGTTGCACCAAGTGTAAGGGAGCTCTCAAGGAGACCGGTGAGTTCTCTTACTGATATTAGTTTTGTTTGCGCTGTCTACATCTAGTAAGTGAAATGTGGAAGGTGAAATACGAGGTTACGACTCGTAAACCTACTCTCAGTTGAGGCTCCAGTATGATGACTTGACCATTGGACGTTTAAGAAGAATACGCTTAGTGATTCTCTGTGATCAGTACTGCCAGACACTGTATATGTACGGTTATCTATATTACATGTACAGATATACCTATTACATCTACCTTAGCACATAATCTAATTGTTTGTCTAGGCGAGACTGAAATAAGTGAGGCAGAACTCCTGTACTACACCGGTATAAAAAAGTAAGTAGCTGTGAAAAAGTTGACAAATTCCATTATTTAATTTAATTAATATATTTTTATTGTATCGACTTTGTATCTAAAATCTATTGGTTGTGGATCCCATTCTTAATTTAGCCCATTTCAATTATCAGGCACAAGTCGGCTCTTGGTGTCGTAAAGTTCACTCGCCTCCCGGAGTTCAGCAAAGTTACGGCTTTCAAGAGAATGCTTGTTACCATCATGAAGCTGAGATTCGACTTTCCTTATGAAGATCTGGGCTTCCGGTGAGTAAATACGGAGGTGTGCTGGCGGGGAACTCAAAATTGCCATTGCATACTCAGTGAATGGGATTCTTTGTTGACAGTAGTCAGTGGCTCATTAGAGTTGATCGATTACGGGTTTCATTACCTTCTCATGAGAGAGTTTTTGCAGCAACCTCACGCCGAAACGAAACGGAAAACGACACTGAAACGGAAATGGCGGATAGGGCTACCGAAGTCAGATGCTAACCTTTTTCGGTTCGTTTTCGTTCAGCTTTGGCATCTACGGGCTGGTGAAGTCACGCTAACGTTATGTTAACCTCTCATTCATCCATTTTACTCCGTGATGAATACAAATCTATGTGCACGCATGGCTTCAATTCTGCTTTAACATAGAAAGACGCGAAGAAGCTGCTGTGAATACGACGCTCCGCATTTATTTTCCAAGGAAAACAGAAGAGGGTAGGTAGTGTTATTCAGATGTAAGGTTAAATTACGTTTCGTCATCTCAACACGACAAAAGCTGACACCGTGAGATCCCGGTATTTTTCGTCGTCACGGTTCGTCAAACTTTTCGGTATCTTAAGTGCGCATGCGCAGCACTGCTTTCGTTTCGGCGTGATGGTGCTGCAAAAACTCTCTATAGACTGCCCTTGCAGTGTGAACCATATCGAAGTCAGTTATATTGTGGATTCTTAGTCATTGATTGTGATTAAGCACAGTAATAGCAGGAAAGTTGCTGTATGAGTTCTTTCATTTTCGTTAATTATTCAGTCTGTGTTAGACAGTGTACAGACCTCCAATAGTGTGTAGTGCTTCAGGCTTGAAGACAAACTCAATCGTCTATCTTCTATCATATTGGATTCAAGAGTATTCAAGCGATGTGGCTGAATCTGTCTTTCTTATTTTAATTATTTATTTTTCAAATTTTATTTATTTTTTTTTAGGCTGCGAGAGGGTACCGACTTGGTGAGGCACATAATCAGTTCGACGGCAGCCGTCATGGGAGTCTCCTTGTCGCCGTTCATCCCCTGGATGGAGTCCCTGACCACTCGGCGGACTCAGAAAAGGGTTTTCTACCTCCACGAAATCACTGACTCTGAGATGAAGGTACTTACCATGGAGCTGTAGCGTTAACCTAATACCTATGTTTCGTTGTATCATATAAGTCGATACGATCATCCGATTTAATTTGTTTTAAACAGTTACAAATCAAGGCTGAGTGATTGCCTGGACGTGGGCTGATTGCTGGCCTTATTCCCAGAACTGCACTGGGATTTCGTGTAAATTTAAGAAAGCTTGTAGCTTTAACACAAATTGTATCGATCAGGTGGAATAAACCGGTTCACGTGAGATCAAGTTAAGGTTCCTTGAGCGTGGTTAGTACTTGGATGGGGTGATCACCATCACACGTGGTGACACATCCAAGTATGACCCGTGTAGCTCAGAACCCTTCTCCACTCAAGGGGGCGAGGCAATGAGTAGCCAAGGAAAGAGCGAAATGATCAGATCGAATTCTGGTCCTCTCATTGGAGGACAGCTGACCACGTCCGCGACGCTGGCAGGTCAGTCAGACGATAAGCCCCAGCCTGGAATGGCTGTTTTCTTTTTTTTTTTTCGTAGGTACTTATGTATAGGTTCAAACTCTTCTTTTTTTTTTCTTTTTTTTTTCAAGTTAAAAAAATATATCTACCTATAAGCTACATTATGAAAAATGCTTCATTAAGAAATTCTGCTACTGTGTTACAAAAAACCGCTAAACAGAACTCGGAACTCGAGGAAAAAGTAAAAAAACTGAATGTAAAACTGTAAATCATGTAAGCTGCAAGAGAAGTGAAAAATTGAGAATGTCGAACCGAAAATGAATAGATCACGGGACAGATCGGTGGTACTTGAACAATAATCGATGTTAAGCACTTCGAATATTCCTGCGGAGCTTCGTGTCCTTCATTCCTTTCCTAACTAGAATTTTTCACTATTTCACAATACCGATCTATGTTACTGTCAAATAGTGAAAAATTCTATGAAGGACGAGAAGCTATGTTTCATTGTTTTAACATTGATGATATCTGAGGGATAAAATCGATGTTCGATAGATACCGAACAGCTCAACATGGATGGTAAAATATCGAACATCGGAGCAAAGACATCGATTGATGTTTCGATAACATCGAGCATCGATGTTCCATCCCCAATTTTTCGCTCCATGGCACGCCTCGTTGATTCGATGGTTCTCAGCCTCTTCTTGGGTACTTTACTTAATACAAATCGCATCGCCTGTATATGACGAAATGAACTGGTTTGGTTAGAAAACAAAAATTCCGAGCATATTGAGTCCAGTTAACATTGGACATTCCCAAATGAACACTGGTTTGACTTTGAATCAATATTGCTGTCACCACTCCAGTCTGAGTTTAAGCCCTCCAACAGTGTTGTATCTCACTTCTAACCAAATCTTTTGATGGGAATGATTCGAGATTTGATTGTGGTATTTGCACCAGACGGGCTTTGCTCGACTCTATCAATTCGTTTGGTTCTATGAACCACCAGTTAATATTGATCAAATTGTACCACTGTTGGATTTGAATCCTCTGCTGTAAAGTTGATGGACTGCTATTCAACTGGAAATTTGGATGTACTTACTTGAAATCCAAAAATTTCGCCGTTTAAATTCGTCCTGTGGTGTCCCCCATCCTGGGACTGCCTTTTGTTTGCTTTGTTCATTAATGATATGCCGTACTCATTGTTGCCGTATGTTTGCAGACGATGTCCAGTTGAAATGAAATCCACCTTGGATTTAGCTTCTGCTACCTCCTGACCTCCAGGTGTCGATATGGCTCGTGTTGTCGAGCGGGCGTCTACTTCGTGTCAGACAGTTTTCTGTGATGTGTACGTCCGTTCTCGCTCTGAAGTCCAACTAAATGTGTCCTTGTTCGTTTCAACAGGTTGTTGTGCTGCTTGAAGACAAATCCAACCTCCCGATCTGCTACGTGTCCGACGCCTACGACCCGACTTTCGAAGGCATCCACATCGCGACGGCTACAGTCCCCCAGCACTTTGCGGATAACGACCTCGTCTGCACCCTGGTCGCTGATAACCCTCTCTTCTACAGGTATTCAATCTAAAGGGTTATTTCCGCTAGTGTAAGTAATATTACCATACCTTCCAGAGGAGTCCGTCGTCACTAGTTAGTCGGAGGCGAGCACTTTCGATGTAAGGAAATCATCATCAAGCCGTCGAGAGAATACTCAACCAGCTGGTGAAGACGGACTTCTCCGGAAGGTATGGTAATACTCTCTTCTACATGCTCGCTATAGAATAACTACATATTACATGTAGCATACTAGCTGGATTAACCGTGCGTTGCAGGGGATAGTATTCATTTGGCAAAGTTCTTTCCATCCAAAACCCTCCCAATTAGGTGCCTAGTTTTTCATGAGAACCTGTGTGATATAACGTACATAATACAGTTATTGGTGTAATAGAGTTATATTGACCCAATATTGATCTTTTGAAACTACTCTAAATGATTCCATATATAATATAATGCTAATTATGAGGAATGAGGTTGAGAAGGATAACAACTTAGCATTTTTTTCTCTGTAAAATGTTATGGTCTACAAGAATTTGAATGAAGCTCCATAAATTCCAATCCTTGCTGTAGGGGTTGGTATGAATATGAGAATTCAATACTCAAGGGGAAATAACCGCTGGGGGTGGGATAAGTGGGTAGTGAAGAGTTGGTGTCAATTTATGAAAATGATCGCCTTCAAATTGTACCTAAGGCTCCAGGAAGTGGACTCACGTCTCAAGGGGCTGTTTATATAAATCAAAGCCTGTTGGTGGGAGGATCCGTTCCGTCGATGCACGTGCAAGAAGAGCCACAAATGTTTGATTAGAAAATTTAATTATTGCTATATGGAGATGCAGTAGCGGTGCGCGGGCTCTGAAAACGGTGGGGCGCCAAACCAGAACACAAAACCAACAGATTTGTGTACAGATTACCCCAAGGCAACAGCACCCTTCCCTTGTTTACTGATTGAATGATATTCAGCAAAGCTTATCTCTTTTAATCGACACTCCATCGTCGTCAATTTTTACTGCAAACAGCCACCGAATTCATGTTACAAAAATATAGTAAACTAAAATACAACAAAATGACTCGTCGGCCGGTACCTACTTGAATGGAGAAGCTGTTGACTATAAGCTAGGCTGATCTGTGTGTTACGACGCCGATCAGTCCACAAATCAGAAGACCATAAACAGCAAACGAAAAGCACGTAGGTACCACAAATACAAATCTGTCTTCAGAACCGGACAGAACGCAAAACGCACACAGTTTGATGCAAAAAATTGGAAACTGACTACAGACTCAACAGAGAAAGGGAAAGTGATTCACGAGATGACAGAACCAAATCAGGAGACGAAGAAGCATCTCGTATCGAGATGACAAATTGAATCGAAGGATCAAATTGATTGTGAAAAGGAACGATTTTGGGGCCGGGCCCAAAGTGGGTGTGGTGAACAACATTTTTACTGGACTGAGCGTGGGCAGGTCCCAGGACCTACCTGCCAGTTTCAGGAGCCCAGGTTTCGATTTCGATTTCAGGACATTTGTTACTGTCGCTTTATTCCGATAACATGCTTGGTCGATGGTGCTAAACTTGAAAGGAACCACCATGGATGCTCTACCAGAATATTGAATATCCACAGCCAGTGAAATCTGGCGGGTCGCTGTTGAACTTTGTGCAAAATGCTACTACCGAGGGAAATTCAAATGCCAACTGAACAGTGGTTGGAGTTTTTTTCAACCTCTAGTGTTTTTGGGTGCCGGGGTAGTGGCCCCAAGTGGCCTTATGGACGCAACGCCCCTGCGCAGATGATAAGAAGTTGTTCATAGAGGTACCAGAATGTAAGGATAGCCTGGTGTTACAAAGAAATCTGTATAGATTTTATAATTGGTGTTCCGTTAACAAATTAAAATTCTGCCTGTCCAGATAGTAAATTTTTCTCATAGTGAGCCCTTGAGATTTCCGTTTATTATGGGCGGCCGTTTTTGGTCTCTTATTTTCAGTAATGATCCTTTAGTACTAAGCATGAACCCCCCCCCCCCCCCCCCCCCAACTCACAAAATTTGATGGTTTTCGTTTCAAGGTATGTAGAGTATGAAAATGGAATAAAAAATTCTGTCCGTCCGCCGCACTTCGCACTTTTCTTAGTTACTATGAACCAAAATTATTGAAACTCGGTTTTTAGGAACCGCTTGGGGTCTAGTTGGTCCGCGAAGCCCTATTTTTCGCTCTGGGGTGAAAAATAGGGCTTGAAATTTTCAGAACTTCCAATAGAAGGTTATTGTTTTTTTAAAAAGTTTTTAAATTGACCTTGAACGAAGGCAGTTTTTGAGACCACCCGGAGCATTGTACGTCCAGCCGTTCGTTTGCACCGAAAAGCTTCTTCAACACGACCATGAAAGAAACGGTATGAATTTGGCCCGGGTATCATCACTAGGGAGCATCTGATTATAATCAAGGATGGCTGTATGAAGTCAAATTGGTTGTTCTGTGATATTTCATTTAAAAAAAAAACGCTGCAAAGTCCTTGTCACATGGGTTTGTTATTCTACTGGACATACCCACAGAAATTTTGCTGTTCATTTATTATTATATATTTTTTTTTTTCATGCACAATAATTGAAATAGTTATTTTAGATGGTTTTCACTAATTTTGGCCCACCCAAAAACCTGACCTCCGCTCCTTTTTTTTCTTCCTTTTTTTAAACATTATCTTTGAACATTGATAGTGCCATTTAATTGTCTTGATTAACCTGCTGATACTACTGCTAGTGTTATTGTACAAATTTATAGTGATTTCAGACAATTTCACAGGTTTTTGACTCATAAAAAATGAATTTCGGGAGATTAACCTTCGTTGCAACCTCAATTCTTCACTCTGGTCAAAATCAACTTTATATTCGGTCTTCTCGTCCTAAAAAACATGGAAAACGACACCTCACAAGCTCATGTTCACTAAAACCCTCGAAAACCCCTATCTTTACACCCATTTTTCTCTCATAACGCCCATGGGCGTATTCCGATCGGGCTGCCGAGCTTTGGAGCACAACTAGGACCCGAATGTTTTCCCAAATTGGGACACGAACTGTGTGCGGAAGAACGACGATTTTAGACCAAAATTTGATGTAAATTTAAGGCTGAAACTTCGTTAGAACCTCAATTTTCCATTCCTTGGTCAAAATCGACTTCATATTCGGTCTTCTCGTCCCAAGAAACATGGAAAACGATACCTCACAAGCTCATGTTAATAAAACACCAAAAAACCCCGTTTTTACCCCCATTTTTCACCCATAACACGCTTGGGTATATTTCGATCGGGCTGCAAAGTTTTTGGACACAACTAGGGCCCAAATGGAGCATGTGTGCGAAAGAACGAATTTTTTAGACCGAAAAATGAAGCGAGTATGCATGATACAGCGGACGGCGGATGAAGATTGTATTTTCTGAATCTACGCACCTTGAAATGTAAAAGAAAATTTTTTGAGGGGGTGTATCAACATTTATTGATGAGCGAATACATAGGTGTATTATTCACAGAATAATAAGCCGAAAAAGTAGTACTGGGCCTGTTCTAGGCCAGTTATACTCTTCGATATCTAGTGCTTTGACAGACATTGCACGATTTGACGACAGAAAACTGTCAAAGATTGTGAATGGGCGAGTAATGATGGTTTCAGTACTTGTTAGCTTGAGGTATATTACTAAAAAGGCCCCCCCCCCCCCCCATTTTAACAAAAAAGAATCCGGCTTAAAGCTGTATAAAACTAAAAAGTAAAGAATAAATTTTATGCTGAACAAACGTACATAATTTATACAAAGCCAATACAACTAAATTTTTGAAGTCCGCCGAATTTCAACTAAAAAACAGCCTTCATATTTTATCCCTTGGTTTTTGCACATTTTAGTTGGAATTTGGCGCCTACTTCAAAAATTTGGTTGTATTGGCTTTGAATAAATATCTACACCTTTGTTCAGCATAAAAATATTATTCTTTAATTACTATATTTATACCTACAGTGTTTTTTGAAGTCGTGTTTCTTTCTATTAAATTTTTTTTCCTGTACCACATACTTCAAGTAGTTATTTTATATAATAGTGCAGTGGTTAGGGTACAGAGGAATTTCAGCTACCTTGCCAGCTGTGTTGATGATTTGGATTTGTTTTCATCCATTTCAAAAAAAGTTGAAATGCTCGTTGCAGGTGTGAGTGTAATCTTATATTTATTCATTATTTTTTTCCCCAATTCTGTGTGTTTGTAAGAAAATCTATTATTATTATTCTTAATTACTGTCGTTACCTTCTTGTTTATCCCCTGTTTTCTTGAGTTCTCTATTTCTACACTTTTCCACTCTTATATAACACTGTTCCATTATATAACACTGTTCCAGTTCGTATATATTTATTTTTTCGTTAATCTTGTCGTCTTCTGAAAGGCAGAAGACGCTAAAACTTGATATTTTAGCGTAAATTGGACCGTTTTCTAACGATTCATTTTAAAAAATGCATAAAAGCCCTGGGAAGTAGTACTTTTTCGAGAAAAAGGCGCTTACACTATTCTTGCAATTTCGAAGAACTTTGAGAATAGTTGTAGATACGATACACATTTCGGCAGTTACAATATTCTTTGTCTTGTCGGAAAATGATTATTTTTGGAAAAATACCGTATCTCTACTCGCGCACACTCCATGGGCGCTTACGATACTTTGCTCAAATTCGATAGGTGTATGCGATATGCTGCTCTCTGGCGCTCGATGGCATAACATTAACATACTGTCATTTCATCGCAAATTGCAGTGCAAATGGGGGACTTGAAACAACGGACAATTTTTACCTCGTTATTTACATTTACGTTCTAAATTATTGGTGGATACGTCATTTTACCAAACTGGTGGTTACGATTCGAAAACGTTGAGGCTGTTTTTGAATCCCTTATCGTACGTCACTTACGATAAGTAGCGCTTACGATAGATGCGCCTTTTAAAGACGAATCCAACGGTTACAATAACTCAAAATCGCAAAAAAATGGCGCTTGCGATATTCTGTCTTTCAATTTACGTAGTATTTTTGTGAATTATTATATTCGTCTCATGTATATTGGGCTTCATGCCCGTTTTGTACGTAATAAATAAATTTTTTTCAGGATCGTTTGCACCCAGACGGAAACCTCTTACAAACTTGCCGAGGGGAGGTTCAACGAAGCGGCTGTCGAAACGTTTCTGGGCCGAAACCAAAACTGCGTCAAGGAACTCGGCAATTACCTCGCCACAGATATCAGAAGGTATTTGTATTTATTTATTTAAAACAAAGTTAATAATGTCCCCATTTGGAAATTTTATTTGCCGTCAATAGGGCGTTCTGTATAGAACATTGGAAAAAAGTCTGCCAAGCTGGGTGGGCAGTATAGCTTCCTCACTTATTGTAACATGGACGTATAGAATCAGTTGGTAAAACTATTGGTAACATCGATTTTTGATTATCTTCATTGTATTTTTACAACAATTTTTCACCCATAACACCCCTGGGTGTGTTCCGATAGGGTTGCCGAGCTTCGGAACACAACTAGGACCCAAATGGGGCCTGTATGCGAAAGAACGACAATTTTAGACCCAAATTTGTGGTAAATTTAAGGATGAAATCGACTTCATATAAAGGTCCCCTCGACCTAAAACATAGAAAACGATACCTCACAAGCTCATGTTCCTAGAACACCAAAAAACCCTATTTTTACACGCATTTTTCTCCCATAACACCCTTGGGTATTATTATATTTCG
This sequence comes from Leptopterna dolabrata, assembly GCA_954871275.1. Taxonomy (NCBI): domain Eukaryota; kingdom Metazoa; phylum Arthropoda; class Insecta; order Hemiptera; family Miridae; genus Leptopterna; species Leptopterna dolabrata. Next base: position 18,160,958 of record OX940989.1, read on the forward strand.
GGCGGGCTGCAGTTTCGGGACACAACACGGCCCAAATTGGAGCCTTTGTTCAAAGAACGAATTTTTTTACCGTGGTTTTTGACTTGTCACATGGATTTATTATTCCATTGGACATGCAAAAAATTTGGCTATTCATTTATCCTTTGTTTCTTGCGTAATAATTTTGAAATAGCTATTTTTGACGGTTTCCACCAATTTTGGCCCCCCAAAACTCGAATTAGGTTCCTATTTTTGACAAATTATCTTCGATCATTGAACTTGTCATTGAATTGTCTCGATCCACCTCCTGTGTTATTATTCAAATTTCTGGCGATTACAGCCATTTCGCAGTTCTTTGACCATAAATATTCAATTTTGAGAGTTTGAACTTCGTTAGAACCTCAATCCTTCACTCAGTGGTCATTGCCAACTTCATGTTTGGTCTCCACACCTTTACACACAAAAAATATATAGAAAACTATACTTCACAAGCCCCAGTTCATTAAAACCTCAAAAATACTTAATTTTGCGCCCATTTTGGACCCATAACACCTCTGAGTGTTTTCCGATCGGGGACGCAACTAGGACCCAAATGGAGCCTGTGTGAGAAAACGATTTTTTTAGACCGAAAATTGTTAGGGATCACCTGATCATATTCACAGAGTATGAAGTCGAGTTGGTTGTTCTGAAATATTATTTCATTTGGAAAATGGTGGCTCTTTCGGAGTTTGTTGATAGGCAGTGAAACTTGAACAAACATTGAAGTATTATTGATGGGTAAATTATTACACAACGGTTCATTATACCATCTGCGTAGAAGGGGCTGGAGTTGGTTGGAAGGTGCGTTGACAAGGTCATGCATTAAGTCAAACTATTGATGGTTTTTAAGGCAGTCCAGATCAAATTATTGACAAATTCCGATCAATTAGTTGGGACCTTCCAAATTCCAACCCAAATCAGGAGTATCGAGGCGTAGTTAGCACATTCAATTTAGGTAGGTACACAGAACCTTGAAAACACCGTCATAGTCATGATTTTTTCACTCCTCATCAACAAGTTCCCTTCAGAACTTCATTATTTGCGTTTCTTTTTGCCATTTTAGTTACTGTTTGCCATCGACAGAATTATTTTAGTAACATTCAACTCGTGATTTAGGTAGGTACCTAGTAACGAGTATGGGATATTGATGACACGGCGGACGGTGGACAGACATTTCTGGAATCTTTCACACCTTGAAACGTAAAAGAAACAAATTTGAGGGGGTGTTCCAAAAAAAAAATTCCCGAACCGAATACATAGCGTATTATTCGGATAATAATAAACCAAAAGGCGGTTCCCATGTCAAATAACGTTGCGCACGTTTTCAGAAATGTGCAATGCGGCATTTTTGTCATTTTTGAAATCTACAGAAGAAGTTATGAAGAATGGCGTTCATACGATTTTTTTACTCCGACAATCAGATAAAATAAGTGTGGGGGGGGGGGGGGGGTACATAGTTATTGGGACATCCTGTATTTTACGTTCTACTGAGCAATATTAGAGGGTTTCGTACCTGGTGAGCCCACGGATCTGCAAGAAATTCCTCGTAAAATATAAGTTGTATCAAAATGAAATGAACTGCAGCAAAGAGCGAGTTTGGCGGATAAATTTTGGAACCTTCAATTTGAAAACTGCCATATCGTGTTTGAAACTCACGTGGATACCTGTTGAATTGAAATCATCTACTCATTTATTTTCAGGAGGACGCCCACAGATGTTATTCCGTTCGACACGGCAGTCAAGATATGCAGCGCTTTTGTGAATATAAACCATCTGCCGGAAGAAAACCTCCTCAATTATTTGCAACTGGTAATTTCATTTTGACGTATTTACGTGGTGGAAGGCTTGTAAAACCAACTTGCTTCCAAATCGTAGTGAACATGGCTGAAATCTCACGTTCAGTCCGGATGAATCCACAACGGCTCCACGGGCCGACGCCGTCTCAGCCGAAACTGCCACTAATTGAACCTCGAAAGATGGCTCACGGAAGGGAAGGAAGGGGAGGTCTAGGAAGTGTGGTAGTTTGTGTAGCTTTCTGTCAGACAAATTGACAATGGCGAATCAAGTTGGGAAATTCAAGGCGTCTTACGTACTCTTCTACCTAATATTGAAAAAAGTGCGTCAAATTTTAGTTTTTGTGGGCCAAAAATCGCTAAAATAAACCGAAGGAGGTATTAAAGTGGGCATTTCAAGGTATACAAATACTTTCTTCCTTTTACAAAAACAGTTCTCGAAAAAGTGGATCAAATTCAAGTTTTTGGGAGTTTGAAAGTTGCTGCAAGTTACGAACTTAGAACATTCGCTCATTTTGGTCATTCTGCGTAACTAGATCTTTGGGGTGGGGGGGGGGGGGGGTGTCTTGCAATTATGTGGTCATTAGCTAGGTATGTCAGATCTGTATAAACTGGAATCGTAGGTACCCAATCGGCTTTGTGGAAATTTGAGCTCCCTAATCGGCTGTGTGGATTATTGAGCTCCCAAGTTGGCTGTGTGGAATGTTGAGCTCCCAAATCAGCTGATGGGAGAATTGTGTAACCCAAGCGGTGTCCAGTGCCCAAAAACGTATATCCGTCATTCATTGTCATTGGGCAATGGGGTTATTTGCATGGGTCGCAAAAGCGGGTTATATTATTTTTTAAATGAAAGTTGATGATCCTGAGAATTTTGAGACCAACCGCACGCTCCTATGTAAGTATAGTACTCCCTCTGTAATCCGGCAGATATCGGACCAGAGCACTGCCGGATTACTGAAAATGCTGGATTACTGGAAAATATCGATAAAAACGCAGTTATCATAGAGAAATCAGTTTTAATTGCATACATTGTACTGTCAAAATACATTACTATAATGTACTTGTGTACGCGGAACAGATTGAGCACTAAACGCAGCGCGATCGTGACTAAGGCTGACAGAGTGAGTGAGTGGGGCGCTTTGTTTAGCTCATACTCGAATACAAAACGCCGGATTACTGGGAGTGCCGGAGAGATGAGATGCCGGATTACAGAGGGAGTACTGTAGTTATTTTTCTATGATATTTCAACGTTTCCAGAGATTTCTACGTCATTGCACCTTCTCGCTTGGGTGGCACACACCTACCCACTGTGACGTTGGAACCTCTGGAAACTTTGAAAAATCATAGAAAAATAACTACTTATATAGGAGCGTGCGGTTGGTCTCAAAATTCTCAGGATGGAACCTACTTCCGTTAAAAAAAAAAAAAAAAAAAAATACGTGCAAATAGCCAATTATTGTGTATCCTCAAAGATAACTTTTGATAATGATTTTATAATTATCTTCCTCTATGCATTTGAAAACGTTGAAAATTAAGGAAGAAGTTGCCTTATGGGTGGAGAAAAACACGTAAAATAAAAAGGCGATTTGAAGAAGCCGCTTGCTCACGTCACACGGATATAGCGCGTCGACAGGCCATTTTCCATCTGCTGCCACCGACCAGCCAATCAGAACCCATATCCGTACAACGTCACGGGCAACAGCATGGCGCCATTTCCCCGCCTCTTTTTTTTTTTGAAATCCCAACGTTTGTGAAAGTCTCGAAATATGAAGGAGGCATATTTTCCCAATTGACCTATTATCTTCTAGCTCACTGAGAAAAATTACAAACAGAATTCATTATAATTACCCGTTCACAACTTCACTTTTTCCTCAGGTTTTCGCCCGTTCGAGCCAAGCCGCCGCCTCACACCTGAACCTCTCTGCGGTGCAGAACTGATCTGAATCCTCCACTCCGATTCAAAACTCTCCTCCCCAAGTTCTGCCCTTCGTCTCTTCTCTCGCCAGTCAAGTAATTTGCGTCGAATTATTACTTCAAAATTTGAGCGGACGTTCCGTGTTTTTACTTCTCCCCGAGTAATTCTTAAGATAATAACCATTTTTACTCCCTTAGTGATCTCCACTGTTTCTGTTTGTTCCTCGATCGTTTCGACGATGACTCACATTCTCGATAGGTACCTACTAGGTAAGACCAGCAATGAGCTGTTTGATGTTAATAGTACTTATAGTTCTTTCTCCTAATGATATCCAGTTGTTGACAGTTACGAACATTTAAACATACAGCATCGTCTGTTGCAAACAGCAGAAAGCAAAACTTCATACTTTTAATCTAGTTGTATTTGGTATACGTTCAATCAAGTTTTCTATGAATATTTTTAAACCTCAACATTCCGTCGGTTCAAATCTCACTTAAAAAGACGTTTTCAACTGTACAAAACCCTGCGATGCGTTCGAATCTTACAAAATTTTAATGATCTTTAAACGGCGTTTTACATTAAAAATAAGAAATGACGGACCTCATACTAGTACTTAAAACTTGTTGCTCATACCAGTTTATAGCCTTAGTTTTTATAGATAGTTCACATTTAGGTATTTTTTCTACTGTAACTTTAAAAAAATGTTATTCACACGCCATATGCTCATTTTGTGACGCTTTTCTTTGCAACTTGCCATGACAACTTTAGTATTAAGATTTTATGTAATATCACGACGTCAAAATAGCCATCACTATGAATCTGACCGACTAAAAGGGAAAAAAAAACATTAGTCATCACGCGGTTAAAATCACATGTAAAATTAATCATCACTCGGTTAAAATCACATGTAAAATCATCACTTTTAATAATCAGTTCATCACTTACCCATCGCGAAGAGATCATCTCGATCACATGACTACATCGAATGTCTTGACTGTGTACTTCGAATTAGATTTTTCTACTGTAATTTGTAATGTCTGTTGGAAATAGACTAATTTTGTGCTGTAACTTGGTAGTGCAATGCCAATGTTCTTGCTTTTACTATTTGTGATAAGTAAATTAAGGTACATTTTTTAAAATGAATTTTGTCGAAAGAGAGATATTATGGAGTTTGTCAGCCAAATTTAGTGGAATAAGTTGTATAAGTAAAGTACTCAAATGCTGAGTGTTAACAAGCCACCTTTCGTTTGATTTTTAGACGCTGAGAAGTCTGTTGTGTATTGGTGAAAACCTTACGCTTGTAATGCAATTGAATCTTTCGCTTTAATGTCTTCGTAGTTTTGTGGTGGGACGATTTAGGGGGGTCTTTGGTCGTGTACAGTTTTAAGGGACTGTGCCACGGTTGTGCAGTGGGCGGATGCTGTCTCGGCGGTATGCGGGTGTGGGCAGGTCAACAACCAACTCTGCCTGAATGGAATGAGCCGCCGTGTTGGTAACATTGAGAGGCTTTTGAGAACTTGAAAACTCGTTGCGGGCAGTTTGGTTTTGGTTGTCTTGCAATTACGGATCGTGCAATTTTCGAGCGTTCGAGCTTACATAGCTGAATGTTATTTTTATCCATTTGTTCAAAATTACGCCTATTTTGAGGAACCTGTGACGTAGAGCCTTCGACCTCTTGCGCCCAAGGCACTGAATGCCATCAACGATTTTCTGAGGGGTGTAACCCTACCGATTTATTTTGACAATCTTTCGGGTTCCTAGCGCTCTGAGCCCGTATCCTTTCAAGAGATCTCAATCCCACATTGTTCTATAGCTACATCTCAAGAGTGGTCAATTTTGGACTTAGCGCCTTGTGCTTTAAGGTGTCAAATTCACATTTCACAAATTGAGCAGTGCATTTTGTAATACCTTCCTTTGTTTACCTTTCCCAAGTCAATCTCTGATGATTATTCTGCTAATGTTCTTCTACATCAGGTTACCAAAATGGCCACCAACCGCAAACCACCTGTTAATCTAAATAAAACTCCTCTCTCTTTTAAATAAACACCCAACTCAAAATTCGTTCTACCTCCTATAAAACTGTCGCATCTCAGCAAACATTTATGCAAAAATTGTATTAGATGCAAAAATACTATTTTTGTCAACATCAAAGCTTTATAAACTGATAAAAAAATCGACCAAAGTGATTTCTGAATGCAGCTGTACTTAGTTGTACACCATGCAAAAGTGTAAATATGATTCTTAAGGTACAAGTAGGTTGGAATGATCTTTAATGATCAATTTTTGCAAGATTTAATCTTACTACTTTTTATACGTGTTTATGTACTTTTATATTTTTATATCTCATCAATATTGAAATGTAGAGCTAAGTAAATGGTAATATATACTTGTTTTTTTAAATAAATATTTTAATATATTAATTTATAAAGAGGGAATAGTGCTTAAAAATACATAGTTCTGTGTCTTTATATGCAAGGTGGTCTAGAAAGAGTGACAGCAAAAATTGGGTTAAATCGAACGCCATGCAGACCGCTCCAAATATTTTTCTCAGGATTCTTTCCTTGTTTCCCCGTAGTTCTAGTCTCTGATCCATACGCCTATACAGTTCACATTTCACCTGGCGGGAGAGGAGCTTGGATTGGAGATGCTTGGTCAGTCCCCAACAGCAGCGGTCGGCTGCTGATAGTCTGGCCCTAATCTCTGGGTTAAGGGAGCCATTTGTGGATACGAGGGAGCACCAGTATAGACAAAGTCGTCGACAGTCTCAAAGTGGGTCGTCATTCATCTCAATATGAGAGCCCTTTCTACTTGTGGTGGATAGACATTTGGGATTTTTTTCCTTTTACTGGCAGTCACATTGCATCCGCACCTTCTGTTAGTTAAGGACAATGCCCTTAGGAAGTCTTTTTCAGTACAAGATGTGTCATCCGCCTAAGACAGTAATTGAGCTGATTTAAAGAAGGTGGTTCTTTGAGACCCTGATTACCTTAGCCAGTGTAATTTGAGTCCCTAATTACCTTTGATTCCTGCATCCCTAATTACCTTTGCCAGTGTCATTTAAAGAAGGTGGTTCTTTGAGTCCCTGATTACCTTTGCCAGTGTCGTTTAAGGAAGATGGTTCTTGAGTCCCTGATTACCTTTGCCAGTGTAATTTGAGTCCCTAATTACCTTTGGTTCCTGCATCCCTAATAACCTTTACCAATGCCATTATAGAAGCTGGTTCTTTGAGTCCCTAATTACCTTTGCCAGTGTCGTTTAAAGAAGATGGTTCTTTGAGTCCCTAATTACCTTTGATTCCTGCATCCCTAATTACCTTTACCAATGCCATTATAGAAGCTGGTTCTTTGAGTCCCTAATTACCTTTGCCAGTGTCGTTTAAGGAAGATGGTTCTTGAGTCCCTGATTACCTTTGCCAGTGTAATTTGAGTCCCTAATTACCTTTGGTTCCTGCATCCCTAATAACCTTTACCAATGCCATTATAGAAGCTGGTTCTTTGAGTCCCTAATTACCTTCGCCAGTGTAATTTGAGTCCCTAATTACCTTTGGTTCCTGCATCCCTAATAACCTTTACCAATGCCATTATAGAAGCTGGTTCTTTGAGTCCCTAATTACCTTTGCCAATGCCATTATAGAAGCTGGTTCTTTGAGACCCTGATTACCTTCGCCAGTGTAATTTGAGTCCCTAATTACCTTTGGTTCCTGCATCCCTAATAACCTTTACCAATGCCATTATAGAAGCTGGTTCTTTGAGTCCCTAATTACCTTTGCCAGTGTCGTTTAAAGAAGATGGTTCTTTGAGTCCCTAATTACCTTTGATTCCTGCATCCCTAATTACCTTTGCCAGTGTCATTTAAAGAAGGTGGTTCTTTGAGTCCCTGATTACCTTTGCCAGTGTCGTTTAAGGAAGATGGTTCTTGAGTCCCTGATTACCTTTACCAATGCCATTATAGAAGCTGGTTCTTTGAGTCCCTAATTACCTTTGCCAATGCCATTATAGAAGCTGGTTCTTTGAGTCCCTAATTACCTTTGCCAGTGTCGTTAAAGAAGATCTTTGAGTCCCTAATTACCTTTGATTCCTGCATCCCTAATTACCTTTGCCAGTGTCATTTAAAGAAGGTGGTTCTTTGAGTCCCTGATTACCTTTGCCAGTGTCGTTTAAGGAAGATGGTTCTTGAGTCCCTGATTACCTTTGCCAGTGTCGTTTAAGGAAGATGGTTCTTGAGTCCCTGATTACCTTTGATTCCTGCATCCCTAATTACCTTTGCCAGTGTAATTTAAAGAATGTGGTTCTTTGAGTCCCTAATTACCTTTGTCGTTTAAAGAAGGTGGTTCTTTGAGTCCCTAATTACCTTTGCCAGTGTCGTTTAAAGAAGATGGTTCTTTGAGTCCCTAATTACCTTTGATTCTTGCATCCCTAATAACCTTTGCCAATGCCATTTAAAGAAGATGGTTCTTTGAGTCCCTAATTACCTTTGCCAATGCCATTTAAAATGTGGTTCTTTGAGTCCCTAATTACCTTTGCCAATGCCATTTAAAGAAGGTGGTTCTTTGAGTCCCTAATTACCTTTGCCAATGCCATTTAAAGAAGATGGTTCTTTGGGCCCCTAATTACCTTTGATTCCTGCATCCTTAATTACCTTTTCCAATAACACGTTGAGCAGCAGACAGGGAAGTGCGCCAAGTGTCGGATGCTCCATGGCGACGGTGTTCACAAGATCGCTCGCCTGCTGGGATGGTGTGCTTTCGCAAGCGGCAATTGCGAAGGGGCTGAATTCCGTTGACGCAAGAGTTGTAACTCCCTTGGACTCCTCAAGTCGACTGCCACGGTCTTCATAATTTTGGGAGCGGTTTTTCTGACTCAGCTCCACAGTGAGTGTTCCCACGTCGGCCTGGGCCTTCCAGAGAGCAATGCACCTCCTGCGTCCACTGTATCAGCTGTGCCACTACTGATGCGAAATTTTCTTTTCCTTGCTGTTTTCGAGCCCCGCAGAGCTTTGAGATTTGTTTTGAGCTCCGACGAACGTTGAAATTTAACGCCGATTTCAAAATTGCTGTTGAAAATTGAAAAATTATAGCTGAATAATGGAGAAAATTAAGTTTTTGGGCGAAAAAACCAAGTCCAGAGCCCCGTGTTCTGCCATGATTTGTAGTTTGACCCAATTTTTGTTGTCACATTCGATTCTGGACCACCTCGGCACGCGTGGACTCCGAATTGTTAGGGACCAGTGAACCACACTAGCTCTTAATTTAGAAGTAAGCTCTTGGTGATTTTGAGAAGCTTCGCTGTCACGGTTTCTCGTTTTTTACAACTCCACGTAATCCCGGTGTACCTGTAATTATTATGGAAAAAATAGGATCCACGCGGTGTGAAAATGTTTGACTGTTCGAGTCAACAAAAATCTGTCGCGAGGCGGATACGGCTCCGAGGTGAAGATCACAGCAATCGTTCGTGTTCCTCGCCGGATTAATATAGCGTTGCCCCGGTGTAACCTTCCTAGTTTTAACCTGCACGTATCACCACCTCCAGTTAACAGTAACCCACCAACCGTTAGACGTCATACTGCAACTTTCTTCTCAACTTGCATCTCAAATTTAAAAAACATCCACAAGTCCTAGTAATAGACTAATTGGTCAGATTCAGAATGCCTTTGGTTCGGGTGTTCGAACCTGGGATCTTCACTGCTGTCATTGTCAACTTCTGATATTTCTTACTGTGTTGCAGCTCAAATATTACTGCAGGTGGTGAAACACACATTTTTAGTTTTAGTGCTTCTATTTATTTGTTTTTCTAGCGTCCTGTGCAATTTTTAATTTGAATTCAACAAAAGAAGGCTGCCTTCAATTTGTGTCGCCTCAAATCTAGTTCTTCAACAAGCAATTTCTGTAAATAATTTATACTAATTTATTGCAAATTAACAAACAAACAAAATCATATAACTACTTTATAAGATATCTATATATTTATACAGCATGATCGCTTTAATCTAACCATTTATTTTTAATGGGTTATAGTTGTAGAAATGAAAGTATTGGAACTTGTATTCGTATTTTATATAACATTTATTGCATTAAAGCTTATTTTTGACGATCCGGCTGTTTTATTTGCATCCCCATATTTTCGTATTGGAACGTTCGGCCTCGACCGGTCATTTGTCAGCGCTATTGGCTAGGTACGTCCATAGAGGTAGGTAGAACTAGATTATATACTGGGTTACTACTAGAATGGTACTTTGTACCTAACAGGTTGACCTTTGAGTGGAAATGCAACTTTACAGCACTTCAAATTGTCCCTCAGCTCGGAGTTCCCGTGTGAGCGATCTTTACCTTCATATACAAGATGATTTTGTCCTTGTTTATCTTAATGTCATAATATCAAGCTTTCCTCTATTTAAAACCGGAATTTGGTGTATTTCAATCCATTATCACCTAGAAACGTCGATCTGAACAAGGAGAACCCCTCTGAAACTCGCGTTTCAGTTCAGTTGGTCGTAGTACCATTATCAGATCTGGTGTATCGCTGAGCTTGGAATCGTGATTTGCATCAAAACCTTCGAATTAATAGGCGTTTTTGGCGTCGAACGAGAAGTTGTTTGCTACATTTTCATTCAATTTGACGAGGTTCTGACGTACATTCAGGTTTTTGTGGATCAGTTGAACTTGGGATCGACTCACCCCACTGATCATTGCCTCTCTCTTGACATCTCGGGCTGATTTCATGAATTATGACCTGTTTGGAGTGGAAATGCAACGCCATAGCACTTCAAACCTCCCCCAGTCCCCAATTACTCACGTGAGTTAGTATCATATGGATATATCAAGCATTCCTGCATTTGAAACCAAAATTCGGTGCATTTCTACCCATTTTCACTTCAAAACGTCGATCCAAGCTAGGAAAACCCACCGAAAACCGCGTTTCAGTTCAGTTGGTAGTAGTACCTATATGTATATATACATGCTGTATATGTGAAAATTAAGGAAAGGGATATGTGAAAATGGATTTGTACTAGTCCAATGGAAAAACATGAAAAAACTCTATTATTTTTGAACAGACTGCAGCAGCTTCTCATTTTATAAAAAAATTGGCTAAACCACTGTACCTTTTCAGCCCAATATAGAACTGAAAATATGAATTATAGATGAGCTATAAAAAATAAATAAATTCAAAGGTGGTTGCAAAAATATTAAAACACGTTTACGAGACGTTTTATTCAATTAACAACCTCAAAATGCAAATGGGTGTATAACTGATTAATAAATGTCGTAGATAATGAGTTTTATATTGAACAATATGGCACGATTTCTTCTAAATACTAACATCAATGTTGAAATCAGTGTTCGAATTACAGGTGTTTCAACTTGTGCTAACAAAAAATGTCATTTTTCGTATAATTTCAATATTTTACGAATAATTTGAGCCAATTTGTCATGGAGTGTTGATAAAAAGATTGATTTAACCGTCGATTTTTTTTGTTCGAACTGTTATTTCCTAAGGTTTGTTCGCAGTGACCATCTGACAGTTATCTGACAATCCGAAAGGCGTAGTATCCATGATAGCTGTTCGCAGTGTATAGGGCGGACGAATTATAGAAACTGACCGTGCACCGCCTTCTCGATTCCCAACCATTATCAAACTCAACGCTTATCAAGATGGCACTGGATCATGGATGGTTTCTTATGGTTTTCTAGGCGTCAAAAAAAAACCCAGTGCGAACAAACCTTATAATTTCGTAAGTGCCTTTTAAATACTCCATTCTCACTGAAGAATGAGAATTGTAGAGTTACGGAAAATTAAAATGAAAAACATTTGAACTGACTAAGAAAAGGGTTCACATGGAACTGCAAACAGCAATGGCCCCAATATTCCTAACGGTTCAGGCGACATGGAATCCAGCACCATATGGATACTATATAAGATCTGAATTAATAACAATCACGCTGATGACTTATTTCTGCATGATGAATGTGACATATCATCAAATAATAAGAAAATCCTGGTTTATCCCGATGAAGCATCTGCTATAAGACCTGTACCTTAGCAACCTGAACCTGATTTGACAGAGTTGTACAGTTCACATAGAGTGGAACAGCAATACATTCTGCAGCCCTGCTAGTACATAAAGGAAAAGCATGGCTACTATAAGAAACAAACTGCTTATATTCGCTACTTGTCAGGGATTGTTCTCGTAAAACGGACGACTCCTTTGCTTTTTGAACAGTATTTTACGAGTATATGGAGACCAGTTTAGGGAATGACTCATTCGTCAGCCTCCCGAGACATTCGAACGGCAGTAGCTGTGTAAATAATGGTCTGTGTAACCAATCGCCGATTCGCTGGACCTTCGCACCATTGGTGAACCATACTGCATTTTGCCACTTGAGCCTGGCTGACTGTATTGCCATTTCATTTACCAGTCCAGGTGAACCAGCCAAGACCCCAATATCTGACATGATAATATAAAAATACACGGAGTACAAAATTGATTCCATTCCTGTACCTATGCAAGTGCTTAAATATGCAATTATCGGTCACTGCAGTCGATTAGGTACATGAACTATTTAGATTACAATGCTGGTTTGACAGGCATTTGGCGATACACATCCAGCATTCAGTGAGCAATTGCGTTTCCTTACCAGAATTTTAATTGTTAAAGAAGACAATTCAGCATGGAATGGCCTTCAATTTTCGTCCATTTCTTGAACAGATTCACTGTCGCTCAGTTCCACCACCTGTCAAATGCATACAGGTTTAGTTGAATAGATAACAAGTAAGCAAGGTAACAAATTTCACAGGTCGAGCTACTGATGCTTCTACATGGAAACATACAGCAGTACTCACGTCTGCCATTTCTGATGCAAGGTGTAGCTGAGTGAGTCCGGTTAAATCCTCCAAGTACTTCGCGGATTTAAAGGCGCTGTTTAGGAAGTCATCACGATTTAGGTCATACTCGCGCAACACCTGTGGAACGACAGAGCGTGGTAGAAAAATTACGTTAAACATCATTCAGGATTCAGAAATCGGATGACAATATCAACCTTGCGAGAGCAAGCTATGCACTGCGGGAAAGACGGTGTGCTGGGGAGAACTTGGCTGAACGAGAAGAGGAACCCTCGAACCGAATGAGGCACCGTCCCGAGAATCGATTCTTCGTCTGCTCCACAACTACCTCTGGAAAGTTGGCAAAAGACAAATACTATCAGTAATCAGAAACAACGTCGCAGGTATCTCAAGCAATGTCAGAAAATGTACCAGAGAGAGAGGAAATGCCCCTTAGCTGGATTTTTCATGCAGACAATGTACGAGTACACGGATACTGATGTAACAGAGTTGGAAGGTACTTTTGAGGGTGTTGGAGAATTGAAATGAAAAGCTCTACAGCAAGTGCAGCTGCCATGTTGGCAACGCCCGGCCTGGTGACGGTGCACTGTTGGTCAAGCGTCCTGTCGGTTTTCGACTGTAAATAACAACCAACTTTTCACAGAATGCAGTAGGTACTAGGAGAGTGTGAATATTTACTACAGGACTTAGCAGGAAATCAACCATCAATACTCTGACCAGTACCAGCTTTCTCAATTCTATATTTCAATGTATTGTTCATCAAACAAGTTTGTACTGAGGAAACTCACATTCCCTGGAGCGGTGACGTCATTGCAGAAGTAGCAACCCAGTTTACGACCTTCCTCATTTTCCACTCCATGACGCATTACTAAGTACGTGTCGTATCCTAATGCAGCAGTGATTGCCAGCTGTGAAAAAATACATTTTCCACTTACTGCAATGGCATGGATGCAACGCGTTTGAAGATTGTGTAGGTACTATGGGGGTTTTAACCCTGCCCAATAGCCAAGAGTACTACCAAGAGTATTATAGTTATCCACCCAGGAAAATTCAGCTACTGGGCAGGTCACAGGTGGTGGATAACGACTAGACTAAACTAGACTAGTCTCCACTAGATTTAGTGGACAGCTGCGAATAGGAGAAACCTGAAGATGACAGCCATTTTAGTGCGTGCGAGGCCTGGCTCTTTGGAGTGGAGACAGGGCTCCGAAAGGGCACAACGAGGACGTGGCATGGCAAGGAAATGCTGCCATTCAGAAGGCGGTGTACGTCCAGGCCAGGGCCCTACATGGGCTGTAGCGCCAAGGAGTTACTATTACAGTTACCTAGATTGCCTGGTTATGACCAATGTCACTGTTCTCTCTCGTTCTCCGCAGAGAGAGCCTGTATAGTGTTTTTGGTGTTGTTCGTGCAACATTTTATGATAATGTAATAACTGCCTAGTGGGAACGCACTTTGTTCATTGAGGCTGCTATAACAGTTGGCAGCCATCGACTTTCTCTGGAGTCTGTTAGCAAGAAGACGGTGTCGTGTTCGGAAATCAACGTGTGGAGTTTGGCAGCCTCGGTCAGTCGTTCTGTTGTGTGTCCGGGCATCGGTACGGTCATTGACACACCCATAGTCGTCTGAAACCACACGGTTTTGTCAGATTTGTAGCTAGCTTACTTTAAACCTAAGCCCTGCTTAAGACACAGACTTTAAGGTGGCTGCATAATATTCCAAATTCACTATACATCTATGCAGTATCAACGAATTCACACTATGATGCGGACAACAGTCTTACCATTGTGGGCAGTATTTTAACGAGAGCGTTGGGAGCGACGTCAGCTTTTTTTCTGGAGCTTCCATCGAGAAAGTCGCAGTCTGCAAATGTGTACAAAGACTGTCGAACTGGATTCGATAAAGAAACTGTACCATCGTCGATGAAGGTTATGTGCCGCACACCCCAGCCCTACAGAATTCCAAAAATATATGAAGTATCAATGTATTAAAAAGAGTGTTGGACGATAAGGTAAGGTGCATGTTGAGTGGCGAAACGTAGTGGTGGTCACAGAATATCCAAAGAGATAGATTGTGGCAGTTTCCCCCACATATTGGTAGGCAGTTCTGGACCGCAGATCATACAAGAAACATCGACAATGGCCTGGTTCACATAGAACCAAGCAAAAATTCCCACATCGCACTGCCTTCGCCTCAAAGTGCCGGCCAAAGAACTTACCATAAGGCAACGGGCGACTGTACAGCCCAACGTCCCAGCACCGATAAGGAGGACTTTGTGCTCTTTGACTATGCCAAGATCAAGGTCCGGCACCAACCTCCATTTCATGAGTTTCAAATTCAGGTCCACACTGTTGTCGGCCAGGCTAAAAAAAAGAGTTACAACCATTAATCATTGGAAACCCATCAAAATCACAACACACAGCTTATTCCTATCCACATAGCTAGAATTTCCATACACATGCACATCAAGGTGAAATACATTACGAGCTGAGCTGGCATGCTCTTTCACTCATGGCGCCAGCAGGACATACCACTTCCTGTGCCTGTCTTGCTGGTTTGGCAGCATTTCCCATAAAACCTACGGAACCTTTCAACTAAGCCCAAACTCTGGGGAAGCCGTGGGACAGTTCGAGATTGTCCACCAGGACCATCAATTTACTAAAACACCTTGAAACCAAGTAAAACCTTCACAATACAAACACATCATCATTAAAAGTTAAGACAACAAACCTCGTTATATCCATAGACTCCCGTAGATCAACTGACCGTGCACCAAACCTGTCTCTTTCATTTTTGGACCAACCCACAACCTTCAGTTCATCTCCAGACCCTGAAAACCAACCGATGAAAATCTGAAGTAACCAACTTGTGGTTTAATGGACCAAAAACATGACCCATCCCGAGGACAACCAAATTACGTGTAAGAATAACAATATTACCTTCAACGTTTATTTCAACGACGAAACTCGTTTTGAAAAACGTAGATCCAAGCCTGAGGCAGATGAGTTGAATAGGAGCGCTGGACTTTCTGTAATATCAGATAATACATAATAACAACAACGCCTATGCTTTGTTCTCAGGAATACATATCACATTGAGTTCACCTGTAATGGGCAACTAGAGCAAGCAGGTTTCGACATGTCCAGGCAGGTATAAAGTCTTCCTTGCTCCCGTCAATGGCGCACAGGTATATTTTTCTTTCGATACCTGAAAACATTCATGTTGTACCAATTGGAAAAATCGACAGGATTTCCATCGAAAATTCAAATTATACTCTGACAAGGGTATGTGTTTTGGTTAGACCTTCTATCTGAAGTACTCCAGTTTGTCTGTAAACCTGTGACGTCTCGGGTGGATGTTGTAATCTGCTGTGTAGTATTTTATACGAATTTTCGAAACTGATACCTAACTATTTGAATAAGTCACTTCAGTTCGAATGAGTCGAAATAGAACCACATTGTTTTTAAATACCTTTGTCGAGATTATCGATGTAATAGCGTAGAGAGTGGCATTCAAGATAGCCGGATGTTTCAACGGCACAGAAAATTTCCCTGTTGGGCCATTCGAGACAGGCATGAGATTCAAGTAACGACTGTATCTGCAATTATTATGAACGAAGACGAAATCATTCAGTAATTGATGTAGGTACCTAAGGGAACCTAATGATTTCTCTGCTTTGGCATTATAATTTTCTTGAGATTAGAAGCCTGCACGCAGCGTCATCAGTACAAACCTTTCCGTATGCAGTCAAACAAGGGTCGATCCTAGTACCTTCCCTGTTTGTGCTCTTAGCAAATGATCAGATTTACTAATGACGTTCCAATATTGGATGCTTGGATTCATTTTTCTTGATAGGATGATCGCAAATCGAAAAACTGACGTCACCACGTGATTTTGAAAGAACACTCCAAAATATGTAGTGATTTAATCATTTAATACATTTTTTTTTAAATATAGATTTTCACGTTTTTCATGCACTGAAGAATTTGAGTGACGGATCATTTCTTCATGAAATTCTTTGTAGAATCCGAATCTGCAATGCAAAATGGGGGGTTCCCATGTGAAAAAATTAAGTTGGTGTCGAAATTTCAACATTTTCATGAATTGTCGATTTCGGATTTGAGATCTACGTAAAAAATCATCACAATAAAAAAAAAATCACCAATTGAAAATTTTGTCTAACTAATTTCCTAAGGAATATGGAGGGGGGGGGGGGGGGGTTGCACGTACTGCATAGGAGTAAAAATGACTCACCTGCGTATCACTGAAGGCGTCACTGAGTAGGGCAGGCTTCCCGATGATCGGGAACGTGTGTTCGGCCAATGCAGGAAAGGCGAACCAGTAAATGAAAAAGTGGGTTTTCAAATTCTGGCCAAAATGTAGAATAAATTAGTACAATATTAAGATATTCCTTTACGCATAAAATATCTTACATTTATCCTAAGTGAAATGTATAGAAAGTGAAGTTTAATATCACATTAGGAAATACATTTAGTTTTCATTTATTGCAAAAGAAATCCAGTATTACTGGATAAAATAATGAGTGAATAAATCCAATATTTATTTATTGGGAATACATGCTACATTTATTTTCCAGGTGAATTACAGAAACGGCCATGTGTTTTTATTCATTTTCTTATTTGAAAGTAGGATAGATATGAGATTGTGCCGATTTCGCTTTTGCGTGCCAATTGCTCAGTAATTTTTTTCAATTAGCTTCCGTTTATTCATTAACATGAGTTGAAAGCGGATACTAGCGTAAATGCATATTTTGAAATGGTTCTGGAAGTTTTATCTCGATAACTCAAAACCATTCAAAATTCAATATGTCGAGTGAACTTCGTTGGAGCTAGCATCCAAGGCAAGATTTCCCGCAGGTGCGTAACTATAGCACCGAGTGATAGGAATCTTCAACAGATAACTTTATTAATCTAGTGATTCACAATTTAGCAGGCTACAGGCAACGTTATCAGAGGGGGAGGGCTGCAAAACTGTTACAGAACTACGGGGGGGGGGGGGGGGGGAATGCCTCAAGAGCGCAGCAGCATAAGTGTCGGACAGCTGGGCAATCGCGAGGACCTTCGGTGAGATCCACCCGTTTGGCTGCTTCGTCGGCTTCATCACATTGTGAAAAAGCTCCAGGAGCCATCTCAAACCGTTCGAACAAGATGTCACTGTTCCAAGCAGTTCCACTCCTGGAACGGTTCCTATTTGACCGAGCCATCGCTAACATTTGGCTTGTTGTAGTTAGGCCTATGACAAAGGCAGTCGTAGTGACCGGAGAATCCCAAAAGAGCGACTGTCCCCGAAAAGGGGGCCGGAAGAGCCAGTATGTCTGGTCAAAAGAGCGAAGGACAGTACATTTACAGCGGCTTTTACAATACCAAAAGAGCGAGTTATAGGGTTGAAACACACTAACAAGAAAGCCTTCACTGAAAATTTACGTTTACTGCGAGGTAAACTTACGGCAAACGCAGAAAGTTCCAATGGCCAGTATACAACATCATGAGCACACAGATAACGGAGATTGCGCCTTGTTGTGAGAACCACTTATATGCTGTGTTCTTCATTAACATGCACAAACAGTTCGTCATTATTTGTAATTATTTGCATACGTCAACTGGGACAAGGCTTCAGTACGGCTCGCAAGGGGTTAGCTGGAAGTGATATACGTTTTGTCCGGTACACGGCTTTCCGAACTGGCTGTACATCTTGGTGTGGTACATGCACGTTTTCAGTTGACGGCAATGTATCCCGAACTATTTTCGATGGGCATTCGCTAAGTTGCTCCATCCCTTTGTGTTTGCAGGTATTTCGGATTACATGTCTCTCAGTAAAACGTTTGGCTTTAACTTCATGTTTATGGTCATTTTCAAGTGATAAGACATCGCTCTTTTGGGATTGTTTGCTGTAGTGTTCTCCGGAACAAAAGCTTCCTCAACGTAGACTCTGGATTTGAAGGGATTCACTCTAATGGGCTGTAGCCCCAGTTACAAAGTAGTTAGTACCGTCTTTTCAAGCATTCTCTACTAAAAAATTGCCATTCCTTCCGGAAGAATCCGTCCTCACTAGCTGGTCGAGTAATGGAGGCAAGCACTTTCGAAGTAACGCCACCTTCATCAGGCCGTCGAAAGAAGCCTGAAGTCAGTTTGTCATTCCGTCCATATTTATGTGAAGAGGGGGATGTGAAAGGTGTTTTGGCATTAGGGGAACAAAGGAAGTGAAGGGGAGTGAAAGGTTGTTTGTGTTGGGGTTGTCTGTCCTGCCTCTTGGAAAGGGCAGCACTAAACATTTATTTTAACCTCGTCACATAAATAGGGACCAACTCACGAACAGACGTGTCGAAAAACACTAACAACCACCAGCCGCCTCCAGTACTCGACCGGTGACAACTGATTACTCCAGACAGTAGGTATGGTAATTTTATTTCTACTAGCAGCGGAGGAAGTAACCCTGAAGATTGAATACCAATCCCTACTCCAGGTTATCAATACCTCCTCAAATAGTAGTGAGAATTTACTGTGTAGATGTAGTAAGTAAGTTCACTTACGGCATGAGTGATAACCAAGAAACTGTTTAGTAAAGTCGGATCGTCTACAGCATCACCAGACTCGATTGCGCTTTTGATTTTGGCTCCTTCATCTTCCAAGAGTTTTTTCTAGATTTCAGGATGAAAACAAAACATGAGAGTCTCTATAAGCAATAAACATTAAAAATACTGTCCAAAAAAGTTAAATGAGATGACATTTTTACCAAAGAAATTGATCAAAATTCTAGATGACTGACTTGAAAACTACAGTGGATATTGTTTACCACGGCACTGCTTACAGAGTACAAAATCTCTGGAACCGTGAATTGCTGCTGAACTGTGGAAATCAAATCCTACTTAGATTTATAAATAAATGTAAAAAACCTGTCCTAAAAATCAAACCGAGGGGCAAAGAATCTTGAAGGCTGCCATCAACTGCTATTTCTAATGTAGGGTTGTTGGCAGCATTGAGAACCTTCGCCTCCTTGGGCCAACAGCCATTCCAATCCTGATACGTCTTTTTTGCGGCATTTTTTACTTTCAATCACATCATCTAAAAACTGCCGCTTATTTTTTGAAAACAGGCTTCTATCTACAAATTTTCCACGAGTTCTAAATATTAAACTTTAAAAAAAAATTGACGAAAATTCCCCGTTGGTGTAGAAAATTATACAAAAAAATTGAAAATAGAGATTAATATAAAATAGGTGTACTAGATGCAATCCTCCTTGTCTCCAAGGCCTGGGATTTAGTGCGGAAGGAGGCAACCATCAACTATCATGCTTCTGGTCTAACGTCGAATGATAAATATTTTATACTCGGAACTGAGACAAGCAGTTATCAGCGCTGATTGCCACATTGAAGAGCTAAATTTCGGATATAACGTACACGTACGTTGTAACAGACATTTCGTGTACAACAGACACTGGTTACGACGTACAAAAACCCATGTGCATTGTGAACTAGGGATGGAACATCGAAACCAAATAATCGATTATAACAATCGATCTGACCAATTAATCGGTATTCAATAATCGGTGTTTGATTAATTGAATGCATATAATCGATTTTTTAAGTATACCTACTATATTTTAAACGCATAGTATTTTGCTTTCTCATTCTCACTACCGAAGGTAGGAAAGCTTTGTATTCGTGCTAGAAATGAAAAAAAAAAAATTGATGATTTCATTCAAGTCTGTAGGAGACGACCCATTTGCGAAATTTTAAGGTTAATGAAGATAGAAAGGGAATGCCAAAACAAATAAAATCGCACAAAAAGTTGTGTTATCAAGTATAGGAAAATCAATCAATTAAGTATAGGAAAAAAAGGTATAAATAGAACTGATAAAAGTATAAATGTTAAAAAGAAAGTTTAAAAAGAAGTAATCTTTTGGGACTCCTTGTAAAAATAAAAGCTTTGACAGGATAATATCTCCCTTCAAGCGGTTCCGCTCTTGGGTCAGCGTCAGTCCAGGGGCGCCATTTCACCAAACTGTTGGGGGGGGCAAACACCAGGGAGTATGGGGGGTATGATATATCTACTAAGGAAAGGGGGTCCAGGGTTTTTTCCCCCGCAAATTTGTTTAAATTAATATTACATTTAGATGTAGGTAGGCTAATTTTATGCTTCCTTTTACATATTTAAAGTTTCAATAAAAGAATAAATACAACCAAAATCAAAGTACCCTTTTTCAATTCATTAAATTAGCATTGCTACATTCCAATAATATTCATTCAAAATATTCCTTTTTAAAAGAATAACTTTTTAAAAGAAGGCTATGATATTCTAGATAACTCCAGTAGTCATTTTCATTATTTATCAATTCCTTGGGGGGGGGGGGGGCCTAGGCCCCCCCCCCTGCCCCCTTAAATGGCGCCCCTGCGTCAGTCCCAATTTTTATCATCGTTTGGTATGAAATAGCTCCACCATTTACTCTTTAGTGGGACAATTACAATAATAAAACTTATTCAAATTCAAGGAGACACAAAACTAGTCAAAATTAAACAAGTAGGTAAATTGAACAATTCACAACAATTATTCACGTTCACATAGCCGTGGTCCTTGCCTCCTTGATCTTGGGGGAGTGGTTCATCAAATTTTTTGTGCCTCGAGTGAACTTGTCTGGCACACGGGTAAAGACAAATCGTCGTCGTTATTGTTACTAACTCCATGGATGAAGGAGATCTCCTTCTTCCATGCTAATGCTAAAAAATGCTACCTCTTTCAAAATCCCGATGTATTCTAACCCCGATTAATCAGTAACAATAATCGATTAATATGTACATAAATATCGTTAGCTAAAAATGTATTAAAATAAATCGATTAATTGGAAACAAATAATCGATTAATCGATAATCGATTTGCATCCCGATTATGAACGATACCCACTGAATTTTGAAAAGGTTAAGTGAACGCGGAAGTTGAGAAAACAGAAAAGTTCTGAAGAAATGAGCCTCGAGTGGGATTCGAACTTACGTCCTCCTGGTTAAAATTCAAATCACTTCCTACGATCGAACATTTCTACATCTGCCAACAGAGACTTGGATGCAATTGTGGAAATGAGCCAAACACCCGCCTACATTTCACTGGAAAGTTTCAAAGACTAACAGAATAACAAGAATCGTCTAAATGCTGCTGAAGGCAACCACCTACTAACTAAACCTACTAACTTTGTTCTCTTCCTTGAAGGACTCCACGAAGTTGAAGTTGATGAGAACACCAGGAGTGACGCCAAGCGGAATCCTGTGGGAGCTGTTCGGGGCGCACAGATTTTTCAAAGTAGTGTGCTCCGACGAGCCAATTTTCCCTTCCAATTTTTCTGTTCTAAAAACGGATAGGAAGACGGAATTTAACAAAAACCTTAATGCCAATTAGTCTGATATAGCCCAAATTATAGGTGTGTGACAGTACAAGCAGATAATATTCTAGAAAAAATTCTTTCATAATGGCTCTTTTAGCTGGTAATAATATTTTATTTCGCATTAGAATGAAAAACATTTCAAACAGCTCCTCATCGAGCGCTTGTTCACTACCTAACTATGCTTGATGAATCACAACCGTGTTTCTACAACCGCACTAAAACTTAACAGAAACACGACCACTAAATTTCATCAAAATAACAATCCTGTACCACGTATTTATTTGAATTTCATTGCAAAAACCCATTTCAACAAGTCTAATGATGAGAGGAAAACGTCAACGAATTTTACAGGTAAGGAAAAACCGAAAGAAACTTGTATAGCTACGACAATGGATTCCTGGACCATTAAGTTAATGGTTTTTTGCAGTTATCTTTCCCACCATCATTCAATTTAGAAACAGGTACTCACGTTAACTGACTAAATTCAACATACTCAGGTTTACGACCTCACCAGGTATAATCTAAACATGTTGAAATAAGAAAATAAAGAGTACATAATATGTCAAGATGTAGGTATATACCTAATACATAATTATAAATAATATATAAGCAATAATAACAATAAATTTACTGATACGTCCACTCTGTCCGCCCTCAGGCACAGGCCTGTGTGGGATTAGCACACAATGCTGTTTTTTCTGTTCGATCATTGAATATTAGTTATGTATTGGTATTGCAAGTGTATTATTCTGTTTTATTTCAAGTACTTTTTTAATACTCATTGCAAATAAAACTATTTGAAACGAAATTGAAGTTATCCGATTGCCAGTCAACCTTCTTTACTAACCTCACGCCAAAATACAACAAATTTGGTCAAATTGTCCACAAACAGGGGCTTACCAGCTAGTTGTAATTTATATCGTTTAAAATCCCCTATTACCATGAATGAACCACGGCATGTACTGACAGGTTCGCACTTACTCATTGAATGAAGAGTAATCGACGATGAGAGATAGAGCAGCTGGGTCAAGTGAATATCCGACTATATTTCTCGGGGCTTCAGACAGGCGGTCCACGTCTAATTTCACCTGTGAGAGTTTGTACCAGAAAGTCGGGTCGACGACCGTCTCGATAGGGAGGAACTTGAGATGCATCCTGCACTATTTCACCATGAGAAACTACCTACTACAAATTAAAATTAATTCAAAACTGATGTTTTGGGAAAATAAAAAACATCGAGACTCTGGAATTTCCATTGACAACACTACATATGTGATAACAGAGATAAGAGTTGTTGTTGTTCAGGGGTGGGATATCGATATCCGATAGTATCGAAATATCGATATCTAGCGTCCGATATCCGATATTCTGATATCGATATCAGCACTGGCGATAATATCGATATATCGATATTCTGACAGCCGATCGAACCGCAAAGTTCTTCTTGTGGCCATCATTCCGTTTCCGTGCTGTTGTTGGCTAAAAAGTATCCGCGTTTTTGTGTTGTGTTGAGCCCCTGTTGAAATTGAAAAAAAAAAATCAAAATAAAAAAATAATCAGAAGAATTTTTTTTTTTTTAGAAAAGAATTTTGAACAAAAAGGCTTTAGGTAGGTATCAACACTAGAGGTCACTACTTTGAACCACTTCGTATTTCCAAGTCCTTCGTATTTATTCTACCATGGAATCACCTACACCTACTTTGTCCACGGTAAATTATTGACCAGTAGGTAGGTATCTAGGTAGGAACTGCAAGTGCAAAAATGTTCGGAGAAAAGGAAATTAAATTAAAATAAGTAGGTAAAATTAAAATAAACGAAGTAGGAGTTTTTATAACCGATATCGATATATATAGGTTGATATCGATATTATGAAGCCGATATCTACCTGGTATCGATACCACTATTCCGATGTCAATATCGATACCAATATCGATATCGAGCCCTCGATATCCCATCCCTAGTTCATATTCCTAGTATGTCGCGAAATCATCCCGCGAGGACAACGAGCATTTGGGTGTTGACAAAATGATATTATTTTATTTATTTCCACAAAACCTTGCAATAAGTATACAAATAATCATTATTGTAGTAACATTTAACAAAGCGTAGCCATTCGAATAAAATATACAAAATTAGAAAGGTTTGTAGGTAGGTACATACAATTATTTACACAGCGAAGTAAATATTACAATTATAGGTGAGTAGTTTATAACATATTTGTCATTTGATATCGAACATGATTAGAATTTAATTTAAAAAAGTTGTATTTTATTTGAACAATTGAGTGGAACCCACAAGGCTTTAAGCCAGAGAGTGGGGGTATCATGAGTTGATTCTAAAATTATAAGGATGTTCTAAAGAAAAGCTGCTGCTTTTATTGGAGAGTTTTCATCAGGTAAATAATCATTATTAACATGAGTATGTTTTTCCTGGGGTTCAGATCGGATTTTGCGTTAGTCAGATTTCTAATAATTTAGTCAGTTAGCATCCCAGGAAAATCGTTAACCACTGGAAAACTTTCAGTTTATCGTAAAATCCCGCGCTGCCAAAATCTAGCTTCAACACATCCATGGTTCAATGGTTTTCCGTAAAGCGTTTTGACTTGTAGGTACCTACCTAGAAGTCTTATCCCTGGGGGTCTCATGTACTTACATTAGATGGGTAGGTATATGTTAAAACTTACTTCCTCGTTGTATTACTACGAAGTCTGTAGTTGTTGTGATGAACGAATCTGTCACCACTCGTTTAAAAGCCTTCTGAACTGATATTGTGGGTGGGTATGTCCTCAAGGCATTAGGCATCTCTATGGTAGGTAGTCCCAGCTAGAGAATTTTTCTGTACGCGAGGTGGGACTCAGGCTGTCCTTTGCACAATAGTAAACAAATTAGGTAGTAATCAATTAATAATTAATGAATAAAATAATAAAATAAATAAATTAGGTACATTAACGTACACTGTTAGAGTTATTTTATTATTTTGTAACATGCCCGTTTGGAATATATTCCGAAATTCTGATCAGGCAGATTTCCAGAGTCCAGGCAGCATTATCATCAGCAGTATTATTATCAGCTCAATAAATCGCGTTATTATTGAGCTTGAGTTATTACTGAGATTATTATCCTGCTCACTCAATAAATCGCGGCCAGTTAAATAAATTAGTACCTATCTCCCATCCTGACTGTGGGTTCCACATTCTGATGGATTAAATTACCTACATGAATTGATTTTATTTCGCTGATATAACTGATTAATGATATATTTTCTTTCATTGATTCACTGATATAAATTAATGTACTATATTTTCAATTTATTGGTACCCACTTAATACTTCCATTATTTTTTAACTTTTTAAATATCCAAAATTTGTGTTCCAAATGTTCAAAACTAGGTAAGTAGATTATACTTATACTATACTTATTACTATTACTTATATCTCCTCTACTATTATTTATATACTTACACTATACTATTATTATACTATATTACTTATACTAATACCTACTTATCATTATACTCACTAACTACCTAATTTATCATTAGGTAGTTAGTGAGTATAATAATAGGTAGGTACCTACTTAGTTTGTTTTTATTCATAATAGCTGATTGATTTATCAATCAAAAATCAAAAATCAAAAAAACTTGTGGATTATTCATAAGGGAAGGATTGAAATTTACTCAAAACCTCGAAGGAAAATAGAATAGAAAATAGAACCAAAATGAAAAAAGAAAATGGTGGGGGGGGGGAGGGGAGTAAAAATAAAGTATAATCAAAATGAATAAATCAAAAAACTATTATGAACTATAATAACAAGGTACCTACCTAGTTTGTTTTTATTCATAATAGTTGATTGATTTATCAATCAAAAACAAAACAAAAAAAACTTGCGGATTACTCAAAAGAGAAGGGCTGGAATGACTCGAAACCTTGAAAGAAAATAGAATTATTTCACAAAGCCGCAACTACTTACAATCAAATATTTACCAAAGAATGCAAAAATCTATCAAAGAAAGAAGTGTGATGCTTTGATAACTGAACGACGGAACGATAGGATAGAACCGTTCATAGTCACAGTCACAGCTGGGCCGGGGGAAGCCCAGCAGTAGTTTGTAACCACAAACAGAAACGGAGGACAATACGGTTGGTACTCCTGCTTAACAACGGGTTGTCCCCCAGACACTCCTGTCCACTGTAGGGACACCATCTGAGTATCGATACTCCTTTCGATAGGATACTTTCCCCTAAGTATCGATACTCGATATTATCGGTCAAAAAGTATCGATATTCCGATAATATCGGATCAAAAGTATCGATACTCGATACCGATACCAAGTTTAAGGGCGAAAATTTAGAAAAACCTTTTCTTTTTATGGAATTTAAAAAAAAAGGAAAAGAATTGAGAGAAATTGCTGCTATGTGAAAAGGATGCCTTAAAAGTGTGCAGCATATTATTATAATTATGCATTTAAATACTAAGGTGGTTGTACCTATCTTCCTAATATCTATATAATATGATAGATTTTTCAAAATTCATCGTTATTCATTAAAACAGACTTTAAAAAACAACTTTCGTTAAAAAACAACAAGCAAGCGTAAGGAACACTGAACTGAAACTGAATAAGTTGAGGAGAAGGTTATAATAGGTGAGACGCATTGAGTTTGAGGGTACTTAGGTATCGCGATTTTCCTGAAAGATTGGCATTTCCGGTATTATGCTTGATTTCCAGCTACCTATTTTCGAAAATCAAGTATTTACATAATCATATTATAATTGATAGGTGGGCACGAACGAGTATTTCCTCACAATAATGTCATCTTCCTTGGTAAAATATCGGTGAAAAGTATCGGTGGAAAGTATCGATACTATCGATACTCTCGGACGGAAGTATCGATGCCACAAAAGTATTGAATGAAAAGTATCGATACAAATATCAGAAATATCGGGAGCAAAGTATCGATACTCCGATATATCGGAAGTATCGGAACGTCCCTAGTCCACTGTCCTATCCTTCAACCAATTCAAATTCTTATTAGGGTATTATTTTGATCATTAGCTTTGGTATTAGTTGGAATGTGATTGATAGAATCGTTCGGGATGATCGTGTGTTGGCAAAATCATATCCCCATACTACAGGTCGCGTTCGGTTGAGTCTGTTTAGGCGTAGGTAGGTAATTGTGGTTGTGGAGTATCATCACCTCTCGACATGAGCTTCTGTATGCTGCTTGAATCCTCCTAGTACGAATAGGATTATCGAGATAAGGTCAGTTTTATAGCAGTAATATACTTGATAGGTACCTTGCTAATTTATTAATTTCCTCGTTATCCGACAAACCAACGGTGTTGTCTTCCACAGACTTTCTTTGAGTGAAATTGATGCACGAGCAGGTGTGATTAGAAATTTGTGTTTTGATCCATGCTTTGGGGCTGTAGATTGTCAAATAAATTGAAATATGTATGTATATTAATATGATTCTCCTATTAGGTATGGCATACAAAAATTGTCGACCAACAAAAATGAAGTTATTTTCTCAGAATCCTGCTTGTACATGGACAAAATAATGTTATTACCTTCATATTATTTTATGTTAGACGAATCATTTTAATAGTGATCCCTCTTGGCTAAGTTGAAAGGATCCGATCATACAATATGACCTCATGAGCGAATTTTTTAAGTAGGTACTCTCCTATCTTATCCAACATTCCTTCCACAACCGACATCATTAAAAAAAATTCGCATGATCAAAAGAATTTGGAAGAATCTAGTATGATATATAGTGACATACCTACCTAACCTACTATGTATTATAGTAGGTATCTAATAAGACTTCTTTTTTAAATAGGCGTTTTTGACAGATTTATACTTACTTAATAACTTGGCCACGCCATGCATAATGTCCATTGTACCAAGGTCCGCCTATTTTTTTGCATACGCATCACGTCAAACGGTACCTATATCACCTGGGCTTTAAATGTTGATTTAAAAAAAGAATTCCAAATTTCGCCAAAAGATGCAAAGTGATGAGTTTAAAGATGGAGAGATTTGGATTACAAAAACTGGGCCCTATTTTGAATAATCGTGAGTGTGTAATCACTACATAAGTACTTTGCTCAACTGTAGGTTGAGCTGGAATATTATAGATTTTGGTCTTCATGTTTAGTATGGTAAAAAATTGAGAAATCCTAGTATATCGATCGTTTTTATTTATTTTATTTTTTGTGTGCAAAGTTGCGAAGTGGAGTTCCGAAGTAAATCGCAGATTGGCTCAGTGGGAGTATGGAAATTAGTTGTTAGTTGAATTTCCATAAGGAATTGATTGTTTCCCAGTTGAGTAGAGATGTAGAAAAGTGTCATTTATAAAGATGAAATCCTGAGTTAAATCACGGTATCCTATTGTCTTTATATTGTTGGGTGGATAGGTAGGTCTACCTGTTTAGTTGCTGCAATCTACCGGTACAGAACAGCCTTGAATTCATTGTCTGAGAGACATTGAAACGTCTACTAAGTTATCCCATTTCTTGAGTTACATTTCCTTAAACCATTTGGAAACGAGGTGCCTAACCGAGGGAAGTTATAAATCGTGGGAGAGACCTTCGCTCGGGGATGGGTCTGAAAGTGAGAAAAGATGCTGGGAGTCGAGGATTAATTGTTTTCTGTGGTTTACAGTGCCTATTGATCAGCACAATAGCCATTCTACACATGTACAGCATTTCAGTATTTGCAGGTTTATTTGGTACCTACATACCTACTTTCTGCAAAATTATAAGAGGTAACTCTTCCATCGCCGCGAAATGGTCGCACGATAAACCGACACGAAGGTGTGATCAGGAATCTGGTTTACTGAGGTGTTTGGGCCCATAAGTTGGGTAGGTAAGGTACCTGTAGGCTGGTTGTAACGTGTTGCCAAGATTTCTGGACTTGGGTTTGAGCTAATTCGAGCTACGGCGTTCTGAAAATTTCAACCCCTATTTTGAACCCCTTAGAGATGACTGACAGTAACGCCGAGCTTCGAGGACCAACTAGACCCCGAACGGAACCTATAACCCGAATTTCATCAATTTTGTTTCATGGTGACTAAGAAAAGTGGCCAGTACGGCGTACAGCGTACGGCGGACAGACAGAAATTTTTTTATTGCAGTTTTGGATTATACATACCTTGAAACGTAAACCATCAAATTTTGAGGGGGGGGGGGGGGGGGGGGGGGGTTAGATTTTTTTTTCATGCTCGATTCCAATGGTTCATTATTGGAAATAATAATCCAAAATACGGTTGCACCAAATCAGCTGATAATGGCAATTATTTGACCTGTTTTAAATTCAGTGAATCGTGGCTGTCCTGCAGTTTTGGATCAGTCGGCCTGCAGTCCCAGTTTGCCGACTGAATGCTGCCTGCAAGCAGTTGTCGCACAGTGTGTGGTGTCTTCAGGCACACATTACAGTTCAGTTCGGTCGCCTGCAGGTGGTCGACTGGTTGTGTGTGTCGACCGTAGGACATTGCTCTTAAGGTAGCCACACACGTACAGGCCGAGCCTTGAGGACTGGACTCAAGGCCTAGGCCTTGGGGTTTGGCCTGAACAGTCCTTGCCCACACACGCAAGTATTTTTTCCTTCAGTTCAGTTCGTGACAGCAATGGAGAACGATATGTTGTTGGCACTAACGAGCTGCTTAACTGCAAAAAATTATATTTCAAAAAAGAAGAAAAGAGTGTTCAAAAGCAATAGAGCAAAAGCTGCTTGCCTCTTCGTTCTGTCATGGTATTCTTTACTCTGCACTTTCCATAAACAAGGCTCATTTTCGTATATAGTGAGAAACTGTTCCAAATTCTCGCGATCCGACATAGTCGAAACAAGAAAAACACGTGACTGACGCACAAACACTTCAAAAACTCCAAGCAGACTGAAGGAAACGGCCTGGACTGTACAGTCCCGGCCTCAGAGGCCGTCGGAATGGTTTTTCGATTCGTTCGTTTTGGCCTGTACAGGCCGTTCGGTGGCCTCGAGGCCACGACACTCACGTGAAGGAAATCCTCAAGGCCTGGACTGTTCAGTCCAAACCTTGAGGAAATCCTGCATGTGTGTGGGCACCTAAGAAACTATTCCGACGGCCTCTGAGGCCGGGACTGTGCAGGCCGCTCCCTCACGTGTGTGTCGTTTCCTTCAGTCTGCTTGGAGTTTTTGAAGTGTTTGCGCGTCGGTCACGTGTTTTTCTTGTTTCGACTATGTCGGATCGCGAGAATTTGGAACAGTTTCTCACTATATACGAAAATGAGCCTTGTTTATGGAAAGTGCAGAGTAAAGAATACCATGACACATTCACATGGGAGAAGCTCCTTCTTTTTAATAACCACTGTTTACACCACGTACTTTTGAACACTCTTTTCTTCTTTTTCGAAATGTAATTTTTTGCAATTAAGCAGCTCGTTACTGCCAACAACATATCGTCCTCCATTGCTATCACGAACTGAACAGAAGGAAAAATTCCTCACGTGTGTGGGCAAGGACTGTTCAGGCCAAACCTCAAGGCCTAGGCCTGTACGTGTGTGGCTACCTTTACGTTTATCTGTTGAGGCAACCGCCTGCAGGCCATCGTATAGTGTATGGGGCGCTAACAGGGGCGTTGTGTCCATAAGGCCACTTGGGCCAAGGAGCGTCTGGAACGAGCAGGGTAGCTCATTCAACGATGGGGGAACGGGGAGACGTCGGGATTGTTCGGGAGTTCTCGTCACACTAGACCAAGTGGAACTGACTTCGGCTACCCTGCTCATTCCAGACGCTCGTCTTGGGCCACTGCCCCGGCATCCAGAAACACAAAAAACCCCAAAAAAATGCCAACCATTTGTTCAGTTGGCATTCGAATTTCCCTCCGTATACTGTACCTAGCATTTTTCACGAAGTTCAACAGTGACTCGACAGAGTCCCAACCTCAATCTCTGTCCCAACCTACTTATGTCTGGCATGGCTGCGGCCAAGACAAGTAACTGGGAAGAAGATGACAGAGTTCTCTGGCTATGGATATTCGAGCATTTTATCGGAATATAACTACACTAATCGATGTCTTGCAATCGAAATCGAAACCTACGCTTTGAAACAGGCAGGTCCCGTGACCCGGTGTAGCCATGGCAACAAAAGTGGCCCGTCCGCGCAAGCTCAGTCGAGTAAAAATTCGGTTAGTCCCGCCCATTTTCGGCCCTGGGCCAACATTTCCATCCAAAAATCGTTTCGGTTCACAATCGATTGGATTCTTTCAATTCATCTTGTCATCTCGATAGAATCGTCCTTCGAACTGTCCTCAGTAAAAATATTGTGAATCACTTTCGCCATTCTGTTACTATGTTGAGTATTCAATTTTCTGCTTAGGTTATAATTTTGTATGTTCCCATTCGAGTTCCGGTGACAGATTGGATTTGTGGTAATTAAGTGCGTTGTGTCCTGTCTGTGGTCTTGTGGATTGATCGACGTCAACATACACAGATAGTCTAGTCTGATTCTCCATCCAAGTAGGTACTGGCCGGCGGGTCATTACTTCGTTGTATTTTAGTCTAGTTTGTTGTTTAGTTTATTTGTATCTGTATTTTTGTACCACATGAATTCGGTGGCTAACTTACAGTCGAAGTTTTCGACGTTTTCCTACGAGGATAGAGTGATGATTAAAAGTTTAGGAAGAGATAGGCCTTTGCTGAATATTACTCAGTCAGTAATAAAGGAAAGGGAATAAGGAAAGGGCCTTGAGGAAGTTCAATGTTGACATGTATAACAACAAAGCTGAGTGGCTCACAGGATGTATCATTAAAAATGCATTCTTCTGCTTTCGCTGTTTATTATTGGGTGGTGAACAGGCATGGACGATTAAAGGTGTAACTGATTTGAAACACCTGCCAGAAAAAATCAAGGTACACGAGTCAAGTAAATTCCACGTCAAAAGTAGCACTGATTTTGCATTGCTTGGTAGGGCTAATATCGCTGCTCAGTTGGATTCAGCCCATCAGCTTGCCATCAGACGTCATAATGAACAAGTCGACCGTAACCGGCATGTTCTTTCTAGCCTCATAGATTGTATTAAATTTTGCGGTTTGCACGAACTGGGACTCAGAGGACATAGTGAGAAACAGGAGTCCCTTAACAGAGGAGTTTTCTTAGGATTGGTGGATCTGACTGCCAAATTTGATTTGATTTTGAAGGACCATTTAGATAAGTCAACCGTTTTTAAAGGAACATCGAACACCATTCAGAACGAGCTGCTCGATTGCATGTTGCATGTCAGTCGTGAGGTAATTCATAACGAAATTGCTAGTGCTAAGTTCATTGCTATACAAGCAGACGAAACGACCGATGTTTCGAATAAAGCTCAGTTTGTAATTTTTCGTTACTTACTATCCAGAAGTAAACTGGTAGAGCGATTATATGGTCTTTTTAACCCTGCAGCGTGTAATGCTGAAAGCTTGGCATCAATAATTCTAGAACAGCTACGCGCCATTCTAGGTCTTGATCATTCAAAATTGGTTTGTCAAACTAAAGCTGCGTCCATACTATGCCGGGCGGCATGGGCCGGCACTGGCCGGGCAGCAAAGCCGAAGAAGTATGGACGTGCCGCCCGGGTTCCCCGAAAGCCGAAAGCCGGCCCGAATCGAACCCGCCTCGTGCCGATCGGGATCAAAGGAGCCGCGGCGGCTTTAAGCCGCTCGGCATAATGTGGACGCGTGTCTCGGCTTATCGCCCGGCATTTTCATTTCAGTTTTCATCCAAAGCGGATCAAGTGCGGGTGTGCTGGTGATATTTTTGAGAAATATGGTGAAAAAGTGGTCCGATGAGGAAACTCTGTCGCTCATCGAGCTCTACAGGGACCGTCCCAACTTGTGGGACAGTTCCCACCACGACTACAAGGAGAAAAACAAACGCCACGACGGATTCATGGAGATCGCAGTGTCGTTTGGTGTAGACAAGGATGAGGTGGAAAGAAAAATCCGCCGTGGTCTTCTTCGGAGGCTTTGAGCTCCAGCTGTGATGATCACTGCACCCGCAGCAGCAAGAACGGCATCGTCGTCGTTGACACTCATGATGAGACTGACCGTAAAAGCCGGCCCGAAGCCCAAGCCGAGCCGCGGGAGCGTCCACAATGCAGAGTACAATGTGGACGTGCCGGCCCGAACGCAACGCCGGGCGGCTTTCCCGGGCGGCTTTGCCACCCGGCATAGTGTGGACGCAGCTTTACGATGGTGCTGCAGTTATGAGTGGGGGAACTAGTGGTGTTCAAAAACGCGTTCAGGACGAATATCCTTTCGCATATTTTGTACACTGCTACGCTCACCAACTCAATTTAATAATGCTTCAAGCTGCTTCCGGCAGCCCCCGAGTTCGTCGATTTTTCCTTAATTTGACTGGGTTTTCATCTTTTTTCTCACGTTCTCCCCTGAGAACTAGAATATTCTTGATTCCATCGAAAATAGTCATAGGTTGCCGCGCCCTTCGAACACGAGGTGGAATTTTAATTCTAGACTTGTACAAACCGTTTACGAATACCGAGATGTACTTGAGGAATGTCCGCATTTCCTTGTTACAGCCATACCTTCTGATTTTGAATTGATTCAGCTCAAATTTTGAGGGATGGTGCGGATAAAGCCCCTTGAGGTCCCATACAAATTTCAACATGATTGATCCAGCGGTACGCCCTGCGCATGCGCTAACGTTAAATTCAACAAACACGCATAACTATCACAATTTTGATTCAATTTCGCTCAAATTTTCAAGGGTTGTTTGGACAAGGCCTAGTGAGTTCCAGTATGAATTTCAGCATGATCGGACCCTCGGTGCGCTCAGCGCATGCGCTGGCGTGAAATAGATTCAATTTCCTTGTTAACAGCCGTAGTAACCAAAGATTTCACCCAATTTCAATGTAATTCTCAGGGATTAAGCGGGTAGGGCCCATTGAGGTCCCA
Organism: Leptopterna dolabrata; assembly: GCA_954871275.1. Taxonomy (NCBI): domain Eukaryota; kingdom Metazoa; phylum Arthropoda; class Insecta; order Hemiptera; family Miridae; genus Leptopterna; species Leptopterna dolabrata. The sequence goes on from OX940989.1 coordinate 18,194,841, forward strand.
TATAAATTTCAACATGATAGAGCCAGCGGTTCGCCCTGCGCATGCGCTAACGTTAAATTCTTCAAACACGCATAACTTTCGCAATTATGTATAATGGACGTAATGTTATGTAATATGTATATTTCATGTAATGTTATGTTATGTAATGTAATGTTATGTAATATGTATATTTCACGTTATGTAATGTTATGTAATCCTCCATTTTATAATGGGCCACTCTGATTGTGACGAGGAAGCTCCTGTGCCATCACCTTGGCAGTGTATTTTACGTTGTCTTTACACATTTTTGTACATATTTTATTTTTGGAAGTGGGTGGGTGGGTGGGATTGCCCCGCAGCCACCTCCTCGTATGAAGCTATAGAACTTTTAGCTTCTGGTAATCCCGGGTACTGGTCAGAACCATTGTGAACACAGAGCTTACATTCTGACTTGCTAAGAGCTGCGGTTGATTAAAATACCCCCATTTCTCATAAGAAGACTCCACTGTTGGAAAACATTTACAGGTATTTTGTAAAAAAATCTGTTGATTTGTGTTCCGGTTTGGTGGCCCACCATTTTCAGAGCCCACGCACCGCTACTGGGCGCTATGCACACACCACTGCCGCACAGTACTTCGACTGTAGGGGAATCATGGAAAAAAGTCGTATTGGAAGATTACCATAATTTTTTCTCCTCGTAAGACTCGAATTTGGAGTCACTGACCGATTTTGGATGAAATAAACACTAGAAGTACATTTCCAGACAAAAAATAATGTATTGTTTTCATTATCACCAGTAAAAAGTATAGAAAATCTTACTTTTGAAATCACAGCTGACAAAACAACTAGGCAGGTATCACATAGGTACTGTGGAATGAGATATATAACGCAAATAATATAGAGAAGGTACAAAAAATAAAAATATATTCGTACTTCGAAATCAATTCAATCGGATGACTTTTTTGACAGAAGATGATGATGATGATGATGATGATGATGTATTGATTTGATGATTGATTGATTGATTAAGTATTGAGAAGAATAAAAATCAATCGGATTCGCTGCTGTGATCAAGGCTCATGCCCTCACAACTCAGTTGCACTGCATTTAAATCATCACCATCATTGACGTAATTGGGTCCGTCCCTCATTAAATACTGACCAACAATGCACACTCCGCGAACGGCTTCACTGGTCTTCCCATCCTACGTCTTGACTCTTCATTCCTCGAGCCAGATGAAAATAAGGGCGCGAAGAGTGGGGAGGTAGCACTTGCTGTGACGTTTTTAAAAAACGCTCTGTTTTTTTACTGCACTCCCTCCATTTTGGCATAAATTAGTATCAAAAATCTGAAATTTTTATTAACTTCTTCTTCATCGCTGAGTTTAAGCTCGCCCAATAAATAATCCAGGATTTTCCCCTTTTTCTGCCGGTATCTGTCCCCGAACTGCATTTCTCTTACAAGGTCCGATTTGTTGGAATTCGGACTGAAAAGATTCAAAAAATTATAAAAAATTAAATCGCGGCTAGTCGCGGCAAAATGTTGTGGGAGTGGGATGGGGAATAGTAGCAGAAAACAGATCTGAAACGATCTAAAAGACCATTTCGGACCTTTTTGAGAAATTCACTCTGAAAGTTGACGAAGGAAGAAGAATTTTGAGAATTTCTCGTGCTTAAGTTCTACATTACAGAATCGTGGAAAATTCACGATCAAAAAACGATTCGACATTACGAATTACTCATTTACCAGTGCCAGAACACGCCATAAGAAATTGGAGGATAACGTTCCGGGGTGATAACTAAAGTCGAACTGAACAGGTAGTTCATCATTTGCGAAAGAGATAAAAGGAGTTGTTGACATAAGGAGACGATCTTCATCTTGCGTTGACATTGACCAGAAAACAACATGTTGAGTTTGGAAACCATTCAAACCGTACTCAAGAGGTATGCAGTGACAGGTTAATGCCATCATTTCATGAATATCAAATGATAGGATTTTCGACTTTTTTCACATACGCAAAGTACACTGTGTGCCGGTCCTGTTGACATTGCGGACTCCCGGCCGGTGAACAGGAGCTGAAGGAAGACGTCTCCGGTTGGAGGTTGGTGGGGAGGACCTTCTGCCACCCGAGGAGCCCTCAGCGTCTTCCCCGCGATCAGTCCCGCGAGTGATCCCACCCCAACCGCCCATTGGCGATTTTCATACCCAAGACGGATATCGTAGATAGTTTCACTGTATCAGTCTCTCACCCACAAAAATCGTTTGAATTATTTGTCGGCTGTCATTTCAATAGCAGAAGTGGGCGCGCTCGTACCCGTAGTAGTTGACACTTGAACGGAAAAACGCAGTATTTTGCAATGTCTCAACTGGATATAAGTATGTATACATAAATGCATATATTAATACTATAATTATAATACATATTAATACTATTGTAATGATACATGTACATATTTGGAAAACTATTGGATTGTTGACTATTCAGAAACTTTAAATTTTGTGAAATTTACGTAGGTTTAGGAAAACCCGTAAAATTTCATGAATTCCCTCAAATGCCATGAAAATTGTGATATTTATTGCTCTGAACCACGAAAATACATGAATAATACAATTTGTATTTAGTACCCGTGTGAAATTCTGTCCATTACGTAGATACCGTCATTTGCGCCTTGGAAGTTATACCGTGTGTGATAGCATGTTGCAATTGGTGTTATAGCTTATAACGCGTTTCATATCCGGCTGTATGTACTCGTATCTTATACCTAAGAGGTTGAACTTCAGTCAGTCAACATCTTCGTTGAATACGGAATATACCTAGAATTCGACGGAAATCTTGATAATTCTTCTTTGGCAGTTAACCATTCGGTTGATCCTGGGAAATATGTCGCTTTACATAGCTTATTTACGTATGCCATTGTGATTATTCTACATGCATACCTACGTAGATTTCCCCTCCACACATTGCCCTTGAGCTTAAAAACGCTGCAAAGTCCTTGTCACATGGGTTTATTATTCTATTGGACATACCTTCAGAAATGTTGGCCGTTCATTTATTGTTTCTCTAATCCAAGAATTAGGCTCCTATTTTTTTTTACAAATTGTATTCGATTATTGATAGTGCCATTTAATTGTCTTGATTCACCTGTTGACACTACTTCCAGTGTTATTACACAAATTTATGGTGATTTCAGATTTATTACCCAGGTTTATGACTCATAAAAAATGAATTTTGGGAGCTGAACCTTCGTTAACACCTTAATTCTTCACTCTCTGGTCAAAATACACTTCATATTCGGTCTTCTCGCCCTAAGAAACATGGAAAACGATACCTCACAAGCTCATGTTCACTAAAACGTGAAAAAAAACTCGAAAACCCCTATTACACCCATTGTCCCCCTATAACACCCCTGGGTACCATTCTGATCGCGCGGCCGCGCTTCAGAGCACAACTATGACCCAAATGTGTTCTCAAATGGGGACCCGAACTGTTTGTGGAAGAACGACGATTTTAGACCAAAATTTAACGTAAATTTAAGGCTGAAACGTCGTTAGAACCTCAATTTTCCACTCTTTGGTCAAAATCGACTTCATATTCGATCTTCTAATCCTAAAAAACATGGAAAACGATGCCTCACAAGCTCATGTTACTATTTTTACACCTATTTTTCACCCGAAACACCCCTGGGTATATTCCGAACGAATTTTTTAGACCGAAAATGAAGTAGATATGGATCATACGACGGACGGGCATTGCATTTTTGGAATCTACGCATCTTGAAACGTAAAAGGAAAAATTTTGAGGGGGTGTTATTTAAAAAAAAAAATTCTGAGCGAATACATAGGTGTATTATTCAGAGAATAATAAACCAAAATGGGAGGATACTTATTATACTATACTATAGGGGTATAGAGTAGTTGTAATAGTTAAAATGCCAGATTCATGGAAAGTCGGTAAATTCATACTTATTCATTCATTCATTCGAAATTTGTGCAATGGGGTGGCAGTGATACACCAATCAACAATGTTACACTTGAAATCAATTTTTAGTAATGAAATCAACATTGATTCTTGGAGGTTGTTTGAATTTAATGAAAATCTCGACATTTGTGATCTCAGTCTGTCGACGATATTGTGTCTCAATTCCGAATGCAGAAATACCGAGATAGAAAGCGATTGTATTTTATGAGTTTGAATTTCATGTTTTGTGATTCTCATCCATTCGGTTGATATTGTTGCTACACTGGGAGATCGGATTTCGAATGAAAAAACTTCGGTTTTAGATTGGACATTTCCATTACGAATCAATGCACGCTGAATGTCTCATGCTTTGGTTTATTATTCTGTGAATAATACACCTATGTATTCGCTCAGCAAAAAGTTTTTATAACACCCCCTCAAAATTTTTTCTTTTACGTTTCAAGGTGCGTAGATTCCAAAAATGCAATGTCCGTCCGCCGTACGGTCCATATATACTTCATTTTCGGTCTAAAAAAATCGTTCTTTCGCACACATGCTCCATTTGGGCCGTGGTTGTGTCCCGAAACTTTGCAGCTACATTTATGATCTCAGTCTGTCGACGATATTGTGTCTCAATTCCGAATGCAGAAATACCGAGATAGAAAGCGATTGTATTTTATGAGTTTGAATTTCGTGTTTTGTGATTCTCATCCATTCGGTTGATATTGTTGCTACACTGGGAGATCGGATTTCGAATGAAGATATTTCGGTTTTAGATTGGACATTTCCATTACGAATCAATGCTCGCTGAATGTCTCGTGCTTTGGTTTACTATTCTGTGAATAATACACCTATGTATTCGCTCAGCAAAAAGTTTTTATAACACCCCCTCAAAATTTTTTCTTTTACGTTTCAAGGTGCGTAGATTCCAAAAATGCAATGTCCGTCCGCCGTATCAGTACCGGCTTCATTTTAGGTCTAAAAAAGTTGTTCTTTCGCACACATGCTCCATTTGGGCCCTAGTTGTGTCCAGAAACTTTGCAGCCCGATCGGAATTTACCCAGGGGTGTTATGGGTGTAAAAATAGGGTTTTTTGGTGTTTTAGTAACATGAGCTTGTGGGGCATCGTTTTCCATGTTTTTTAGGATTAGACGATCGAATATAAAGTTGATTTTGACCAGAGAGTGGAAAATTTATGTTCTAACGAAGTTTCAGCCTTAAATTTACGTTAAATTGGAGAATGGAAGAGTGGAAAATTGAGGTTCTAACGACGGTTCAGCTTCCAAAATTCATTTTTTTATGAGTCAAAAACCTGGGAAATTATCTGAAATCACCATCAATTTGCACAGCAACATTAGAAAAATTTTCAACAGGTGAATCAAGACAATTAAATGGCACTATCAATGAACAATGATAATTTGGAGAGAAAAAAGAGCATAGTTCGTGTTTATGGAGGCCAAAATTGATGGAAACCATCAGAACTAGCTGTTTCAATTGTGACACATGAAAGAAACAATAAATGAACAGCCAAAATTTCTGTAGGTAAGTCCAGTAGAATAATAAACCCATGTGAGTGCGTCAAGTCTTTTGTGCAAGCGGAACGAATTGCCTCTTGCACGCACTGCCTCCGCACTACGCTCTTTCAGTAGAATAAAATATAATAAATAATAATTAAATAATGAAATGAAAAATGAATGATGATGATTGAATAATGAAAAACGCTGCAAATCCCTGCACAACGGTTTATTATTTTGTATAGAATACCCTTCTGTTACAGATCACAGCTCTATGTATAGATAACCCGTCTATATAATATAATATGTACTATTCTATGCATATTATGTAGATCGCAGACCCTCCGTAGGTTAGTACCTAACCCCGTACTCGTTACTAGGTACCTACCTAAATCACGAGTTAAATGTTGCTAAAATAATTCTGCCGATGACAAACAGTACCTAACAAAAAGAATCACACATAATGAAGTTCTGAAAAGAAATTGTTGATGAGGAGTGAAAAAAGTTGCAAAAGTACCTACCAACAAACTCCAGCCCCTTCTACGTAGATGGTATAATGAACCGTTGTGTAATAATTTACCGTTGAGTAATGATTTACCGTAGTAATAATTTACCCATCAATAATACTTCAACGTTTGTTCAAGTTTCACTACCTACCAACAAACTCCAATAGAGCCATCATTTTTCAAATGAAATAATATCACAGAACAACCAACTCGACTTCATACTCCGCCAATATAATCAGGTGATCCCTACCAATGATTGGCCGTATTCACAAATTCCTATTGTGGGCGCGTCTCTGGTTACGAGATTTGGTTTGAATTGTATACAATTTCATTCACACTGGAGTCGAAAATGCCTGTCGGTGCAAACTTCGGGGCCTTACTGTGAACGAACGGCTGGACTTACGATGCTCCGGATGGTCTTAAAAAACTCGCAAGTTCAAGAACTATTTAAAACCGTAAAAATATTTACGTAAAAAAATGGTATAGGCGTTTTGAAAATTTCAACCCCTATTTTGAACCCCTTAGAGATGACTCACAGTAACGTCGAGCTTCGAGGACCAACTAGACGCCGAATGGAACCTATAACCCGAATTTCATCAATTTTTTTTCATGGTAACTAAGAAAAGTGGCCCGTACGGCGTACGGCGTACGGCGTACGGCGGACAGACAGAAATATTTTTATTGCAGTTTTGGATTCTACATACCTTGAAACGTAAACCATCAAATTTTGAGGGGGGGTAAGAATTTTTTTTTTCATGCTCGATTCCAATGGTTCATTATTGAAAATAATAAACCAAAATATTCCTTCCATAACACGAATAAAATATTCCATAATACGAATAAAATATTCCATAATACGAATAAAATATTCCATAATACGAATAAAATATTCCATAATACGAATAAAATATTCCATAATACGAATAAAATATTCCATAATACGAATAAAATATACCTAGTGTGTATGAGAATGATTAATATAATTTTTCAAACAAAAAAGTTATTCCGCCGCTTTCAACGGTTTTTGATTGCGTGGGCAAAGACTGCGTGTTTGATGGAACAGTGTGTTTTCCTTACCTCATGAGGAATTTCATGTTCGTGCATAAATATAGCTTTGCCAATTCAATTTATCGGACCCCCCGAACACACTGCAGAAATTAACTAAAATTTGTTATTACTGGCAACTCAAGTTAGGTATTGTTTAGGTTATACTTGAGTCGCTGATTTGCAAAAACTCCAATCCATTTTATTTTATTTCCAGCAAAACACAAAAAGTAGTGTTCTGTGATACATAAAAATAAACAGTAGTCAGGTTAACAAAAAATACATTAATATAAACTTATTTATATCAAGTTGAAGTTGGAAAATACCTGGTTTTGCAACGAACTACCTACTGCTTGCTTTCAATACGCTACCCTCCAGTCTTCGCGGTTTATATTATTATTTTTTAATGAAACTAGATTCCATTCTGAGAACTTTGATACCAACCGCACGCTCCTGCGATAAACAGTTCTTTTTGTATGAATTTTTAAAATTTCCCGAGGTTCCTACGTCAGGTAGGCCTCCTAGGTCCCGCCCAGAGGTGTGCAATGACGTAGGAACCTCTGGAATCTTTGGAAAATGATAGCAGTACAACTACCTGCCTATCTTGTCAAAATTCTCAGGATGGAAACTACTTTCACTTAAACAAAATAAAGTAAATACGTGCGCAGACCCCATTGTAATCGTATTACTTTATCTTGCCCATTCAGGAAGTTGTGCTCTAAAATGTATCTGAATAAATTCTGTATGACTTATATATCTAATGTAGCTATTTGAAATGAAAACGAGAATAAAAACATTTAATTTCTCTAGGAAAACATTGCTTTTGTTTTGGAAAACCTTTAAATTGACTTAAGTAGGTAAACCTTGATTTTCAACTTGTAGAAACTGTAGAGGTAATGGTCAGCTTTAAGGGTAAAGGTAAACACATTCCAATATAACTAATATATTTCTTTCACTGATATCAATGTACATTATATTTTCAATTTATTTGTACCTACTTAGAACTTCTGTTATTTTTCACTTTTTAAATATCCAAAATGTGTTCCTTTTAAACTGTTACTTAGTTCGTAAATTTTCTATGGATTTTTTTAAATTTTGCGGTAGGTATGTTCCAACATAATTTCATGACTTGTAAATTTGTTGTGGAAATAAATCTGCCTTTCTCTCTCTCTCTCTCTCTCTCTCTCTCTCTCTCTCTCTCTCATACGTGATGTTCACGTGAACACATGTTTTACGATTAAAAGGACAAGGTTTTTTACTGTTTATTTCGTGGTTTGATAATTTAAAACTCGTACGCGGTTAAATGTTGGTAAAAATTGTAGGTACTTGAAAGTATGGATGGTCCATAATTTCAAAATAATTTCCTTTCTTACATACCTACCAGTAATTTTCTTTTCTGCTATTTCAGGGGGAGCTTTCAGCGGTGAAAATGTGTTCCTCACAGGTTTTACTGGCTTCGTTGGCAAGGTAAATTCAATATTCATTTTTCATTCACAATTCCACTACCTATGACACTGAACCCTTAGGTACATATTAGAATCGATTTTCCACTCTTTGGTCAAAATCTACTTCATATTCGGTGTTCTCGTCCCCAAAAACATGGAAAACGATATCTCAGAAGCTCATGTTACCAACATGTTGCTAAAACGAAAAAGTACCTATTTTTACACACATTTTCACTCATAACACCCCTGGATATATTCCGATCGGGCTGAAAAGTTTCGGGACACAACTAGGGCCCAAATGGAGCATGTGTGCGAAAGAACGACTTTTTTAGACAGAAAATGAAGCCTGTACACGTGATACGGCGTACGGCAGACGGACATTGCATTTTTGGAATCTACGCACCTTGAAACGGAAAAGAAAAAAGTTTGAGGGGGTGTTATAAAAATTTTTTGCTGAGCGAATACATAGGTGTATTATTCACAGAATAATAAACCAAAAGGAGCGTAGGTACCTAATTTAGTAATTCCAAAAATGCAATGTCCGTCCGCCGTACGCCGTATCACGTGTACAGGCTTCATTTTCGGTCTAAAAAATTCGTTCTTTCGCACACATGCTCCATTTGGGCCCTAGTTGTGTCCCGAAACTTTTCAGCCCGATCGGAATATATCCAGGGGTGTTATGAGTGAAAATGTGTGTGAAAATAGGTACTGCTTGCGTTTTAGCAACATGTCGGTAACATGAGCTTCTGAGATATCATTTTCCATGTTTTTGGGGACGAGAAGACCGAATATGAAGTCGATTTTGACCAAAGAGTGGAAAATTGAGTTCTACCAAATGTTCAGCTCCCAAAATTGATTTTTTATGAGTCAAAAACCTGGGAAATCGTCTGAAATCACCATCAGTTTGTATAATAAAAGTGGAAAAAGTGTCAGCACGTGGATCAAGACAAATGGCAAATAATCAAAGATAGTTATTAAAAAAAAAAAAAAGGAGCGTAGGTACCTCATTTGTGTTTTAGGGGCCAAAATTAATGGAAACCATCAGAAATAGCTATTTCGATTATTACGCATAAAAGAAACAATAAATGAACAGCCAACATCTCTGTAGGTATGTCCAATAGAATAATAAACCCATGTGACAAGGACTATGCAGCGTTTTTTCTTGCGTAACACTGAGATTGCTTCATTGAATTTCATAGTCTTTATTTTATTCACCGTATTTTTTCTCGAACTGGTATTTATCTAATTATCGGTGTCGACTTTCTGGAATGATGCTGACCTTGCACTTTGTCTCATACAATCCTACTTGGGTAGGGCTGTATTGACGCCATACTGCTTGTTATTTCAGTCTTCAACCACATAGTTGGAGGCACTGGTGATTCAGGGGCTCGAAAAGAATTCAATTACAGTAAAAAACAGTTTGTATGCATAGAATTAATAAATCTGCACGCATATTCGAAGATATGCAGATTGTCCCGAAATTCAGGCCCAGGCATTTCCTAAGCTTTCAGTTTATTTGCTTGATACAAGTGCTTTTTCCAAGTGTGGCCAGGCGTTATTGCCTTGTATTGGCGTTATTGCTGCTACATGCTTTTTTTTACTGAACCAGTAGCTGTTTTTCAGGTGGTGTTTAGATGGCTTGTCTAGTTTTTTTTTCAAGTTTCAAAATTGCTTTTATTCATGGAAAATACAAAATACATAGTTATCATTGCAACTAGTACGAAAATAGAAAAAATATCTTATTAATAATTTTTTTCATAACATATCAACAATATTTTCTTATTATCATTAAATAACAAGTTTTGTTGGCGTTGTCTATTTTCGTTGTTATATTAATATTATTAACATTTTCAACACGTTTAGTTTAAAAACTAAAACTAAATTAGTTCCGAACTGGAACTAAAAACTGAAACTATTAGTTTTTATTCGCAACTTCGAAACTAACTTTTGGAACTAAATTAGTTTTAGTTTCAACTGTTGAAACTAAAACTAATTTAGTTCCAAAAGTTAGTTTCGACGTTGCGAATAAAAACTAAAGTAGTTTCATCTTTTATTCGTAGTTTCGGAACTAAAAATGAAACTAAATTTTTTTTCCTCGCGTTTTTAGCGAATTTTCGAAGAAAATTATTGTTCTCGGTCCAAACTTTTGAAAAACTCGAATTTTCGAAAAATTTTCATACCAAAATCCGTTTCAGACCATCCTGAATCCACTGCCAAAAATTATATCTATATATGTGTCATTCCAGTTGCAATTCTGACTTCACTATCGTATTCAGCGTGTAAAAACCTTTAAAATGAGGTGTCATTTGTCAGAATTTCATTTTTTGGATGACACCCCCCCCCCCCCCCCCCCCTCTGCTTTTGGACATTTCAACTCTAAACACGACGGTGAAGTCAGAATTGCAACTGGACACACATATAGGTATAATTTTTGGCAGTGGATTCAGGATGGTCTGAAACGGATTTTGGTATGAAAATTTTTCGAAAATTCGAGTATTTCAAAATGTTGGACCGATAACAATAATTTTCTTCGAAAATTCGCTAAAAACGCGAGGAAAAAAATTTAGTTTCATTTTTAGTTCCGAAACTACGAATAAAAGACGAAACTACTTTAGTTTTTATTCGCAACGTCGAAACTAACTTTTGGAACTAAATTAGTTTTAGTTTCAACAGTTGAAACTAAAACTAATTTAGTTCCAAAAGTTAGTTCGAAGTTGTGAATAAAAACTAAATTAGAATTTTATTTTCAATTTCGGAACTAAAAACTAATTAGTTTTTAGTTTCAACTTTAGTTCAACTAAATTTTTATTCGAATAATCCCAACTCTGGTATGGCCTCGTACTGTGACATGCTGTCGTTGGCACGCGAAAATGGGAAGAAGAAGAAGAAGAAGAAGGTGCTTTTACTGTTACTCACACCTGTTGTTTGTTATCCATGAAGTTGGACTTTCGACCTATGTGAGGAGTTCGATATCAATCGTTTTCAATTCTCAGTCTGGTCTTTGCTCCCGCACGTGTAGTATGTCGGATAGAAAAATGTTTACTGACGCTCAAATTTCTTGAAGGGAATGATGACGGCGTTTGCTCGTTTGATGCGTTTGATCTCCTAACAAACACCGCAGTTACAGCCACAGACTGTATACACTGTTGCTAAGGAAAAAAATCGCAATTGTCCGGTTTAGGGACGAAATCGTCTCATCAGTGCTGGGAAATCAAAGAGCCTTGGATGAGCAGGTACTTCTGACGGCTCAACAACTCAGCCAAAAACACCAATTGACTGAAAATCGCCCAAAAAGAGGACGTTGTTTGCTGACTCCAAAGGCAATTCGACGCAAAGCAGGCCGCAAAACTCAGCAAACCACTAAAAACCTCATGTTTTCATGCACATATAAATTTATGTGCACAGTCTGTTTTTTTCTGATCCACCATTGTGTTTTGGGCAAACGACCGTGAACATTTTTTTAATTTTTTTGTAATATATGAATATATAATGTTTTTTGAATTGAATGGTTTTTTATCATTTTTCCCCCAATTAGTTCGAAATTGGATATGTATCAAATGTATACTCGTGGCCTGTGGGTGACAAATTTCGATAAGTCACACCATGAGGCCACATGTATCTAGATTTGATACAGCCGCCATTTTGGCATAATTTGCTCTTCACGTGGGCTAATACTTGTTCAGGATCATCAGTAAACACTTGAACTTAATAAAGAAATTTAAAAAAACAGTCCTGGCCTAGTAGTGTGACCTACTCAAAAAAAGGCCGGCCTGAAGGGGTAGACCGGTTTTTTTGGATTGGCGCTATACGTGTAAAAGTTAGGCAGCATTTTACATGAGTTGACTTAACTGTAAAACTCTCCAAAGCTGATAAGATAAAATAAATGTAAATATGTGTACTATGTCATAGGTTTAATAAACATATCTGGTGGGATTATTATAAAAAAATTCTGGTGTAACTTATAATTCCCGGTATGTTATAATTTTTCTACAACCCATTGTTTGAGCTCATTTCGTCGTTTGACATTGAGGTATCTCCAACAAGTGAACTGGAAGATGGTTTAGTATATTAGGACCACGATAAGGTGCTTGAAGCAACCCAAGCTGACTACTCCTACGGGGGACAATAAAAGTGTTGCTTGTTGCATGAGTTGATTTAGATTTGATGAGTAGTGGCTGTCTCTTAATGAAATATTTTGCAATTTGAAAATTTATTATTTGAGGAACACTGAGTATATATATGCTTCTAGATAAAGGTTGAGAAGGGTACCTATGATTTTTCTTATACATAATTTTAAGTATTAATCTCCGTGCTATTTCAACTGGATTGATGTGCGCTTTATAAGTGCCACCCCAGGCGATTGCAGCATAATGTTATAATTGAATGAATAACTCCATAATAGATAATTTTCATGAAATTAGTGGATGCAGTATTCCTTGTCCTGTAGAAAATGCAAGAGCATTGCCTGATTTTTCCAGCTAATTTACGAAATCTACTGAATTAACTTCGTATTTCTTCGGCGTCTCCAAGGCTATAGAAGCTTACTTACGACTAGACACGGAATTCTGTACCAAATTGAAAATAACGCCGAAATGTGGAATTTTTGTTCTTCGTAGGTAATTTGGCCAGTTTTTGAAGTTTTAGCAAAAAAAACGCTGCAAATCCCTGCACAACGGTTTATTATTTTGTATAGAATACCCTTCTGTTACAGATCACAGCTCTATGTATAGATAACCCGTCTATATAATATAATATGTACTATTCTATGCATAATTATGTAGATCGCAGACCCTCCGTAGGTTAGTACCTAACCCCGTACTCGTTACTAGGTACCTACCTAAATCATGTTGCTAAAATAATTCTGCCGATGACAAACAGTACCTAACAAAAAGAAACACACATAATGAAGTTCTGAAAAGAAATTGTTGATGAGGAGTGAAAAAAGTTGCAAAAGTACCTACCAACAAACCCCAGCCCCTTCTACGTAGATGGTATAATGAACCGTTGTGTAATAATTTACCGTTGAGTAATGATTTACCGTAGTAATAATTTACCCATCAATAATACTTCAACGTTTGTTCAAGTTTCACTACCTACCTACCAACAAACTCCAAAAGAGCCATCATTTTTCAAATTAAATAATATCACAGAACAACCAACTCGACTTCATACTCCGCCAATATAATCAGGTGATCCCTACCAATGATTGGCCGTATTCACAAATTCCTATTGTGGGCGCGTCTCTGGTTACGAGAATTGGTTTGAATTGTATACAATTTCATTCACACTGGAGTCGAAAATGCCTGTCGGTGCAAACTTCGGGGCCTTACTGTGAACGAACGGCTGGACGTACGATGCTCCGGATGGTCTTAAAAAACTCGCAAGTTCAAGAATTATTTAAAACCGTAAAAATATTTACGTAAAAAAATGGTATAGGCGTTTTGAAAATTTCAGCCCCTATTTTGAACCCCTTAGAGATGACTCACAGTAACGTCGAGCTTCGAGGACCAACTAGACGCCGAACGGAACCTATAACCCGAATTTCATCAATTTTTTTTCATGGTAACTAAGAAAAGTGGCCCGTACGGCGTACGGCGTACGGCGTACGGCGTACGGCGGACAGACAGAAATATTTTTATTGCAGTTTTGGATTCTACATACCTTGAAACGTAAACCATCAAATTTTGAGGGGGGGTAAGAATTTTTTTTTTCATGCTCGATTCCAATGGTTCATTATTGAAAATAATAAACCAAAAACATTTTCACGTAAACCGCGTTTGTCACATATCTACCAGCACTCTTTACATCAGGCCATCGTTAGAACACCTTTCAGTTCGTCAGTGGCTTTCAGTTTATAGGGTCGTGGCCAAAGTGAAGGGAAGTGAAAGTTCGGTGAAGGGCAAGTACATGGGTGAGAGGATGTTGTCTTTTCAGCTGATGGTTATTGCTTCTATGTTATTTAGTGTAAATACATCCGCAGTGGGACTTCAGTCCTAACACATTATAGATAACAGAAGACTAATAAAACTAATAGAATACGCTACGTTTTTTTCACCTACCCTACAACATGTTCTCGTCTTGTGCCCTGAGATGAAATTTACTGTGGGTCTGTTTCAGGTTTTGGCGGAAAAACTATTGCGGAGCTGTTCACAAGTGAAACACATTTACGTCCTGATGAGAGAGAAAAAGGGAAAATCCATATCTGAAAGACTGGAAGAAATTCTGTCCGACCCTGTGAGTTGAAAACAGTCACAACTATAATATTAATAGGCAATAATATTATTTATCCTTAACGACGGCCATGGCCGATACAAAATTATGAATACATTTTTATGACTTTTTCTAGTTTACATCTCAAAGGATACTTCCATGTGTTATGTGGATCTTCATATTTGATGGTGTCAAAGGGAAGGAAGAAAAAATCCCGGGTAGAAATCCCTTTTGCCACTTTGATATTAGACTATTATGTTGTCCAATAATGTTGTTTATGTACGGCTAAGAGGCAGCGGTGGGTTCGTAAAGTCAAAAAGACTAGACAATTAGTACCTACTAGTAGTTTCTTGCAATTATCAGGTGATTGTAGGTCTTTGGTGTAGACATTCCGCAAATCACGCTTTGCACATTAAGAACGGCTCGCTGCTATTGCGTTCTCACCTGAAATGATTGTCCTGTTGATTATACCCCATTCCTTGTTGAAACCGTGAAATGTTCCAACTCGCGAGAAATCTAACTGTTTCCCCTTATTATCTACCTTTTCTTGAGAACAAGCACCAGTTACCTGGTGGATTCTTGAATTATTGGACCAAGTCCAGTGTTCACATCAACAGGAAAGAAGCGTAAATACGGTTCTCAGCCATGTCATTTAAAATTCAAATATGAGCTACCTAATCAAGTCAGACGTTTATTTTTTTTCCTATAACCCTGGGATTATTATTATTATTATTATTATTTAAAATTCAAATATGAGCTACCTAATCAAGACAGACGTTTATTTTTTTTCCTATAACCCTGGGATTATTATTATTATTATTATTTAAAATTCAAATATATTTATTATTCGGCTGTGATAATTATAGGCGAAATGTTTTTTTACTGAGAGGTATTTTTCTGAGTTGACGGCACACCTATGAGGAACTTATTCCTCATAGGTGTGCCGTCAACTCAGAAAAATACCTCTCAGTAAAAAAACATTTCGCTTGAAACACACCTTCTAGATTACTTCATTACACTTTGCATATCTTATAGTTCATGAGGTGCAGATTCTCTGTCCAGGAAAGTACTTGTAGGTAAGTTCTGGTTTTTGAAGCTTTGGTGTTGGACATTTCGGAACACAAGAAAGAATAATAATTTATTGTTGATCTAAATAGGTGCTTACGTCCTACGTGACACTACTCACATGACCTTAAACCTATAGTTATCACAGCCTAATAATAAATATATTCTAAGGTATAAACAGTTCACTGTGATCCCAAATGAGTCGTTCTAAAATCGTTTTCTGGAGATCTTGATTTTTGATTCCTTCGCACGTCGATTCTCTAGTCTCGCAGTTTCAAGCTGATCCGAGCAAAATCAATCCTGTTACCTACGTAGATATTGATGGAGAAGGTGTCGCCTCTGTTTCCCGTATAAGAAGGTATTTTACCTGTTCACCTGTGCAAAAAAAGAAAAGTCGCGAAACCACAGGAGCAGTGGAATTGTGTTTTTTGTTTTTCTTTTTCAATGAAACTTTTTGATTTTATTGCCTTATATTAAAGAAATAACTAAGTAACTTCATTTTTTAAAAGAACCTCTTAGCTCTCAATCAATTTACAGACAGTCAGAATCGAGATTTTATTATTAGAGCACCTCTTACCTCCACGACATGTATCTACAGGTTTTGACTGTACTATGGGTAATATTATTGAACACACACTCACCTGTTGTGTTGCAGTTATTCTCAGTTCTGGAACAGAATGAGCCCAAGTTCCGACACAGGATCACCCCGTTGTCTGGCGACTGCTCTCTACCCGGTCTCGGCCTGTCACCTGAAGAACGACAGATTCTCATTAATGAAGTGAGCCAATAAAACCATTATTACTCATAATCAGGCTGGTAATTAAAATGTTTCCTGCGAGGCGGCCCATCGCGTATCACACTCCCACCATCGTACCCATTCAATTCAATTCAATTTTTTATTCAGCAAATACTTTATACAGCAAATATAATGATTTTTAGAGAGTCCATATACATAATAAAGTTCTAAACTTATTGGTTTATGAGCCTAAGGTCAATGACCCGTCCAGGCTCGTCTCTTCCACCACTATTTATTACTGCGTATGTATGTACCAGCAGTTTCATTGACAAAACACACCTCAAGTGTTTGGAGAATGGGTTACATTGATCAGGAACCAACAGCATTTGCAGGTTATTCCTAAGTAGTTAGTAAATACACTTAATGCTACGAAGGCTGATTCGTATTTTTATCCTAATTTAAACTTATTTATAACAACACTCGTTATTTTCAAGCTCAAAATATTCTAGAACTAGTTTTTTAAATTTTCCTGTTGATGTTAAGTATCAGTTAGGTGCGGTAACTGTTCAAATAGGGCTGGAGCTAGCCATGGAAATTGTCGAGTGTAGAAATCATTATGTGCCTGTGGTATCTGGAGGACATAGTTGGCATTTGTTCGCGTCGGTCTAATCACCGCTTGCTTAGTAAATAAATGCAGGTGTTTATGCACATATAAAACAGTTCTGTGAATACAGGGAGTGAGAACACCGAAGTGTTTGTATGGGTAACAACAACAATTCTCAAACCGGTATTCATTGCTATGTTTATACTATTAAAGGTTGACGCATTACCCCCCCCAGACAATGGTATCATAAGTTAAAATGCTATATACATGAGCATAATACACCATTTTAAGGTTTTCTTTCCTTAGCCATCTTCGTAGCATTAGTAAGTAGTGCATGGATTTCCTGATTTTATTCACTAATTCAGCTACATGATCCTTCCACTTGAGATGCTGATCCACGTGCACTCCTAGGTATTTTATTGTATTCAGCCTTTCTATTACCATGCAGCTGCACAAATTTCTTACTGCGCCACAGTTTTCCTTGTGCACTTTGAGTTTAGAGTCATTTGGGAGTCCTGTTTTGTTTATTGAGAATGTAATGTACTTGGTTTTCGAAAGTTTCATGGTGAGACTATTTGTGCTAAACCATTTGGCTACTTCATAGACAATCCTTTCTGCGATAGAGTGCGCTGGCTCCCAGGTGTTCTCATTTATCACAATAGCTATATCATCAGCAAAAGCTACAAATTTGCATCTCAAGTTCATAGTAAAAAGGTCATTTATATGTATCAGAAACAAAATTGGGCCAAGGACAGATCCTTGCGGTATGCCAAAGCAGATTTTTTTGTAGATTGCTATCAATATCCTGAATTTGCACACATTGCTGTTATCAGTGAGGTCGATCTGTGAGATTCGTAACAAACAAACTGGTTTTCGTATAAAAAGATATTTGAAGATGATCGCATTTTGCGTCTGATGAAACCAATTTGAGCTCCCAAACTTTTTAGTGTTGATTTTTTCTTCGTTAGCCACTTTCGTAAAACCACTAGTAAATTTTGAAATATCACAAAAATTCAAGTTGTACGGCTCGATTTGGTCCCGATCAACGACGTTGCTATTATACAACAAACACCAGTTTGATTAGTGTCCTTGAACAGGCGACAAATTGGGAATTTGTGAGGTTTTGAGGATTTCTGGCGCAAATATTTAAGAAATGTGGGATATACGTTTACAAAGTAGGTAATATTTGTAATTCTGCCATTGTTTGACATTATATACCATTGGAATTCTCAGGTGGGAGTTGTGTTCCACGGAGCTGCCACCGTGCGGCTTGACGAGCAGCTGAAAGTCGCGTTCAACATAAACATCAGAGGAACGAGGGAAGTCTTGGATCTAGCTAGGGAAATGAAGAACCTCAAGGTAAAATAACTCCTGCTACATGTAGATTAGGTACCTACTCCTAGATGTGTTTAGTCAAGACCTCTTAGAAACTGCAAATTCAAAACGCTGCAAATTATTACACAACGGTTTATTATTTATCTGTATAGATGCCCCTTCTGCGAAGATCACCGTTTTAAGCTTTCAAGCTGAAATGTTTTGAAAGAGATGAGTTTATGGATTTTAGCCTCTTCGCTATAGCCCCCGGCAAATTGGTCCCAAAAAGCCTTCAAATGATCGAGTAAAGCTGTAAATGATTTTAAACCACTTTGGGCATCCCATATAAGATTAATATGAATTCGCAACGCTTTCTGAGGTAAACTTTTGGAAGCCAAAAAAATCGTAAAATATCGGCACTTTTTTTCAGTTTTTGGCGGATAATATCCAAACGATGCATCGTACAGAAAAGTTTACTCAAGTTAGAGAGCGTTAAATTCTTCGTCGAAGAATTTAGTGCTCTTTGGTTTTGGTTCGCCCTGTCGTATATTTAAATAGCGAAACGACTCCGCATGTAGATAATGAAAGACGGCTGCGTGTTTTCGAAAGGAAAGTAGGTATGTTACGCTTTGGTTTCATAACTAAAAAAACTGTTATTACAAATGAAAAAAGTTATATACCTAACTAAAGTTGTAGAGAGCCAAATTCTGCGTTCAGAGCACCCCCTTATTTTTATTAAAAATTTAATTTATAATATTGTTGACATCCGATATTTAAGATAATCATTCGAAGCAGAATTTAATGCTCTTAAATTCTGGTGAGTAAAATTTTCTGTACAATGCACCATTTAGATGGTCGGTGTAAGCCAAAAACTGAAAAGTGCCTAAATCTCGCGATTTTTTGGCTCCCAAAAGTTTAGCTCACCTCCGAAACCGTCACAAACTCATATTACTCTTATTTAGGATGCCCAAAATGGTTTAAAATCATTTCCAGCTTTACACGATTTTTTCACGGGTAAAATTCTAATTACCGATCGTACGTAATAAATTAACGAAATTTCTCCCGCATTGTGCCCTTTTGACTACCGGATGCTTTGATGTATCTTAGGTATATATGAGATATGTAAGAACCTTCCTACTCTAAGTATTTAGTTCCAATATTTTCTGATTATGAGCTATTTCTGGTCCATAACTTGCTCATTTCTCGTTACAGTAGGTACACAGTATGAATAATTATGTATAATTCATAATTATTCATTCGGTGTGTACCGTGGTTTTGCGATACCTACATTTATTCTTTCCGACCTTCATTTTACGTTGTTCAGGGATTCATTCACGTGAGTACGGCCTACGCCAACTGCCATAAAAGCGAAATCGAGGAGAGGCTCTACGAGAGTCCGATGGACGTCAAAAAACTCGAAGACATGCTCAGCGTCCTCGATGAAGACATCCTCACATCTATCCAGCCCAAGTAAATTCTTCTGTTATTTATTCAACATTTATGTGTAAATTGATCCTGGTATGTTTATGGTCGTCCTTTGTAGTTGATTTCATTTTGTCGTTTATCCAATTTCCTCCAAAATCCATCGTTTTTAGAAACATTGCAACACAAACAAGATTTACGAAGATATTACGATCCATCAACAGAACACATAGGTTCCTACTACAATAGTTGTTATAAAGTGACAGTGTCGTGTTAACATTATTCATAATACCACTCCTGAACTATATAAGATTTTTACCAATAAAGACGGAGAAACCGAGCTACGCATTACAAGGGACACAGCCGGGTACATCTTCCTCCAACGGTCTCTAACGATCATTCCGTTGGAACTTAGGAGGGTAGATGGGCCCAAATGCCTAGCTCGGGATCATTCATCCTATTTCTCTCAAACTACTGCCTTCTCTGTCAAACCTCGAGCTTTCGTCGACGGTGAAAACCGGACGAAAGCTTCCCCTCAAAATACTCCTCGAGGTGCAAACCGGACGAGTAGGTATTTCTCCAGATATCCAGCAACGATGAAAATCGGGCGGATATCTCCCTCACCTTTCAAATATTGAACGACGGTGCGAACCGGGCGAATATTTTACCTAAATTCCCGGAGGTGAAAACCGCGCGGATACAACTCCTCATATTCCTACCTAACACTCCATCCTTTCAAATTCAAAACCTCTTCCAAATTCAAAACTGTAACATCATATTTTATTTCCCATAAAATTTTATATTCCAAACCAGAGCCATCACAGACAGGCTTGATAATACGGATTCATTTGTTTTCACAGACTCCTCGGGGAATGGCCTAACACTTATGTCTTCACGAAAGCCGTTGCTGAGCATGTGGTCCACGATTATGGCAGGGGCATTCCTCGAATCATCTTCAGGCCGGCAATCGGTACCTAAATCTTGATTATTTTAATGACATTAAAACAGAGCTAAAATCTTGAGCATTAAACCATGTTATTGGCGATTGAAAAGTATTTATGAGTAAAGTTGCAAACTTGTAACAAGGTGTATAACGTTAGGGCATAAGTCTGATCGGCGTATCCACGCATAAATTATTATACAATTTGATTTCAAGGCTGTGAATTGCTTGGTGCATGTATGTGCTAGTTACGAGTGAGTAAAGTAGGCTACAAACTTGTCGAACAAGCTTCAGACAGGTTGTTGTGAACTTATTTCATACATCTTAAGTAACTATAGGTCTGCCACAGAAACTTTGCGTTCATGTGGCGCATTCTTCTGGAGTACATAGAACTAATTATCTCTTATCATCAAGCAGATTCCCGTGCAGCGATAATTTTTCGGAAATTTCTCCCCTCAAAAGTGACATGATTTCCCTCCTACTGCAGCTTGAAATTCGTGAATTTCCGAATCTGTTTTGAAGCCTATTAGGTATTCCACTATAATATTATAGTTCCACTATTATAATTCCATTATATATAATTGCTTGCATTATGACATAAATATTGCAAATAATGTCTATAATAAAAAATCAGTCATGCAGCATGACTTAATGAGCGAATTTTCAAAGAAATATTCGAATTAATGGCTATGGTTTTGAATAAAGGAAAACTTCGGTCTAAAATTTGGTTTTCTATGTATATTCTCTTCGTATTTATTTTAATTTGTACGTTTTGTCCATCCTGATTCTACCGTTTGTTTATTACGTAATTGTACTAAGTGCTTATTTATTTGATCGCTGTGGGTAAATTCAAGGAGTTGTACTAATCGTTTGCCTCCCCCTTTTTTGCTTCGAACTCTCGTCTTCAATTAATACTTCTCACATTTTTCAATCTGACCACTCTAAGGGGGTGGGGGTAAGAGTTTAAAGATTATCCTAGTTTTGGGTAATTTTTGCGCACTTTAAATGCTCTAATTTAAGAACGGATTTATATATCTAAAATCCGATTTCACTATCGTGTTCAGCGTGCAAAAACCTTTAAAATGAGGGGTCACTTGTTAGAAAATAACATTTTGGGGATTTTTGGGTAATTTTTGCGCACTTTAAATGCTCTAATTTGAGAACGGATCAAGATATCTAAAATCCGATTCCACCATCGTGTTCAGCGTGCAAAAACCTTTAAAATGAGGGGTCACTTGTTGGAAAATAACATTTTGGGGATTTTTGGGTAATTTTTGCGCACTTTAAATGCTCTAATTTGAGAACGGATCAAGATATCTAAAATCCGATTCCACCATCGTGTTCAGCGTGCAAAAACCTTTAAAATGAGGGGTCACTTGTTAGAAAATAACATTTTGGGGATTTTTAGGTAATTTTTGCGCGCTTTAAATGCTCTAATTTGAGAACGGATCAAGATATCTAAAATCCGATTCCACCATCGTGTTCAGCGTGCAAAAACCTTTAAAATGAGGGGTCACTTGTTGGAAAATAACATTTTGGGGATTTTTGGGTAATTTTTGCGCACTTTAAATGCGCCAAAACCCTCCTTAGAGTAGGCCAATTTCGCCCATCTTCGAACTTAGCCTTTCGATTGCCAAGATAGATTTTTTGTGCAAATTTGAGCTGTTTATCTCAATTCTATCGAGAGTTATCGTCTGGAGTGACACATATATAAATAAATATATATATAAATAAATATATATATATATACATATAAAAAAGTGTTAAATTTCAGGAATCGTTTTAGAATGGTCTGAAACGGATTTCTATGAAGAAAATTTCCAAAAATTTATATTATTTAAATTTCGAAGCCATTGCAATAGCTTCATTTTCTTTGAAAATTCGCTAAAATGAGTAATTACTCAAGTTAATTGCCCCATAAAAA
This sequence comes from Leptopterna dolabrata, assembly GCA_954871275.1. NCBI lineage: Eukaryota > Metazoa > Arthropoda > Insecta > Hemiptera > Miridae > Leptopterna > Leptopterna dolabrata. The sequence continues at coordinate 18,217,502 of OX940989.1, forward strand.
TACTGTAGGCACTCTCATTCGATTCGGAAAACTGTTAAAAATTGGAAAATAATAATAATAGAAGTAACTCTACTCTCGTATTATCCCAATGTGTGTAAGAAGTTGATTTCTGCACGATTTTCTTCGAATTTTGTTTAAAACTGATTCTACGTTATTATTTTCTGATTGCCGAATACAACCTATCACAATGCAAAAATATCTGAGAACGAAAAAAGGTAGGTACCTACCTATTTACTTACCTGCTACAAAAATCATTTATGACGGATTAGGTACCAGGAAAGAATAAGAAATAAAAACAGGAAACAGGTATAAACAATTGACAAGAAATTTATTGTACAATATATATATATAGGATGTTTTTATTCATCATCAGAGAAATCCCACTCATCAGAACTATATTCAGAGGAACTGCTGGAACCTCCATCCAATCGGATGATCATCTCATATACTCGTTCGTCGATGATGTGGTCAGTTTGCATGTATTGCATTTCAGTATCTTTTACTTTCCCGCACACCTTTTGCCACTGTTCTACGGAATATTCAGCGAATGAAGTACGCAAGTACCCCTATTTTTCTCCGAGAGAAGTTCCAACGGACCAGTAGGCAAATTTCCCTTTCAAATCCCCCCAGACCATCTCAATAGGATTAAGATCAGGATGGTAAGGAGGTAGGTGAAGAACGTCGTGGTCCTGTGCTGTGATCATCTCGTCAATCTTGAAAGTTTTTTCAATAGGAGCAGCCTTCACTTGTAGGAGCAGCTGTGCCTTCGTATTGGTTTCATCAAAATCGATATTGTTTTTTCTCAACCAGTCGATTACTTTGTTTTTCAGAGTACCGGAGTTAGGTTTTTTATTTACCTCAACATTGTGGTAAGCAGCATTGTCGAGAACTACGACTGAGTTTGCAGGAAGATTCGGTAAAAACATCTCTAAAAGCCATTTAGAAAAGTTGGAGAAATTCATTGAGGAGTGGTAGTCGCCCGTCTTGATGGTTGATTTGAAAATCAGCAAACTGTTCGGCACAAACCCCACTCACCACCTCCGTGCACAATGATAAGTCCTATGCGATTTAATGCCCCAAGTTCATCTGGAGACTGCCAGCACTTACTAACATTGTGAGCCTTGTTGACGTAGGTCTCATCAAGGTAGACAATATTTCTTCCTTCACGGCGGAACTGACGAATGGTATGCAGGTACCTTGCACGCCAAGCAGCTACGTCTGTCCGTTCAATCAATAACTTACGGTTCGATTGGCAGGTCTTCCACTTGAAACCACAAGCCTTGATACGTTGACGGAGATATTCTCTCCCACAGCTCATTATTTCATCATCCTTCAGGCATTGTAGCACTCGTCCAACAGTTGGAAGCTCCTTCCGGACCAGTTAGAACTCCCGAATTTTGTTACGAATAACGGCGTCGTCAAACTCGTCATGCGGTATTTTCTTTGGGTGAGGTTTGGTTTTTTTGGGAGTGATGAAAGTAGCTTCCCCTTTCTCCTCGATCGACCGTTTACCCTCAGCAATAATGGTACTAACGGTTCTGGGTGAAATGCCCGTCACTTCACTTGTGAGTTGACAAACGTTCACCCTAGACTTCTCTTCTGCCTTTTTTCTCGAGAAGTAGTCTGCAACGTTGAACACAATCTCACGGGCTTGTCGACGAAGCGCCTTACCCTGGCCTTTGCACGAATTTCGCCTACTAGACGTAGATGGGGGGTTGTTCATAACGAACAGTTGAAATAAATTTGATAAGAGAAAAAACTCGGGAGGAAAAACTTGAGAGCACTGTCGTGAGTCCCTCCCGGGAACACTCCACTAGTAACTTTAAGCTCTCACCAATATTCTTATGCCAAACTTAGTTTCCGTCAATAAACAACTGAGTGGGGAGACAGGCCACAGAACCCAGGGACACAACCTGGGACCCCACCACCAACTCCCAACAGGGAGTTGGAGGGAGAGGCCTCCAGTTCCTATAAAACCCTGGATCCTGGGGCTTTAGCCTCATTCGACACTTCCTCTAACTAGCTCTCTCTCTTCTCTCCTTTACCTTGCTCCTCCTCCCAGATGATCGGTGGATTACCGCCGCCTGGGAAAACCTTCTCCTCCTTGTCTAGATGATCGGTGGACTACCGCCGCCTAGACAAACACCTCCTCTCTCAAAAGAACCTAGATGTCGGTGGATTACCGCCGCCTGGGCAAATTCCTACACTCACCTCTATGTCCCCTTAACCGGGCGTAGATGATCGGTGGATATCCGCCGCCTGCGCCTTTCCTTTCCTCACGCCACCGTGATGAACAAATTCTAAATTCATCACAAGCACAATAACTAGGACCAAAAACACTTTCGATTCGAAACAACACAAGACGCCATTTCGTTCACAGCGCAGCCACTACACGGACATCAAATTTCTCACGGCTCCAATTTCCGTGAAGGTTTCACCATGGAAGGTGGACTCGATCGTAGTAGTTCGCGGATCCGCTACCTAGGGGGCGCCACACGAACTCAAAGTTTCTGTGGCAGACCTATACCTATCATTCTTGATGTGCATACTTGCAGAAATAGCGAGCCTGCATCAGGTGCATCACACCGCATATATATAGGTAGGTACATTATTATTGGCAAATAGAGATGCAAGTCGAATCAAACTATTCAAACCTACCAGTCAGGTCTGATGCCTAACCAAATCAGCTTGCATCACATCAGTCCTTCGAGTCGAATCAAAGTACAACTTTGCACTGCAGTTGAGCATGAAACAGCCTCGTTTGGCAACCTACGTGTGCAGCTCAAAGATAAGCCCAAATTAAATCCTGCAAATTTGATTTCTGCATGCTGGATTTGTCCCATTTCCATCGAGGCAGTCAGTCTACAACCAGATCAGTCTTGCAGCATTTGGAAACCTACCACCTACGGTTCTGCTCAATTCAATTCTGTGGATGATCTGCATCACCTAGCCATTGCAAGTCAAACGATATGCAATATGTACCTGTTAGGTAAAAGAGAAACTTATAACAACATTGAATGCCGTCTGGACTGACAGCTTTTAAGTATTATGTAAAATGTGATCCGTGTAATGCCATCCATGTGTCTCGTGGTCACAGTTATCAACTGCTTACTCGTATTCGATTTTAGGGCTCCTCTAGTGCGATTAGTCGTACCTCGTGATCTTGGTGTACTTTTAGATCCTGTGCTCATGTTGATGCGTTGGCTTTGAAAATATTTGGATTTGTCTAGATGTGTACTCGTGACTTTACTTCACCGGAAGCCATTGTCACACTGTACACGTCATTGGTGCGTCCAGTAATGGAGTATGCCAGCTCTTCTACAAAGAGTGCAGAGACCGCTTGGAGAAGGTTCAGCGTAGGTTTCTTTGGTACCTCGCCTTCACAGTGAGAATTCCTTTTCATCAGGTGGATCTCTGACTGTAAGCTATTGGGCTATTGCTTGCCCAAGTTAAGTGGTTAAGTGTAAGTTGTGGCCCTCACTGCCTGTAACTTCAGCCAGAAAGGCTGAGGTTGACTTGAAGGTACCTAGCTAACTACCCGACGCAATCCTCTGTTTAAGCTGCCATTTGCTGCGTACAGTTTACTACCAGATGCACCGTCCTATATACCGCATACTGCGAGAGGTAAATACGTTCCTGGATTCATCGAACTTCGACTTCAAGCCCAGCTGTTGCAGTTGTACCTTCTGAGGGTAAAACCTGTGCGGGCTCGATGCTTTGACTTTTTCAGTTCCTTTTCACCCAGACTCAATGATTCAGTATTTCTAATCTCATTGTCCTCACACTTACATCTGCCCTTATATACTATTAACAACTACACTGTAATTATTATTGAAATTGAGCCGTAAATATAGGTATAAATAAATGAAGATGTGTAAGTACTAATGGTATGAAGCACTTTTCAACAGTTATGCTCCAAAATATTCGTTTTTTTGCTTTGCAGTCGTTGGAACGGACCGTGAACCAATCATTGGATGGACCGACAATGTGTACGGGCCGACCGGTCTGGTGGTCGGGGCCGGGAGCGGTCTCCTGCACTCCGTCTATGCCGACACCAACTTGAATGCCAACATCGTCCCGGTCGATTACCTCGTCAACGCCCTCATCACAGCAGGGGCTGCAGTCATTCATGATCAGTACGTTACAGTCAGGAATTGAAATTCACACGTTGAGCGGAGAAGGTCAATGGAGGGTGAACTGGTGGGTCCGCTTACCGGTGCCTCAGGCAATTTTGAAAATAGGCTCAAGTTCCGCCTATATACCACACGCCGTGCTATTTTTCATAAAGTTTGATGGCTAAATATATCAATCGCTGTCTGGATGATTGATAGAGCTTAGGAAGTTATTCTATTCGATTCAGTATGCTGGAAACATTAAAAATTCCAAACAACAATTTTATTGGACAGATGGCACCACTGATGCATTAATTTAGTGCAACTAAACTAAACTTCGGATTATACTAAATAAGAAGTTGAGTAGGTAGTAGGTAATTCTTATCAAAAAATGTAATCACATCTTGAAGTGCTGTGAGAATAATGTGATACCTGAACGCATCTTTAAAGCATTTATGATGTTTTCGTTCGATATATTTAGCCAAAACAGTTTGAGGCCTAAAATTGTAATGTAGAGCCTCGATTATCCTGGGTAATGGGGGCATAAATAAATAACGGACGCGTGGATAAATGAAAAACCACGGTCTGTCGAGACACTTTTTATTTAACCAGTTACGTATGCAATGTGATGTGCATTATAACGTTTTCTGGGTATGTTCCGAATAGCAGTTCTGAATCAGTTCGGAATTTAGAAACTCGATTATCCTGGGTAATGAGGGAATACATAAATAACGGACGCACGGATAAATGAAATCTTCGATTTTTTTAATTTAACAAATAACATATGTGTGCACAATGTGATGTCTATTATAATGTTTTCTGGGTATGTTCGGAAAATCAGTTCGGAATCCAACCAGTTATGAATAGAACTGAAAAGGGGGGATGAGAACTGTTCGGAACTTTCAGCTAGCTTTTCGAACTAGTTCAGAACTGATAACCAGAATAACAACCCTCAACAGTTATAACCCTTATTCCCCGTCTAAAAATTTGTCATTTTTAGGAGAGAAAAATAATTGGAGGATGAGTTGGGCTAGGTATTGAGTGGGTTGTCGAAACCGCCGGTAGATGAATGAAGAATTGTAACCTTCCACATCAGCTGAAGGTAGAAGCATCAACGCTTCAAGCATCAAGGTTCCACCTTCAGCTAATGTGGAAGGTTACAGTGCTTCAGGTTCTCCGTTCGGAATCAATCATCAGCGTGCTTTTGGACAGACACAGTTCTGGACTAAATCCTGGACGGGTCTATCCCTCATTTTCAGAAGGCAGTTCCATCCTGGACTTATTGTTAAGCGGGCCATTCACGACCGCTCCAACACGCCAAAATGAGGCGACCGCTCCAAAAATTGATCGTGAATGGGGAAACCCGAATGGCTTGGCGCGGCGCGGTCGGCCCAGTCGAATATTCAACCCGCCTGAAATCCATCGCGCCGCTCCATTTGGAGCAGTGGAGCACTTGGCGTGGCGCGATCGTGAATGGGGAATTCCGGAACGGCACAGGCACTCGTGGCGCGCGGAGCGCTCGTGAATGGGGAAACCCATCGCTCCATTTGGCTCAGTCTGTGTCGGTGAGTTGTCGAGGCAAGTTCCAATCATGGCGAGCGGTCGGGAATTTGTTATAGAAGTAATGAAATTTACAAAGAGCTGCCCTGCCTTTGGAAGGTAACTCATTCAGATTACCATGGGAAGGTAAAAATAATCTTGCCTTAGAACAATTGTTCAAAACGCAAGATGAAAACGCAACAAAGGAAACAGTGAACAAAAACATTGGATCGATGGATCAGATTGGATTTTCCTCATAGATGGATACCTACCAGTTTTGGGGAATTGAACACGGACGCTTTAACAACGCGTGTATGCAACAATCACAACATGTGTGTGCGTGCAAACATCACAACGTGTGTGTGTGTGTGTGTGTGTGTGTGTGATTCCAGACAACATCCGACATACATGGGGAGAAAACAATAAATTGCTTCTATTGGCAAAAACTCAATAATCCCCCACAGAATTGTTGCGCAACACAAAAACAGGATTGTTGGTGCGGAGGAAAGCGTTCAAAATATAAAAAATCAGTAATTTGGGGTACATAAACATTTAGCGTATACGTGTAGACAAAAGGGAGAAGTGAAGACAACTTTGTCCAGGGTGGGGGGGAGGGGATGAAACTGGAAAGAGGAGTAAATCATGATCAAAGTTCAAACTAGTGCGGTCGGCTCAGTCTTTGAAGTACGGCGAAATCAAAGGCATGGACGATGCACTAGTAGTAGTTTGATAACAAGAAGAAATGCCAACCAAGGGGAGGGTTGGGAAGGCCTAGTAGGTACCTCTCTACCAGGTCATCTCAACAGCAAAAAGTTTAGCGAATTTTCAAGTCGCAATGAACATAGATCGTTGTCTACCTTATTTATTTAGCTGCTAAATTTACTATTATTTATTTTTCTTTGTCTGTATGTTCAGTTTGTAGGTTTAATCCTTTTCATAATTGGGGTCCTAATTAGAAGAAGTTGCGACTCCTATTCATGAGCCGCTGCTTGCACCACTTCTTCTTGGACTTCCTTCCCTTAATACACAAACAAATAGCCGCGTACATCAGCCGCGTACGCGCTTAGCTGCGTTCGTCGTCCATGGTGGTACGGTGCTGACAGCGACGCGTTCACTGCGGAAGACTTGGAATGACGGGACGGGCGCAGCGCGGTCGTCAATGTCCTACCAAAATGGAACGGCTGAAAAATGGAGCGGTTGGCGCGGCGCGGCGCGAGGGAGTTTGGAGCGGTCATGAATGGCCCGCTTTAGAACTAAGTAGTCCCGAATGGTCGTGGACTGTCTGTCTGAACAGCCAACTCTCGATCCAGGACCAGTTCTGGCGCTGTCTGAACGCACAAAAAGGGGCGTGGCTTGGACAGACCTGGTGTTCCAGGACTGTCTGCCCAAACTAACCTTGTAAGTCATCACCAAGGATTGAAAAATAGAGTTTGAAATTCTCAAAAATCATTTGCAACTCGAAAACGTACAATACGATGGGTATTTTTGTCTACTAATGCTTGGAGAATTATGACGTTTTTAGTCAAAATTTTGACCAAAAATCTCGGTATATATTTCAGGTGGCTCTCCTGAACAACATCCAACAATTGCTACATCTGAGGATCCCTCGAAAACCCATATTTTTCACCCGTAACACCCCTGGGTGTATTCCGATCGGGCTGCCGAGCTCGGATGCACAACTAGGACCCAAATGGGGACCCAAACTGTGCGGAAGAACGACAATTTTAGACCAAAATTTAACGTACATTTAAGGCTGAAACTTCGTTAGAACCGTTTTCTACTCTTTGGTCAAAATCGTCTTCATATTCAGTCTCTTTGTCCTAAAAACATGGAAAACGATACCTCACAAGCTCGTGTTACTAAAACACTAGATACCCCTATTTTTACACCCATTTTTCACCCATAACACCCCTGGGTGTGTTCCGATCGGGCTGCAAAGTTTCGGGACACAACTATGGGCCCAAATGGAGCCTGCGGGAAACGTAAAAGAAACATTTTTAAGGAGGTGTTCTGAATTTGTAGGGTCAAAAATCGGTTAAAACGGCTAAAATTGCTAACAATTTATATAAAATCACTGAAAGTGGTATGGAAGAGTGAGTCAAGACAGAAAAATACCATTTCACTTGTTTTTCATACAGAATAGGGGTCAAATTTTTTGGAGGTCAAAAATTGATTTAAGGGCTAAAATCAATTTTAATTCGCCTGACGGTGGGATGGCGATTCACGACAGGAAGAGGGCCTATTTCGATGATAAAAATGTTTTTCTCAAAAAAGAGTGGGTCAGATTTGACTTTATAAGGGTCAACAATCGGTAAAATCACTAAAAAATAATATGGTTTTACGAAAAGTGGTATGTTTTCTCGCTATATCACCTTTTTGCACAATAGCACGTAGGTACGTCTCTTTGTAAGTTCGTTATTATAGCCATGCTGCATGACTGGTTTTATTATTATGCTCCGCTCAATCACTCATTTCGAGTTCAAAATTTGTATTACCTTACAGACCCCGAAACGGCAAAGAAGAATTCAAAATCTACAACTACGTTTCCTGCACGGACAACCCGCTGACATGGGCGGAATTCCAACGCCTTAGCCAAATCCACGCGATAGACGTACCTCCCATCAAGGCTGTCTGGTGTTACTTCCTCACCATTCACAAGGTAAATACGTACTACTTTCTATTGAAGTAGTTCTGTTGACTAAATATTATGCAGATTTATCATATTCTACACGTTTGTATGAGCTGGCAAGTTACCTAGGTTTGCATTAATTTGCTTCTTACCTCCGTGTGTTGCAGGTCTGGGTGACTCATTTCATATGCACAATACTCTTCCACTATTTGCCCGCCATCATAATGGACAGCGTCACGTGGATTACGCGATCGAATAATCCCAAGTAAATAAATTACAAGTACACTACACGTGTACAGTTGGTTATACTTAGTATTTACTTGCCTTTTTAACACATTGAGAGCGCCATGCGCATAGCTACGTATACACACAGTGGCGGATCTAGGGTCCGGAAAAGGAGGGGCTAACCGGGAAAAGTTGGAAACAAATCCTAACCCCAAAACGGGGGTTCAAGTATATTTTGGTGCATTATTTTAAATAAAATCTTCACAAATTCTCTCTACAACAAATTTTTTATGATATATCAGTCTAAAATACAACATGGTTATAATTAGTGTCATTTGCACAATGTAAAATAGGTACTTGAAAATAAATGTCCGTGGAAGTGGACCTAATCAAATTGAACTGTACATTCAGTTAAGAGTGAGAGCATGTAAACCGAATGCAAAACAATCAAAGCACCGTGGCGTTGCGGGTTAGTATGTCCCAAATGAATATTTACAATATGGGGACCTTTGACTTTGACTGGTGAAAATGGTTCATAGGCAAAATATTGGCTTCAGCTTCAATCTCCATAGTTGCAATTCGTCAGTTTTATTTTCATTCCAAGTTCGTCGTTTCTGAAAGCAAAATATTATAGTGATGCCAAGGTCGGAAACCGATAGCCAACTCCACCAAAGAGACGTAAGGTGACACCTACATCACTAAAAACGACAAAATCACTGTAATGAACGTGTGCAAGCATACGCGTGAAATTTATCGAGACAGGCCTGTCCGATATGTTATGCAGATTGTGGATGCCGCGACAGGTGTATAATTGGCCTCAATTTATCAGGTACTAAAAGAACATAGAGAAAACGGCTGCTTTTGTTCACCAAAGAAGAGCAGAGCCCACCCCAAAAATACCTGATTTGGTCGATTCTTTAGATGGAGAGGCAGTAAACCAAAAAAATTCTTCAGTTCTATCTTCGGAATGAACTTCCTACTGTAGATGAAATGTTGTTTGACGTTAGCACGGGCGGTCCCCTCCCCAATTTTAGAAGAACCACTTTTTGCGAATGTCGACAACTGAAATCTCAATTTGTCAGACGTGGAAGGGATTCAGTCCTGCTTGAATAGGAGGAGCTTGTTTTGTGGAAAAGAGATTATTTGAGACGATTCGAAAGTTTAGAACTGAAAACTGACAAATTTGCTGTTTGGACAAAATGTGGATTAATACTGGACACACGAAGAAGCCAATTTTTTAAAATTAAATATAACTTACGTGCATCACAGTTACATCACAGGGGGAAGGTTAGCAATAAGTACGGTAGGCAACCCGTACTGAAAGCCGACAAATTTACTATTAGGGGGAAACGTAGATTAATGCTGGACACACAAATTGCACCATGATAATTTGTATTTTATTATTATTAAATATAATTTACGTGCCATGTAGATTCATGACCCTTACATGTTACATCACACGGGGAGTTAGCCATCAGTATGGTAGGCAAACCCGCATCACATGGGTGATTTGCGGGCCGGATTGCATTGACATTTGTTTATCTGTGCTCTCACGCTAAATTGAACGTACTACAGTTCTAATCAAATTGAATTAGTTCGAATCAAATGAATCAAATCCACGCAAAAACTGTTAAAACCGTTATGCAGGAGGCACTGAACACAAAAGTTAAGTTAGCGTTTGGAGAAGTCCCCAACAGAGGGCAGGGTGAGGACTCAAATGTAGCCTTCCAAATCACTTCCAATGAGTATCAGATTTATGCGCACGTTGTGCCAGCCCAGTGTGAACAACTTTGTTTTATCAAAAAAAGCTTTTTGTCGTGCATAATAGGTATTTGATGCTCCACTTTTTGTTGCAGTAATTTGGAAATAGTACAAAATATGGGCGAACGCGAGAATTGAGGGTTTATAACACCCACAGATAGGTAAAGACACGTGGGTTGGGGAAGGACCATGATTTTTAGGCCTTGGTGATTGAAGTGTTAAAGGTTAATCTTCTATAATTTAAACATTCAGAATTGCTCCACACTATTTACCCCTTATGGCAGACAACATCGATGACCAGCACAGCTTCGTTTTGGAGTTTCCATGGTATTTTCCTGGCAAAGTTGGTTGCTGCTTATCTACTTGGCTTGCAGGATAATCCGTAGTCCTTAGCGCCCTTAGACCAGGCTAACTAATTTGTTTGCTCGTTGTTTTGTCCTCTTAAACGTTCAAATCAAATTTCCGAGTATTTAAGATGCAGTGCTGTACCCAACCCACCAGTCACGTATGTAACTGATAATATAGACGATCCTTTCACAGTATGTACCGGATATACAAAAAGGTTGACAAATACGGAGAAGCGCTGGCTTTCTTCGCGACGCACGATTGGAAACTCTCCAACGAGAACGTTCATGCTCTCCTCGAACGGGTGCCCAAGGAGGACCGGGAGGAGTTCACTTTCGACATTGCTCAGTTGGACTGGAGCAAATTCTTCTACAACTACATCCGCGGCCTAAGACTCTACTTGCTCAAGGACGGCTGGGAGTCGCTCCCTAAGGCTCAAATCAGATACAGAAGGTTTGTAGAACACGTTCCCTCTACTTCTGTATTACGAGTATCTGTAAACGGAGGAAGGTTACATTTGGGATATTCATCAATCAACTCGAAGTGGGTGGTATCCCAAACGTAACCTTTCTCTGTTTACAGATACCCGTAATAAGAGAGGTACGTCTACTTATCTGGATTACTACACCAAGTATTAATAGGCCAGTCAGTGGAGGATGGAAACAAAACAAATCCTACCTACAAAATCCACAACCCCTACAAATCCTACTTTTATTTTTTTAACTTGTATATATGGGTATAAACATTTGAAATAAAACAAAAAAGTCTAACAAGGACGACCTTGTGACAACTTTTGGCAGCCAAAAAACCTCGAAATTTCAGGACTTCGTTTTTTTATTTTCTTATAACGTCTTAACGGTGCATCTTAAAGAAGTTTCACTCAGACCAAAATCAAAGAACTTAAATTCTGCGTCGAATGACCTCCTTAAACTTCAAATTTGGTTCAGCGATTTGGTTAGAATCGGCAGTAATATTAGCCCATTTCTCCATTTTGACTAAAAAGTGTATTCTGCTCAGTTTCACACGCTTGTAACTAAAAAAAGTTTATTCCAAATGAAAAATGTCATATAACTGAAGTTGTAGAGCATCAAATTTCGCGTTCACAGCACTCCTTCTTCTTCTTCTTCTTCTTCTTCTTCTTCTTCTTCTATGGCTCTTACAGTCCAGGGTGGACCTTGGCCTCCTCAGTAAGCTTTCGCCAGGTGCCTCGATCCTTCGCTGTCGTCCTCCAACCTCTACAACCCATCATGCGGAGGTCCTCCTCCACACCATCCAACCATCTCATCCTCGGACGACCGCGTCCCCTACGCCCTCCAGGATCCCCAGCAAAGAGCTTTTTGGGTACCTCAGTATCTGGCATTCGCACCACATGACCAGCCCATCTGATTCTTGCTGACTTAATAATGCGTGAAACGGGAGGGTGCTTATAAATTTCGTATAACTCCGCGTTGAACCGTCTTCTCCATCTCCCTTGTTCGCATACAGGTCCAATGACTCTGCGGAGAACCTTTCTCTCAAACCGGTTCAATAATTCGCAATCATGCTTGGTTAAGGGCCATGTTTCTGAGGCGTAGGTGACTACAGGTCGTATCAATACCTCGTATAGGTTGAACTTCGTTGTGCGGGACAGATGCTTGGATTTGAAAAGCTTGATCATGGCAAAGTAAGCTCTGTTTGCAGGTGACAATGGAACCAAGGTATTTAAACTGATTCACCCTTTCAAATGAATACTGACCAAGGGTGATGTGTGATGGTAGGTTCTCCCTGTAAGCTGGACCAGCCGCCATGTATTTGGTTTTTGACTCATTGATGGTCAGCCCCATTTTGCGGCTTGCGGCTTCGAGAGCAGTAAAGGCCCGTGCCATATATCATGTTTGGTTCTGGCCACAATGTCAATGTCGTCAGCATAGGCTAATATTTGAACGCTTCTATGATAGATTGTCCCTCTATTCTGGAGATTTGCGTCACGAATTACCTTTTCCAGCGCTACCGTGAAGAGCAGACCATTTTTGATGCAGAGTGGTTCTGATAAACTACCATTCACTCTGATGTAGCTCTTAACATCTGGCATCGTTACTCTCACCAGTCTTACGAGTTTGCTTGGGATTCCCAGCTCCTCCATGGCTGCGTAAAGGTGCTGTCTATTGATACTGTCATACGCTGCCCTATAGCCAACAAACAGATGGTGCGTGCCAATGCCAAGCTCGCCAGCTTTCTCCAATATTTGACGCAAACTAAAAATCTGATCAGTCGTCGATCTTCCTGGCAGAAAACCACACTGATACCCTCCAACCACACTCCGGACATACGGAAGAAGCCGTTCAAACAGGGTGCTAGAGAATACTTTGTATCCAAGGTTGAGTAGGGTAATTCCACGGTGATTGCAGCATAACATTGGATCTCCTTTCTTATGCAGAGGACAAATTATACCCTCATTCCACTTTTCTGGCATCTTTTCTTCCTTCCAACATTGTGTCACAATGTTGAACAGATGCTCCTCCAGCAGTGATCCACCATGCTTCAGCAGTTCTGCCTGTATGCCATCAGTGCCCGCTGCGTTGTTGTTTTTAAGTTTCCCTAGGGCTTGTTTCACCTCATGAATCGTTGGGGTGTTGTCATCATCTGCAGGAGGTTGTATCCCAGCACCAACATCTCCGTCCACCGGCAGTGGGTTGGTGAGAGAGGATTCATCATTGAGAAGCCTATCAAAATACGCTCGCCACGTTTTGCAGATCTCTTTTTCGTCCGTGACAAGTTCTCCATTTTCGTACAGCACCCCTATTCTTATTAATACATTCTATTTAAAACTTTGATTAAAAACTTCGAAATTTTGAATTAAATATGTCAATAAAAATATGGGTGCTCTGAACGCAGAATTTGATGCTCTAGAACTTTATTTATATGACATTTTTTATAATCATTTTTTTAGTTAGAGGCTTGTGAAACCGCGCATAACATACTTTTCAGTCAAAATGGAAAACGTTGCAAATTATTACAGAGTGGTTTATTATTTACCTATATAGATGCCCCTTCACTGTTTTCTGGGGTCAGAACTGTGGCCCTGGTGTTCCCCCAGGAAAGCCCTAAATTGAGTACTGGAGCCAGCCGGGGAATTACAGTTTCATAAAAATAGGGTGGAATCAAGAATTCTATCATTAACTATTGTTGTTATTCATGAAGCATGACGTTTGTTGAAGATACAGACCTACCAACCTACCAACAAAATCCAAAACAGCCATATCATTCCTCAGAAAACATATCGCAGAACAACCAACTCGATTTCATAGAGCCATCTGTGATTATGATCACCTGTTCCCTAGCAATGATATCTGGGCCGGATTTATACCGTATCATTCACGATCATGTAGACGAAGCTTCTCGGTGCAAACAAACGGCTGGTCGTACAATACTCCGGGTGGTCTCAAAAAAGATCAGTTTAAAAACATTTTAAAAAACCATACCCTTCTATTAAAAGTTTTCGAGATTCGGCGTTCGGCAAATTTCAAACCCTATTTTTTACCCTTTAAAGATGACTGACAGTACGCAGAGCTTCGTGGACCGACGACTAGACCCCAAATGCGACCGACAAACCAAATTTCATTAATTTTGGTTCATGGTAACTAGGGAAACTGCGAAGTACGGATTCTACGTACCTTGAAACAGAAACCATCAAATTTTGAGAGGACTGGGGGGAGCGTATTATTATTAATTATTTTTTTCATGCTTGATTTTAAAGGTTTATTATTGAAAGTAAGAAACCAAAATTGGCCTATTTTTAATTGCCGACTCCTAACCGCAAATTCATATTCACTGTCTGAAGGAGGTTATACGACGCAAAATCTATTGCTGTTTAATTTTGGTAAGAGTATTTTCTGTAAGATACACCTTTCAGACGTTATGAGCCCAAAAACTGAAGGAACTCCTAAAATTTTGAGGTTTTTGGCTGCCAGAAGTTGTTCCAAGGTTGCCCCTGTTAGCATTTTTGGTTTTTACATGTTTGTGTACATTTCATATTGTGGTGGCTGAAAAGGTTAAAGTGAGGCTTGGATAGGTGAGGTTTTAGATGGAGATGAAGAGGTGATGGTAGCTAGCGTTTAAAAGGTTAACACCTATGGCGAAGCCAGGAACGTTACCGCCACTAAAAACGCTAGGGGATATGCACAGACAGTTCCACCAGGTCGGTTAATACCAGACCGGTTCCACCACTCAGTTCTTTCAGGTCAGAAAGGTGAGGAGGTATGAGTAGAGAGAGAGAGAAGTCATCGACTTGAGATTTGAGCGTAGGATGGTGAGCCGGCTGAGAAAAGCGGGTTTTATAGAAACTCTTCCACCCTCCGACAGTCGTTACAAACCGTTGAGGGACTGATGGAGGGAAGAGAGGCTTACTCTCCTTTTGTCACGTAGATCTTCCATTCGTTTGGTTTATTTGGGCAATCTTAAATAGGTACATGGAGTGATATTTCTGGGAGGATATCACGACACATATAAATATACAAATCATACAATACCTCTACTCCTCTACTGACTGGTCCACAAGGTACCTAATTGACAGATATCCACCCAGAGTGACGTGATTTTCTAGAAAGTTGGATTTCTAGTGCCTTAGTGCCTACTCAGATACCCGTAACCTGGGTATCTCAAATCGGGAACCTTCCTGCTTTTAGACCGCTTTAAAAATTGTGGACACATCAGTTTTGTCAGTGTGCCCAAATGCAGTGAAATGTTCTGTTTCCCTCCACATCACAACTTCTCGTGTTCATGTTTCATCATTTTTATCACCAACAGGTTCGAGATCGCCCACCAAATCATCAAATACGTCTGCCTACTGATCATCCTCAGGCTCGCCTGGATGATCGCCTCTCCAGTCTTCTCAACATGATTCCTCGCACTGATAAACAACCGAATGTTAAGGTACGTTCCTGCACGCCGTTGTTGCAGCACTGAGTTCATGTAGGTACTTTCTGCACTCTTCGAGGGGCAACGTCTGGCGCTGAACTGGAAAGGTAACAGCTCCTACCAAGTGTAACCTCCCCAAGTTTCCACATTTCTCTGCCATCATCCGTCGTGATCACTAGCCTCCATTGGACAACCTCAAACTCAACTGACGCCTTCTGTGCCTATCACCTCTGTGCTTTTAGTTCTTTTTAGTTCCTCCTGTTTGGTTTCGTTACATCAACTCAACATTCTGGATTCTGTTACCTGTGTGGTTGAGAAATTCCGAGTCTTAAAAGAATTAATTACCTACCCAATTAATTGGTATTTTATTGTATACCCATATTTTATTGGTACCCAAAATTTTGCTCATATGGTTATGCTATTATATGACTGCAACTATGTTCGTCTTTGCTTGTGTGGGCTCTCTTAAAATGATTTATTCTGTCGACGATTTATCGATCGATGTTGCTGTTACTTAGAATGGATGTCGGAAATCTCTTGGCTGGAGATTTCAGAAGTAGGAAAAGTAGACAAAGAAGGCACCCCCATGATCAATCACAAAAGAAAGGTTACAGCGGTCATCAGGTACCTGATTCCTTTATTAGTTGTCAGGATGGTGCGCACCGAGCGCTGTAATGGTTCTCGGCGTTCCAGCCGTTCAGTTCTTGCACTGATAATTCTGAACCCATCCCAACTTTTTCAAGTCATGCATTGAACTCGTGCAGGAAATAATTGCAGGGCGGGGCCATACCTATAAGTGATGCATCAGAATCTATTTTGAATACATATTTTAAAAATTTACTTACTTAGGTACTATATATATATATATATATTACACGATTCGCGTTGCATCCTGATAACCCGGTCTTCTAGTCTGTTCAGCAATTTTGTCATCCAACCCAGTGTGGATTTCATTTTGTTGTTTTAGGGTACGCACTATCAATAAATCAACCATAAGAACTAATACATTTTGAATTCATGTTCACGATTTATTACGTAATAACTCACATATTACATTATTTACTTTCTTTTTTAAAATATTTTTCTGACATTATTCGATCCAATATTAACGAAAATAATCGTTTTTAAATTTATTGCTAGGTATAAAAATGTGTACCTTACGTTGGCTATTGTCTTGAGCTGTGTTGAATTTCGACAGCATATTGTCACCCAGTAGAAATTGTATAAAATATTAGAAAACACGAAATATTGAGTATCATATACAATGTAACCGTAGATTTTTATGTTTTTGTAAACTGCGTCTTGCCTTTTTGAATGAGAAGCCAAGGAATGGATTCGTGCATTTGTACATAGTGTAACATTTGAATGAGTCTCATGTGAACAAAATTTGTTATATTAGTAGATTTTTTTAAATACTTTAGTATTTTATTAGGTAGGAATATATTTAAATGGATATGCGTACTTTACTTTTAAATTGTATTAAATGCCTAGAAATATATTACATTGATAAGGATTGTTTTGTTCTCTATGCGATACCAATCCAGCCAGCAGTAACTACGTCAAAAACGTACTTCATTCAGGTAAGAATAACTTGATTGAGGAATCAAACATCTTGTCGGGCATAAAGCTCTGTTCATGGTTGAAGGATTTCAGAATTTCAGTGGGAAATTCAGAATTTCAAGTAGGTAGGGGATCGGCACAAATTTCACGTAGGTAGGGGATTGGCACAAATTTCAAGTAGGAAATTCTGAATTTCAAAATTAAATTATTTGTAAAACCGGTAGGTACTTCGATACCTGCAAAAAACCAAATAACAATCTTGTTACAAATATATATGCCTACACTGCCCTCCAAAGTAAAGAAGCCGTAAACTCGATTTTTTCCAATTTAGAGACTTTGGTATGGCTGGATTCGTATCTTAAAGGCCTTTCTTGATATCTAGTTGTAAAATTTGGGAAAAGTTCCCTAAAAAAGTTGTTCTAGGAAAACATCTACGGTTTTTCGAATTTTCGATGGTTTTCCAAAGATGAAACGCAGCAGGCAGTACTTCTTCCAACCAACAAAAACCAGTAGATGCCGGAACTACAGCGTTAATTCATTGGAACAGTGAATTTAATTTAATGGTCATCAGGACAGTACTGTTTTTCTTTGTTGTATCCATCTCGTAGTTGTTTGAATTCGTCAGGAGGTACAGTTTTTAAATTTTGTGATGATGCCAAAAGCTTGGAGCAATCGACCGTAGGTGGCTTTATTTTACAAGGAAAAATAAAGGTACTGTTTTTCTCTTTGGGAAAGGGGTGTGCAGTATCCTCAAAATGAGAATTTAATTAGGAAGCTAATTATTTAAATACTGGGAATGGAGAGGGAGAGAACTCGTGCGTCGGAGGAACAAAAACTTCTCTATTCAGAAAAACCTGTTGCCTCAACTCCTAGCGCTACGGTGGAAACTCGCACTAAGGTCGGCAGCGGGAAGTAATTTACATTCCAGTTATATCAGGATACAACATCTCTCCACCCCACGATTTGACGTTTTAGATTTGAATACAAAATAAATCTCTTAACAAGAAAAATCAATCACTCGGCGCTGTATGAAATTTTATAAAACTGAAATAGAAATTAGAACTTTCACTGTTACAACGTTAGGTACAACGTTCAGAAGAGGGGAAAACACGATTTGATAACCAAGTGCAGATATCTGATGCCTTACATGTCCCAAGTACAGGCCGGTAAGAACTAGTCCACGACTGCTAGTAGGTTTTTACTGGTTGTTCATGGAATAAAGGGAGAAGGAAAGCTCAGTCAGTTTTATAACCTGTGCTCGAAATTTACCTTCATCCCACCAACTTCATCTGTTGTGGTTAAGCCGAACTAACATAGTTCCATGAAATGACATTAGATCGCTCTCTACCAGCAGGAGTACCCTCCACAATTCGTCCAACATCTTCAACTTATCGTCTTCTATTATTGGGTCTGTTCGGAGAACCGTCCGGGACTGCCCAGGATTGCCCCCTCCCCACTTTTGGCCGTTTGGAGAAGACAAGGGACGATCCCGGACGAGTTGCCCGCTGTTCGGAGAGCGCCCGGGATCGTCCGGGGCTACTCCAGCTCTGGCGTGGAGTAGAAAGTCCGGAGCATGCGCATCGGTCTATTTTTACCCCTCCCCTCTAACTTGCTCACTTCGATGTTTTCCTTTCCCACGAAGCACAACTCAAACCCACACACGCCAAACCCGTATTTTTTTTTTTAACGTATGCTTTACAGTTGTTTACAGTGTAAGCGTTACAGTTTTTTGTTGTGTGTAATAATTTCCAGTTACGGATTAAGTTAAATAATAATTATGCTGTCTGATACGGATTATTCCGACGATGATAATGAGGGTGACATCAATTTTTCGGACGGCGATGAAGAAGAAATGAGGTTTTTTTCCCGAATTTGAGACCAAAAAATCAAAATTATATTGAGCAAGTGGTGTCTGATTTGTGTCAAGTGATGTTGTCTGAGTGTGAGTGGTGGTGATTTGGATTCTAGGTGCCTTCTGAATAAATAAGTTCTTATAACAATGACAGCCTTTTATTTTATTACTAACCACATAACTGAGAATGACTTTATAAAGGTCATCAGGTTGAGACAGGTAAACATCAGTCTCAAGAAAAAAACCTATGCGACACTTTAGAGGCGCTAATTGGAAGGACAAAGTGACTTTAGGACAAAGAAGTGACTTTTTTTTTCTCCATTGTTGAAAAAGTTGAAAACGTTTTAGTTTAAATGATGTAGTAGTAAATGTAGTTTTAGTTTAAATCGATGAGAACGCATGACAGCTTGTAAACAAAATGGTGGGTGGTTCTAATACGGCTTCCAGTCCTGGACAAAGAAAAAGCGTTCGGACAAGGCACGAAACCGGGACGATCCGGAATTACTCTGGTGACGTCACGAGTCCAGGATTGTTACAGCTCTGGATAGTCCAGGACTGCTTCTCCGAACGAACCTATTATTTGTTCCTAACCTAAATTTCTTTGTTTTTGTTGGGTTGTTGTTTGTTTGTTATTGTTGTTGTTGAGGGCAAGCACTCAGCATATAATTTGTATTGCATACAATAACTACCAAAAAAGAAGGAAGAGAACACTAACGCTGGAAACAAAGATCTGGTTGTTAAGATCAAAGACAAATAATGGCGGAGGCCAAGCGCCTAGGTCGTCCCCAACATAGAATACTGACATGGAAGAAGAGTGACTCTACTCTCGTTCCATGGCAGTACCTACTGTCCCTAGCTGCTACCTTACCATGGTGGAACCGAGTTTGACGTCAGGGGGGGTCAGATTGGAAGACGAAAATGCGATCCTTCTGCGCAGGTGGAAGTGGGGGTAGCCGTGACGTTAGCAACGACGCTGAACCCCTTCATACCACCACAAACCGCACATTCACATGATCAAAAGAATTTGGAAGAATCTAGTATGATATTTTTATAACACCCCCTCAAACTTTTTTCTTTTCCGTTTCAAGGTGCGTAGATTCCAAAAACGCTGCAAGGTCCTTGTCACATGGGTTTATTATTCTATTGGAGTTCTAGAGGTTTTTGTTGGCTGTTAAATGTATTGTTTCTTTCATGTGGAATGATTGAAATAGCTATTTCTGATGATTTCCACCAATTTTGGCCCCATAAACATGAAATAGGTACGCTTTTTTTTTTTTTAAGATCATTTTTGATCATTGGTAGTGGCATTTAATGGTCTTGATTCACCTGTTTACACTTTTTCCAATGTTATTGTACACATTGATGGTGATTTCAGACAGTTTTCCAGGTTTTTGACTCATAAAAAACCAATTTTGGGAGCTGAACCTTTAGTAAAACCTCAATTTCCGCGTCTTTGGTCAAAATCGACTTCATATTCGGTCTTCTCGTCCTCAAAAACATGGAAAAAGATACCTCAAAAGCTCATTTTACTAACATGTTGTTAAAACGCAAAAAGTACCTATTTTTATACACATTTTCACTCATAACACCCCTGGGTATATTCCGATCGAGCTGAAAAGTTTCGGGACACAACTAGGGCCCAAATGGAGCATGTGTGCGAAAAAACGACTTTTTTAGACCGAAAATGAAGCCTGTACACGTGATACGGCGTACGGCGGACGGACATTGCATTTTTGGAATCTACGCACCTTGAAACGGAAAAGAAAAAATTTTGAGGGGGTGTTATAAAAATTTTTTGCTGAGCGAATACATAGGTGTATTATTCACAGAATAATAAACCAAAATGCAATGTCCGTCCGCCGTACGCCGTCCGCCGTATCACGTGTACAGGCTTCATTTTCGGTCTAAAAAAATCGTTCTTTCACACACATGCTCCATTTGGGCCCTAGTTGTGTCCCGAAACTTTTCAGCCCGATCGGAATACACCCAGGGGTGTTATGAGTGAAAATGTAGGTATGTAAAAATAGGTACTTTTTGCGTTTTAGCGACATGTTGGTAACATGAGCTTTTAAGGTAACGTTTTTCATGTTTTTGGGGACGAGAAGACCGAATATGAAGTCGATTTTGACCAAAGACGCGGAAATTGAGGTTTTACCATAGGTCCAGCTCCCGAAATTGATTTTTATGAGTCAAAAACCTGGGAAATCGTCTGAAATCACCATCAATGTGTACAATAATATTGGAAAAAGTATCAAGACGATTAAATGGTACTATCAATGATCAGAAATAATTTATAAAAAAAAAAGGAGCGTACCTTATTCCTGTTTTGGGGGCCGAAATTGGTGGAAACCACCAGAAATAGCTATTTCAATTATTTTACATGAAAGAAACAATAAATGAACAGCCAGCATTTCTGTAGGTGTGTCCAATAGAATAATAAACCCATGTGACAAGGACTTTGCAGCGTTTTTTAAATAGGCGTTTTTGACTGAGTTATAACTTGGCCACGCCATGCATAATGTCCATTGTACCAAGGTCCGCCTATTTTTGGTTTATTATTCTGTGAATAATACACCTATGTAATCGCTCAGCAAAAAATTTTTATGACACCCCCTCAAACTTTTTTCTTTTCCGTTTCAAGGTGCGTAGATTCAAAAAATGCAATGTCCGTCCGCCGTATCACGTGTACGGGCTTCATTTTTGATCTTCATTTTTGGGCCCTAGTTGTGTCCCGAAACTTTTCAGCCCGATCGGAATATACCCAGGGGTGTTATGAGTGAAAATGTGTGTGAAAATAGGTACTTTTTGTGTTTTAGCAAAATGTTGGTAACATGAGCTTTTGAGGTATCGTTTTCCATGTTTTTGGGGACGAGAAGATCGAATATGAAGTCGATTTTGGCCAAGGAGTGGAAAATTGAGGTTGTACCAGATGTTCAGCTCCCAAAATTGATTTTTTATGAGTCAAAAACCTGGGAAATCGTCTGAAATCACCATTAATTTGTAGAATAACACTAGAAAAAGTGTCAACACGTGGATCAAGACGATTAAATGATGGCACTACCAATGATCAAAGATAATTTGAAAAAAAAAATTAAAAGGAGCGTACCTACCTACCTAATTTGTGATTTGGGGGCCAAAATTGGTGGAAACCATCAGAAATAGCTATTTCAATTATTTCACATGAAACGAACAATAAATGTACAGCCAACATTTCTGTAGAATAATAAACCCCATGTGACAAGGACTTTGCAGCGTTTTTTACTTATACATCACGTCAAACGGTAGTAGGTACCTATCTCACCTGGGCTTTAAATGTTGATTTAAAAAAAAAATCCCAAATTTCGCCAAAAGATGCAAAGTGATGAGTTTAAAGATGGAGAGATTTGGATTACAAAAACTGGGCGCTATTTTGAATAATCGTGAGTGTGTAATCACTACATAAGTACTTTGCTCAACTGTAGGTTGAGCTGGAATTATAGATTTTGGTCTTCATGTTTAGTATGGTAAAAAACGCTGCAAAGTCCTTGTCACATGGGTTTATTATTCAATTGGAGTTCTAGAGATTTTTGTTGGCTGTTAAATGTATTGTTTCTTTCATGTGGAATGATTGAAATAGCTATTTCTGATGATTTCCACCAATTTTGGCCCCCAAAACATGAAATAGGTACGCTTTTTTTTAAAGATCATCTTTGATCATTGGTAGTGGCATTTAATGGTCTTGATTCACCTGTTTACACTTTTTCCAATGTTATTGTACACATTGATGGTGATTTCAGACAGTTTTCCAGGTTTTTGACTCATAAAAAACCAATTTTGGGAGCTGAACCTTTGGTAAAACCTCAATTTCCGCGTCTTTGGTCAAAATCGACTTCATATTCGGTCTTCTCGTCCTCAAAAACATGGAAAAAGATACCCCAAAAGCTCATGTTACTAACATGTTGCTAAAACGCAAAAACTACATATTTTTATACACATTTTCACTCATAACACCCCTGGGTATATTCCGATCGGGCTGAAAAGTTTCGGGACACAACTAGGGCCCAAATGGAGCATGTGTGCGAAAGAACGACTTTTTTAGACCGAAAATGAAGCCTGTACACGTGATACGGCGTACGGCGGACGGACATTGCATTTTTGGAATCTACGCACCTTGAAACGGAAAAGAAAAAATTTTGAGGGGGTGTTATAAAAATTTTTTGCTGAGCGAATACATAGGTGTATTATTCACAGAATAATAAACCAAAATTGAGAAATTCTAGTGTATCGATCGTTTTTATTAGCGAATTTTCAAAGAAAATGAAGCTATTGCAATGGCTTCGAAATTTAAATAATATAAATTTTTGGAAATTTTCTTCATAGAAATCCGTTTCAGACCATTCTAAAACGATTCCTGAAATTTAACACTTTTTTATATGTATATATATATATATTTATTTATATATGTGTCACTCCAGACGATAACTCTCGATAGAATTGAGATAAACAGCTCAAATTTGCACAAAAAATCTATCTTGGCAATCGAAAGGCTAAGTTCGAAGATGGGCGAAATTGGCCTACTCTAAGGAGGGTTTTGGCGCATTTAAAGTGCGCAAAAATTACCCAAAAATCCCCAAAATGTTATTTTCCAACAAGTGACCCCTCATTTTAAAGGTTTTTGCACGCTGAACACGATGGTGGAATCGGATTTTAGATATCTTGATCCGTTCTCAAATTAGAGCATTTAAAGTGCGCAAAAATTACCCAAAAATCCCCAAAATGTTATTTTCTAACAAGTGACCCCTCATTTTAAAGGTTTTTGCACGCTGAACACGATGGTGAAATCGGATTTTAGATATCTAAATCCGTTCTTAAATTAGAGCATTTAAAGTGCGCAAAAATTACCCAAAACTAGGATAATCTTTAAACTCTTACCCCCCCCCCCCCCCCCCCCCCTACCCCCTTAGAGTGGTCAGCGTAGCACCCACATGTTCTTCCAAGTGATCCTTCCAGAAACCACATCCTTCCTTCATAGTTTATTTCAAGATTGAGCCTGCATGAAAAACAACCTGCACTTGAAGCACTCATGATTTTCTATAACAACTCCTTTACCTACTGCACTCTCTTGAGTAGGTAAGTCAAAAGTCCTAACTACCCTATCCTACCTAATATGAACCCACAGCGATCAAATAAATAAGCACTTAGTACAATTACGTAATAAACAAACGGTAGAATCAGGATGGACAAAACGTACAAATTAAAATAAATACGAAGAGAATATACATAGAAAACCAAATTTTAGACCGAAGTTTTCCTTTATTCAAAACCATAGCCATTAATTCGAATATTTCTTTGAAAATTCGCTCATTAAGTCATGCTGCATGACTGGTTTTTTTTTATTTTATTTTTTGCAAAGTTGCGAAGTAAATCGCAGATTGGCTCAGTGGGAGTATGGAAATTAGTTGTTAGTTGAATTTCCTTAAGGAATTGATTGTTTCCCAGTTGAGTAGAGATGTAGAAAAGTGTCATTTATGAAGATGAAATCCTGAGTTAAATCGCGGTATCCTATTGTCTTTCATAGTTAACAGGGAAGGAGTCTAATGGAATATTGTTGGGTGGATAGGTAGGTCTACCTGTTTAGTTGCTGCAATCTGCCGGTACAGAACAGCCTTGAATTCATTGTCTGAGAGACATTGAAACGTCTACTAAGTTATCCCATTTCTTGAGTTACATTTCCTTAAACCATTTGGAAACGAGGTGCCTAACCGAGGGAAGTTATAAATCGTGGGAGAGACCTTCGCTCGGGGATGGGTCTGAAAGTGAGAAAAGATGCTGGGAGCACAATAGCCATTCTACACATGTACAGCATTTCAGTATTTGCAGGCTTAATTGATACCTACCTGCTTTCTGCGAAATTGTACGAGGAATTATAGGTGGTGAAATCACCGTGAAATGGTCGCATGATAAACTGACAAGAAGTGGTGATCAGGAATCTGATTTACTGAGTTGTTTGGGCCCATAAGTTGGGTAGGTAAGGTACCTGTAGGCTGGTTGTAACGTGTTGCCAAGATTTCTGGACTTGGGTTTGAGCTAATTTTCTTTGTCGATCGCAAAGGTCATGGCGCCAAGTCTGGACAAATAATCATAGAAAAAAAGAAGAAGAAGAAGATCACAAAGGTTCACTAGCGAATTTTAAAAGAAAATAAGTAATTATTTCACAAGTTCAAAATTCACATGAATTTGAACGAGTATCGCAAACACAAATCCGATTGGAAAATTGGTAGCTTTCGAAGTAGATGTTAAATTAGAGGCTTCTGATCTGTTAAAACGTGTGATAATATCGTCGAGCCGTTTGGCCGTGCACAGACAGACAGACAGAGATTCGAATTTATAATATCACTAGCCTGACCGCTCGCTTCGCTCGCTATCCGAGATTCGCTGTACGCAGTATCGTGGAACCAACAAACGACAGAAAAATCCCATAGCCTACCGGGTATTTGTGCCCAATTTTATCAAAATCCGTCAAGCCAATCAGGAGTTGACCATGGTCGACCATATTTCCGCTATGGTCAGGGAATTAAAAATGCGACGTTGCACAACTTGGGAGCCTACTGGATATTCGTGCCAAATTTGGTCGGTATCCGTTGAGCAATTCGGGATTCGACCATGGAGGGGCCCATGGATGCGCTATGGTCGACCGCGGGGGTAGTCCGAAGGGTCGATCGTAGATAGAATTTCACGTAGATTACGAATACGCGATAAAAAATAGGGGTTACCATTTCAATTAACGAAGTTGACCATGGTCGACCATAGTTCCGCTATGGTCAGGGAATTAAAAATGTGACGTTGCACAACTTGGGAGCCTACTGGATATTCGTGCCAAATTTGGTCGGTATCCGTTGAGCAATTCGGGATTCGACCATGGAGGGGCCCATGGATGCGCTATGGTCGACCGCGGGGGTAGTCCGAAGGGTCGATCGTAGATAGAATTTCACGTAGATTACGAATACGCGATAAAAAATAGGGGTTACCATTTCAATTAACGAAGTTGACCATGGTCGACCATAGTTCCGCTATGGTCAGGGAATTAAAAATGCGCCTACGTTCAACTTGGGAGGCTACCGGATATTGGTGCCAAATTTGGTCGATATCCGTTGAGCAATTCGGGATTCGACCATGGAGGGGCCCATGGATGCGCTATGGTCGACCGCGGGGGTAGTCCGAAGGGTCGATCGTAGATAGAATTTCACGTAGATTACGAATACGCGATAAAAAATAGGGGTTACCATTTCAATTAACGAAGTTGACCATGGTCGACCATAGTTCCGCTATGGTCAGGGAATTAAAAATGCGACGTTGCACAACTTGGGAGCCTACTGGATATTCGTGCCAAATTTGGTCGATATCCATCAAGCCATTCAGGAGTTGACCATGGTCGACCATAATTCCGCTATGGTCAGGGAATTAAAAATGCGACGTTGCACAACTTGGGAGCCTACTGGATATTCGTGCCAAATTTGGTCGATATCCGTCAAGCCATTCAGGAGTTGACCATGGTCGACCATAGTTCCGCTATGGTCAGGGAATCGAAAATGCGCCTACGTTCGACTTGGGAGGCTACCGGATATTGGTGCCAAATTTGGTCGATATCCGTCGAGCCGTTTGGCCGTGAAAAGCAATTCGAGATTCGACCATGGAGGGGCCCATGGATGCGCTATGGTCCTCCGCGGGGGTAGTCCGAAGGGTCGATCGTAGATAGAATTTCACGTAGATTACGAATACGCGATAAAAAATAGGGGTTACCATTTCAATTAACGAAGTTGACCATGGTCGACCATAGTTCCGCTATGGTCAGGGAATTAAAAATGCGACGTTGCATAACTTGGGAGCCTACTGGATATTCGTGCCAAATTTGGTCGATATCCGTCGAGCCGTTTGGCCGTGCATAGAAGGACAGACAGACAGATAGACAGAGATTCGTTTTTATAATATAGTAGAGATAGTAGGGATAAGATAGTGTGCGTGGTGCTCATAAAACCAACTGCACTGAGGATTTCATCGACAGGTTTTGGACAAATGGTGTGGAGGTACACCATCTTTCACTGCATCTTTGCAGCGTGTTGGTTTTTTGACCGCTTTGTTCCAAATGGCTTCGTTCACAAGCGAATTTTCAAAGAAAATATAGCCAGGTGCGAGTATTATTTCAGCAAGTTCAACATTTTAAGAACATGAATTTGTGAAAGTTCCTTTGATACAAATCCGACAGGAAAAGTGGTATGTGGTGAGCGGTTAAGTTTTGCTCACCACTTGTCGTGAACGATGGGTTTCCAGGACAGTAAGGTCGGAGAGAGAAGGGGTCACCAGGAAGCCGTAAGTCAATTCACGAAATAGGAGCGGAGTGTTGAAGAGTGAAGGATGAGGATAGAAGAGTGGGAGGACGGGCTGCTATGGGATTTGTGGACTAACTCCCCGCGGTTTTCACCTACAGCAGGAGTCTTTTCGGAATGTGTGCTCCCCGCGGTTTTCACCAACAGCAGAAGACCTTTAATGAGTGTGCTCCCCGCGGTTTTCACCAACAGCAGGAGATCTTTTCGGGACGTGCTCACCGCGGTTTTTGCCAACAGCAGGAGATCTTTTGGGGGCGTGCTCCCCGCGGTTTTCACCAACAGCAGGAGATCTTTTCGGGACGTGCTCCCCGCGGTTTTCGCCAACAGCAGGAGATCTTTTAGGGACGTGCTCCCCGCGGTTTTCGCCAACAGGAGGAGATCTTTTGGGGGCGTGCTCCCCGCGGTTTTCACCAACAGCAGGAGATCTTTTCGGGACGTGCTCCCCGCGGTTTTCGCCAACAGCAGGAGATCTTTTAGGGACGTGCTCCCCGCGGTTTTCGCCAACAGCAGGAGATCTTTTAGGGGCGTGCTCACAGCGGTTTTCACCAACAGCAGGAGATCTTTTCGGGACGTGCTCACCGCGGTTTTCGCCAACAGCAGGAGATCTTTTAGGGGCGTGCTCACCGGGGTTTTCGCCAACAGCAGGAGATCTTTTAGGGGCGTGCTTCCCGCGGTTTTCACCAACAGCAGCAGATCTTTTAGGAGCGTGCTCCCCGCGGTTTTCACCAACTGCAGGAGATCTTTTCGGGACGTGCTCCCCACGGTTTTCACCAACAGCAGATCTTTTAGGGGCGTGCTACCTGCGGTTTTCACCAACAGCAGATCTTTTAGGGGCGTGCTCCCCGCGGTTTTCACCAACAGCAGGAGATCTTTTCGGAACGTGCTCCCCGCGGTTTTCGCCAACAGCAGGAGACCTTTAATGAGTGTGATCCCCGCGGTTTCCACCAACAGCAGGAGATCTTTCAAGGTGTTGGGAGAGAGGACGAGAGAGAGGTTCGAGGGAGAAGTCACAAGCCGAGTCGTCGAATGCTGAGCTGGGCCAAAAGAGCGAGTATTTATAGGGACTTTTCCACCCGTCCCCGGTCCACAATCGACCGTTGAAGTCGGTTGAGGCGGATGGCGGTTGGGGGAACCCCAGCTCGGCGTTCTCCGCGTTTATTTTGTAAGATCTCTAGGTATAACAGGAGTAGATTCTGAGAGGGAATCACGACAGGGTAGTTTTCAAAGTAGGTAGTTAAATCAGAGGCTTCCAATGATATAAGTGGCACCACAATTTTAAAATGACCAAAATGGGAAGTTGCCAATTTACCCAAATACAGTTTTAATTACAAAAAAGTTTGTGAGAAGAAAAAAAAGTTCAAGTTTTTCTCTTTCTGGATTGGGGCAAATAGCATGAGGACTTATGAGGAGTTCATCGACAGGCTCTGGGCGAATGGTATGTGGGTTCACCATTGTCATCTTTGCATCCTGTTTGTGTTTTTTGCCCGGTTCCAAGTTGCTAAGATAGAAAGGATTGGAAATTCCTCGAAGTCGTTTTGTGTAGGTCGGGCAGGGAGCGACGGCTGACCCGGTGGTGTCGGAACCGGTCAGCGAACTGCTCGACCCGACCTGGAATCGACTCGAGTACGAGGCAGGTGGGTTGATAAGAGAGGACTTCGCGGTTTTCACTTCCCCCTTTCCTAAAGCAGCTTCTGGGAGTGTCAACGGTGCATTTCAACACGACCTCCGTGTGCCTGGACCCAGAGAACAACGTGTTCGTACTGCGGTGCGGCAAACCGCCTATTGTGCCCCTCCTAATTGAGACTCGGGTCGAGGGAACGAGCCGGATCAACTGCAGATCGAGAAATGAGGAAAGAACTGCAGAATATAACCTGATAGGCCGGTCAGCGGAGGAATTCTATGACGCACAAGGTGGTGTACAAGCTTTTATTTTTTCAACTTGCATATATGGCAACATACATGTAAAAAAAAAACCACAGTCATGCAGCATGGCTATAAGAGCGAATTTTCGAAGTTTTCAGCATCTTCCTCCTCCGCCTAAAATTTTCTGCCAATGTTTTACCAACTTGATACCATACAAAATTAAAACAGGAGTAGTTTTACGCAAAGTAAAATTTGGGGTGGAAGGAGGGGGAGGGGGAAATCAAAAATGTTTCGAATACCAGAAGAGTGGTATTGGATACGTAACAAATTTTTTGTTCCATTTTTTGCCGAGTAACACCTCGGTTTGTAGATTTTCCAACGCTGAACACGATGGTGAAGTCAGAATTGCGATATCCCATTCCGTTATCAGATTAGAGCAGACGAACCAGGAAGAACATCTCAAGAAATAACCACGTTCCTTCATCTTCAAAGTGCTCCAGTTTGAGAATGGAATGAGATATCGCAATTCTGATTTCACCATCGTGTTCAGCGTACAAAAACCTTTAAAATGAGGTGTCACTTGTCAGACTTTTTCATTTTGGGAATTTATGGGTAATTTTCCCCCCTAAAACTCCCCCTTAGAGTGACCCGATTCTGCCCATCTTCGAACTCAGCCTGTCGATTGCCAAGACAGATTTTTCGTGCAAATTTGAACTTTTTATCTCAATTCTTTCGAGAGTTATCGTCTGGAATGACACATACATATATATATATATATATATATATATATATATATATATATATATATATATATATATATATATATACATATAATTTTTGGTGTCTTTCGGCAGTGAATTCAGGATGGTCTGAAACGGATTTTGGTATACAAATCTTTCGGAAATTCGAGTTTTAAAAATTTTGGACCGAGAACAATAGCTTCCTTTTCTTCGAAAATTCGCTGAAAACAAACATGCGACCTCGGAAGAACTTATGGTAGCCAAAAAAACCTCCAAATTTCGAGCCGTAGCTCGAAAAATGTCAATAGAAGGGTATGGTTTTGACATTTTATGTCTTTACTATGGCACACAACTCAAAAAGTGTGACGTTAAGGTGTGACGAAGAAAGCGTTATGAAAAATTTCTAATGATTTTCACGTACAACCGATTCGTTGCTACGGAACTTTAACTTCGCCAGTTATCATCGTACAAAAATCGTTCACCACTCGTTGGATAGCTCTCGATTTACCTAACCATATTACGTTAACCACTGCGGAGTGCGTGGCCGACAAGCTGCGGTATGAGCGTGATTGTTTAAATAATTGTTTACACACAGGTGATCATTCTCAATAATTGTATTGTGAACACGATTGCAAGCTTTATATAAGTAAAGACATAATTTTAAGACCAAACACCCGATAAACGAATTATCTCTTGGAGATGTACGAGTCTTGGAGATGAAGCTCGGACTGTGTTTATGTTTAACAAAATTTTTAAACAAAAAAAATAAAGTACGAGGTACGTGGTACGTGGTGTGGGTGCGGGAGGGGGCGCAAAGACATAAAATGTCCCTCGTGGTTGCGTACTTGTACGAAAGCTGTTTTAACAATTTAAATTATTCTCTCAAATAGCCATTACATCTTTATAAACTCAACAAATAGATTGCAAATTACTTAATAGCTTGATCTTTATAATTTTTCTTCTTTTAAGTGAAGTTTTAAACTTGCTGCCATGTCCTGAGTATAAATCGGCCGCTTTGGACGAGTTTTGCATTAAAACGTCATTTTCTCCCTTAAACTCATTCGCTAATTCATTTTGACTACACCGTTGGAAAGGTGAGATTTCAAGCAAGTTTTTCTCATAGACGCCCCACCGAAAGAAAAATTACTAAAAGAGAGACAACAAATTAAAAAATGCCAAATTTTCATAAATTCTCAAAGTTTGCACTTTGGTCTCGTTTTATACGCATTAAACCCGCTCAAAAAATGTTGATTGTGCATTAGGGAGATGATAAATTTAACGCTCTTTCCAACGTTTTTTAAACGTTTTCAAGTTAATCTCGAACCAAAGAATTTTTTGAGACCACCCAGAGCATTGTACGTCCAGCCGTTCGTTTGCACCGAAAAGCTTCATCAACACGACGGTGAATGAAACGGCATAAATCCGGCCCAGACATCTTCGCTAGGGAACACCTGATTATAACCACGCATGGCTGTATGAAATCGAGTTAGTTATTCGGTGACATCATTTCAACTACAAATAATTAATGAGAAAATTCCTGTATCCACTGCATATTTATAAAACTGTATGTATTCCCCGGCCAGCTTCAGTATTGTATTTAGGGCTTTCCTGGGGGGGAGCACGAGGGTAGGTACTGACCACAGAAAACTGTGATCTACGCAGAAGGGTCATCTATACAGGTAAATATTAAACCGTTGTGTAATAATTTGCAGCGTTTTTATCATGAACATGTTTAATGGTTGGACCTCTGCGAAGCTGTCACGCTTTCCCCCGCCTTGCCTGTGGCCTTGTGGGGATCCGGCACCTTGGAACGTTTCTCTCGTATCCGTGGTGTTGGTCCTTTGACCTCTTAAAGGTTGTCGGTCATCTGAAATACACCTGTCACAGTAATTCCACCTCAACAAGACATTGTCGATTGTTCTTTCGGGCTTCACTACTCGAATCCCATTGGTAGCAATTTATAACGTACCTACTAGCCCTGGCTGAGTCAGGGGCGGATCCAGAATTTTTTTCCGGGGGGGGGGGGGGGGGGTCACAGGGTAGAACAATATAAAAAATAGCAAAAAATAACAAAATAACTAAACGAACAATACAAACCGAATTTTCAACCTTATGCCTAAACTCGTCCAATTTGTCTACTTACAAAATTAATTGTATTATTTATAAAATTCATTGTTTATGTAAAAAACATTTTCAACATCTATTAATTATTTAACTGATAAATGCATTTATTTTCAATTTTCTTCTAAAAAAGTGTCCTAATGTGTTTTCAAACAAATTGGCGCATTTTATGGCAGCGTAGCTAACTTCAGAGTTTGCAAATCAAAACATTGAAACCACAACAATCTATTGTTGATCTCAGTGAATTCAGTATCGTTTTTACTGAATTTGGCAGGAAAGAAAACGAGAACGAAACAAAAACAAGACAATAATTAACAAAAATAAGAAGAAATAAACAAGGTGTAATTTGACGGATGCACCAAGGTAAATTTATTGACATAATTGTATATAAAGTAACATTGGTAGGACCAAGTGTACGATTATATTCGACTAATTTTGACATTTTTGATCGAATCTTTTTAGATTTTTTATATTTCTTTTTTGTTTTCAGTTTGTTTTAACGTTTGTGCAATTAGAAATTACTGTAATTAGTGGCGAGGACATTGGAATTTCAATTTGACGGATGTTTTATGGTAAATATTTACAAAGTTGTATATGAAGCAAAATTGAGAAGACCATGTGGCCAAATCAGTTTTTAATTTAAAATTCAAATTGCAATAATGTTTTGTTTATAGAATTTCTCGTAAATATTGATCACTTTTATTTGAGGAGTTCCCCACAAGAACCGAATAAGTCCAAAATTGGCAAACGCCAGATTGTTGAAAACGGCGGGGAACTCCCCGATTCGCTTCCTCTCGTTTGTGTTGCATGTGATGAAGAAATTTACCCATCCATTTGGAAACTACTTGATACTTTACATACGCTTCCTGTGACCGCAGCCACTGCAGAAAGGAGTTTTTCAACTCTCCGTCGCCTCAAAACTTGGCTGAGATCAACTATAAAAGAAGACAGACTCACTGGGCTTGCATTGTTACACGTCCATCGCGACATCGAATTGGACATCGATGCGATAATCAACAGATTTGCGAAACAAAATAGAAAATTAGATTTTGTGTTATAACTGATCGTCCCAGTTGGAACTTAAACAAATGTAAACAAATACAAACCAAATACAGAAAAAAATCAGTATTCTATAAAAAGTTTAATCGTAATTATTGTTATATTTTGTTTCCAATGTTTTAAGTTAACAATATGGTAAGTTGACTTTGGTCGTTTGGTTTGTTTCTGGTTTTTGATTTCACAAAAGCTGGGTTCGTTTTCGTTTGGTTTTTTTTTTGTTTTCGGGTTTGTGAACAATTCGTTCAGCTCTGCTTTTTGAAATGCAGGCTGATTCTGGGGGGGGGGGTCATGACCCCTGTGACCCCCCTTGGATCCGCGCCTGGGCTGAGTGGATAACATGCTGCACTTCTACGCTGAAAGACCCTTCCTTAGCGACCAAACGAGTGCTCCTTGACAGGTACGATGAAAATCAAATATGATCTCCTCAGGCACCGTTAAACATATTCATTTATTTATGTTCTCCCTCGTTTTTTTTTTGTGGATTTTTTTTTTAATTTTCGTAAGGCTGCTGTAATCTGTTCAGTACCATTTTCGCCTGTACCCCAGCTATGGAAGATGGCGGAAATCATCATGGTACAAAAACCTGGTAAGCCAGCTGATCAAGTAACATCTTATAGGCCCATCTCACTGTTGCCTGTGCTATCCAAAGTGTTCGAAAAATTGATCAGTAAAAGACTCCTTGGCATAATTGAAGAACGGAAGCTGATTCCCAAGCATCAGTTCGGATTTCGACGTCAGCACTCGACCATAGATCAAGTTCATCGAATCGTCAATATCATTGAAGAAGCGCTGGAGCAAAAGAAAGTGTGTTCGGCGATCTTTCTTGATGTTGCTCAGGCTTTTGACAAAGTGTGGCACGAAGGCCTAAAACATAAACTAAAAAAGATGCTTCCCATCCATTACGTGGAGCTACTGGATTCCTACTTGTCAAATCGGTATTACCGCATCAGACAAGATGACGCATACTCAGAACCAAAAATACACTGCCAAGGTGATGGCACAGGAGCTTCCTCGTCACAATCAGAGTGACCCATTTTAAAATAGAACAGACTCGGAAGCAAAATAACATAACATTACATAATTACATAACATTACATTACATTACATAACATTACATTACATTACATAACATAACATTACATGAAATATACATATTACATAACATTACGTCCATAATACATTACGTCCATCATACATAATTGCGAAAGTTATGCGTGTTTGAAGAATTTCACGTTAGCGCATGCGCAGGGCGAACCGCTGGCTCTATCATGTTGAAATTTATATGGGACCTCGATGGGCCCTACCCGCTTAATCCCTGAGAATTACATTGAAATTGGGTGAAATCTTTGGTTACTACGGCTGTAACAAGGAAATTGAATCTATTTCACGCCAGCGCATGCGCAGAGCGCACCGTTGGTCCGATCATGCTGAAATTCATACTGGAACTTACTAGGCCTTGTTCAAACAACCCTTGAAAATTTGAGCGAAATTGAATCAAAATTGTGAGAGTTATGCGTGTTTGTTGAATTTAACGTTAGCGCATGCGCAGGGCGTACCGCTGGATCAATCATGTTGAAATTTTATGGGACCTCAAGGGGCCTTATCCGCACCATCCCTCAAAATTTGAGCTGAATCAATTCAAAATCGTGGAAGTTATGGCTGTAACAAGGAAATGCGGACAGACAGACTCACAGACCCACAGACTCACAGACCCACAGACCGACAGACACGGAACCAAATTTGTTCAGTAGGCTTTGAAACGCAAAATGCAAGTGGAAATTTTGATTTCTGAAGAAAAAAATTTTTTGGCTCACGAAAGTGAACACAAGGCTTCCGCTGCTTCGCAGACTCGGAAGCAATAGTTAACGCTGGTGTCCCTCAAGGCAGTGTATTGGCCCCCTCCTATACATACTGTACACGAGTGACTTACCGGACCTCGACTGCAACACAACAGCAACTTTTGCAGACGACACTGTGGTTCTCTCGGTTGGGCAGAACAACAATGAATCCATCAGCAAACTCAACAGATCAATCTCCAAAATCACTCGCTGGACCGCTAAATGGAGAATCAAACTGAACGAGACCAAGTCGGTGCACGTCGATTTCACCAACTGTAAGATCAACAACTACATCCCGGCTTTTCTCAACAATGTGGTGATTCCCTACTCGAATCACGCCAAATCCCTGGGCATGACGCTAGACGCCAAGCTCCGGTGGAAAGAACACGTGAGAAAGAAAAAGACAGAACTTGTCTTAAAATTCAGGAAAATGTACTGGCTCATTAGCCGGAGATCAATGATGTCACTTCAAAATAAACTGCTTCTGTACACTCAAGTACTGAGGCCCTCGTGGGTCTACGGAGCACAACTGTGGGGCTGCACGGCCCCATCAAACAGGCAGATTATACAACGCTTTCAGAATATGGTACTACGACGCATAATCAATGCGCCGTGGTATATCCTCAACGACTCTCTACATCGCGACCTTGAGATGGAAAGCGTCGACCAAGTGATAAAGCTGCGCGCTAAGTGAGGTGACAGTCTTGGCGATTTCCGAGCTGTTTTTTTCAGCGCAGTTTTGCTGTAAAATATCGCGCGGTTTGGCTGTGAAAAATCGCTGCAGCGGGTACCTGACAGTGTACGCGATTTCCGAGCGGTTTTCTGGGGGTGCGGATTTCTGACTGGAGGGGGAACATTACGTTTTCGTCCTCTAGTATTGTTCTCGCATTCAAAGCGACCACGACGATGAGGTCTGCTGCTGCTGCCGCGGCATTTCACCATCAAATGGTGTTATGTATTTGTGCTTTGGAGGCAGAAGGCCTTCTTTCTGGAAGACACCACCGCTGAACTGCCCCTGTTTCCCTCCATGCCTTATCTTTTTCCAGTTTGTTGGCGAACCCAGGGTTGCTTTTATCCCATAAACAAGGGTAACCCTCCACACAACTGATTAAAGTGCCCACTTCCATGGCCGAATCGCAACTGAAAAACGGCTCGGAAATCGCCAACACTGTCGGGTCCCACTCGTTTACCTGGGTTCTCCCTCTACCGCTCGGAATTTTCCAGCTCGGAATCCGTCGACCGGTCGGCTGTAAAATATCGCACGGAATCGCCGCTGTAAAAAATCGCCAACACTGTCGGGTCCCACTCGTTTACCTGGGTTCTCCCACTACCGCTCGGAATTTTCCAGCTCGGAATCCGTCGACCGGTCGGCTGTAAAATATCGCACGGAATCGCCGCTGTAAAAAATCGCAAACACTGGCGTGTCCCGTATAAATGCAAGGGTTGGCTTGAAAAATAAAAACCGCTCGGAAATCGCGCTGAAAAAAACAGCTCGGAAATCGCCAAGACTGTCACCGGGCTAACGCTCGAGAGACTTAAAACCATGTTAATGAAGAAGTGGTCCAGCTTCTCGAAGTACATGAGTTGACGCGGCGCCTTAAGCGCACTAAAACACATGAGCTTGTGTAGGAAGTGAGTGTGTGCAATAAATCGGAAAGACTAAGTTATGTGTCGTTAGCCCTAAATGCCATGTATTGTAATATAATTAGGTCAGAAGAACATTGTTAATAAGATATATATCTTGGAGCAATAATAAAATATGAATTAGAAAAAAAAAATCGCCTGTGATAACCACTGATAGGTCCCTACAAAGGTAGCTTCCTATACAAAAACGAGCATGTGTACTTTTAAGTCCCCCCCCCCCCCCTCAATCAGTATTTCAGTAATGTACGATCACGATCAATCATGAATGTCATCTTAAAAGCATTGATGCTCCTTATCTGGGATGGTAAACTAGTCGTGCACAAACCCACTTGGTGGATTTTGTACTCACTAACTGGTAGCTATACACAATATTTTGAATGCAATTTGAGCCGGCACTCATTTGAAAAACGGGAAGGTCCGTCGAATAGAGAAAAAAAACAGAGTTTCCTCATGAGGATTACGACACTTCGCCCAAGCCTAACTGTCGGCTCCTAATTCTATGACATTACCCTCGAAGTAGTATAATGAGTTTGTCAGCGCCCTTCGCCTCGGTCCAACCACGTTTTTCATTATGTTCCCTTGACCCTCAGTAGCTTCCACATGTTTTGCTGGCAAAGTTGAACTTGGAAACTGGGATAACCAACTGTCATGATTTAGAGAGGCACCGTGTCCTAACCACGAGATGGCTGTACTTCTGCTAAATTCAGTCCCCTCAATAGACTCGTGACAGAAGCAGCAGCGTGTAATTTAGCAAACGTCAAACTAACTTACACATTTTCCTAATATGCAATGTACTGATTTGTAAACTACACTATACTTGTAACTAACAAACTGCAAATTATTACACAGCGGTTTATTATTTATCCTTATAGGTAGATGCCCCTTCTGCATAGATCACCGTTTTCTTTGGACAATTTTCTGTGGTACCTGCGATCGATCTTCCCCCAGGAAAGCCCTAAATCGAGTACTGGAGTCGGCCGGGGAATCATAAATATACGGCGGATTCAATAATTTCATCATTAATTATTTGTTTTTATTTCATGAAGCATAACGTTTGCTGAAGTTTCAAAAGTACACCTATCAACAAAATACAAAATAACCATCTTTCTTCAAATGAAATAATATCACGGAACAACCAACTCGATTTCGTACAGCCGTGCGTGGTTGGTCAGGTGTTCCCTAGCAGTGATATCTGGGCTGGGTGTTTACCGCTTCATTCGCGATCATGTTGAAGCTTTTCGGTGCAACCTGAGGGTCTTCCTCCGGGTGGTCTCAAAAAATTATGAAGTTCGAGATCAATTTAAAAACGTCCAAAATTTTCAACCTTTCAACGGCTTTCGGCAAATTTCAACCCCTATTTTTCACCCCTTAGACAACTGGGAACCACAAACCAAATTCCATTAATATTCGTGCATGTTAACTTTAAAAAAAGAAGAGCGGCGGGCAGACAGCATTTTTTTCCATTTTTGGATTCTGCGTACCTTGAAATGGAAAGAGTTAAATTTTGAGGGGGAGTTGAAAAAATTCGTTTTCATGCTCGGCCAAAGGTTTATGATTGATAAATAATAAACAATAAACCAAAATGAAATCTTTCCGTAAATAAATGATGATTATGATCGCGATTCTCAGCCATGAAAAATCATTACAACATTTTCTAGGTACCTGGTGAGTTGAATGTCAAAAGAACATGTGCTGCAGACTTGGCAAGGTCTTGTAATTTTCGACGAATTTGCTTCTACCTCAAAAACGCTGCAAAGTCCTTGTCACATGGGTTTATTATTCTATTATTTTATTGGTCTATAGTTCTGTTTATTTATTGTTTCTTTCATGTAAAATAATTGAAATAGCTATTTCTGGTGGTTTCCACAAATGTTGGCCCCCAAAACTTGAATTAGGTACTACGCTCCTTTTTTTTTTTTTTTTTTTTAAATTACCTTTGATCATTGATTGTACCATTTAATCGTCTTGATCCACGTGTTGACACTTTTTCTAGTGTTATTATACAAATTGATGGTGATTTCAGACGATTTCGCATGTTTTTGACTCATAAAAAATCAATTTTGGGAGCTGAACATCTGGTACAACCTCAATTGTCCACTCCTTGGTCAAAATCGACTTCATATTCGGTCTTCTCGTCCCCAAAAACATGGAAAAAGATACCGCAAAAGCTCATTTTACTACTATGTTACTAAAACACAAAAAGTACCTATTTTTATACACATTTTCACTCATAACTCCCCTGGATATATTCCGATCGGGCTGAAAAAATTCGGGACACAACTAGGGCCCAAATGGAGCATGTGTGCGAAAGAACGAATTTTTTAGACCTAAAATGAGGCCTGTCCACGTGATACGGCGGACGGACATTGCATTTTTGGAATCTACGCACCTTGAAACGGAAAAGAAAAAATTTTGAGGGGGTGTTATAAAATTTTTTTGCTGAGCGAATACATAGGTGTATTATTCACAGAATAATAAACCAAAACGCACCATATTTATTTGCACATTTCCCTTGGTCGTCGGTGAAGACTGTTCCTCTGACGTTTCCTCGTTGTGTTCGACCACTGCCTGATTGGAACAATGAGTTAACTGCCTTCTGACTCTTGCGAATC
The DNA here is from genome assembly GCA_954871275.1 of Leptopterna dolabrata. Classification (NCBI taxonomy): domain Eukaryota; kingdom Metazoa; phylum Arthropoda; class Insecta; order Hemiptera; family Miridae; genus Leptopterna; species Leptopterna dolabrata. Next base: position 18,256,661 of record OX940989.1, read on the forward strand.
AAAACGATGGCCTTACAAAATGCTGCAGTCAAACGGGGAATTTTTTCCTCGGTCCGATCGCGAGGGATCGGCAAGTTTTGTTCTTCCGTACAACTCAACGACCTCGATTGAGGGGGCGTTTACCTACTCATCATCTTCCAGCCCGAATCATCTTGAGAAGATCGTCTTCTCCGGCCCCGTAATTTTCCAGGATGACTCGTCAAACAACGGAAGAGTTGTTACAGCCAAGTACAGCTCCGCCATCAATACCTTTTGCACCTATCATCCCGATTAATTCCCCTCTGGGTCCCTGTATCTGCGACGCTGCTTCAAAATATCGTGTCAAGCTGACACGATGAAGGTAAAACAGCGTTACTTGTGACCAGGGGCGAATAAAGCAACTCGTTTGCTTCGCGTGAGAAGCAAACGAATTTCATAATTCAAAACCATGTAACTGTAATTTCTTACCATTGACTGAAAAATGTAAATATCTTGGAGTCATATTTCACCATAATTTGAAATTCAGTTTCCATATTGATGCCTTGGTCTCTAAACTGAGAAAGTTATTTTATGTTTGTAAGGTAGCCCGAAATTTTCTGTCTATTGTGCGGCTGAGGACTATTTATTTTGGCTTAATTTTGGTTTATTATTCTCTGAATAATACACCTATGTATTCGCTCAGCAAAAAATTTTTATAACACCCCCTCAAACTTTTTTCTTTTACGTTTCAAGGTGCATAGATTCCAAAAACGCTGCAAAGTCCTTGTCACATGGGTTTATTATTCTATTGGACATACCTACAGAAAGGTTGGCTGTTCATTAATTGTTTCTTTCATGCGTAATAATCGAAATAGCTACTTCTGATGGTTTCCATTAATTTTGGCCCCCAAAACACAAATTAGGTACGCTCTTTTTTAGCGAATTTTCGAAGAAAAGGAAGCTATTGTTCTCGGTCCAAAATTTTTAAAACTCGAATTTCCGAAAGATTTTTATACCAAAATCCGTTTCAGACCATCCTGAATTCACTGCCGAAAGACACCAAAAATTATATGTATATATATATATATTTATATATATATTTATATATATATTTATATATATATTTATATATTTATATATTTATATATGTATGTGTCATTCCAGACGATAACTCTCGAAAGAATTGAGATAAAAAGTTCAAATTTGCACGAAAAATCTGTCTTGGCAATCGACAGGCTAAGTTCGAAGATGGGCAGAATCGGGTCACTCTAAGGGGGAGTTTTGGGGAATTTTAGGGGGGGAAAATTACCCATAAATTCCCAAAATGAAAAAGTCTGACAAGTGACACCTCATTTTAAAGGTTTTTGTACGCTGAACACGATGGTGAAATCAGAATTGCGATATCTCATTCCATTCTCAAACTGGAGCACTTTGAAGATGAAGGAACGTGGTTATTTCTTGAGATGTTCTTCCTGGTTCGTCTGCTCTAATCTGATAACGGAATGGGATATCGCAATTCTGACTTCACCATCGTGTTCAGCGTTGGAAAATCTACAAACCGAGGTGTTACTCGGCAAAAAATGGAACAAAAAATTTGTTACGTATCCAATACCTACTCTTCTGCTATTCAAAACATTTTTGATTTCCCCCTCCCCCTCCTTCCACCCCAAATTTTACTTTGCGTAAAACTACTCCTGTTTTAATTTTGTATGGTATCAAGTTGGGAAAACATTGGCCGAAAATAAATTTTCAGAAAATTTTAGGCGGAGGAGGAAGATGCCGAAAACTTCGAAAATTCGCTCTTATAGCCATGCTGCATGACTGGTTTTTTTTTTCTTTTTTTTTCAACTATCTTTGATCATTGGTAGTGCCATTTAATCGTCCTGAACCACGTCTTGACACTTTTTCCAGTGTTATTATACAAACTGATGGTGTTTTCAGACGATTTCCCAGGTTTTTCACTCATAAAAAATCAATTCTGGGAGCTGAACATTTGGTAGAACTCAATTTTCCACTCTTTGGTCAAAATCGACTTCATATTCGGTCTTCTCGTCCCCAAAAACATAGAAAACGATATCTCAGAAGCTCATGTTACCAATATGTTGCTAAAACACAAAAAGTACCTATTTTTATACACATTTTCACTCATAACACCCCTGGGTATATTCCGATCGGGCTGAAAAGTTTCGGGACACAACTAGGGCCCAAATGGAGCATGTGTGCGAAAGAACGATTTTTTTAGACCGAAAATGAAGCTTGTACACGTGATACGGCGGACGGCGTACGGCGGACGGACATTGCATTTTTGGAATCTATGCACCTTGAAACGTAAAAGAAAAAAGTTTGAGGGGGTGTTATAAAAATTTTTTGCTGAGCGAATACATAGGTGTATTATTCACAGAATAATAAACCAAAATGCAATGTCCGTCCGCCGTACGCCGTCCGCCGTATCACGTGTACAGGCTTCATTTTCGGTCTAAAAAAATCGTTCTTTCGCACACATGCTCCATTTGGGCCCTAGTTGTGTCCCGAAACTTTTCAGCCCGATCGGAATATACCCAGGGGTGTTATGAGTGAAAATGTGTGTAAAAATAGGTACTTTTTACGTTTTAGCAACATATTGGTAACATGAGCTTCTGAGAAATCGTTTTCTATGTTTTTGGGGACGAGAAGACCGAATATGAAGTCGATTTTGACCAAAGAGTGGAAAATTGAGTTCTACCAAATGTTCAGCTCCCAGAATTGATTTTTTATGAGTGAAAAACCTGGGAAATCGTCTGAAATCACCATCAGTTTGTATAATAACACTGGAAAAAGTGTCAAGACGTGGTTCAGGACGATTAAATGGCACTACCAATGATAAAAGATAGTTTAAAAAAAAAGAAAAAAAAGAGCGTACCTAATTTGTGTTTTGGGGGCCAAAATTAATGGAAACCATCAGAAGTAGCTATTTCGATTATTACGCATGAAAGAAACAATTAATGAACAGCCAACGTTTCTGTAGGTATGTCCAATAGAATAATAAACCCATGTGACAAGGACTTTGCAGCGTTTTTTCTTTGTTGAAGTACGGTATTTTCGTATGGGGAAGTGCGTGTTAGACAAAGCTAAGATCCTTGCAAGTGACGCATAATATTATACTTAGGATAGCCCTTCGGAAGAGCTCTACCCTACTATACTGCTTCATCATGAGTTTGATGTGCTCAATGTGAAACAATTATTTTTACTTCAGTCTTGCTTGATGGTATATAAGACTGGTATTCAGCCTGACCATAGAGGCAGTGTCACGCATACGCGTAATGCAGAGTCGTCAAAAGTTAAGTTGCCTAAGCTCAAAACCGAGCGTGCAAAAAACAATGCATATTATAAAGCTTTAAAGTTTTTGTATGCTTGTAAAATTAATCCTGACATGTTCAGTAGTTTTATGAATTTTAGGGGACGAATTCTTAGCAGGATAAAGGAGTTTCATTAATTTACGGAGAGTTTCTGGTTTGAATCTCTTTGGGTACATGGCATTTGTTTCATTATGTTGATTGCTTAAATATTTTTGGCTGAGATCTGCTCCACCAGCCGCCACAAGTTCTTATGAACTTATTGGCTGGTGGGGAGAATGAAATTCACTTCTTTTGTGTTTTTATGTATGATATTTTTTATGTACGATATTTTATATGTATGTGCCATTTTGTGTGTGTTTTAGCGAATTTTCGAAGAAAAGGAAGCTATTGTTCTCGGTCCAGAATATTTAAAACTCGAATTTCCGAAAGATTTTTATACCAAAATCCGTTTCAGACCATCCTGAATTCCCTGCCGAAAGACACCAAAAATTATATGTATATATATATATATATATATATATATATATATATATATATATATGCGTGGTATGCAATGTTGCAGGTGGTTATCGAGGTTCGGTCATTAAAACGAGATTTATCCCAACGTTTCGATGGTTTATTCCATCATCTTCAGGGGGTTCTACAATCATACAAATATGGTTGTCTTAGTTTATGCATAAAGTAGTAATTGGGGAGTTAGTACAGTGTAAATATAAAATGAGCTAAAGTGATAATAGGAAGTTTAAATACAGAATTATTAACTATACATTTTCAAGTGTTTTTAAAAAGGAAAAATTGTTGTTATTAACTATAGATTTACAAGCTTAGAAGTATACAGTGTACTTACAGTGAGTTCTGAAGAAATTTTCACCCATATATATATATATACATCTCTTTCACCCATATATACATATATATATATATATATATATATATATATGTATGTGTCATTCCAGACGATAACTCTCGAAAGAATTGAGATAAAAAGTTCAAATTTGCACGAAAAATCTGTCTTGGCAATCGACAGGCTAAGTTCGTAGATGGGCAGAATCGGGTCACCCTAAGGGGGAGTTTTGGGGAGTTTTATGGGGGGGAAATTACCCATAAATTCCCAAAATGAAAAAGTCTGACAAGTGACACCTCATTTTAAAGGTTTTTGTACGCTGAACACGATGGTGAAATCAGAATTGCGATATTTCATTCCATTCTCAAACTGGAGCACTTTGAAGATGAAGGAACGTGGTTATTTCTTGAGATGTTCTTCCTGGTTCGTCTGCTCTAATCTGATAACGGAATGGGATATCGCAATTCTGACTTCACCATCGTGTTCAGCGTTGGAAAATCTACAAACCGAGGTGTTACTCGGCAAAAAAATGGAACAAAAAATTTGTTACGTACCTACCCAATACCTAATCTTCTGGTATTCAAAACATTTTTGATTTCCCCCTCCCCCTCCTTCCACCCCAAATTTTACTTTGCGTAAAACTACTCCTGTTTTAATTTTGTATGGTATCAAGTTGGGAAAACATTGGCCGAAAATTAATTTTCAGAAAATTTTAGGCGGAGGAGGAAGATGCCGAAAACTTCGAAAATTCGCTCTTATAGCCATGCTGCATGACTGTGGTTTTTTTTTCTTTCTTTCTTTCTGTCGATTAATTCAATACAATTGAATTCATTGAGTGAACTTGAAATTATGGCGGAACTCATCAATTATCGTAATCATAAATATTATAAGGCACGAAGAAGTTCACGATTCGGAAGAAAATGTGAAGTGGCTCGCAGAAAATGTTATTGCAAATGTTGTCTACTCGTGGTGGTGCCCTATGCCCCCAGCTGAAAATGAAAGCTTGTTTTACGCTATCCAGCGGACCCGGGGTTCCAAAAAGGGATTGGAGAAGAACTTCACCAGTCAAATGTGTCTTCGGCGGTGAAATTTGATGTGGACAGAATTGTTTCGGAAGCAGACGCGTGGATTACATTTCCAATGACACAAGAGGAAGTCACGCGGACAAAGGAAATGCGGCTGTGTAATTATTCGTTTCCCACTGCAGTTGGTGCGGTCGATTGTACTCATATTGGTATTGAAAAATCATCGTTGCATGGGTACGAATATATTAATAGAAAAGGACGAGCAACAATGAATGTACGGAGCAACGTGTGACGTATTTGGCGTCACAAGCTTGTTCACAAGCGTACATGAGTCGTCCAGTTCCAAAAGCCGCTTTGTCCAATTTTCGAAAAATTCGAGATAACTATCGATTTTCATTAAATCGCAGGTGACGAATCGAATGGTGAAGTTTTTTTCTTTCTAAACCCACTATATCCCTCCCAAAATGACCCTGAAGAGTCGTGTTGCTTTCCAAAACCCACTATGTCCAATGGGAATTGGGTTCCAAAAGCCATGTCCATCTCATTTCTCCTGTTTGAAAACCCACTTTGTCCCACACTGTTATGCACCCTTCTTTATCATTGTGTTTCAAAACCCACTATGTCCACAGTTCTCTTCAGTGTTCTTTTCTTTCAGTTTTTTATTAGTTTTTTCGGACCTTAGTAATCTTTTCAACACTGGAGGATAAAAATCGCTGAAAAATTTAAATGAAGTCTCTAAAAAATAAAAACCTTCTTAAAGCTTGATAGATTCGTAAAGAACTGTCATCACGCTTGTTTTTTCATTTTACCATTTTTTTGCTAGTACCTATACTTACTTGGAAATATTGTATTCAGGTACTTTATTTGGAAAATCTGTAATACCTATGTGTAATGTGTGCCTATTCTTCTTTACTTAAAAATGTGTACCTAGAATAAAAATGTGTCAAAGCTGCATTATCGAAAGGGTGTGATTTGTTTTCAAACCCCACTTTGTCCGAAGTATACTGCTCCAAAACCCACTATGTCCACCGTACAGTTCCAAAACCCACTACGTCCAATTTTGCTTCCGAGTCTGCGAAGCAGCGGAAGCCTTGTGTTCACTTTCGTGAGCCAAAAATTTTTTTTCTTCAGAAATCAAAATTTCCACTTGCATTTTGCGTTTCAAAGCCTACTGAACAAATTTGGTTCCGTGTCTGTCGGTCTGTGGGTCTGTGAGTCTGTGAGTCTGTCTGTCCGCATTTCCTTGTTACAGCCATAACTTCCACGATTTTGAATTGATTCAGCTCAAATTTTGAGGGATGGTGCGGATAAGGCCCCTTGAGGTCCCATAGAAATTTCAACATGATTGATCCAGCGGTACGCCCTGCGCATGCGCTAACGTTAAATTCAACAAACACGCATAACATTCACAATTTTGATTCAATTTCGCTCAAATTTTCAAGGGTTGTTTGGACAAGGCCTAGTGAGTTCCAGTATGAATTTCAGCATGATCGGACCCTCGGTGCGCTCTGCGCATGCGCTGGCGTGAAATAGATTCAATTTCCTTGTTACAGCCGTAGTAACCAAAGATTTCACCCAATTTCAATGTTATTCTCAGGGATTAAGCGGGTAGGGCCCCATTGAGGTCCCATATAAATTTCAACATGATAGAGCCAGCGGTTCGCCCTGCGCATGCGCTAACGTGAAATTCTTCAAACACGCATAACTTTCGCAATTATGTATGATGGACGTAATGTATTATGGACGTAATGTTATGTAATATGTATATTTCATGTAATGTTATGTTATGTAATGTAATGTTATGTAATATGTATATTTCACGTTATGTAATGTTATGTAATGTAATGTAATGTTATGTTATTTTGCTTCCGAGTCTGTTCTATTTTATAATGGGTCACTCTGATTGTGACGAGGAAGCTCCTGTGCCATCACCTTGGCAGTGTATTTCAACTGGATTTAAAAAAAAGTATAGATCAGGGATTTTCAAAATATGCCCTAAATAAAAAGTAATTTTATGAAGAAAAAAAAAAATTGGCTAAAAAACTCCATTCTGAAATATCATAACAGTTTTTCTCGATTATCTTAAAATTGGGTAGTGAGGACATGGAGGCTTTTGGAACTGGACGACTCACATGTCCGATGGCCGGATTCTGTCCGTGACAGTCGAATATGGAAGAACCCGGTGAAACGTATACCTGTATGTCTCAGGCTGAAAATGATGATTGAACCATGGCTAATGGTCCCTTTTCGTAATCCTAATTGAACGATCTAAAAATTATTTATTCCTACTTGTTTTCGTAGAATGTTTATTGTTACTCCTACGTTATTTTGTTATATTGAATTATACAATTAAATAGTGAATTACTTGTACTTGTACTGCGGGCTGTCAGTGGAAAGCAGCCCGCAACACATTTCATGAGGGAAAAAAGTGACCATTGATAGATCTTTCGGCCAACTGAAAAGGAGAATTCCAATTTTAAAGTATGTTTGCCGACCTAGTACCTAGCTAAAATAGTCGTGGCGTGCAATGTTCTGCGTAATATAGCTAAGATGTTATGAGACTGGATGCAATTCCGTGGGTGGCGAGCCACGTAACTCTTCGTCACTTTCAGATACATTTTAAAATTTTACCGAATGGATATCACGAATTAGTTGATTAGCAAACTGAAAACTCCAAAGCGGTTAGCGGATACAAAAACGAGTGAGACCTTAGACGACTTAATTTGAGACAGTTTTGTTGTAATTTAGTTTACTATTATTTTCGTAACGCATGAATTCGGTGGCTAGTTTGCGATAGAAATTGTCGACGTTTTCGTAGGACGGTAGAGTGTTGGTTAAAAGAGATGAGCTTTGCTGAATATCACTCTATCAGTGAATAAGAAAAGGATGTTGTTGCCTCGGGGTATTTTGTAGACAAATCTGCTGTTAGCGAATTTTCGAAGAAAAGGAAGCTATTGTTCTCGGTCCAAAATTTTTAAAACTCGAATTTCCGAAAGATTTTTATACCAAAATCCGTTTCAGACCATCCTGAATTCACTGCCGAAAATTAATATGTATATATATATATTTATATATTTATATTAATTGCTATGCAATTTTAACGCCGGGGGTCATGTGAAAAAAATGTCCTGTCACAATATCCTGTCACAAAAACGCGTCACGCAAAGAGGAATGTGATGAAGATGAGCACAAAGAGGAATGTGATAAAGATGAGCACAAAGAGGAACGTGATAAAGATGAGCACAAAGAGGAACGTGATAAAGATGAGCACAAAGAGGAATGTGATGAAGATGAGCACAAAGAGGAATGTGATAAAGATTTACCAATGTTATCTGTTGTTTAAACAGAATCGTTTTATTTTTTTGTGTGTTGGTGGTGTGGGGGGGGGGGGGTAAATTGCATAGCAAATTCTCCTTTGTTATACGAAGTATAAGAACACATCCTTCGGGGGTGAGGAACGGCGAAGCCGTTCCGAGGGGGCGGAGCCCCCTTTGGGGGTCCAGGGGGCTTGCCCCCTGGCGAGGCCCGAAGGGCCGAGTATTTATATATTTATATATGTATGTGTCATTCCAGACGATAACTCTCGAAAGTGTGTCGGCCGTAGGACATTGCTCTTTATCTGTTGAGGCAACCGCCTGCAGGCCATCGTATAGTGTATGGGGCGAACTAAATTACTCGCGACGAAATCGTGGAAACCCATTTCAAAGAAAAACGGATTTCCACTAATACACAAAAAACGCAAAAAACACTGTTATACCGGTTTCAGTGATCAAAGCATCGTCAGTAACACACAATAACTGAAGGCATATTGGAGAGGTGACCTTATATAATAGTCAAAAAGTGAAATGTGGTCGATTGGGATTGGTTGTGAAGAAGAATGGCGAAGGGAACAAAGGAAGGGGGATCGATTCTGATTGGCCCAGGAAGAGAATGCCAAAAAGTGAAAGGAACATGAGGAGATCGGGTGGGGGGGGGGGGAGTGGTAGAACCAAGCTGCTACAGAAATGAACGCAATAACGGAGAAAAACTTAAAGGAACTACATCATTCAAAGATTTACCCAACCTATCACTCTTAATAATTTCGAATTTTTCAAGTACATCCAACATGCTCCCTTTCGGGCAAAAATGAAGATATTCAATGAACTGTCTGTCTGCAAGATCAAAATTGAAGCTATGACTGGATTCATTCAGGTGACGTGCAAAGGCCGAATCACCCTTATTATCCCTGAAATTAATCTCAGATCTTCATTAAGTTCAGTTAAAGATAAAATTGATATTCAAGATAAAAGTGGTGTTTATAAATTAAAGTGTTCTTGTGGACTTGACTATTGTGGTCAAACTGGTAGGAAGTTTGGAGAAAGAATAAAGGAACACGAAAAAGATTTCAGGGATAATAAGGGTGATTCGGCCTTTGCACGTCACTTGAATGAATCCAGTCACAGCTTCAATTTTGATCTTGCAGACAGACAGTTCATTGAATATCTTCATTTTTGCCCGAAAGGGAGCATGTTGGATGTAGGTACTTGAAAAATTCGAAATTATTAAGAGTGATAGCTTGGGTAAATCTTTGAATGATGTAGTTCCTTTAAGTTTTTCTCCGTTATTGCGTTCATTTCTGTAACAGCTTGGTTCCACCCCTCTCCCCACCCCCCCCCCCACCGATCACCTCATGTTCCTTTCACTTTTAGCGAATTTTCGAAGAAAAGGAAGCTATTGTTCTCGGTCCAAAATTTTTAAAACTCGAATTTCCGAAAGATTTTTATACCAAAATCCGTTTCAGACCATCCTGAATTCACTGCCGAAAGACTCCAAAAATTACATATTATATATACATTATATATTATATATATATATTTATATATGTATGTGTCATTCCAGACGATAACTCTCGAAAGAATTGAGATAAAAAGTTCAAATTTGCACGAAAAATCTGTCTTGGCAATCGACAGGCGAAGTTCGTAGTTGGGCAGAATCGGGTCACTCTAAGGGGGAGTTTTGGGAAGTTTTAGGGCGGGGGAAATTACCCATAAATTCCCAAAATGAAACAGTCTGGCAAGTGACACCTCATTTTAAAGGTTTTTGTACGCTGAACACGATGGTGAAATCAGAATTGCGATATCTCATTCCGTTCTCAAACTGGAGCACATTGAAGATGAAGGAACGTGGTTATTTCTTGAGATGTTCTTCCTGGTTCGTCTGCTCTAATCTGATAACGGAATGGGATATCGCAATTCTGACTTCACCATCGTGTTCAGCGTTGGAAAATCTACAAACCGAGGTGTTACTCGGCAAAAAATGGAACAAAAAATTTGTTACGTATCCAATACCTACTCTTCTGGTAATCAAAACATTTTTGATTTCCCCCTCCTCCCCCTTCCACCCCAAATTTTACTTTGCGTAAAACTACTCCTGTTTTAATTTTGTATGGTATCAAGTTGGGAAAACATTGGCCGAAAATTAATTTTCAGAAAATTTTAGGCGGAGGAGGAAGATGCCGAAAACTTCGAAAATTCGCTCTTATAGCCATGCTGCATGACTGTGGTTTTTTGGCATTCTCTTCCTGGGCCAATCAGAATCGACCCCCCTTCCTTTGTTCTCTTCGCCATTCTTCTTCACAACCAATCCCAATCGACCACATTTCACTTTTTGACTATTATATAAGGTCACCTCTCCAATATGCCTTCAGTTATTGTGTGTTACTGACGATCGTTTGATCACCGAAACCGGTATAACAGTGTTTTTTTGCGTTTTTTGTGTATTAGTGGAAATAAGACTATTTTTTTCAATAACTCCGTTTTTCTTTCTGTGTATGGGGCGCTATACACACACCTTCAGTCCGCGCACTACAGTCCACGATGTTCACGTTAACTGGTGCGTGTGTGGGCGATCTTCTATGGACTGACAGTCCAATATCTGCAGCTAATCGCAGTGTTTGGGGCACATCTCACTGACTTTGCGATCGGGCTGCGGAAACTCACAGGCTCGTCGCTGTGTTGTTGAAGGGTAAAAACCACCTGCCGGTCCTGTTGACATTGCGGACTCCCGGCCGGTGAACAGGAGCTGAAGGAAGACGTCTCCGGTTGGAGGTTGGTGGGGAGGACCTTCTGCCACCCGAGGAGCCCTCAGCGTCTTCCCCGCGATCAGTCCCGCGAGTGATCCCACCCCAACCGCCCATTGGCGATTTTCATACCCAAGACGGATATCGTAGATAGTTTCACTGTATCAGTCTCTCACCCACAAAAATCGTTTGAATTATTTGTCGGCTGTCATTTCAATAGCAGAAGTGGGCGCGCTCGTACCCGTAGTAGTTGACACTTGGACGGAAAAACGCAGTATTTTGCAATGTCTCAACTGGATATAAGTATGTATATATAAATGCATATATTAATACTATAATTATAATAAATATTAATACTATTGTAATGATACATGTACATGTTTAGAAAAATATTGGATTGTTGACTATTCAGAAACTTTAAATTTTGTTTGCTTTTAACGGAGCAGTAACAGGAACGGTTTAGGAAAACCCGTAAAATTTCATGAATTCCCTCAAATGCCATGAAAATTGTGATATTTATTGCTCTGAACCACGAAAATACATGAATAATAAAATTTGTATTTAGTACCCGTGTGAAATTCTGTCCATTACGTAGATACCGTCAATTGCGCCTTGGAAGTTATACCGTGTGTGATAACATGTTGCAATTGGTGGTATAACTGAAACCAAAGATTTTAAGTGTAATCCAAGGTGTAATAAACCAATATGGCATTTTATCAAGATTAAAATAGTCCATTTACTTTATTAAAAAGTCAAGTGAAGTTTGAATATTTTTCATGTGACCAGGTCTAGGGAGATAGAAAACAGGGTTTAATTGATTAATTTAAATACCTAATTAAACAAATATTGGCAATAAAAGTTAAGAAAGATCATCAACTAACTCGTGTAGATCAAATAAAAAAAGCCCATCTCTGAGGGACAAAGTGCTGAGGAAAAATCTTCATGTGACAGGCGACTGTACCACAATTTTGAAATGACCCTCAAAGAGTTTCATATCAGGTTGTATGTATCTTATACCTAAGAGGTTGAACATCGGTCAGTCAACATCTTCGTTGAATACGGAATATTCCTAGAATTCGACGGAAATCTTGATAATTCTCTTTGACAGTTAACCATTCAGTTGATCCTGGGAAATATGTCGCTTTACATAGCTTATTTACACATGCCATTGTGATTATTCTACATGCACACCTACGTAGATTTCCCCTCCACACATTGCCCTTGAGCTTAAAACCGCTGCAAAGTCCTTGTCACATGGGTTTATTATTCTATTGGACATACCTACAGAAATTTTGGCCGTTCATATTGTTTCTCAAATCCAAGAATTAGGCTCCTATTTTTTTTACAAATTGTATTTGATCATTGATAGTGCCATTTAATTGTCTTGGTTCACCTGCTGACACTACTTCTAGCGTTATTACACAAATTTATGGTGATCTCAGATTTATTACCCAGGTTTATGACTCATAAAAAATGAATTTTGGGAGCTGAACCTTCGTTAACACCTCAGTTCTTCACTCTCTGGTCAAAATACACTTCATATTCGGTCTTCTCGCCCTAAAAAACATGGAAAACGATACCTCACAAGATCACGTTCACTAAAACATTTAAAAAAAACAACTCGAAAACCCCTTTTACACCCATTTTCCCCCTATAACACCCCTGGGTACATTCTGATCGCGCGGCCGCGCTTCAGAGCACAACTAGGACCCAAACGTGTTGTCAAATGGGGACCCAAACTGTTTGTGGAAGAACGAAGATTTTAGACCAAAATTTAACGTAAATTTAAGGCTGAAACTTCGTTAGAACCTCAATTTTCCACTCTTTGGTCAAAATCGACTTCATATTCGGTCTTCTCATCCTAAAAAAGGGAAAACGATGCATCACAAGCTCATGTTACTAAAACACCAAGAAACCCTATTTTTACACCTATTTTTCACCCAAAACACCCCTGGGTATATTCCGATCGGGCTGCAAAGTTTCGGACACAACTAGGGCCGAAATGTGCGAAATAACGAATTTTTTAGACCGAAAATGAAGTAGATAAGATACGGCGGACGGGCATTGCATTTTCTGAATCTACGCGCCTTGAAACGTAAAAGGAAAAATTTTGAGGGGGTGTTATTTAAAAAAAAAAAAAATCTGAGCGAATACATAGGTGTATTATTCAGAGAATAATAAACCAAAATGGGAGGATACAAGTATACCCCTATACCCTATACCCCTATAGTATAGTATAATAAGTCTTATTATACTATACTATAGGGGTATAGGGTAGTTGTAATAGTTAAAATGCCAGATTCATGGAAAGTAGGTAAATTCATACTTATTCATTCATTCATTCGAAATTTGTGCAATGGGGTGGCAGTGATACACAAATCAACAATGTTATACTTGAAATCAATTTTTAGTAATGAAATCAACATTGATTCTTGGAGGTTGTTTGAATTTAATGAAAATCTCGACATTTGTGATCTCAGTCTGTCGACGATATTGTGTCTCAATTCCGAATGCAAAAATACCGAGATAGAAAGCGATTGTATTTTATGAGTTTGAATTTCATGTTTTGTGATTCTCATCCATTCGGTTGATATTGTTGCTACACTGGGAGTTCGGATTTCGAATGAAGAAACTTCGGTTTTAGATTGGACATTTCCATTACGAATCAATGCACGCTGAATGTCTCGTGCTTTGGTTTATTATTCTGTGAATAATACACCTATGTATTCGCTCAGCAAAAAATTTTTATAACACCCCCTCAAATGTTTTTCTTTTACGTTTCAAGGCGCGTAGATTCAGAAAATGCGATGCCCGTCCGCCGTATGATCCATATCTACTTCATTTTCGGTCTAAAAAATTCGTTTTTTCGCACACAGGCTCCATTTGGGCCCTAGTTGTGTCCCGAAACTTTGCAGCCCGATCGGAATACACCCAGGGGTGTTTTGGGTGAAAAATGGGTATAAAAATAGTAGGTTTTGTGTTTTAGTGAACATGAGCTTTTGAGGTATTGCTTTCCATGTTTTTTGGGTTGAGAAGACCAAATATGAAGTCGATTTTCACCAAAGAGTGGAAAATTGAGGTTCTAACGAAGGTTCAGCTTCCAAAATTCTTTTATGAGTCAAAAACCTGGGAAATTGTCTGAATCTGCCTCTGAATTATTGTCTTCTTCTTGTATAGTAACACTAGGAAAAGTGTCAACAGGTGAATCAAGACAATTAAAATGGCACTATCAATTATCAAAGATAATTTAAAAAAAGAGCGTGATTTGTGTTTTTGGGTGTCAAAAATTGTGGAAACCGTCACAAATAGCTAATTTCAATTGTTACACATGAAAAATACTATAAACAAACAGCCAACATTTCTGTAGGTATGCCAACCCAGTAGAATAATAAACCCATGTGACTTCGCAGCGTTCTTTTGTGACAAAAATCTTAGCAGAATTGATCCCACTTAAGTTTCTGTATCCTACTTCTGCATCCTTTCTTACTGATTATTTATATTTGTTGTGTACATCACCACTTTCCTGGACACCATGCGTACTGATGATGCCCCTATACCAGCTGGAAACCAGGTACCTGTACCTTTGAAAGGCATGTACGCCAGATGGCCTGCAATGCGGTCCAGAGGTCCTGAGCTGCGATATTTAGTTGAGAATAGGCAGAGATTGACCCAGTGAACCACAGTGAACTCTCCTGTTGTGGTGGTCGCTCTGTCGCAAGCGACTGCGTCAAGTCTTTTGTGCAAGCGGAACGAATTGCCTCTTGCACGCACTGCCTCCTCACTACGCTCTTTCAGAAGAATAAAATATAGTGAAAAATATACCTTCCATAATACGAATAAAATATTCTATAATACGAATAAAATATTCCATAATACGAATAAAATATTCCATAATACGAATAAAATATTCCATAATACGAATAAAATATTCCATAATACGAATAAAATATTCCACACTACGAATAAAATATTCCATAATACGAATAAAATATACCTAGTGTGTATGAGAATGATTAATATAATTTTTCAAACAAAAAAGTTATTCCGCCGTTTTCAAAGGTTTTTGATTGCGTGGGCAAAGACTGCGTGTTTGATGGAAGAGTGTGTTTTCCTTACCTCATGAGGAATTTCACGTTCGTACATAAATATAGCTTTGCCAATTCAATTTATCGGACCCCCGAACACACTGCAGAAATTAACTAAAATTTGTTATTACTGGCAACTCAAGTTAGGTATTGTTTAGGTTATACTTGAGTCGCTGATTTGCAAAAACCCCAATCCATTTTATTTTATTTCCAGCAAAACACAAAAATTTGTGTTCTGTGATACATAAAAATAAACAGTAGTCAGGTTAACAAAAAACAAATTAATATAAACTTATTTATATCAAGTTGAAGTTGAAAAATACCTTGTTTTGCAACGAACTACCTACTGCTTGCTTTCAATACGCTACCCTCCAGTCTTCGCGGTTTATATTATTATTTTTTAATGAAACAAGATTCCATTCTTAGAACTTTGATACCAACCGCACGCTCCTGCGATAAGCAGTTCTTTTTGTATGAATTTTCGGTACTTCTTCATTATCTGGTATACACTAAAAAAAATTCTCAAATTTTGATTAAATTATTTAATAACGTTTCTCAACAAAAATTACCATTATCTCAAATAAATCGATTGTTCAGTCAGACAAGACGGTGGGTGTACAAGAAGTTTAGTTCCCATTCCGCCGCTCGCATTGTCAAGCGATCTGGATGCTCGCTAGCGCTCGCATCTCAAAAAAGATAAACAATCCCAGAAACTCTCCCGTGAATGAGCAGGTTGTTTGGGACTTCTGAATAGATGGTACAAGTATGCAATAGTTGTTTTGTTGTTGAGAAACGTTATTAAATAATTTAATCAAAATTTGAGAATTTTTTTTGGTGTATACCAGATAATGAAGAAGTACCGAATTTTCAAAATTTCCCGAGGTTCCTACGTCAGGTAGGCCTCCTAGGTCCCGCCCAGAGGTGTGCAATGACGTAGGAACCTCTGGAATCTTTGAAAAATGATAGAAGAACAACTACCTGCCTATCTTGTCAAAATTCTCAGGATGGAAACTACTTTCACTTAAACAAAATAAAGTAAATACGTGCGCAGACCCCATTGTAATCGTATTACTTTATCTTGCCCATTCAGGAAGTTGTGCTCTAAAATGTATCTGAATAAATTCTGTATGACTTATATATCTAATGTAGCTATTTGAAATGAAAACGAGAACAAAAACATTTAATTTCTCTAGGAAAACATTGTTTTTGTTTTGGAAAACCTTCAAATTGACTTAAGTAGGTAAACCTTGATTTTCAACTTGTAGAAACTGTAGAGGTAATGGTCAGCTTTAAGGGTAAAGGTAAACACGGACCTACCTACCAAGTAACAAACTACTTTCGAAATTACCTTTTTGTGTTTAAATTAATCAATAGTACTATCCCCACACCTTGGCTGTTTTGCTTTATGGGTTCCACATTCCAATATAACTAATATATTTCTTTCACTGATTCACTGATATCAATGTACATTGATTATATTTTCAATTTATTTGTACCTACTTAGAACTTCTATTATTTTTCACTTTTTAAATATCCAAAATTTGTTCCTTTTAAACTGTTACTTAGTTCGT
Organism: Leptopterna dolabrata; assembly: GCA_954871275.1. Classification (NCBI taxonomy): domain Eukaryota; kingdom Metazoa; phylum Arthropoda; class Insecta; order Hemiptera; family Miridae; genus Leptopterna; species Leptopterna dolabrata. Next base: position 18,273,537 of record OX940989.1, read on the forward strand.
AATTTTTTTAAATTAAATTTACTAACTTTATTTTTAAATGGATTTTTAGATTTTTATTTAAATTTATTTTATTTTTATTAAATTTATTTTTTAACTTTATTTTTTAAATTTATTTTTTAAATTTTTTAAATGGATTTAAAAAAAAAAATTTGCAGTAGGTATATGTACCAACATAATTTCATGTCTTGTAAATTTGTTGTGGAAATGAATCTCTCTCATACGTGAAGTTCACGTGAACACATGTTTTACGATTAAAAAGACAAGGTTTTTTACTGTTTATTTCGTGGTTTGATAATTTAAAACTCGTACACGGTTAAATGTTGGTAAAAATTGTAGGTACTTGAAAGTATGGATGGTCCATAATTTCAAAATAATTTCCTTTCTTACATACCTACCAGTAATTTTCTTTTCTGCTATTTCAGGGGGAGCTTTCAGCGGTGAAAATGTGTTCCTCACGGGTTTTACTGGCTTCGTTGGCAAGGTAAATTCAATATTCATTTTTCATTCACAGTTCCACTGCTATAACACCGAACCCTTAGGTACATATTAGAATCGCTCGTTTGTGTTGTGGAAGGTATTTGAATCCCTGAAAAACTACAAAAATATATCTGCATCGAAAAGATGTACCTCAGTGCGTCTTGGATGATGTGAAAGAAGTTCTTGGTCGGTCCATTTGTAAATCGTGTGCGGTCAACTTTTTCCTCGCACGCTGATCGGTTTTGTGAAACCACCATTCACGTTGCCACATGCTGAGCGAAGGCCGATTTCGTAGTGATGCCTAGATCTTGCCAGGGTCCTAAAACTGTTCCTACTGAAAAAAAAAAAATCCTGAGCGTCCTTTGGGCCTATAATGGATTTGATCCAGTTTCCTGGTGTAGGTAATAACAGAGTTACACACGAGACCTAGATTTAAGACCCCAGGATGGAAATAGATGGAAATTTAGGGGCTTATAGTTACCAAACTCAGTAAATACTACCTGTACGAATTGTATAGATAAAGATAAGGTTTGCCAAACATCAGGGATCGATCATATACCTACAACTCATTTCCAACTATATAATTATATCTTGAAAATTTTCTTAAAACCCCCTAGTTTCAAGTTTTTTATTTATTTATTTCCACTTTGAAATTTTTTTCCGATTTTTAAATAGGTAATGTAGTGATACAAATAAAAACCATACAAAAAAGACATGAAATTAACCAGGTTATTATAATTAGGTTCATTGTTTTCCTGGAAAGCTATAAGAAACCTTCCATGATCCATAACCTTCATGATGAGCATTTGAGTTTGATAGTGTTGGGAATCGAGAAGGCAGTGCTGTTCATTTTCTCATCCGCCCTGTTTTCCATGTACTGGAATGACGATCAGAAAACTGTTTTTTGGATTGTCAGGAAAACACTGTGAATAGCCGGTCGTGGATACTGTACAGTCAGAAAACCGTCTTTCGGACGGTCAGATGGCCACTGCGAACAAACCTAATATTTTATAGTCATTTCATTCCAGGTCCAGTATAAGACATTATTTCATTGTTAATTACTGTCAGTCCAGTATAAATCAGTACTAAATAAATGGTATGTGTGAAATAATGTCGTATCCCCTATGTCTTACACAAAAGAACCCAACTGATTTGTATTTCTACATCTAATCACAACCAGAAAAACTTCCCAATGCTACCCGGACTTTCACCGAGCCGAGCTGCAGGTATCTCTTATGTATGTTGGTATCCTGTATGTTGTACAGGTCCCTTGGACAGTCTCCCCTCCAGAAGTCCTCGAGGTACAGTTCACGTGCCGATGTTTATTTCACCCACAGATTATAAACGTTTATACACCCAGAAGGAGTTGGCGATTGTGCAAGATGGGAAACCTAACCTTGACTTATTCTGTAAACAATAAACGAAGGTAGAAGGCAGGTAGGTATCGTCCGCCTCGGTGATGTTACTTTTTATTCGAGTTTGATTGGTACCTTGAGAAATCCTGTAGAGTTTATTCGACGAGGAATTTCTGTCCTACTCAAAAAGCCTATTGTGTACCGTTGGTCCTCTAAGCCAGTCGAATCTTCCTGCATCTGATTTGAATTTTAAAATCCCCTTTATATGCCGACTCCAGCTTCTGTCCGTTGTTGCAGCTCCCTAATCATCAATTATACTACCGTTCTGTTAATTTATTTTATAGGACAAGGTTTTAGGGGTAGGTTATTCAAAAATTGCTTAGTTCCTGATAGTGTTGTAGAATGGCTCTTCGGAATTTTTGAATCAGTAACATGAATAGCAATCCCCACCGATGTAATGTTTATGAAAGGAATCCCTCAGTAGAAGCATCAACTACCGAACTATCGAAATTCAGAACGCACATGCTGCAAACAATAACGCATCAAAACCAACGACTATTTAGGTGGTTTCATTTATAATAATTAATAAATATGTAAATTCTATTGCGTTTTATTTGTTAACTAAGGGAAAATAATATACGCTTGTAACCAATAATGTGAAGAGCGATGACTCGTTGGGAGAAAAAAAAACCTGACTTGGATTTAACAATTAACAATAAAGCATCAAAACCAACGACTAGTTAGGTGGTTTCATTTATAATAATTAATAACTACGTAAATTCTATTGCATTTTATTTGTTAAGTAAGGGAAAATAATATACGCTTGTAACCAATAATGTGGAGAGCGATGATTTGTGTTGGGAGAAAAAAAATCTGACTGGGATTTAACAATAACTGTAATCAATAACGTATCAAAACCAACGACTAGTTGGGTGGTTTTATTGATAATTAATGCCTATGTAAATTCTGTTGCATTTTATTTGTTAGCGTTAGAGAAAATCATGTACCCTTGTATGACCAATTATGTGGAGAGCGATGACTCGTTGGGAGAAAAAAACCTGACTGGGATTTCCAAACGACCGGCTTCCAGATCTGCTTTCTGATCTCTTCACGCGGTTCAAGTTCAGGGCTTCCAGTCAAAACAATATTTTTATTTTTTTTTCTCAAAGAGGTCCTGATGACGTCCGTGGAAGTCGCACATGGGGAAACACCTGCGAAACAAGGGTATCCCCAAGTGTATAGTAATTACGGGGAACGGAAACTTACCCGCGTGAGAAGGAATACGTGTCGGAATGATCGGGAGGTAAGATATTACGTTAAATGGACCACCCCACTAGGTAAATGTTTTAATTTTTATTTATTTATTTATTTTTTTTTTTTAACATTAGGTACCTATCCTGCCGTTTTAAATCCGAGGGTTTTTCGTTACGATAGGGTGTACTTGTCGTGTCATCTGTAGTAGGTAGGGTAGGTATGGTATGCAAAGACTTGCATGGGGCAAAGCCCTGCATTGACTTTTTGAATAGTCCGCGATTGATTTGAGAACTGGCCACCAGCTAGAAGTTGGGGTTTTTTAACGGGTGTTCTGTAATCAAAGCAAAGGCATGTGGGAACACTGCAGGCCAAGAAAATGAGATAAATTTGTTTTTCACGTTTTTGATGTAATTTTCTTGAAATTTCAGTTCAAAATTGTGCGAGATTGGGTTGCACAAAATGTATCAACCAATTATCAACTGCTGTAACTAAGCTTTAATATTGTGGATTAACTTTTGCTTCACTTCACGTAACCTTATTGAATGCGCCATTCCCAACCACTCCAAGTGGGGCAAGTCCCTCCACCCCTTGAGTGCAGGGCTTTGCCCCATTTAGTACCGGAACATATTTTGGCATTGTACCTAACATTTTTAATGAACTACTTCATCATTTATCATTTATTATCTATTAAATAGGTGTGTATTACGTTCTAAGAGTAGGTAATACCTACCATTCGGTAGTTATGTTCAAGAAATTGAAATAATCTTTAAAGCCAGTTGAAATTTTTTCGTTGTTGTTCAAGTTCAGTAGAAATTAAACCAATATTTAGTGAGTTTTTGATAAGTAACAGATCTTTTTTTTAATCCATTTCCATCTAAGTGGGTCCCGTTTAATGGGTCAAAGCCTGCAATTCTGTTTTTTCTTCTTAAATCAAATTTTTCCGTGGACAATGATTGGAGGTGACTGGTGTTTCCAGATCCCTACCTAAAACTCGAACGTACAATTTTGAGGAAATCTGCTCCTGGTTGGTCACAGCGGACAAAATCCCGAATTGCAGGGCTTTGCCCCCACCTACCCTGTATATTACACGTGGTACTAATCGAATGGAGAAAAGAAGACAAACATCATTGAAACAGTACATATATTCTGATTGATATAATGTTAGAACGGAAAAATCAAATTATATTTATGTACTAAAGAAAGAAAATGGGATATGGGATATTTACAATATCTGTAGGATTCCTGATGGGTTACTGGGCACCCCTGGGCACCCTACCCAATGTCAACAACTCGTGACTATTCTTTCGTTACTAATGACTATGTTATGGGCGTAAGTTGGCTTAGATGATCCATTATGGGATCGTCCCGTCGATCCCGCACACACCTCAGTCTAAAGGACCCCGCACTTTTTCAATGTAGAAGTGGTGGTTTCACTAGATCGAGCCAGAATTTGGCACGGGGCTTCCTTTCAGTCTCCTGAACAAAAGTCTCAATGGGCACAAAAAAATCTACCATCAGGATTTTGAGCTATGGCCAGATTAAGCGCTTAAAGTTGGACTTTTTAAACACCTTCAATTGCTTATATCTCTCTAGGGATGCATTTTAGAGAAAAAAGTGCATGAGTAAAATCGTCTTAAAATCGTCCAAACAACTCGATGCCATACTTGTTTTAAGTCAAAAAATGTTTCTTCATTTTTGGCCAATAAGTCCCCGTGTATAAGAAAATATAAGAAACGTTAAGACAAATTTTTGAGTTAAAACAAGTATGGCATCGAGTTGTTTGGACGATTTTAAGACGATTTTACTCATGCACTTTTTTCTCTAAAATGCATCCCTAGAGAGATATAAGCAATTGAAGGTGTTTAAAAAGTCGAACTTGAAGCGCTTAATCTGGCCATAGCTCAAAATCCTGACGGTAGATTTTTTTGTGCCCATTCAGACTTTTGTTCAGGAGACTGAAAGGAAGCCCCGTGCCAAATTCTGGCTCGACCTAGTGAAACCACTTCTACATTGAAAAAGTCCGGGGTCCTTTCGGATCTTTACATGCTCATGTAAATTGCTGATGCCGATGAATCAGATGGAGCAGAGCGACACCTGGCCGGTTTCTAAACATTTTTCATCAGACCGTTAGCAGTATTTTTTTTAAACTTTATTTATCCGGTAAAGTACGGAAGGTATACAAGTGTATCCTTAAAACTATTACTTGTTAGAGAGAGCAATCAAAATAATTTTCATGGTTAAGCCAGCCAAAAAAAGTAAAATAAAATAAAATAAAATAAAGAAATCAAAATAGGCAGCTGCTAAGTAAAAACGTGGTAATAAAATTGAAAACCAGGCAAAAAGTACGTACAAAACAGAATAAATTAAGTTCACCAATACAAAATTTATTTAAAAAAGGGAAAAAATAATTATAAAATTATGTCATGAGAAAAAGAAAAAGAAGTCACACAAGGCTTTGAATCAGTGTCAGTAAAATTTGAAATGTACCTACGTTTATTTACAAAATGCATTTCTTTTCGCTAAAAAATCAGTTTTCTTATTTTTTGTTATACGTATAAATGTCTCTAATAAATATCATGGTGTAGGTAAGTCTAGTAAACGTCTAAATGTCGATCAGTTCGAATCCCTTCGTGATGCGGAAACAGTAGGCAGAGTTGGTACTGATCAATCAAATTAGACTCCTGAGACATGGCACCGGGCGGTATCACCTTGAAATCCTATTCTTCACATCAGGGCCTTGGCACAGTGACCATCGCCCATCCACCAGCATACTTATCGCTTCTGATTACCGCCTGTGCCTGTTAGGTCCAATGGATGGTCAAAATCGTAGTTTTGGTACTCGTTACTGGTAACTACGTTTCTGATCAAATTTCTGGCGTACTGGCGAATTAAATCGGGCTCCTATTCCGAAACAGAGTAGTGGGTACATAGAAATGGGGGAAAAATGAAAGATTCTTGTAACTGTCTTAAACAAACTAGTTAAAAATATGTATTGAAACAAATAAAATTATGTACTTATTAAAAAGTTGGAATCGAGCGTGAAAAAAAAAATTTAACACCCCCTCAAAATTTGATGGTTTCCGTTTCAAGGTATGTAGAATCTGAAAATGGAATAAAAACTCGGCGCTCCGCGCCTCGCCAGGGGGCAAGCCCCCTGGACCCCCGGTTACCTCTATTTACATACTTCGGACGAAATTATAGAAACACAGAATGTGTTTTAGCTCACCCGTTTCACATAAACCGCAACTCAGCTGATCCAAGGCCTGGGCAGCGTCAAGTTAAAGTCCCAAGGTGCCCACATACCAAATTACCTCGCTGTAATATAAGCTTTAGCCACGCTTATACACATCGAAACAACCAAGTGACAACCAAACAAGCGTCATTGTTTACTATCGATTTATAATATCCATTTACATAGTTATATTATGAAACTAGGAAATAAATACCAAGAACAAATACGAAATAAATGCGTGATAAATCAAGAGCTTTCCAACGAATGGAAATCGATTTTTGTCCGATGAAAATGAAAGAAGTTTCATTTCCCTAGCAACTACTCGGTTGTACGTGAAAATCATAAGAAAATTTCGCGCTACTTTTATCTCAACTATCATAAGAAAATTTCGCGCTACTTTTATCTCACTATTTGGTCAAACAAGCGTCATTGTTTACTATCGATGTATAACATCCATTTACATAGTTATATTGTGAAACTAGGAAATAAATACCAAGAACAAATACGAAATAAATGCGTGATAAATCAAGAGCTTTCCAACGAATGGAAATCGATTTTTGTCCGATGAAAATGAAAGAAGTTTCATTTCCCTATCAACTACTCGGTTGTACGTGAAAATCATAAGAAAATTTCGCGCTACTTTCATCTCACTATTTGGTCTCACTATTTGGTGTCACTATTTGGTCTCACTTTTTACTGTCGTTTTTCGGCGGGGGGTCCCATCGCTAAAACACATTCTGTGTTAAAATTTCTGTCCGTCCGCCGTACACCGAACGCCGTACTTCGCACTTTCCTTAGTTACCATGAACCAAAATTAATTAAATTTCGTTTGTAGGTCCGGTTTGGGGTCTAGTGGGTCCTCGAAGCTCGGCGTTAAAGTCACTCATCTCTAAGAGGTGAAAAATAGGGGTTGAAGTTTTCAGAACGCCGTAGCTCGAACACTTTCAATAGGGGGTTTTTTTAATGTTTTTAAATTGACCTTGAACTAAAGAATTTTTTGAGACCACCCGGAGCATTGTACGTCCAGCCGTTCGATTGCCCCGAAAGGCTTCGTCAACACGATCGTGAATCAAACGGTATAAATCCGGCCCAGATATCATCACTAGGGAGCCCCTGATTATAATCAGTGATGGCTGTATGAAGTCGAGTTGGTTGTTCTGCGATATTATTTCATTCGAAAAATGATGGATCTTTTTGATTTTTTCGTTTTGTTGATTTTGTTGCTACTTTTGCAACTTGAACAAACATTGAAGTATTATTGGGTAAATTGTTACATAACGGCAAATTATTACACAACGGTTTATTATATCTACTATCTACGCAGAATGGGCATCTGTACAGAGTACAGGTAAATTATCACACAACGGTTTATTATTTACCTTAAGCTTCATGAATAACTACAAATAATAATTAATGGTTGAATTATTCATTCCCGCGCATTTGTATGAAACTTCAATTCCTGGACCGGCTCCAGTACTCCACTTAAGGCTTTCCTGGGTGGACCTCGAGGGTATTCACCACAGAAAACAGTGATCCACGTAGAAGGGGCATCTTCTATGCAGGTAAATAATAAACCGTTGTGTAATAATTTGCAGCGTGTTTTTTGTGTGTGCTCCTAATAAGCGCGAACATCCTTTTCAAGAGTTCATTTTACCGCCGTCGATAGTTTTTAGCGGTCCGCTTTCACCGGATATCAGTTTTTGCCACCTCGTTGTCAACAAATGCGTTTAAATGGCTCGAGGCTGCTGAAAGAAACGAAGAAACTCTCAAATGGCAGATAGAATAACAGTATACAGACCGCTTGCCGACTGCGTTTGGTCGGTGAAGGTGGCAACTTTGATAACTTGGATTGGTTTACAATATAGCGTTGGTTTACGGCGACTTTCAGGAAACACTTATCGGAGATCAATATGTCGATATTTCTATGGTGAATATCGATGTTGTTATTGCAACATTGTCTTATCTCAATGAGATACCTAATTGCCTTAATTTGAAGAAAAAAAAATCAGTTTGTTGTCCTTAATTTTCTTCAACATTTCCAAAATGACTTATATTTATAGATACCCACCGAACAGAATATAAAATATTATATCAAAATGGTTCATAAAAGCCAACCCTAATTGAACTCCACTGGTTCAGAGCTCGTTGTTTTGAATTCTCCAGCGGTTGAATCTGTTACGTGCTTATAATAAAATGTATCAATACCTTCCGTCCGTCATAATAAATCTCAGTACAAATTCGTAATCCGGGGTTAATGTTAGTTTTAAAAACCACGAATATTATTTGTGACTTCCATCAGAATATTTTTTGATGGCCTTTTCAATAGGTAGGTACTTAATGCCTTTGTAAAAACTTGTAATTTTCCATGATGGATATTGTTATAATTTTTTCCCCGATTCGAAAGGCATTTTTTAAAGGCATTTGTTCGCTTCGGTAGATGAATTAGGTACCTAGGTAGCTAATAGATATACGCTTAAAATGCATTAATATTATTAGTAGAATCAATAATAAGTTCACACAGTCAGTAGAATACACATGAATTTGTGTTTTGGTTTATTATTCTGTGAATAATACACCTATATTCGCTCAGCAAAAAATTTTTATAACTCCCCCTCAAAATTTTTTCTTTTCCGTTTCAAGGTGCGTAGATTCCAAAAATGCAATGTCCGTCCGCCGTCCGCCGTACGCCGTATCACGTGTACAGGCTTCATTTTCGATCTAAAAAAATCGTTCTTTCGCACACATGCTCCATTTGGGCCTTAGTTGTGTCCCGAAACTTTTCAGCCCGATCGGAATATACCCAGGGGTGTTATGAGTGAAAATGTGTATAAAAATAGGTACTTTTTGCGTTTTAACAACATGTTAGTAACATGAGCTTTTGAGGTATCTTTTTCCATGTTTTTGAGGACGAGAAGACCGAATATGAAGTCGATTTTGACCAAAGACGCGGAAATTGAGGTTTTACCAAAGGTTCAGCTCCCAAAATTGGTTTTTTATGAGTCAAAAACCTGGAAAACTGTCTGAAATCACCATCAATGTGTACAATAACATTGGAAAAAGTGTAAACAGGAGAATCAAGACCATTAAATGCCACTACCAATGATCAAAGATGATCTTAAAAAAAAAAGAAAAAAAAAGCGTACCTATTTCATGTTTTGGGGGCCAAAATTGGTGGAAATCATCAGAAATAGCTATTTCAATCATTCCACATGAAAGAAACAATACATTTAACAGCCAACAAAAATCTCTAGAACTCCAATAGAATAATAAACCCATGTGACAAGGACTTTGCAGCGTTTTTACTGATGTGTCCGGTTCTTTTCGAATTTTTCGAAGTTGTTTTTACTTTGATATCGCTCTCAGTCTGATATTGTCTGAGATCTTTCGTTGGTTATAAAATTCTCAATAAAACTAGTTGGACAGTTACCTGACCACCTTTCCAAGTTGTTAAGAGAAGTCGAATTTCAACGATAGGCAAACTACTTAGCTAAAACTGGGTTCTGTCTGACGCTCGAAAGTGCCTGGGAGAAGTCAATTGAATTAAATTACTGTCTGGCAGTTGGAAGGTGCGTGCGAAGATGCTTCGAATATGGTAATTTCGAAAGTAATTGGAACCCGTTGACTGCGGCCAGTCACATCGAAGGAATTGACTGACTGCTTGAACCTTCCTGTAATATGTTAATTTCTATAAAATTATTGGAATTTCAAGGTATTTATTAGGTAGGCACTTATACACTTCAAATGTTGACTAAATCTCTTTTTCGTGTTGTTTTGACACAAATGAGGCACACTTTTTAGGAGGAGTGGTGATTCAGTGATCGTCATTGGACGCCTTGGACTAACATTCACTGTTGCTTGAAATTTATGCTGTTTTAATTTCCAAAACGTTATTGGAGTGATCATCTTTAGATCAATATTCACTTTTCGTTGCTCTGGGTTTGTATGATTATATATCTATTTATTTACTTTAGTTTTTCATTAGGTAGGTATGTCGGAAATATAACATTTCACTGTGCATCCAATAACAGCTGGGGTTGAAAAATAACTTCAACGAATAATAAAAATAGCTGATCAAAAGAAATGAATTTGCAAAAATGAGGTCAGTTAAAATACAAGAGAAAAAAACCACAGTCATGCAGCATGGCTATAAGAGCGAATTTTCGAATAAATAACTGATTTTATGTAAAACGGTTTTATCTCAAGAAATAACCACGTTCCTTCATCTTCAAAGTGCTCCAGTTTGAGAACGGAATGAGATATCGCAATTCTGATTTCACCATCGTGTTCAGCGTACAAAAACCTTTAAAATGAGGTGTCACTTGTCAGACTGTTTCATTTTGGGAATTTATGGAAAATTTTTCCCCCCTAAAACTCCCCAAAACTCCCCCTTAGAGTCACCCGATTCTGCCCATCTTCGAACTTGGCCTGTCGATTGCCAAGACAGATTTTTCGTGCAAATTTGAACTTTTATCTCAATTCTTTCGAGAGTTATCGTCTGGAATGACACATACATATATAAATATATAATATATATATAAATATATAATATATAATATATATATATAATATGTAATTTTTGGAGTCTTTCGGCAGTGAATTCAGGATGGTCTGAAACGGATTTTGGTATAAAAATCTTTCGGAAATTCGAGTTTTAAAAATTTTGGACCGAGAACAATAGCTTCCTTTTCTTCGAAAATTCGTTAATATTAAAAGTGTTATTTAAGAAGGGGGGAAAAAAACATGGAAAAGAAGATTGCAAAATGTGCTATGTTGAAGAATTGTATAGTCTTAGGGTTGATAGAATAGATGTGTAAATTTATGGATACAGTCCTGTACAGTGTATAACTGTATGTACTCAAAGTGAATTCTGTTTTCTTGTAATGTCTGCATACAAACTCCTCAAAGACGCATTTTTCCCGCGAAATTAAACTAAAACGAAAGGCAGCACGCGTATCTTGAACGTAGTTTTACGGTCCCTAGGTCCGGCATCATTGTCTTTTATTTGTTACCTGTAGGTAACAAATAAAAGACAATGATGGCGTGACGTATTTCGTAGCAAAATTTTCCTCTAACCCAAAATCAACTACCTTCGCGGTCTGAAAGGCAACACGAAAAACCACTCTGCTTATCGACCAGAATGCAACATGTTTGACCTTCGATATTGTCTGCAAACGTCCAGTTAAGTAGTAAAGGCTCTGTCATTAGATACCTTGGCAGGTCAAAGGAACTGTTGAATTAATGAATAGTTTTTTTAATAGGTTAGAAATATTTATAGCTATCTATGTGACTGAAAATTATATCTGGTTATGATGTTATTTGGTTCATAGGTGTGAGTAGGTAGGTAGTATTCATGTTCTTTCGTATACTACTGGGAGTTTTGCATTACCAGTTATTGTGTACCAGCATAAACACTACGGTGATCGAAACAGAAAAAAATAAACCGTTGTGGAATAAACTGTAATAATTAAGTATGTACTTGAAAATGTTTTTAAACAAAATTGTACGCGTCTCAAATAGGATTTAAAAAAATTTCCTATAGAAGTACTTCTTAATATAAGAAATGAAACCACAGTCATGCAGCATGGCTATAAGAGCGAATTTTCGAAGTTTTCGGCATCTTCCTCCTCCGCCTAAAACTTTCTGAAAATTAATTTTCGGCCAATGTTTTCCCAACTTGATACCATACAAAATTAAAACGAGAGTAGTTTTACGCAAAGTAAAATTTGGGGTGGAACGAGGGGGAGGGGGAAATCAAAAATGTTTTGAATACCAGAAGAGTAGGTATTGGGTACGTAACAAATTTTTTGTTCCATTTTTTGCCGAGTAACACCTCGGTTTGTAGATTTTCCAACGCTGAACACGATGGTGAAGTCAGAATTGCGATATCCCATTCCGTTATCAGATTAGAGCAGACGAACCAGGAAGAACATCTCAAGAAATAACCACGTTCCTTCATCTTCAAAGTGCTCCAGTTTGAGAATGGAATGAGATATCGCAATTATGATTTCACCATCGTGTTCAGCGTACAAAAACCTTTAAAATGAGGTGTCACTTGTCAGACTTTTTCATTTTGGGAATTTATGGGTAATTTTCCCCCCCTAAAACTCCCCAAAACTCCCCCTTAGGGTGACCCGATTCTGCCCATCTTCGAACTTAGCCTGTCGATTGCCAAGACAGATTTTTCGTGCAAATTTGAACTTTTTATCTCAATTCTTTCGAGAGTTATCGTCTGGAATGACACATACATATATATATATATATATATATATATATATATATATATATATATATATATATATATATATATACATATAATTTTTGGTGTCTTTCGGCAGGGAATTCAGGATGGTCTGAAACGGATTTTGGTATAAAAATCTTTCGGAAATTCGAGTTTTAAAAATTTTGGACCGAGAACAATAGCTTCCTTTTCTTAGAAAATTCGCTACATCAATTTTGCAAGGTGGAAGCGGTAGATGGTTGTTCATTACAGCCGTTTACATCTGTACAGTATGGGCAGTATGGGTCTTCTCATTTTGGATTTAAATGTGGAGCAATTGCCATATCCCAATAATCCTCGATTTATGATGGTGATGGATGAATCTACTGGTTTCGTTTAGGTATTCCTCTGTACCGTGGAGTTGAGATGGGATTGGCGATGGTCCAAATTCCAGAGTAAAAGGTCCCATTATTATAATTATGTGACGTTAATATGTGAGCTTGTAGCCCGCAATTATTCCAAATACCCAGGCAGGTATTTTCCATCGACCATCACGTTAAAATAAATGTATTATATTCACTGGTTACCCGAGCCCAGCTATTCGTAGAGTTCAACAGATTTTTTCAACCTAACTTGCCCATGTTTTATTGGCAAAGGCCGAGTGCTAAGATTAAAAAGTGTGGATCTGCTGGTAGGTAGGTAATCCGAGGAATTGCTATAAAACTACCAGTTCATTGAAAAATTCTGCAAATTACTACACAACGGTTTATTATTTACCATGTACCTATCTCTTCTGCGTAGGTCACTGTTTTCTGTAGTCAATTCCTACCCTCGTGCTCCACCCAGGAAAGCCCTGAGTCGAGTACTGGAGCCAGCCCAGGAATTTAGGTTTCATAAAAATGCGCGGGATTCGATCATTGATTAATTATTTATCATTGATTGATTAATTATTTTTGTTGTTATTCATGAAGCATAACGTTTGTTCGAGTTGCAGAGGTACCTATCAACAAAATCCAAAAGAGCCATCATTCTTCAAATGAAATAATAACACAGAACAACCAACTCGATTTCAGACAGCCATGCGTGATATTATAATCAGGTGTTCCCTAGCAATTATTTGGGCCGGATTTAGTCATTTCATTCACGATTATGTTGACGAAGTTTTTCGGTCCAAACGAACAGCCAGACGTACCAGCCAGACGTACAGTGCTCCGGGTGGTCTCAAAAAATTATTTAGTTCGAGATCAACTTAAAAACGTTAAAAAACCTTACCATTCTTTTGAAAGCTTCAAGCTACAGCGTTATGAAAATTTCAACCCCTGTTTTCCACCCCTTAGAGATGACTGACAGTAACGCCGAGCTTCGAGGACCAAACTAGACCCCAAATGGGACCTACAAACCAAATTTAATTAATTTTGGTTCATGGTAACTAAGGAAAGTGCAAAGTACGGCGGACGGACAGAAATTTTGTTATTCCATTTTCGGACTCTACGTAGGTACCTACATCAAATTTTAGGAGGGGGGGGGGGGGGGGGTTGAACTTTTTTTTTCAGGCTCGATGCCAAAGGTTTATTATTGAAAATAATAAACCAAAAGAAGTAGGTACCTACCTAATATTAGGATTAAATAATTATTTTAAATTTAAATTAAATTTAAAATAATTATTTAATTTTTTAAATTTTAATCTCGGATTTAATTTTTTAAATCTTATTAAGGTAAACGCACCAGTAGTGGATAATGCACCAGTAGCGGATAATCGCATAAGAAATTTTAAAAAATAAGGTTTTGACATTACATTTGAGGTTACTCGATTTTTATTATTGTTCATATGGATATCCCGAATAAAATAGAAAATGAACAGCTGACGACAAAACACTAGCTGGCACGTGAGTTATGAAAAGTAAACAAGGGTTCGACCATAGCCGTTTTGACCGTGCCTGCATACAGAAAACGCTAAGGTAAGCACCTCGGAGATTAGTGATTTTTTCCGTTTGAATAAACTTTCATTGATAATTTCTTGTTTCAACATCACTTTTAGGACTTGTTTCACCTTTTTATGAGCTTAAAACGTCTAAATTATGAAGTAAGTTCGTTATTCTCACCTATCCACTATTGGAACATCGATTTCGTGAATTGCTCCAGTGGCGGATACCTTTATCCACTACTGGAGCAGTGACTTTTTTTTTCAATCACATTTTTTTTTATTATAACTCCAGTTAAAATTGAAAACAACGACAGTATTCTGGTATTCTAGGATGTCTCTACACAATTACCAATAGTGGATAGGGGGTTGATGAGCTATCCACTTTTGGAAATTTTGTTATCCGCTATTGGTTCAGTGCTGTGTTCTGTTGTACTCTAACTTTTCTGTTGTAAGTTAGAGCTTTAACTTTTCTGTTTTAAACTTACGTCAATTGAGTCCAATCGTTTTCCAAATAAATCAGGCGTTTATGAGGGTCTCGCGGAGTTCTGCTGAAATTTGAGTCGAGTTGATAGAACGGCCGGAGTAAAGAAACGATTGGCCTGAGTGTTTCCCTTCCGTAATTTTGGTCTATGATTTTCCAGCTCTGAATCAGTAGGTACACTTCTTGTTATTACTTAGGTATCAGGTTTGATTAGCCCATTTCCTATTCCTGGGGTCCTGTGTTTCAGGAAAATGTCACCGACTTTTCGGAGCTATTCAGCTGACAAGGAATGCAAATAACAGATTTGCCCGTTCGTCTAACCAAATTCTCAATGTGCTACCACCCCCAGTAAAGTTTGGATTTGGGATTAATATAAAATATGAGTTCCCCATCCCACCACTCTTGCTGTGATTTGTTTTCCTTGCTTTTTTTTATTATCGAAAGTGTGTTCCTTAATTTCATCAATAAAAAATTACTTATGATCCTAAAAATGAAGTTATTATTTACTTATTGAGCGGTGATCTTAAGCCAAACTGAGTACAATTATTGATTAATTGGAGTATTGAGAACTAAACCACTTAATCGCTTACTGATTCCCATTTATCCACTTCTGGAACAAAATTATCCAGTTTAGGAACACCCCACATATTTAGCTATCCACTATAGGTGCACTGACGAGTTTTACGAAATGGAGTATTTTTGCCTAAAAAACGTCAGTTCAATAAGTTTTTGATTTTTAAAATACCTAAAAAAGAAGGTTTGCTGAAGGCTATGGAGTCAAAAAACTTCATATTTTATAACGATTTTTGAAAATGCATCGACAAATGGTGAACATGTTTACCTGGTTTACCTGCGTTTACCTTACCTATTTAATTTTTTAATTTTCAATTATTAAAATATTAATAGTCATAAAAATGTATATTAAATGATTAGATATTTTATGATTCTTGGGCGTTTTGGTTTATTATTTTATGAATAATACACCTATGTATTCGCTCAGCAAAAAAATTGTATAGCACCCCCTCAAAATTTTTCTTTTCCGTTTCAAGGTGCGTAGATTCCAAAAATGCAATGTCCGTCCGCCGTACGCCGTCCGCCGTATCACGTGTACCGGCTTCATTTTCGGTCTAAAAAATCGTTCTTTCGCACTCATGCTCCATTTGGGCCCTAGTTGTGTCCCGAAACTTTTCAGCCCGATCGGAATATACCCAGGGGTGTTATGAGAGAAAATGTGTGTTTTAGTAACATGTTAGTAAAATGAGCTATTGAGGTATCGTTTTTCATGTTTTTGGGGACGAGAAGACCGAATATGAAGTCGATTTTGACCGAAGAGTGGAAAATTGAAGTTGCATCAGATGTTCAGCTCCCAAAATTGATTTTTCGTGAGTCAAAAACCTGGGAAATCGTCTGAAATCACAATCAGTTTGTGTAGTAACGCTAGAAAAAGTTTCAGCATGTGGATCAAGACGATTAAACTGCACTACCAATGATCAAAGATAATTTGAAAAAAAAAAGTAAAAACAAACGGAGCCTACCTAATTTGCGTTTTGGGGGCCAAAATTGGTGGAAACCATCAGAAATGGCTATTTGAATTATTTCACGTGAAAGAAATAAAAATTAACAGCCAACATCTCTGTAGGTATGTCCAGTAGAATAATAAACCCATGTGACAAGGGCTTTGCAGCGTTTTTATTGGGTAGGGGCAGTAGGGGCGAGATGGCGTGAAACGAAAGGTTTTTAAAATAATAAATTTTTCTTTCTATCAAGGAAGAAACGGTAAACACCTACAACTACTAGTCCTAGTAATAGTGTAAAAATAATAATTCAACTCTTTCTGATTCTCTACGAATCTGTGGAGTCACGTCGGGTATTTTACTCGACGACGGTCTCTCAAGATTCCGATCTTCAAGTTCCCTTGTTCGCCTCTCCCACGCGAATATCCCAAACACGTTCTTTCACCTCGCTCTCTCGTTTCTTTTTCTAACGATCGCCCCATGACCCGTATTAACATAGAGAATCTTCTACGAATTTGAATAGCCCACCGTAGCGAAATTCTCCGTGGTCGGAATGGAATCCTTCATTCGAGTCTTTCATTTATTTGTGTGTGCTCCAACAGCAAAGCACGTCCTTATAGCCTCGATGTGATGAGCCGCGGACCGTCAGATTTATTCCGCCTCCTCAAGTGTACCACGTTATTTTGTGCTCATCCTTACACGTCAAGGCAGCAGAATTCAAATGAGGTAGAAGCACCTCATTCTATTGCATCACGACATAAATCAAGTTTGGAATTCTCTCATTTCCGCAAGGTTACATTGATTCCGTTTTACGAAAAACCATCAAGTTTTGTGGGGAAGAAGGGTAAACATTTGTTTTCATGTTCGATTCCAAAGGTTTGTTATTGAAAATAATGAAGCAAAAAGTGTTTATTTATTTAAAAAATCAATGCACAAAAGGTGTATGCCTTATGGTAGTGTTATAGTCGACGGTGGGACGAAACGCGTATCTAGCTGTTCAAAAGTCGAAAAATTAAGACTTTTTTTTGGCAGGAGGAAATCTGTTCTCCTGTCAGAGGTGATCTTAGAGAGATCAAAAGAAGACAAATAACTCGGGAAGTTCCCGTTGTACTGTCTAAGTAAACAAAGACGATTTGACAACCAGAGCTGATGAGAATGATGATGCGAGTGAGAAGAAGCTGTGGTTCTGTTTTTAAAGTGCATCCAGTTGTATTTTATGGTAGTGAAAAGAAGCTGTGGTCCTGTTTTTACACATTTTTTCCGATCGATGGAAATCTTGGAGGGAGGTATGTAGAAATTTTTTTCGCACATTACTTATTCGCCTTTTTGCATAGAGTTGTTTTACCTTCCGTTTATAGACTACCATTCCCACAGAACCTAATGGAACCTGGAAACTGAAATAGTTTTGCGTTTTCGGGACCTTTCTGAAGGGCTCAAAAAAAAAAATAGTTCCCGAAGTTTCCCCTAAGGGCGCGACAGAATTATGAAATTATTCGGGTACGAAAATCGTCGCAGGTGACCGTTTCTTGGTGGAGGCGTTGAAGAACCGTCAGGGCGAAGAAACGAAGAAAGTCCCTACATTTCCAACTCCTTTTGGCCCTCCTCGAGAGTAGCCGAGGCGATGTGATCATTCCTGAATGTTTCGAAGAAATTATTTTGGAACGATTTGCTGGATTCGTGAAAGTACTGAGGAAAAAGTGGTCCCCATCCGACAGCACTTTTTGTGTGATCACGAAACGTGGTTGAGTGGCCAAATACAAATTTAAAAAAATGACAATTTAGCCGTGACATCTTCTGCCGTGGGACGGCCATCAAGATTTTTCGGAGACAGGGCCTTTGACCAAGAGGCGAAGACTCCAGTCCCTCATAAACGATCGATCTCTTGGAAACAGGCTGACATCACAAAATGAACCCGCGTATTATAACCCGGAAGAGGCAGTTGCTCTCCTTGTTTCTCTGGGTTTGACAAAAGAAAAATACATTAATTTACGCAAAGGAGCTCTTGCAAAAATATCCAAGATATACCCGTCTTACCAAAGAGCAAAAAAATTATGCTGCCCTATTCCTTCGCATATGAAGATTGATGATTCCGAGGCAGAAGTGGAGCTTCAATCTGTAGCTGATCTGACAGTAGCAAGGTTATTTGAATCAGATGACTTCCTGTAGGTTCTTAACGTTAAAATGTTCTTACTTATTATTCATAATTATATCCATATATTATAAAAGGTATTGATTTCATTATATATCGTGTTATACATTAATTTATTTATTTACTGATGTTCTCGAACAAAAAATATTTATATACCTACGCAAATATATCTTTTGATTACTAATACTGAAATATTACTGTAATCCATTGCACCAGTCTCTTCTATTCAAAAGGAACCAGTTAGCTTTTTCTATGAAATACATTCCTACTTGTAGGTTCATATCATTAATATGGGTGTCCACTGATGAAGGGACACTCTTAAAACATCAAAACCGACTCAGTAGTCCTTCAGATGGTCTCTAATAACAATTCAGATCATTGCTTTCAACAAAGCTAGGTTTCCAGACTTTTGAACTGCTAGATTCGCGTTTCCTCCCACCGTGCGACGTAAGGAAATCTTCCTCCAAACTCAATTATGAGCATCCGTAGTTCATAATAGCATCCATGAAGAAGATACTCGTATTAATATGTTGTTAAAACCCGCGTGGAATACTTATTGTGTGGTCTACACAATAAGTATTCCATGGTACACTTGGAGCATTAAACATGACACAAATAACATGGTACACTTGGTACACTTGGAGCATTAAACATGACTATATCGATCCCCAATGAACTTCCAGATTCCGTGTTTTGCTATAGGCCCGAAATTTTTTATTGAAATGTCAACTACGTACCAAAGTTTATTGCCCAAAAAACCGAAAGTTTATGTACCAAAGTTTATTTCTATCGAAACGCAATCGCAGCTTATTTATTCTCTTTGACTGTATCGTATTTAGTTCATGTGTCGATTCGGTTTTTACCTTGAATATACCACCAAGAGCAGGCCCAAAAATATACAGAAAACTTAATTTCAAGGTAAGCCCTGTTCAAATTTTCATCTCTGTTCTGTTTGATGCGCAAAATCTATATATATACTCGTAGAACATTGTTCCTATCTCAATTATGAGCATCCGTAGTTCATAATAGCATCCATGAAGAAGATACTCGTATTAATATGTTGTTAAAACCCGCGTGGAATACTTATTGTGTGGTCTATACAATAAGTATTCCATGGTACACTTGGTACACTTGGAGCATTAAACATGACTACATCGATTCCCTATGAACTTCCAGATTCCGTGTTTTGCTGTAGGCCCGAAAATTTTTATTGAAATGTCAACTATGTACCAAAGTTTACTGTCGATTTCTATCAAAACGTCATCGCAGGTTAATATATTTGACTGTATCGTATTTAGTTCATACTGCGTCGATTCGGTTTTTACCTTGAATATACCACCAAGAGCAGGCCCAAAAATATACAGAAACCTTAATTTCAAGGTAAAACCTGGTCAAATTTTCATCTCTGTTGTTTGATGCGCAAAATCTATATACTCGTAGAACGTAGAAAATCCATTGCTACCTAGAAAGCCTGGGATATTATTCGAGGTCGGGTCCAGCCCTGGACGAATCGACACCACCTACTTTTGATTCTGGAATTTCCGGATTCGTGACGCATCCTGTAATAATCAACAGCCTCACAGCTCCTCAACACACCCGAGGGTTTAACTAGTTTTGATAACCGGTCGCTCTTCAAAAACAATGAGTATTTTTCATGTTTAGGTTTGACCTCTTGAAATAAAGCGGCGTAAGTCCAAGTGGTTTGATTTGGTATTTTTGAGACTAAGTTGAAATTTATTGAACCGCCAAATAACCGCTCATTCTTGTTATGGCCTTCACTAGGATTTCTGGATATATTGACAGACACGAAACCAGATTTATTCAAAAACGTGTAAGTAGCAATACGCGAGAAGAAGTGTTATACAAAAAAAATTGTATCGGATAAATATTCGTACAAAATAATACACATTTTCTTCAGACTGGAAGCGGATTTTTAAAAGAATTCTTCCATAATCTTGGTCTTATTTTGGTAAATGACTAGTTCTACACTTGTTTTTAGTTCTACACAAATTTTCTTATCCGGTTGGTTGTCGGAACAGAGAAAGTGTTACCTCCTCTGTTTAAACTCCTTAATAACTCCTCCTTGGTTATTTAGGGCTCATTAGGGCGCCAATCGTTTATTTGGTCTCGCATGTCCTGAAATAGATTGCGACAATAGTTTCGTCTAAACAAACCTTACTCCGATACTTCGGATTTCTGCACAGTTGGTTTGAATTCGAGAGAATAACTCTCCTCTCAAAGAAGTCACTCTTGTTTTACTCAAGTGGCATTGACAGAGAAAGTTGAACAAAATTTTGGAGCAGGGCTCATCTTGATCATTTATCGATTATATTACTGTTTAAACCAATAGAAAATGCCGATTACCCGCATAAAACAATTTAATAAAGAATCTCAGTTCAGTTCTATGTGAATGAACACCCATTCCGATTGACACTAACCCCAAAACAGGTAGTTACTTACTCAAGAAGTACTTCTTGATTTATTCAGTAGGTGAGGGTTGTTGTAGTCAGAAACACAAAATGAAATCTTCACGATGATAAAGGTGTGAATAGACTTCCTTCCGTATTCAACCTGTTGCTGTTTGATATGGAGCCTCTGTCTGGAACTGATGTAGAATGTCAACATAAATACACACGTTAACCAGCTGAGATTCAACTTGTGATGTTGATTGAAATGATTCCTAATATTATCGGGTTAATATTTGTCTCCTACTCAACCTGCGACACTGTTTGAAATGTAGTCATGTCTGGGACTACCGCGTTATAATGGCATGGAGGATGGAACCACTGTTATCGTGGGTACTGCAAAGCAATTATACGACGTAGGCCATACCTAAGTGCGCACCTGTTTGATTTAAAATGACTGTTCAACCTTCTCATAGCTGTATTTTCGACATTACGACTGGTGACATTACCTGTCAAGTCCCAAGACAAAAATCAGAATGCATGACTGACACCAGTTGTATGTTCGCCACTCGCCGCTTTCGTCAGTAATTATTCAGAGACAATTTATTTATATTTATTTGAAATTTACGGGCCCAATTAAAAAGTACAATAAAATATAGGTAGGGTAATACCTACTAAAATTTAAAACAGGTACATAATATGACTAACGGTATTAAATTTGAAACATTTCCAACATAGTAGGTAAGTATCAGAAAACAATATTGTGAACACTGAACATTGTATACAAGTTACCTAGTTTTGATAATAATAATCGATGAAAAATATAATTATTAAATGAAAGTTCGGTAATTAATTTTTGGTAAATTATAGCTTTCAAACTGGTAATTGGAAAGGAAAAATCCAAGTCGCAGGACAAAGTATTCACTACAGTCTGCAAGCGTGACATGGGTGAGTTTCGGAGGTAATTGGAGCGATGGAAAGCTGTTGTAAAAATTTGCACGTTGCGGAAATTGTGGGAAGGTAATTTGAAATTGAGAGTGAAGAGCAGATCAGGGCAGTCTATTAAATTTAAAATGAGTTTGACAAGAAATATAGCATCGAATTGTAAACGTCTGGTCTGTAGGGTTTGAATATTTAAAAATTTTGAGGCAACTTGATAATTAAAATTAAAATAAGTTCCACAATCCAGTTTGAATTTAAACGCTATATGACGGAGGAATTTATGTTGAACAAGTTCTAATGCATGACAGTCGGTTTGATAAAAGGGAGACCAAACAACAGTTGCGTATTCCAACCGAGATCTAACTAAGGTAAAGTATAGAAGCTTTGAGGAATTTACATTTTTGAAATCTTTCGTGAGTCTAATGATGAAACCAAGCATTTGTAAGGCTCTATGCTGAACTTGCTCATAGTGGTTTTTAAACGTTAAGGATACATCAAGCAATGTGCTAACTTAATGTTCTACACTGAAACAACCCCGTTCCGAAGTAAATGCCGAAATGAGTCATGGCCGTTGTGAACCCCTAGTTTACAACCGTTGAGAAGCCGTCATACCGCAATCATCCAGCGGTGAGATAAAACGAGATGAAAGCAGAAAAACTTGGTATTTACGACCTAATGGGGTCCTTCCGTTCAGGAGCCGTGTTCCCGCAAGATTCCTTCAAGTCATCAGTGTCTTCTCTATGTTAGCTATTCTGTACCTATGTATATTAGCAGTATTACTCTGGGTTCGGTTGGAGAAGTCATACCCGCCTATTTGATCGGTAATGATTGCATTTACCGATTAAATAGGACGGTATGACTGTCTCTAACCGAACCCATAGTGATACTGCTAATAGGTACCAAATAACTAACATACTACGCCGCTACCCCGCTAATGAACTCGCGACTACCGGGAAACGATAAAACCTTGTTCGTGGCGAATTGCTGCCCGCGGGAGCAAAACCTTCTACGTGATTTTACCTTCGTCCAAGTTCAGTGCCTTCCATGGAATGCAGCTCGGTATGATGAATTTTTTTGCTGTTTACTGACAAACATTTTGACAAATTAGGAAAATAATTGTAATACAATATTGGCATTAATCGTGAAAACCTTCTTCATGTAATGGAGCCGCTTGAGGAAATTTAAAAAAAAACACGGCTAGGTACTATTGGTACTAGTTTCTAAACCGATGTTTCAGCAAATTTATTTGCCATTCCCAGGGCTTATAACACAACAGGAATCCGGAAATGAATTTGCAACGACTAAACTGAAGGGACTTAACTTAGTATAATAATAATTAACCATAGGCTGAGTATTGAGCATGACTGAGTACCTATATAATGTTTCGAGGAAATATTTACTGGTGTACTATTGTATAATATTATTATATCAGTGCATTTCTTGTATAATTCGTTTTTCTTCATCCATAAAGCAACTTCTCCTTCAATTTTTCAACTTTTTCAGATGCATGCAGGAAGATGATTATAAAATCAGTACCAAAAGTGTTCTTTGTGGAGACATGATAATTGCCCATTAATACTGATTTTAGCCTATTGGCACAATTGCCCCCCCCCCCAATCCAAAGTTGAGCCGTGTACTGTATGAAAAGCAATTGACATGGTATTTTTCCGTCTTTACTCACCCTTCCATACCACTTTCAGTGATTTTATACCAATTGTTCGAGATCTTAGCGGTTTTGACCGATTTTTGACCCCTAAAAACTCGAATTTGACCCCCTTAGAATTGTTGGAAATTTCTCATTTTCGAACCCATCCTTTTGTTTGGCAGTACGAACATTTTGGCGAAATTCGGAATTTTTATCATATATACTATATTTATACAGTTGTGTGTTCTCGACTGGTGAATAAATTATGTGGAGGGGGATCTTGATTGTCAGTCCTATATTTATATATAAATTTTTGTTAAAATCAAGGGAATTCGGGATGCTCTGAAATGGATTTCCCTATTTTAAAAAATGGCAAAAATTCATGTTTTGAAATTTTTTGACCCATTGCAATAGCTTCATTTTCTTTGAAAATTCGCTAATAATATTAACCGCATATCCCATCCTTTACTCTGACCGCCTCCGAAGATCCAATCTCCCGGTTTAGTTGTACACGTTATTGTTTCGATATAGGTACCGGCGAGCTACAGTTCCTTCTTGCTCCAGTTTGGTGACATAACCTTCCACGAAAAACTGGTTTAGTTCGCCAACCGTGAACCCAAGTCTACTCGACCCGAGGAACAATAGGAGGTCTGGATACAGAACGAAAGTTACAACCACGTCACAATGAAGCCATTTGCTTTCTTGAGCAGCTTCTGCACTGTGCCCCGGTTCCATGGATGGAATGTCTGCCCAGTGGGGAGTGTGAAGGTTCTAAAGTACACCTTCCAACTTTCATGTAGATACCATTTATGGAGCGGTTGGTTGTACGATTATTCAACATTTGATGAGAGTCAACTGAGGCAACCCACCCAGAAGCATTATTCAGTAAATAGTATACGGCACAGGTTATAATCGCCAATATTGGACCCGGCAAATTTTTTCTGAATGTGGTTCAAGCGAAAGATAAAATTTACCACTCGGTTATCGGTAATGATGCCAGATGAAGAAATGTTGGCTGTTCATTTATATTTTCTTTCATGTGCAATAATTGAAAAAACTATTTCTGATAGTTTCCATCAATTTTGGCCAAAAAGAACACGAACTACGCTCTTTTTTCTCCATATTATCATTGTTCATTGATAGTGCCATTTAATTGTCTTGATTCACCTGTTGACACTTTTTATAATGTTGTTGTGCAAATTGATGGTGATTTCAGATAATTTCCCAGGTTTTTTACTTATAAAAAATGGATATTGGGAGCTGGACATACGTTACAACCTCAATTCCTCCCTATTTGGTCAAAATTGACTTCAAATTCGGTCTTCTCGCCCTAAAAAATATGGAAAAAGATACCTCAAAAGCTCATTTTACTAAAACACCAAAAAACCCTATTTTTACGCCCATTTTTCACCCATAACACCCCTGGGTATATTCCGATCGGGCTGTAAAATTTCGAGACGCAACTAGGGCCCAATTGGAGTGTTTGTGCGAAAGAACGATTTTTTTAGACCGAAAATGAAGTGCATGAATCTACGCACCTTGAAACGTAAAAGAAAAAATTTTGAGGGGGTTTTATAAAAACTGTTTGCTGAGCGAATACTTAGGTGTATTATTCACATAATAATAAACCAGTACGTTTATGGCAGGTACCTAGTACATAACGTGTAGTTCTGTTATAAAAAGGTATTAATTTTTGAACCTCATAGCGTCTGGAGCCATTGGTGAATGCATTTGTCGTGCGAGTTATGAAACAAAACAAAAAATGCAAAATTCCAAAATCTAGAAGAAGAGCTGTACACTGTCAGTCCATTCCAAAAGTCAGATAAAACTTGACAAAATACCGGTTTTCGGTGGTAGGCACAAGTTAGAGCACTGTGTCTTTTCAAAATATTATCGGAAAATAGAGAAACACGGTAGTCGAACGCTGATTTTGCCAAAATTTACTTTTACTTTTTTCTTCCCAAAATAAGAGTTGTTTAAACAGTTGACAACGCCGGAAAGAAACACAACACATAGAATGCACGTATTTTCAGCTTTTCATGAAGTCGGAAAATCCGGGTTGTTGTAAGTGTAGGTATATTTTGTAGTGTTTGTAGATGTTCTGTTTCATTTTATTCAGTGTAAATTTTCATTGATTATCTATATTTTATGCCTATAATGACAATATTTGCCATTTAAATTCACTGTGACAGTTGTGATATACGGAAGTAAGCCGCAAATAAGTAAATCTACCTATCTAAAGAATTTGCAGCGTTTCTTTATTCAATTTAGAAAAAACTAATTAATCTTCGATTCGTATCGCCAGGTCTACGTAAAAATACAATGATTGAGGATGTAGAGAAATTAATATTAGAAGTAGGTTCCTGTTTTGGAAAAGCATCTCGCCCGGAACGGTTCTTCGCTCATCGTGGAGGCTTCCAGTTCTTTTCTGCCTTGTCTGTGTCGATTAGATCAGTTCCGGAAATCATTGCTACCTAATTATATAATTAATGTGTTTACTAATTTTATACTTCAAGGTCATATTCATGCTTCCCTATCCCTTACAGTCAACATCTTCATAAAAATTATAATTGTATTGTATTGCTGTCTCCTGCCTTTCAGTGTTGTCGTGACACAATTTATGGCAAATTTTAAGGTTATCGTCAACAGTTATCCGGATAAACGAGTTTAAGATTTCTATTCGCGTTGGATGAACTTATAGGTACAAATTCCAACTTGTCTGTAAAATAATAGTTGATATCACTAAATAGTTTCCTCTACATTTGTTGACCTTAACAACGGAACTATTGAGGACAACACATAAATGAAAAATTCAATTTAATATTAATGCATTATTAATATAATTTGTGAGCATCATACTGTTGAAAACACTTACCTGTCTGGTTACTAGCAAGAAGAAAAGTGACCCTAAACCAAGTTCGTCAGATTTATTGCTATTTCTAAAGGTTCATCCAAATAATACACCTATTTAGTTTGATATTTTCTCCTCATTATTGAATTATTTCTGTTTTTCTGATGAGTTCCAGTGTACAATGCTGGCCAAGAGACAATTTCGTGTTTCATTCCCGTTGCAGTAATATGCTATATTATCTCTAAAGTCACTTTTCTGTATAGTTAGTTACCTCACTAGAAAGTAGAAATATGTCTTTCTTATGTAAGTACATTAAAATACAAATTTACACATAGGTAATTATACCTCGTAACAAAAGCAATATTGTAGGCAATACCTAGTTGGAAAAAAAATTTTCAGTTGGATTCTTGTTAAATAATTTTCTTGTTATTCTTACTATCCTGAGTTTTGAGCTATTTTCATTCAGAAGGCCCTTCTCTTCTGTTGCCCTTTCAGGGGCGGATCCAGAATTTTTTTCCGGAGGGGGTCACAGGGTAGAACAATATAAAAAATAACAAAATAACCAAACGAACAATACAAACCGAATTTTCCTCCTTATGCCTAAACTCGTCCAATTTGTCTACTTACAAAATTAATTGTATTTATTTATAAAATTCATTGTTTATGTAAAAAATATTTTTCAATATCTATTAATTATTTAACTGATAAATGTATTTATTTTCAATTTTCTTCTAAAAAAGTGTCCTAATGTGTTTTCAAACAAATTGGCGCATTTTATGGCAGCGTAGCTAACTTCAGAGTTTGCAAATCAAAACATTGAAACCACAACAGTCTATTGTTGATCTCAGTGAGTTCAGTATCGTTTTTACTGAATTTGGCAGGAAAGAAAGCGAGAACGAAACAAAAACAAGATAATAATTAACAAAAATAAGAAGAAATAAACAAGGTGTAATTTGACGGATACACCAAGGTAAATTTATTGACATAATTGTATATAAAGTAACATTGGTAGGACCAAGTGTACGATTATATTCGACTAATTATGACATTTTTGATCGAATCTTTTTAGATTTTTAATAGTTCTTTTTTGATTTCACAAAAACTGGGTTCGTTTTCGTTTGGTTTTTTTGTTTTCGGGTTTGTGAACAATTCCTTCAGCTCTGCTTTTTGAAATACAGGCTGATTCTGGGGGGGGGGGGGGTCATGACCCCTGTGACCCCCCCTTGGATCCGCGCCTGTGCCCTTTGAGGCCTGAATTCTATAATTTTCACCTTTCTTATTTATACGAAGATGAAATCTCCATACAAACCTATCTGTATTACGTAGGCGTCAGCGTTTTTTGTGGAAAATGTCTTACAAGTCAACCAACCCTGTTTTTTACACACAATGCCCTCTTGAATTCCCAGCAGAGCCAACACCTGCACATAGCAACACTCTTCTGCCCGAATGCGGAAGCCAGTTTCAAGGAAGCCCTTCGACTCTTTGTTTTTCCGCACTGGTTTTTGTCGTCCACAAATGTTTTTTGTCGTCCAACGATTTAAAAAATCCGGCCGCCAAATGAATTGGGAAGTGGGTTCCAGACAGACCTTGCAACGGGGCCGGTTTTTTTTGCTTTTGTGATACAATACAGTTTTTTCCGACACTCCCTTAAGATTCTTTTTTGGTTACCTACTTTCGAAGAGTTTCCATCATTCGAATTAGATATTCAACACAATACAAACACTTCGTATGGTCTTACCTACCTTTCCTCGTTCATTTTTATTTCCACTTTTTTTCTTCTTGCGAAATCTGAGATTACTTCATTGAATTTCATAGTCTTTCTTTTATTCACCATATTTTTTTCTCGAACTGGTATTTATCTAATTATCGGTGTCGACTTTCGTGAATGATGCTGACCTTGCAATTTGTCTTATACCATCCTACTTGGGTAGGGCTGTATTGACGCCATACTGCTTGTTATTTTGGTCTTCAGCCACAAAGTTGAAGGCGTTGGTGATTCAGGGGTTCGAAAAGAATTCAATTACCTACAGTAAACAAACAGTTTGTATGCATAGAATTAATAAATCTGCACGCATATTCGAAGATATGCAGATTGTCCCGAAATTCAGGTCCAGATATTTCCTATGCTTTCAGTTTATTTGCTCGATACAAGTACTTTTAGCGAATTTTCGAAGAAAAGGAAGCTATTGTTCTCGGTCCAAAATTTTTAAAACTCGAATTTCCGAAAGATTTTTATACCAAAATCCGTTTCAGACCATCCTGAATTCACTGCCGAAAGACACCAAAAATTATATATATTTATATATATATATATATTTATATATGTATGTGTCATTCCAGACGATAACTCTCGAATGAATTAAGATAAAAAGTTCAAATTTGCACGAAAAATCTGTCTTGGCAATCGACAGGCTAAGTTCGTAGATGGGCAGAATCGGGTCACTCTAAGGGGGAGTTTTAGGGGGGGAAAATTACCCATAAATTCCCAAAATGAAACAGTCTGACAAGTGACACCTCATTTTAAAGGTTTTTGTACGCTGAACACGATGGTGAAATCAGAATTGCGATATCTCATTCCGTTCTCAAACTGGAGCACTTTGAAGATGAAGGAACGTGGTTATTTCTTGAGATGTTCTTCCTGGTTCGTCTGCTCTGATCTGATAACGGAATGGGATATCGCAATTCTGACTTCACCATCGTGTTCAGTGTTGGAAAATCTACAAACCGAGGTGTTACTCGGCAAAAAATGGAACAAAAAATTTGTTACGTATCCAATACTTACTCTTCTGGTATTCAAAACATTTTTGATTTCCCCCTCCTCCCCCTTCCACCCCAAATTTTGCTTTGCGTAAAACTACTCCTGTTTTAATTTTGTATGGTATCAAGTTGGGAAAACATTGACCGAAAATTAATTTTCAGAAAGTTTTAGGCGGAGGAGGAAGATGCCGAAAACTTCGAAAATTCGCTCTTATAGCCATGCTGCATGACTGTGGTTTTTTTTCCAAGTGTTGCCAGGCGTTATTGCCTTGTGTTGGCGTTATTGCTGCTACATGGCTGTTGTTATCCTGCTGTGCATGCGTGTGCTGTGCCCCCGCAAGAACAAAGCACGCAAATTAGATTGTTCATCAGGAAAAATCGGCTTGTCGAGTCATGTGTACCGCAACGTGGTCATTTGTGAATCGTTCTCCGAAAGAATAACACAATCCGAAGTAGCGGCGTGACCTGTAGCATTTCGATTTTGACAGGTCCGTCGGCTGCCACCGCGTTGTGTAGGAACGGATTGCTTGAATCGCCCTTCATCGTTACATCACCTTGCATCTTGAGGCTGAGTTTCCCAATGACGTTTCGAATGTCGACTCATCTCAAGGGGGGCAGGCTCACGATTTTGGACACGGCAATTCACGGCTCGGTCGTGCGAAATGCTTTTTCTACTGAACCAGTAGCTGTTTTTCAGGTGGTGTTCAGTATGTAATGGCTTGTCTACTGAATTAACGTCGTATTTCTTCGGCGCCTCCAGGGCTGTAGAAGCTTAAAAAAAACTACAGGATAAAAATAGAATAGTCTATTTCCACGTAAACTAACAAACTGTTGACCGGTTTCGGTTGTTAAACCATCATCAGTACACTATAGATATTGTGTACTGATGATGGTTTAACAACCGAAACTAAACTGTAAACCTGTAAACTAAGAAACTGTAGACCGGTTTCGGTTGTTAAACCATAGAATTTATATTGTGTACTGATGATGATTTCCAAAATCATTCACCTTTAATCGATTTATTTCTGTAAGCTTGGTTGGTATCACCTCATGGCGCTTTTTTCCTTTTCCTTTTGTCCTACCTCCTCTCCAATCAGAATGTACCACCCTTCACCTGCGTTATATTCCAGCCAATAAGGATCCACCTCCCTTTCACTTCCTTGGCCTCAACAGCCAATGAGATTGCAAAACCATTCACTAGAGTTGTATAAATAGGAGCTCAAGTTCCACTAGTTTCATTCTATTGTGTACTTATGATGGTTTAACAACCGAAACCGGTCTACAGTTTGTTGGTTTACGTGGAAATGGACTATTCTATTTTTATCGTGTAGTTTTTTGCTATGGATTTACACTACTCCGCCGCAAGTGATTTAAGTTATAGAAGCTTACTTACGACTCGGCACGGATATTCTGTAGGTACCAAATTGAGAATAACGCCGAAATGTGGAATTTTTGTTCTTCGTAGGTAATTTGGCCAGTTTTTGAATTTTTAGCCAAAAAACGTTTGTCACATATCTACCAGCACTCTTTACATCAGGCCATCGTTAGAACACCTTTCAGTTTGTCAGTGGCTTTCAGTTTGTAGGGTCGTGGCGGAAGTGAAGGGAAGTGAAAGTTCGGTGAAGGGCAAGTACAGGGGTGAGTTGAAGGGTGTTGACTTTTCAGCTGAGTTTCAGCGAATTTTCAAAGAAAATGAAGCTATTGCAATGGCTTCGAAATTTAAATAATATAAATTTTTGGAAATTTTCTTCATAGAAATCCGTTTCAGACCATTCTAAAACGATTCCTGAAATTTAACACTTTTTTATATGTATATATATATTTATATATATATGTGTCACTCCAGACGATAACTCTCGATAGAATTGAGATAAACAGCTCAAATTTGCACAAAAAATCTATCTTGGCAATCGAAAGGCTAAGTTCGAAGATGGGCGAAATTGGCCTACTCTAAGGAGGGTTTTGGCGCATTTAAAGTGCGCAAAAATTACCCAAAAATCCCCAAAATGTTATTTTCCAACAAGTGACCCCTCATTTTAAAGGTTTTTGCACGCTGAACACGATGGTGGAATCGGATTTTAGATATCTTGATCCGTTCTCAAATTAGAGCATTTAAAGTGCGCAAAAATTACCCAAAAATCCCCAAAATGTTATTTTCTAACAAGTGACCCCTCATTTTAAAGGTTTTTGCACGCTGAACACGATGGTGAAATCGGATTTTAGATATCTAAATCCGTTCTTAAATTAGAGCATTTAAAGTGCGCAAAAATTACCCAAAACTAGGATAAGCTTTAAACTCTTACCCCCCCCCCCCCCCACCCCCTTAGAGTGGTCAGATTGAAAAATGTGAGAAGTATTAATTGAAGACGAGAGTTCGAAGCAAAAAAGGGGGAGGCAAACGATTAGTACAACTCCTTGAATTTCCCATTTGACATATAATTGTTATGATACCTTCATAGATAGACAAGTACCGGCCCACGTATTACTAGAAGGAAGACGAAAGAAAAAATCTATTTCAAATTATTCAATTTAGGTACTAACAGTAGGAGGAAGAAGGTTAGGTAGGTATCTTATCAATTTATTATCAGTATCATACGAATATTTGATATTCAAAGGTAGGTAGGTACTTAACATGATAAAAATAATATCAATGAAGAAGGAAGGATCTACCTACCTAGTAGAGCAAATCTTGAACTGGTTTTAGATACCAGGCCTGAAATCGTAGTCAAGAGGAAAGGCCATTCAGAAGGAACAAGGAATCTACTCATAACAAACGGTAGAATCAGGATGGACAAAACGTACAAATTAAAATAAATACGAAGAGAATATACATAGAAAACCAAATTTTAGACCGAAGTTTTCCTTTATTCAAAACCATAGCCATTAATTCGAATATTTCTTTGAAAATTCGCTCATTAAGTCATGCTGCATGACTGGTTTTTTTAGTGTAAATACATCCGCAATGGGATATTGAAGATAACAGAAGACTAATAAAACTAATAGAATACGCTACGTTTTTTCACCTACCCTACAACATGTTCTCGTCTTGTGCCCTGAGATGAAATTTACTGTGGATCTGTTTCAGGTTTTGGCGGAAAAACTATTGCGGAGCTGTTCACAAGTGAAACACATTTACGTCCTGATGAGAGAGAAAAAGGGAAAATCCATATCTGAAAGACTGGAAGAAATTCTGTCCGACCCCGTGAGTTGAAAACAGTCACAACTATAATATTAATAGGCAATAATATTATTTGTCCTTAACGACGGCCATGGCCGCTACAAGATTATGAATACATTTTTAAGACAATTTCTAGTTTACATCTCAAAGGATACTTCCATGTGTTATGTGGATCTTCATATTTGATGGTGTTAAAGGAAAGGAAGAAAAAATCCCGAATAGAAATCCCGTTTGCCACTTTGATATTAGACTATTATGTTGTCCAGTAATGTTGTTTATGTACGGCTAAGAGGTGGGTTCGTAAAGTCAAAAAGACCAGACAATTAGTACCTACTAGTAGTTTCCTGCAATTATCAGGTGATTGTAGGTCTTTGGTGTAGACATTCCGCAAATCACGCTTTGCACATTAAGAACGGCTCGCTGCTATTGCGTTCTCACCTGAAATGATTGTCCTGTTGATTATACCCCATTCCTTGTTGAAACCGTGAAATGTTCCATCTCGCGAGAAATCTAACTCTTTCCCCTTGTATTGATTATCTACCTTTGAGAACAAGCACCAGTGACCTGGTGAATTCTTGAGTTATTGGACCAAGTCCAGTTTTCACATTAACAGGAAAGAAGCTTAAACTTGCTCAAGAGAAGCTTATACGGTACTCAACCATTTCATTTAAAATTCAAATATGAGCTACCTAATCAAGTCAGACGTTTATTTTTATTTTTTATTTTTTCTATAACCCTGGGATTATTATTATTATTATTATTTAAAATTCAAATATAAGCTACCTAATCAAGACAGACGTTTATTTTTTTTCCTATAACCCTGGGATTATTATTATTATTTAAAATTCAAATATGAGCTACCTAATCAAGACAGACGTTTATTTTTATTTTTTATTTTTTTCTATAACCCTGGGATTATTATTTATTTATTTCTATAACCCTGGGAGTAACCCGGGAAGGTTTTTTTTTTGAGACACTATCTAGTTATTTGAACCTTTAGTCTCCTCCTGTAGGCTTCACATGATTATAATCAGAGGTGAAGAGCTAATCGCTGGTCGGGTGGCCGTCAGAGACGCCTCAAACTTTTGCCCTAGAAGGGGATAGTTGTGTCGTGCTGAAAACTGACACACTCCTACTTACAGTGTGATTTTATAAATCTCTTGGCTATATTTTGCTCTCCTAAAAATTGAAAATCTCAGGGCATTTCTCACCTACAAGCCAAGCTTCTGTGGGTTGTCTTTGATGTTGCTTCAACACGTAAAAGTCAATGATCTAGGTACCTGTAGGTAGGTTTTGGGTATATTAGAGTACAACGCTCTATATTTTTATCAACAACTGAATCTTCCTAAGGGCGATAATTTTAGAAGGTAGCTGTTTGGATTTTGTTGCCAACCGTTAGTTATGAATAGACTCGTTTTATATTTTTTTAAACTGTGCAAATCCTTACACATCGGTTTATTATTTTGTACAGAACACCCTTCTGTTACAGATCACAGCTCCCTGTATAGGTAACCCTTTTATATAGATCACAGAGCCTCCGTAGCCTTACTACCTAACCTCGTACTCGTCAGTAGGTACCTACCTAAATCATGTGTTAAATGTTGCTGAAATAGTTCTGCCAATGACGAACAGTAGCTAAAATGGCAAAAAGAAACACAAAATGAAGTTCTGAAGGGAAACTGTTGATGCGGAGTGAAAAAATATTGATTCCCGGTAGGGTTTCGATCTTGGGAACTTCGGCGTTACGGTCCGTCACGTATACCACTGCACTGTAGCGCCATCCTGGCCGAGAGTACAGTGATCTGCGCCCTCAACTCGGCTTGATGCCTGCATACACCCTGCTCTTTACGGCAAATTGTATAGCAAATTTTATGGCAACATCGTAGAATCCTCCGGGTGGTCTCAAAAATTAAAAAAAATCAAACTATTTAAAAATGCGAAAAAACCCACATCTCACTAAAATTTTCTTAAAAAATAGGGATACTCTGGATATTTCAACCCCTATTTTTCACCCCTAGAGTTGAGTGACAGTAACGCCGAGCTTCGAGGACTAACTGGAGCTCAAACGGGACCCATGTACCAAATTTCGTGAATTCTGGTTCATGGGAACTAAGGGAAAAGCCGCGGACGTCGTTTTTTTTTTTTTTTTTTTTGGTTGATTCCAAAGGTTTATTATTGAATATAAACCAAAATCACTCCGTTTTACCTTGAAGGACACGAAATGGTTCTTGATTGTCTGTATACGGCCAATTTTAAAACAAGGCTCTCGACAGAGGATCGCAGGTAACAGCATCATTGATTGCAGAGATCCCCATTTAAATTCCAGATTTTAACGAACACGATTCAAGACTATTATAAGTTCCTCATAGGTGTGCCTTCAACTCAGAAAAATGCCTCTCAGTAAAAAAAATTTCGCTTGAAACACATCTTCTAGATTACTTCATTACAATTTGCACATCTTATAGTTCATGAGGTGCAGATTCTCTGTCCAGGAAAGTATTTGTAGGTAAGTTCTGGTTTTTGAAGCTTTGGTGTTGGACATTTCGGAACACAAGAAAGAATAAGCTGACAGTAAACATTAAAAAAACTAACTTCATAACCTTCTCTATCACACCAAAAACGCAGCCTTACCAAAATACATTGAAGTTGCACAACCACGACTGTCAAGAAGATTGTTCAAACTGTCAATCCATTAATAAAGTTAATAATGCCAGGTATTTGGGGGTATATTTAGATGAAAATTTGAAATGGGA
Source organism: Leptopterna dolabrata (assembly GCA_954871275.1). Lineage (NCBI taxonomy): Eukaryota > Metazoa > Arthropoda > Insecta > Hemiptera > Miridae > Leptopterna > Leptopterna dolabrata. Next base: position 18,308,671 of record OX940989.1, read on the forward strand.
TCGGCAGATTAGGGAAACAAACAGTAAATTACGAAAATTGATTTATGTTTTCGCAAAATTAAGAGTCTTTTTGAACACAAATTTCCTGATGAAGGTCTACCATGCCTTGGTGGCTTCAATATTGCTTTATTGTTTACCAGCATGGAGTGGAGGATATGCCACGGCATATAAACCTATAATTATTACCCAAAAATCAATTATTCGTTTGATAACTAAATCGAACTATCGTATGCCATCATTACCCTTATTCAGGCGTGTGGAGATTATACCATTTATGAAGCTAGCTGAAGTCACCTGCTTGAATCAATTGTTGAGGGAAAACGATCTGGCGGTTCCGGATCATTTAATAAATACTAGGGCAAAAGATGTCTCTTACACGTTGAAACCACCTCGGTACCGAACTACTCTGGCCCAACAGCACTACACATACAGAGCGATTAAATGTTTTAATAAATTATCGACTGATAACAAAAAACAGTTAGTATATAAAAGAAAAACGAAGTTCTTCAACTTTTTATTGAATATTTACTTGAAACACTTGTAAATTTACTTACCCTTGTAGTAATTTAGTATTTTCTTAACTACTATACGAACACTGTAAACATTTGTACTCGTAACTCTCTCAATATTGTTAACGATAATTTATTTGAAATACCTACCCGAATAACACTGAAATGAGAAATGCGATCTGATGGAGAGAAATCAGAGACTCATTTCCCAACGCGAGCTATTGAAGCTCATATGGGAAATTATATTTTTTTCCTTTACCATTATATATTATTTTTGTTTTGTAAATTATATGAAAAATAAAGCATTTAAAAAAAATAAAATAAATAATAATAATAATAATAATTTATTGTTGATCTAAATAGGTGCTTACGTCCTACGTGACACTACTCACATGACCTTAAACCTATAATTATCACAGCCTAATAATAAATATATTCTAAGGTATAAACAGTTCACTGTGATCCCAAATGAGTCGTTCTCAAATCGTTTTCCGGAGATCGTGATTTTCGATTCCTTCGCACGTCGATTCTCTAGCCTCGCAGTTTCAAGCTGATCCGAGCAAAATCAATCCTGTTACGTACATATTGATGGAGAAGGTGTCGCCTCTGTTTCCCGTATAAGAAGGTATTTTACCTGTTCACCTGTGCAAAAAAGAAAAGTCGCGAGACGACAAGAGCAGTGGAAATGTGTTTTTTGTTTTTCTTTTTCAATGAAACTTTTTGATTTTATTGCCTTATATTAAAGAAATAACTAAGTAACTTCATTTTTTAAAAGAACCTCTTAGCCCTTAATCAATTTACAGACAGTCAGAATCGAGATTTTACTATTAGAGCACCTCTTACCTCCACAACATGTATCTACAGGTTTTGACTGTACTATGGGGTAATATTATTGAATACACACTCCCCTGTTTTGTTGCAGTTATTCTCAGTTCTGGAACAGAATGAGCCCAAGTTCCGACACAGGATCACCCCGTTGTCTGGCGACTGCTCTCTACCCGGTCTCGGCCTGTCACCTGAAGAACGACAGATTCTCATTAATGAAGTGAGCCAATAAAACCATTATTACTCATCATCAGGCTGGTAATTAAAATGTTTCCTGCGAAGCGGCCCATCACGTATTACAACTCCCACCATCGTACCCATTCGTAACAAACAAACTGGTTTTCGTATAAAAAGATATTTGAAGATGAACGCATTTTGCGTCTGATGAAACCAATTTGAGCTCTCAAACGGTTTTTTAGTGTTGAATTTTTCTTCGTTAGCCACTTTCGTAAAACCACGAGTAAATTTTGAAATATCACAAAAATTCGTTGTACAGCTCGATTTGGTCCCGATCAACGACGTTGCTGTTATACAACAAACACCAGTTTGATTAGTGTCCTTGAAAAGGCGACAAATTGGGAATTTGTGAGGTTTTGAGGATTTCTGGCGCAAATATTTAAGAAATGTGGGATAAAAAAAACAAAAAAAACGGAATTATTGAAAAAATAGTCTATTTCCACTAATACACGAAAAACGCAAAAAACACTGTTACACCGGTTTTGGTTATCAAACCATCGTCAGTAACACACATGAGTTATTGTGTGTTACTGACGATGGTTTGATAACCGAAACCGGTGTAACAGTGTTTTTTGCGTTTTTCGTGTATTAGTGGAAATAGACTATTTTTTCAATAACTCCGTTTTTTTTAAAATGGGGTTTCCACGATTTTGTCGCGAGTGATTTAGTTCGTAAATGTTGGATATACGAATACAAAGTAATATTTGTAATTCTGCCATTGTTTGACATTATATACCATTGGAATTCTCAGGTGGGAGTTGTGTTCCACGGAGCTGCCACCGTACGGTTTGACGAGCAGCTGAAAGTCGCGTTCAACATAAACATCAGAGGAACGAGGGAAGTCTTGGATCTAGCTAGGGAAATGAAGAACCTCAAGGTGAAATAACTCCTGCTACATGTAGATTAGGTACCTACTCCTAGATGTGTGTAGTCAAGACCTCTTAGAAACTGTAAATTCAAAACGCTGCAAATTATTACACAACGGTATATTATTTATCTGTATAGATGCCCCTTCTGCGAAGATCACCGTTTTAAGCTTTCAAGCTGAAATGTTTTGAAAGAGATGAGTTTATGGATTTTAGCCTCTTCGCTATAGCCCCCGGCAAATTGGTCCAAAAAAGCCTTCAAGTGATCGAGTAAAGCTGTAAATGGTTTTAAACCACTTTGGGCATCCCATATAAGATTAATATGAATTCGCAACGCTTTCTGAGCTGAGCTAAACTTTTGGGAGCCAAAAAAATCGTAAAATATCGGCACTTTTTTCAGTTTTTGGCGTATAATATCCAAACGATGCATCGTACAGAAAAGTTTACTCAAGTTAGAGAGCGTTAAATTCTTCGTCGAAGAATTTAGTGCTCTTTGGTTTTGGTTCGCCCTGTCGTATATTTAAATAGCGAAACGACTCCGCATGTAGATAATAAAAGACGGCTGCGTGTTTTCGAAAGGAAAGTATGTTACGCTTTGGTTTCATAACTAAAAAACTGTTATTACAAATTAAAAAAAGTATAACTAAAGTTGTAGAGAGCCAAATTCTGCGTTCAGAGCACCCCCTATTTTTATTAAAAATTCAATTTATAATATTGTTGACAGCCGATATTCGAGATAATCATTCGAAGCCGAATTTAATGCTCTTCAATTCTGGTGTGAGTAAAATTTTCTGTACGATGCACCATTTAGATGGTCGGTGTAAGCCAAAAACTGTGAAAAGCGCCAAAATCTCGCGATTTTTTGGTTCCCAAAAATTTAGCTCACCTCCGAAACCGTCAAAAACTCATATTACTCTTATTTAGGATGCCCAAAATGGTTTAAAATCATTTCCAGCTTTACACGATTTTTTTGGCAGGTAAAAGTCTAATTTACCTGGGCTAATGTTGTATGTAATAAATTAACGAAATTTCTCCCGCACTGTGCTCTTTTGACTTCCGGATGCTTTGGTTTATCGTAGGTATATGAGATATGTAAGAACCTTCCAACTGCTAAGTATTTCGTTCCAGTATTTTCTGATTACGAAGTAGTTTTGGTCCATAATGTGCTCATTTCTCGTTACATTGCACAGCATTCATCATTATTCATTCGTTGTGTACCGTGGTTTTGCGATACCTACGTTTATTCTTTCCGATCTTCATTTTACTTTGTTCAGGGATTCATTCACGTGAGTACGGCCTACGCCAACTGCCATAAAAGCGAAATCGAGGAGAGGCTCTACGAGAGTCCGATGGACGTCAAAAAACTCGAAGACATGCTCAACGTCCTCGATGAAGACATCCTCACATCTATCCAGCCCAAGTAAATTCTTCTGTTATTTATTCAACATTTATGTGTAAATTGATCCTGGTATGTTTATGGTCGTCCTTAGTAGTTGATTTCATTTTGTCGTTTATCCAATTTCCTCCAAAATCCATCGTTTTTAGAAACATAGCAACACAAACGAGATTTACGAAGTATGAATATACTCAAACCTAACGCATGATCCATCAACAGAATACATAAGTTCCTACTGCAATAGTTATTATTAAGTGGCAGTGTTGTGTTAACATTACTTATTCATATACCACTTGTCGTGATCCTCCCAGACCATCATAAGATTGTTCAAGTGATAAACTCAACCGGTGGGGTGACCTACGTGAGCGCAGGCGCATAGACCCACTCACTCCCCACTAGTCCTCCTGACCAGAGTAGAGTGGAGTGGGCTCTATAAATACCCGCCGGCTACGCCTGTCACCTCATTCTACGCTATCCTCTAGTCGCTGACTAATCTCTTACCTCACTCCTCCTCTCTCGCTCCTCAACCTAAAAGATCCTGGAATAGGTGACAGCCTTGAGTGTTGGAACCTACCAGGCAAATGCTCCCGAAAAGATCCCGTTGAATTGGTGACAGCCTTTAGTGTTGGAACTAGCCGGGCACCCGCATCCTAAAAGATCCTGTTGAATTGGTGACAGCCTTTAGTGTTGGAACTAGCCGGGCACCCGCATCCTAAAAGATCCCGTTGAATTGGTGACAGCCTTTAGTGTTGGAACCAGCCAGGCACAACCTCTTATCCAAAAAGATCCCAGACCATATGGTGACAGTGTTTAGTGTTGGAACCAGGCTGGGCACAACCTCACACCGTAGTGAATTATTGCTATACCTATTCACTACACCACTCCTGTACTAGTATAAGATTTTCACCAATAAAAACGGAGAAACCGAGCTACGCATTACAAGGGACACAGCCAGGTACCTCTTCCTCCAACGGTCTCCAACGATCATTCTGATGGGATCTGAGGAGGGTAGATGGGCCCAAATGCCTAGCTCGGGATCATTCATCCTATTTCTCTCAAATTACTGCCTTCTGTCTCGAACCTCGAGCTTTCGTCGACGGTGAAAACCAGACGAAAGCATCCCCTCAAAATACTCCTCGAGGTGCCAACCGGACGAGTAGGTATTTCTCCAGATATCCAGCAACAATGAAAATCGGGCGGATATCTCCCTCACCTTTCAAATATTGAACGACGGTGCGAACCGGGCGAATATTTTACCTAAATTCCCGGAGGTGAAAACCGCGCGGATACAACTCCTCATATTTCTACCTAACTCTCCATCCTTTCAAATTCAAAACCTCTTCCAAATTCAAAACTTTAACATACCTAATATTTTATTTCTCATAAAATTTTATATATTCCAAACCAGAGCCCATCACAGACAGGATTGATAATACGGATTCATTTGTTTTCACAGACTCCTCGGGGAATGGCCTAACACTTATGCCTTCACGAAAGCCGTTGCTGAGCATGTGGTCCACGATTATGGCAGGGGCATTCCTCGAATCATCTTCAGGCCGGCAATCGGTACCTAAATCTTGATTATTTTAATGACGTTAAAACAGAGCTAAAATCTTGAGCATTAAACCATGTTATTGGCGATTGAAAAGTATTTATGAGCAAAGTTGCAAACTTGTAACAAGGTGTATAATGTTAGGGCATAAGTCTGATCGGCGTATCCACGCACAAATAATTATATACAATTTGATTTCAAGGCTGTGAATAGCATGGTGCATGTATGTGCCAGTTACGATTGAGTAAAGTAGGCTACAAACTTGTCGAACAAGCTTCAGTCAGGTTGTTGTGAACTTGTTGCATACATCTTAAATAACTACCTATCATTCTTGATGCGCATACTTGCAGAAATAGCGAGCCTGCATCAGCTGCATCACACCGTATATACGAGTATATAGGTAGGTACATTGTTAATTGGCAAATAGAGATGCAAGTCGAATCAAACTATTCAAAACTACCAATCAGAACTGATGCCTAACCAAATCAGCTTGCATCACATCGGTCCTGCGAGTCGAATCAAAGTACAACTTTGCACTGCAGTTGAGCATGAAACAGCCTCGTTTGGCTACCTACGTGTGCAGCTCAAAGATAAGCCCAAATTAAATCCTCACACTTGATTTCTGCCTACTGGACTGAGCTTTGACTTTTCCCCTTTCCATCGAGGCAGTCAGTCTACAACCAGATCAGTCTTGCAGCAACCTTGTTTGAAAACCTACCACCTACGGGTCTGCTCGAACCAAATTCAGTTCTGTGGATGAGCGACTTTCTTCAAACGTGCTGCAGGGGGCCATGGACAAGTCAATCCTTTTTGCTCATATATAAGTCAATCCTTTTGATCATATTTGCGTCACCTAGCCATTGCAATTCAAACGATATGCAATATGTACCTGTCAAGTAAAAGAGAAACTTGTAACAACATTGAATGCCATCTGGACTGACAGCTTTTAGGAGCATTATATAAAATGTGATTCATGTAACGCCATCCGTGTGTCTCGTGGTCTCAGTTATCAACTGCTTACTCGTATTCGATTTTAGAGCTCCTCTAGTGCGAGTAGTCGTACCTCGTGATCTTGGTGTACTTTTAGATCGTGTGCTCATGTTGATGCGATGGCTTTGAAAATATTTGGATTTGTCTAGATTTGTACTCGTGACTTTAATTCACCGGAAGCCATTGTCACACTGTACACGTCATTGGTGCGTCCAGTAATGGAGTACGCCAGCTCTTCTACAAAGAGTGCAGAGACCGCTTGGAGAAGGTTCAGCGTAGGTTTCTTTGGTACCTCGCCTTCACAGTGAGAATTCCTTTTCATCAGGTGGATCTCTGGCTGTAACCTATTGCTTGCCCAAGTTGAATCGTCACGCAGATGTGATATTCTACCACATATCGGTCATTTGTGGCCCTCACTGCCTGTAACTTCAGCCAGAAAGGCTGAGGTTGGCTTGAAGGTAGGTACCTAGCTAACTACCCGACGCAATCCTCTGTTTAAGCTGCCATTTGCTGCATACAGTGTATTACCAGATGCACCGTCCTATATACCGCATACTACGAGGATTCATCAAACTTCGACTTCAGGCCCAAGTGTTACAGTTGTACATTCGGAGGGTAAAACCTGTGCGGGCTCGATGCTGTGACTTTTTCAGTTCCTTTTCACCCAGACTCAATGTTTTCAGTCTTTCTAATCTCATTGTCCCACACTTACATCTGCCCTTATATACTATTAATAACTACACTGTAATTATTATTGAAATTGAGCCGTAAATATAGGTATAAATAAATGAAGATGTGTAAGTACTAATGCTATGAATCACTTTTCAACAGTTACCTATGCTCCAAAATATTCGTTTTTTTGCTTTGCAGTCGTTGGAACAGACCGTGAACCGATCATTGGATGGACCGACAATGTGTACGGGCCGACCGGTCTGGTGGTCGGGGCCGGGTGCGGTCTCCTGCACTCCATCTATGCCGACACCAACCTGAATGCCAACATTGTCCCGGTCGATTACCTCGTCAACGCCCTCATCACAGCAGGGGCTGCAGTCATTCATGATCAGTACGTTACAGTCAGGAATTGAAATTCACACGTTGAGCGGAGAAGGTCAATGGAGGGTGAACTGGTGGGTCCGCTTACCAGTGCCTCAGGCAATTTTGAAAATAGGCTAAAGTTCCACCTATATACCACGCGCAGTAACAGCTATTTTTCATAAAGTTTGATGGCTAAATATATCAATAGCTGTTTGGATGATTGATAAAACTTTGGAAGTTATTCCATTCGATTCAGCGTGCTGGAAACATTAAAAACTATACCAAACAACAATTTGTTCGGATAGATGGCACCACTGATGCTTTAATTTAGTGCAACTAAACTAAACTTTGGATTCTACTAAATAAGAAGTTGAGTAGGTAGTAGGTAATTCTTTTCAAAAAATGTAATCACATCTTAAAGTGCTGTGAAAATAATGTGATACCTTAACCCATCTTTAAAGCTTTTATGATTTTTTCGTTCGATATATTTAGCCAAAACAGTGTTAGAGGCCTACAACTGTAATGTAGGACCTTGATTATCCTGGATAATGGGTGCATAAATAAATAACGGACGCATGGATAAATGAAAACCATGGTCAATCGAGACACTTTTTATTCAACGAATTACATATGTGTATGCAATGTGATGTGTATTATAACGGTTTATGGGTATGTTCGGAAAAGCAGTTCTGAATCATTTCGGAATCCAACCAGTTATGAATAGAACTGAAAAGGGGGGGGATGAGAACTATTCAGAACTTTCAGCTAGCTTTTCGAACTAGTACAGAACTGATAACCAGAATAACACTAACGAATAACTTTTTAGGAGAGAAAAATAATTGGAGGATGAGTTGGGCTAGGTATTGAGTGGGTTGTCGAAACCGCAGGTAGATGAATGAAGAATTGTAACCTTCCACATCAGCTGAAGGTAGAAGCACCAACGCTTCAAGCATCAAGGTTCCACCTTCAGCTAATCTGGAAGGTTACAGTGCTTCAGGTTCTCCGTTCCGACTCAATCATCAGCGAGCTTTTGGACAGACACAGTTCTGGACTAAATCCTGGACGGGTCTATCCCTCATTTTCAGAACGCAGTTTCATCCTGGACTTATTGTTAGAACTAAGTAGTCCCGAATGGTCGTGGACTGTCTGTCTGAACAGCCAACTCACGATCCAGGACCAGTTCTGGCGCTGCCCAAACGCACAAAAAGGGGCGTGGCTTGGACAGACCTAGTGGTCCAGGACTGTCTGGCTAAACTAACCTTGTAAGTCATCACCAAGGATTGAAAAATAGAGTTTGAAATAATTCTCAAAAATCGATTGGTAACTCGAAAACGTGCAATACGATGGGTATTTTTGTCTACTAATGTTTAGAGAATTATGATGTTTTTAGTCAAAATTTTGACCAAAAATCTCGGTATATATTTCAGGTGGCTCTAAATGACCCCTATGTTGCAATTAATCACGCACACAAAAAAGTAAAAAAAAAAAAATAGATAAAGGGACCTAGGTACCACTTACCTAGATTTTTTTTTTGAAAACTTCTTGTTGGATAGAAAGGTACTGATAGGATACCACATATGTACTTAAGGTAGAAGCACTGGTAGTGGCCACAGTTAAGGAAATTCTCCACGTTTTCCATCCGCGAGTTTTTGTATGTAGGTATAGACCATTGATTTCTAAAACCCAGTCAATACCTACTTAGCCCAACTCATCCTCCAATTACTTTTTTTAGCTCATTTTTAGACGGGTAATTAGGGTTATAACTGTCGGGAGTTGTTATTCTGGTTATCGGTTCTGAACTAGTTCGAAAAGCTAGCTGAAATTTCAGAACAGTTCTCATCCCCCCATTTTCAGTTCTGTTCATAACTGGTTGGATTCCGAACTGATTTTCCGAACATACCCAGAAAATTGTGATACACTTCACATTGTGCACGCATATGTAATTCGTTAAATTTAAAAAAAATCGTGGATTTCATTTATCCGTGCGTCCGTTATTTATGCCCCCATTACCCAGGATAATCGAGTTTCTAAATTACGATTTTAGGCCTCGTAACACTGTTTTGGCTAAATATATCGAACGAAAAAATCATAAATGCTTTAAAGATACGTTGAGGTATCTATCACATTATTCTCACAGCACTTTAAGATGTGATTACATTTTTTGAAAAGAACTACTACCTACCTACTCATCTTCTTATTTAGTAGAATCCATAGTTCAGTTTAGTTGCACTAAATTAAAGCAGCTCCCGTGTTGTCACTTTGTTCTCCAAGGTGGGTGGCTGTGGTCGTCAGTGCCGCAACATGTCAACCCAACGGACGAAAATTCACCGTTGTTCGACTGCTGATGATTTGAATGGAGTCGAATGTTGTGATTATTACAAATCGACGTGGGTTCAAAGACATTGAAACCCACGATACCGATCCACCCGCAGGGATCGCAAACATAGCTGTTGTCGTACCCTGCCAAGGTCCTTCTCAGGGATCTCGAAAGCGACACACAAACACTGAATACCTACTCATTCTACCTACCTGCCAGTGAAGCTAGTTTCACGGCCGTGTAAATTAATCGGGGAAACAAACACCGGTAACGACTGTAGAGATTATTTTCAATATTTTTTCTATGTTTATTTCCACTCACTTAAGTATTTACCAATTATAAATTAATAGTTTGAAAATCGCCTTACAGGACTAAAATAAAAATACACATTTTTTAAATAAATTACCAGCTATTGAATCTCAGTTATACATACTACCTAGTATATGTGAGAGCAAGTGTAAGTTGCTTGGATATCGAGGCGCGGTCAGGTTGAATTGAATAATGCTTTATTCCGACGTTTCGATGATTTATTTCATCATTATCACGGAAATCTACAAAAATAAAACAAAATGGATACTATTACTGAATCATAAGGGATATTTTTTGAAAGCCAAAAGGTGAACATAAATTGATAACAACTGTTTCATACTAAAATGTGGAAAAAAATTGTTCAAAATTGAATTTTACCTACTGTATATGGTGTTTTAAAATAATACTATCATTAGGGTTTTAATTCTATTACATGGCGTTTTGGTTAACATCATAGGCCTAATAGATTTACTTACATGTAGAGTCGAGTGGAACAGGCAAGTAGACAGAGGCACTACTGAAGAGAGGTACTTGCCTGTTCCACTCAACTCGACATGTAAGTAAATCTATTAGGCCTATAATGTTAACCAAAACGCCATGTAATAGAATAAAAACTCTAATAATAATATTATTATTTTAAAACAACATATACAGTAGGTAAAATTCAATTTTGAACAATTTTTTTCTCCACATTTTAGTATGAAACAGTTGTTATCAATTTATGTTCATCTTTTTGCTTTAAAAAAATATCCCTCAAGATTCAGCATTATTATCCATTTCGTTTTATTTTTGTAGGTTTCCGTGATAATGATGAAATAAATAATCGAAACGTCGGAATAAAGCATTATTCAATTCAACCTGACAGCGCCTCGATATCCAAGCAACTTACACTTGCTCTCACCTACATATCAACGGTCGATAACTTCAACTCACATACCCAGTATATAAATGTAGTTGAGTTCCGTTGGGCACTTGAAATTTGGGAAATTTTAGCACTTGAAGCCCTAGATGGGGATCGACAGTTCAGACCGTTATACTTTTTGGTTTATTATTCTGTGAATAATACACATATGTATTCGCTCAGCAAAAAATTGTTGGAACACCCCCTCAAAATTTCAAAATTTGTTAAAAAATGTTTCAAGGGATTCCAAAAAACGCTGCAAAGTCCTTGTCACATCCCATCAGATGTCCTGTCGGATTATTCTATCGGACTTACCTACAGAAGTGTTGGCTTTTCGTTTCTTTCATGTACAGTAATTGAAATAGCTATTTTTGATAGTTTCCACCAATTTTGGCCCCCAAAACCTCGAATTAGGCTCCTATTTTTTAACAAATTATCTTTGATCATTGATAGTGCCATTTACTTGTCTTGAGATTCGCCTGCTGATACTGCATGATTTCAGACAATTTCCCGGGGTTCTTGACTCATAAAAAATGAATTTTGGGAGCTGAACCTTCGTTACAACCTCAATTCTTCACTCTCTGGTCAAAATCAACTTCATATTCGGTCTTCTAGCCTTTGAAAAAACATGGAAAACGATACCTCACAAGGTATGGTTCACTAAACTCTCAAAAATCCCTCGAAAACCCCTATTTTTCACCCGTAACACCTCTGGGTGTATTCCGATCGGGCTGCCGAGCTTCGGAGCACAACTAGGACCCAAATGTGTTCCCAAATCAAACCGTGCGGAAGAACTACGATTTTAGACCAAAATTTAACGTAAATTTAAGGCTGAAACTTCGTTAGAACCGACCGTTTTCCACTCTTTGGTCAAAATCGTCTTCATATTCAGTATGTTCGTCCTAAAAACATGGAAAACAATACCTGACAAGCTCATGGTTACTGAAACAGGAAAACGATACCTCACAAGCTCGTGTTACTAAAACACTAGGAACCCCTATTTTTACACCCATTTTTCACCCATAACACCCTTGGGTGTGTTCCGATCGGGCTGCAAAGTTTCGAGACACAACTAGGGCCCAAATGGAGCCTGTGTGAAACGTAAAAGAAACATTTTTAAGGGGGTGTTCTGAATTTGTAGGGGTCAAAAATCGGTTAAAACCGCTAAAATCACTGAAAGTGGTGTGGAAGAGTGAGTCAAAACAGAAAAATACCATTTCACTTGTTTTTCATACAGAACAGGGGTCAAATTTGGATTTTTGGCGGTCAAAAATTGATTTAAGGGCTAAAATCAATTTTAATTCACCTAACGGTGGGATGGCGATTCACGACAGAAAGAGAGGCTATTTCGATGATAAAAATATTTTTCTCAAAAAAGAGTGGGTCAAATTTGATTTTATAAGGATCAAAAATCGGTAAAATCACGAAAAAATAATATAGTTTTACGAAAAGTGGTATTTTTTCTCGCTATATCGTCTTTTTACACAATAGCGCGAACGTCTCTTTGTAAGTTCGCTCTTATAGCCATGCTGCATGACTGATTTTATTATTATGCTCCGCTCAATCACTCATTTCGAGTTCAAAATTTGTGTTTCCTTACAGACCCCGAAACGGCAAAGAAGAAGTCAAAATCTACAACTACGTTTCCTGCACGGACAACCCGCTGACATGGGCGGAATTCAGACGCCTCATCGAAATCCACGGGAAAGACGTACCTCCCATCAAGGCCGTCTGGTGTTATTTCCTCACCATTCACAAGGTAAATACGTAGTACTTTTCTGTTGAATATTATGCAGGTTTATCATATTCTACACGTTTGAATGAGCTGGCAAGTTACCTAGGTTTGCATTAATTTGCGTACCTCCGTGTGTTGCAGGTCTGGGTGACTCATTTCATATGCACAATACTCTTCCACTATTTGCCCGCCATCATAATGGACAGCGTCACGTGGATTACGCGATCGAATAATCCAAAGTAAATAAATTACATGTACACTACACGTGTACAGTTGGTTATACTTAGTATTTACTTGCCTTTTTAACACTTTGAGCGCCATGCGCATAGCGACGTATGCACGTAGTGGCGGATCTAGGGTTCGGAAAAGGAGGGTCTAACCAGGAAAAGTTGGAAACAAATCCTAACCCCAAAACGGGGTTTCAAGTATATTTTGGTGCATTATTTTAAATCAAATCTTCACAAATTCTCTCTACAATAAATGTTTTATGATATATCAGTCTATAATACAACATGGTTATAATTAGTGTAATTGGCACAATGTAAAAATAGGTACTTGAAAATAAATGTCAGTGGAAGTGGAGGGTCCTCCACCTAATCAAATTGAACTATAGTACATTCAATGTAGAGTGAGAGCATGTAAACAGAATGCAAAACCATCAAAGCACCGTGGTTGCCGAAAATGCTTCATGTTCAACATATTCCGATATGCCATGCACATTGTGAATACCACGACAGGTGTATATAAGTGGCCTCAATTTATCTGGTACTAAAAGAGCATAGAGAAAACGGCTGCTTTTGTTCACCAAAGAAGACCAGAGCCCACCCCAAAAACACCTGATTCAGTCGATTCTCTAGATCGAGAGGCAGTAAACCAAAAAAATTCTTCAGTTCTATCTTCGGAATGAACTTCCTACTGTAGATGAAGTGTTGTTTGACTTTATCACGGGCGGTCCCCTCCCCAGTTTTAAAAGAACCACTTTTTGCGAGTATCGACAGTACTGAAATCTCAATTTGTCAGACGTGGAAGGGATTCAGCCCTGCTTGAATAGGAGGAGCTTGATTTGTGGAAAAGTGATTATTTGAGACGATTCGAAAGTTTAGAACTGAAAACCGACCAATTTACTATTTGGACAAAATGTCGATTAATGCTGGACACACGAAGTACACCATGATAACCACATTGAAAAAAAAATTAAATATAACTTACGTGCATCCGTGTATATTCATGACCCTTACATGTTACATCACAGGGGGAAGTTTAGCAATAAGTATGGTAGGCAAGCCGTACTGAAAACCGACAAATTTACTGTTTGGGGGAACTTGGATTAATGCTGGACACACAAATTACACCATGATAGTTTTTATTAATTTTTATTTTTTAAATAATTATTATTAAATATAATTTATGTGCCGTGTAGATTCATGACCCTTACATATGTTACATCACAGGGGGAGTTAGCCATCAGTATGGTAGGCAAACCCGCAACACATGGGTGATTTGTGGGCCGGATTGCATTGTCATTTGTTTATCTGTGCTCTCACGCTAAATTGAACGTAGGTACTACAGTTCTAATCAAATTGAATTAGTTCGAATCAAATCAAATCGAAGAGTTCGAATCTAAACGAGCTGGTATGAATCAAATCCACGCAAAAACTGTTAAAACCGTTATGCAGGTGGCACTGAACACAAAAGTGAAGTTAGCATTTGGAGAAGTCCCCAACAGAGGCCAGGGTGAGGACTCAAATGTAGCCTTCCAAATCACTTCCAATGAGTGTGTCAGATTTATGCGCACGTTGTGCCAGCTCAGTGTGAACAACTTTGTTTTATCAAAAAAAGTTTTTTTTCGTGCATAATATTTGATGCTCCACTTTTTGTTGCAGTAACTTGGAAATAGTACAAAATATGGGCGAACGTGAAAATTGAGGGTTTATAACACCCACAGATAGGTAGACACGTGGGTTGGGGAGGGACCATGGTTTTTAGGCCTTGGTGCTCGAAGTGTTAAAGGTTAATCTTCTATAATTTAAACATTCAGAATTGCTCCACACTATTTACCCCTTATGGCTGACAACATCGATGACCAGCACAGCTTCGTTTTGGAGTTTCCATGGTATTTTCTGGGCAAAGTTGGTTGCTGCTTATTTACTTGGTTTGCAGGAGAATCCGTAGTCCTTAGCGCCCTTAGACCAGGCTAACTAATTTGTTTGCTCGTTGTTTTGTCCTCTTTAACGTTCAAATCAAATTTCCGAGCATTTAAGATGCAGTGCTGTACCCAACCCACCAGTCACGTATGTATGTAACTGATAATATAAACGATGCTTTCACAGTATGTACCGGATATACAAAAAGGTTGACAAATACGGAGAAGTGCTGGCTTTCTTCGCGACGCGCGATTGGAAATTCTCCAACAAGAACGTTCATGCTCTCCTCGAACGGGTGCCCAAGGAGGACCGGGAGGAGTTCACTTTCGACATCGCTCAGTTGGACTGGAGCAAATTCTTCTACAACTACATCCGCGGCCTAAGACTCTACTTGCTCAAGGACGGCTGGGAGTCGCTCCCTAAGGCTCAAATCAGATGCAGAAGGTTTGTAGAACACGTTCCCTCTACTTCTGTATTATGAGTATCTGTAAACGGAGGAAGGTTACATTTGGGATATTCATCAATCAACTCGAAGTGGGTGGTATCCCAAATGTAACCTTTCTCTGTATACAGATACCCGTAATAAGACAGGTACGTCTACTTATCTGGATTACTACACCAAGTATTAATAGGCCCGTCAGTGGAGGATGGAAACAGAAAACAAAGTAGAGCTTTTATTTTTTTAACTTGTATATACGGGTATAAACATTTAAAAAAAGTCTAACAAGTACGGCCTTGAGACAACTTCCGGCAGCCAAAAACCTCGAAATTTCAGGACTCAGTTTTTTTATTTTCTTATAACGTCTAAACGGTGTATCTTAAAGAAGTTTCACTCAGACCAAAGTCAAAGAACTTGAATTCTGCGTCGAATGACCTCCTTAAACATCAAATTTGGTTCAGCGATTTGGTTAGAATAGGCAGTAATATTAGCCCAGTTCTCCATTTTGACTAAAAAGTGTATTCTGCTCAGTTTCACACGCCTGTAACTAAAAAAAGTTTATTCCAAATGAAAAATGTCATAAGTTGTAGAGCATCAAATTTCGCGTTCACAGCACCCCTATTCTTATTAAAACATTCTATTTAAAACTTTGATTAAAAACTTCGAAATTTTGAATTAAATGTGTCAATAAAAATATGGGTGCTCTGAACGCAGAATTTGATGCTCTAGAACTTTATTTATATGACATTTTTATAAACCTTTTTTTAGTTACAGGCTTGTGAAACCGCGCATAACATACTTTTCAGTCAAAATGGAAAACGTTGCAAATTATTACACAGTGGTTTATTATTTACCTATATAGATGCCCCTTCACTGTTTTCTGGGGTCAGAACTGTGGCCCTGGTGTTCCCCCAGGAAAGCCCTAAATTGAGTACTGGAGCCAGCCGGGGAATTACAGTTTCATAAAAATAGGGTGGAATCAAGAATTCTATCATTAACTATTGTTGTTATTCATGAAGCATGACGTTTGTTGAAGATACAGACCTACCAACCTACCAACAAACCTACCAACAAAATCCAAAACAGCCATATCATTCCTCAGAAAAAATATCGCAGAACTACCAACTCGATTTCATAGAGCCATCTGTGATTATGATCACCTGTTCCCTAGCAATGATATCTGGGCCGGATTTATACGGTATCATTCACGATCATGTTGACGAAGCTTCTCGGTGCAAACGAACGGCTGGTCGTACAATACTCCGGGTGGTCTCAAAAAACTTCTTAGTTCTAGATCAGTTTAAATAAATTAAAAAACCATACCCTTCTATTAAAATTTTTCGAGATTCGGCGTTCGGCAAATTTCAACCCCTTATTTTTTACGTTTTAAAGATGACTGACAGTACGCCGAGCTTCGTGGACCGACTAGACCCCAAATGCTACCGACAAACCAAATTTCATTAATTTTGGTTCATGGTAACTGAGGAAAGTGCGAAGTACGGCGGATTCTACGTACCTTGAAATGGAAACCATTAAATTTTGAAAGGGCAGGGGGGGGGGGGATTATTTTATGCATATATATATATTTTTTTTTTCCATGCTCGATTCCTAAGGTTTATTATTGAAAGTAATAAACCAAATTGGCATATTTGTAATTGCCGATTTCGTCCAAACCGCTGATTCAAATTCAGTGTCAGAAGGAGGTTATACGACGCAAAATCTATAGCTGTTCAATTCTGGTAGGAGTAATTCAGATGTTATGAGCCCAAAAACTGAAGGAACTCCTACAATTTCGAGGTTTTTGGCTGCCACAAGTTGTTCCAAGGTTGCCCGTGTTAGCATTTTTGGTTTTTACATGTTTGTATCCGTTTAATATAAATATAAAAATCACACAATACCTCTACGGTAGCGTGCGAGTTGCGGACGTGCAAGTTGCGGACGTGCGATTTGCGGACAAAATGAAGTGGTGGGAAGAAGATCGATAATTGGTCGTGCGGGTTGCGGACATGACACATTTCCCTTCGCACTTTTTCCAGGCTTAGGACTGGCTGCATTGCGAAACACTACGGGTTGCAGGCGTGTTTAAAAATGTGTCAGCTCGGAAGATCAAGCTCAGCCGTCATGTGTGAGGAAAACTCGCAATTTCAAGATTTCAGATTTCAATTTCCAAGATTTTGGGCTTGTGCCAACGTTTTGAGGTAGGAGTAGAGGTCTGTCTTTGAGTTCGCCGAATTCCTCCCGAAAAATAACGTGCACTGGAACGGACAACTCTTCCCTCGCGCGTTTCCGACACTGTTCTTTTTTCGCGATCACTTCCTGCTCAATGGTCCCGATCTCAGTGCAGATGTGACTTGTTCTGGAGAGTATCGTCAGGTTTGGTGTGGTTTTCAAGCTTCCGGGACATCGCATTTTTTTGTCGTTCATACATACCCAGGACGTACAGTTTTCAGTTTTGCGGTGACACCGGTATCGGAAACCGTCCAAGACAAGGGCTTGTTTCCCGCGTGATGTTGACGTAACCTCCATTGATAGACGTGACGGACTGAACTGAAGACGAGATTATCTCGTTTACATAATGTCATCATGCGATGTAGTAAGTGATCTCTGCACTTTGTCCGCAAATCGCACGGAACCATCATAAAGTCGAGGCCGTTCCGCAAACAGCACGATTTTGTTGACAACCGCCCCTTTACCCTTCTTTCCCTGTCCGCAACTCGCACGGAGCCACCTCTACTGACCGGTCCACAAGGTACCTATAATTGACAGATATCCACCCAGAGTGACGTGATTTTCTAGAAAGTTGGATTTCTAGTGCCTTAGTGCCTACTCAGATACCCGTAACCTGGGTATCTCAAATCGGGAACCTTCCTGCTTTTAGACTGCTGTAAAAATTGTGGACACATCAGTTTTGTCAATGTGCCCAAATGCAGTGAAATGTTCTGTTTCCCTCCACTTCACAACTTCTCGCGTTCATGTTTCATCATTTTTATCACCAACAGGTTCGAGATCGCCCACCAAATCATCAAATACGTCTGCCTACTGATCATCCTCAGGCTCGCCTGGATGATCGCCTCTCCAGTCTTCTCAACATGATTCCTCGCTCCGATGAACAACCGAATGTTAAGGTACGTTCCTGCACGCCGAGTGTTGCAGCACTGAGTTCATGTAGGTACTTGCTGCACTCGTCGAGGGGCAACGTCTGGCGCTGAACTGGAAAGGTAACAGCTCCTGCCAAGTGTAACCTCCCTAAGTGTCCACATTTCTCTGCCATCTTCCGTCGTGATCACTAGCCTCCATTGGACAACCTCAAACTCAACTGACGCCTTCTGTGCCCATCACCTCTGTGCTTTTAGTTCTTTTTAGTTCCTCCTGTTTGGTTTCGTTACATTAACTCAACATTCTGGATTTTGTTACCTGTGCGGTTGAGAAATTCCGAGACTTAAAAGAATTAATTACCTACGTAATTAGTTGGTATTTTATTGTATACCCATATTTTATTGTATTACCCAAGATTTTGCTCATTTATGGTTATGCTATGACTGCAACTTTTTTTTCATTGCTTGTGTGGGCTCTCTTAAAATGATTTATTCTGTCGACGATTTATCGAGCGATGGTTACTTAGAATCGGTGTCGGAAATCTCTTGGGTGGAGATTTCAGAAGTAGGAAAAGTAGACAAAGAAGGAACCCCCAAGACCAATCATAAAAGGAAGGTTACAGCGGTCATCAGGTACCTGATTCCTTTATTAGTTGTCAGGATGATGCGCACCGAGCGCTGTAATGGTTCTCGGCGTTCCAGCCGTTCAGTTCTTGCACTGATAATTCTGAACCCATCCCAACTTTTTCAAATCATTGAACTCGTGCAGGAAATAATTGCAGCGCTGGGCCATACCTATAAGTGGTGCATCAGAATCTATTTTGAATACATATTTTAAAAATTTACTTACTTAGGTACAATACATATATATATATATATATATATATATATATATATACATTATATACACGATTCGCGTTGCATCCTGATAACCCGGTCTTCTAGTCTGTTCAGCAATTTTGTCATCCAACCCAGTGTGGATTTCATTTTGTTGTTTTAGGGTACGTACTATCAATAAATCAACCATAAGAACTAATACATTTTAAATTCATGTTCATGATTTATTACGTAATAACTCACGTATTACATTATTTACTTTCTTTTTTTAATATTTTTCTGGCAGTATTCGATCCAATATTAACGAAAATAATCGTTCTTAAATTTATTGCAAGGTATAAAAATGTGTGCCTTACGTTGGCTATTGTCATGAGCTGTGTTGAATTTCGACAGCATATTGTCACCCAGTAGAAATTGTATAAAATATTAGAAAACACGAAATATTGAGTATCATATACAATGTAACCGTAGATTTTTATGTTTTTGTAAACTGCGTCTTGCCTTTTTGAATGAGAAGCCAAGGAATGGATTCGTGTTTGTACATAGTGTAACATTTGAATGAGTCTCATGTGAACAAAATTTGTTATATTAGTAGATTTTTTCTAAATACTTTAGTATTTTATTAGGTAGGAATATATTTAAATGAATATGCGTACTTTACTTTTAAATTGTATTAAATGCCTAGAAATATATTACATTGATAAGGATTGTTTTGTTCCCTATGCGATACCAATCCAGCCAGCAGTAACTACGTCAAAAACGTACCTACTTCATTCAGGTAAGAATAACTTGATTGAGGAATCAAACATCTTGTCGGGCATAAAGCTCTGTTCATGGTTGAAGGATTTCAAAATTTCAGTGGGAAATTCAGAATTTCAAGTAGGTAGGGGATCGGCACAAATTTCACGTAGGTAGGGGATTGGCACAAATTTCAAGTAGGAAATTCTGAATTTCAAAATTACATTAATTGTAAAAATGGTAGGTACTTCGATACCTGCAAAAAACCAAATAACAATCTTGTTACATATATATATGCCTACACTGCCCTCCAAAGTAAAGAAGCAGTAAACTCGATTTTTTCCAATTTAGAGACTTTGGTATGGCTGGATTCGTATCTTAAAGGCCTTTCTTGATATCTAGTTGTAAAACTTGCGAAAAGTTCCCTAAAAAAGTTATTCAAGGAAAACGTCTACGGTTTTTCGAATTTTTGATGGTTTTCCAACGATGAAACGCAGCAGGTAGTACTTCTTCCAACCAACAAAAACCAGTAGATGCCGGAACGACAGTGTTAATTCATTGGAACAGTGAATTTAATTTAATGGTCATCAGGACAGTACTGTTTTTCCCTGTTGTATCCATCTCGTAGTTGTCTGAATTCGTCAGGAGGTACAGTTTTTAAATTTTGTGATGAGGCCAAAAGCTTGGAGCGATCGACTGTAGGTGGCTTCATTTTGCAAGGAAAAATAAAGGTGCTGTTTTTCTCTTTGGGAAGGGGTGTGTAGTATCCTCAAAATGAGAGTTTAATTGGGAAGCTAATTATTTAAATACTATGCTAATTATTTAAATGGGGAGACAGAACTCGTACGACGGAGGAACAAAAAATTCTTTATTCAGAAAAACCTGTTGCCTCAACTCCTAGCGCTACGGTGGAAACTCGCACTAAGGGCGGCAGCGGGAATTAATTTAAATTCCAGTTATATCAGGATATAACATCTTTCCACCGCAAGATTTGACATTTTAGATTTGAATACAAAATAAATGCTGTATGAAATTTTAGAAAACTGAAAAATAAATTAGAACGTTCACTGTTACAAAGTTAGAATGTTAGGTACAACGTTCGGATGAGGGGAAAACACGATTTGATAACCAAGTGCAGATATCTGATGCCTTACATGTCCCAAGAACAGGCCGGTAAGAACTAGTCCATGACTGCTAGAAGGTTTGTACTTGTCTCCCTTTATTCCATGTTGTTGTACTGATAGGCAGGTAACTGTTAGTGATGGGCTAAAGCCTTATTTTCTGATAACGCGTTATTCGCTAACAGTTATCGGTCAGTAACCGGTTCCAATAACCAGTTATTCTGATAACCAGTTACCAGTTTAGGGATGCGGTAGAGAGACAAACATGAATGTTAACATGAGAGGGATTACAAAAATCTCGTTGTATGATACCTACCTATTGCTTCATTTTGTGAATCTGTCACTTACACTAATGGGGCTTACATACAAATGCTGACCATAAATGTAATAGAAATCAATTGTTGATAGAGGAATAAACATATTAGAATTTCCTAATCTCAAAAAAAAAATCCGTCTGTCCTCCCTGGGATCCCATAAAATTGAGTTTAGTAGGTCGGTAACTATGGGTAGGTACCTATCTACAGTTTAATGTGATAGGTAGATAAAATCTTGAATTAATTATCGGCAATACGTTTTTGAACTTCCGACATCACAAAAACTGGAATGCAAAACATTACGGGACTAGTTTTTAACCCTTCAACATTTTTATCGTCATTACTCGATAACTTGAACTGAGTGAATGAGGAATAACCCTTACTCTTTTTAAGGGCACTAAGCTGAAGGATACAATCCTAAAATAGGTAGGTAACTGTTACGTACAGAGTAAAGGGTAAAGCGTGATCGCTATAGATGTACACTGTGTCCTATAGCGTACAATACCATCTCACGTCAAAGGGAAGAGAAAGGTCCTAAGCTGATGGATAACTGTCAGGAAGTTGGTAACCGGTTGCGAGGTAAAGCGCGGTAGTGCGGTAGTTACTCAATACCATCCCAACATCAAAGGGTGGGAGAGCGAGACAGTTACCTGTGTGCGGACAGTGAAGGCAACCACCTCCCTCAGGAGAAGCGAAGTAGTTATACCAATAAAGTAGGTTTTCCCGTAACCGGTTATCGCAATAACCGGTTCTTGGTCGATAACCAGTTATTCTAAGCAGTTCCGTTATTCAACGCCCATCACTAGTAACTGTTAATTTTTCTGTATCCGCCACTGGTGAAATACAGTCACGGGTGCCTAAGTACACCACATCTACGGAGAAGTGAAAATTATATATGCATATGAATGGTTTATTCATTTAATGTTTACATGGTACCTACATACTCGTATCGAACCACTGATACCTGTCTAAAAAAAAATACTGCGCACATTATCTGCCCTCCTGATCCCCTTACTATGGACCCTAAAAACCCCAATCAGTGAATCAGTTCTGTTGAACTTTCATGAGTTTGAATGCCGAAATTCCGTGTGGTTTCATTTACAGAACCTGTTTACATCCATCAAACACATTCATTTAAAAGTTGGAGATTGAGAGATGATTTCGTTATTTGGTAAATTTAAAATACCCAGGTACCTACCTGATCTTCATGGATTAGCCCATATTTCCATCAACTAATCCGTGGAGAGAACAAGGCTACTTTTATTATTAAAACCCAAAGATAGATCCCCGAAAAACTAGTCACAGTTCCTAGTAGATGATTTACGAAAGTGTGTGAATCGGCCAGAAGTAGAAAAGTACATGCACACTTTGGCCACTCAATTTTCAAATGGAACGTAACGTCACAGCCATGATTTATTAGGATTAGGAAATCTCAAGAACCATCAGTATTTTGCTTGAGGAAACCAATACCTATTATAATGAAATTATACAAAACAAAACCACTTTGTAATACCTATATCAGACCATCGGGCAAATTGGGGTGCGCCTTACGCCTGCATTGCTCCTACGCCTAGGCAAATGAATCTGAAATTGAAGAGGAAAAGCAGTAACTATTATTAGTCAGTTACAATAACAAGTTGTTTTAATGTAAATCTACTTCTTAGTAGATGAAATAATACTTAAAAGAACCCTTGGAACTGTAAGAAAATACTTCTCCAGTGGTACAAAATCACATAGATTGACAAAAAATTTAGGAAGGTACTAAAGAAAAACCGCCAAATTTGCAGGATTTAAATCAAGTGCCTTACCAATAAATAGTGACCAAAAAAGAAGAGTTCAAAACATGTACCTGGGTCTGAATTGATTCCTTTTTACGGAAGTTCCAGAATACGGAATACCCTCAAAACATCACAGACCGGAAGAAAAATTTGAATTCCTGTTATCAGGGCGGGTTGGTTATCAGCTGGTGGTGGTTGCGTGTGTGTGTTTTTCTCTTTTATTGCCTTCGACGGTAGTCACGGTTGGCATAGGTAGTCATGTATTTCTTCAAGTGGGATGATTTGTTTCTTCTGAAGGTGTAATGATTTGTCGACTCACCCGGCTATGGATATGATTAGGGGATTATTGGGATGCTATAGAGATATGTCGGAGGGTTGGATGAAATTATGAAAAGTGTTTTTAAATGTGTCTAATTGGAAGTTGAGTTTGATGAATTGTTGCATGGATTTGTCTTTGGGAATTTGGTTATTATTTCTAAAGCAAGTACGGATTGGGCGGAATTTAATGCAGTTGTTTAGAATATGGTCGACGTCCCCTAGCTGTTGACATTCACTGAAGTTTGGTGATGTTCTGCGAGTTGAGTCCATCATCGCGCAAAACAATGGTGTGTTGCCATACCCTAGGATAATCCTGTTGGATATCGTGAAGAGTGTGGCTGACCCGGTACCGGTGCAACAGGCTATCTACCCGATCCACCGCTACCTACCCGAACCGTCCCGTGGTGCAGCAGGATATCTACACTTTCAAATCAATGAAATCACGGAAATCTTACCGCGTTAGTCGTTAATGGTGGTTTCTTCTAAAGTGAAGAGTGTCGGGGTGATTTCTTCAGATGAGAAGAGTGTCAGGGGAGCGAGGGGTCAGTAGTTCACGTCACCAGAAATGTTGATTTCATGTCATTGAAGGAGCATTCAAATAGATTTTCACCACCGTTAACTATTATTTAACACTAGAATTTTGTGTAGCTTTCTTCATTAAAAATGACCGTACGGTATAAACGTCCTAAACTCATTTCGACGGCCCGAACACCACAACACACACGATTCAACTGAGGGCATTCTGGCACGTTCAACTCAGTCATTAAGATCA
The DNA here is from genome assembly GCA_954871275.1 of Leptopterna dolabrata. NCBI lineage: Eukaryota > Metazoa > Arthropoda > Insecta > Hemiptera > Miridae > Leptopterna > Leptopterna dolabrata. Next base: position 18,332,899 of record OX940989.1, read on the forward strand.
AGAGGTGAAAGGTGACAACGACAGGAAACGGCTAATCTCATGTAGGTAAACACGAGCGGGCGTAGATCGCCTGCTGCACCGCCGAAACTTGGGTAGATCGCCTGTTGCACCACAACCGCTGACCCATCCATGTTCTGGTACCATGGCTGCGCAGTAGGGTCCGATGTTATTGCTTTTGCCCAGTGGCCCCTGTCAACGTTATTGTGCTCGTGTTCAGTTTTTCAGGCTTCATTTCTTTACAACTTCATATTATGCTTAACGAACTCCACCAAATTTATATTGTTGTGCACCAGAATTTGGCCATGGCGAGCGTATTCTTTAGCAGCAGCATCTGCTTTATCATTTCCCGTCAGTTGGCAATGACTAGGAATCCACTGTACAATTAGGCGCATATTTATGTTGTTGGGTGGTTGCATGATGGTTGTGAAGGCAGAGAGAATTTCTTGATAGATGAAGGAAGGATTGTCTCCAACTTTCAAGTTTCTGAGGGCAACTAAAGCGGATTTTGAATCGGACAAGATCAGAATGTCAGTGGGATCAGCATGATGTGCTTCTGCAATGTGTTGCAATGCGAGAAGGATTGCCGTTAATTCAGCATGGAATAACGAGCAGATTGCGTTGAGTTTGGTGCCTGGAAAGTGGTTGTGGCGTTCACAGAAGTAGGCTGCAGCGACATCCCCATTGTTGCATAGGGTTCAGATTGGATTTCTTATTCATTGTTGGGATTGTAGGCTTTACTTCAATTTCATAGGATGCAGGAATTCGAAATTTAAGCTCAGAGTCGGTAAACAGGTGAACGTCTGTCGTGTTCAACTGCAGAAGAATTGCAAATAGTTGCTCACGATATTTATTCCAAGGCTGGCTAGAAGGGTGATGACGTTAGTACACCCAGCGAGGTGAAATTAGGATCGCCAGTACACCCACGCTCTACAGCAGTACAGCCGATAAGGATCGGGCTGTTGACGCGACTATGACGCGAGTACACCTGAACAACTCGATGGGCCCCGTGTGTGAATTACAGTACAGTTATCTATACTAAGTAAATGAAAAGAATAACAAGTGGGTCAGCTATACCCTGTTAACAGATAGCTCGTAGTGCTTTGACGGAATGCCCATCTGCCAATGTTGACTACCAACAAATTATGAATTTACGAAGACTGGCAAGTAGCACGAAAAAAAAAAAAAAGAAACGACAGTATGGACGTTTGTCAAAAACCAGAAAAGAGGTACGAAATTGATAATAAAAAGATAAATAACTCATTCCTAATTTTCTTAGAATTTAAAATCTAAATAACTAATTTCTAAATTTTTTTGCCTTTCAAGGTGTTGCAAGCTGTGTCAGAGCTGAACCTGAAAACTAGCAAAGGGGAAGATTTGGTTCAGCACATAGATGATGATAACGAGATAGCTATTTTTTCTTGTCACCAAAACCTCAAGTGCCTCGTCTAATCGGAATGGATCTACATGGATGGCACGCTTACATAGGTACTTAAGGAATGTTTGTGACGATTGATAATACAAAAAATAAATATGGTTGAGGTTGAAGCTAACGTCCTTTCATGGGTACTGCGGGTGTACTCACGTGTTTTCTGTCTGGGAGTACTGAAGTCATGCGGGTGTACTCACGTACTTTCTTTCTGGGTGTACTCATATACTGCCTTTCACCGCTCGGGTGTACTCGTGCTGGCTCCCGGCGATGGGGAGGACCTACAAACTCTTGTACGCTCTGTCGCAATGTAGGACTGTAAATTAGAAGTCGCGTCATGCTTCTTTCAAGCTCAAACTGAGCTCGCGTTGGAAGGTATACAGAGGAGCAGGGTTCACATCCATCCGGAAAGCTATCCGGAAAGTGCGTACGAGCAGCTGATTGGTTGGACATCAGCTGGGGAGGGGGGAATATTCTTTCCGGAGAAGCACTTTTGAAGCGAACTGTACGCATCTGATTTTTCAGATATTTTCCGCTCCGCATCTGCGCAGTTCACTATTGCGCATACAGAATGGCGTCGGCAACCGAAACAGCTGTGGGAGGAAGCGCGGGAAACGAGTTGTCAGCCAAAATTCCGGATGGTTATGAACGCCTTCCCAACTTCCGCGATTCCCCTCCATCCCTTCCACTGCTTTTCACTAGCTTCCCCTATCCGTATTTCCAGACGGCTCCGGATGGATGTGAACCCTGCTGAAGTTATTGCATGTAAAGAGGTGAGATGGTTGCAGTATACTGCAGTGCACAGTGCAGTACTGTCTCTAGCTGCTACCTTACCATGGTGGAACCGAGTTTGACGTAACCACGAAAAACCAGAGGTACACGTCCTTTCAGTCCATGGTAGAATAAATATACTGCTTTCTTTTATTATATTTATTAATTATAAATATAAATATATACTGCTTTCCAGTGTCTTTAGTCCTTCTCCATTGAAGAACTCTGGCAACACTGCACTACAACCTGCAGTACCTAATATCATGGATGCTAACTTCCCGTTCCGTAAGCGAGTACCAGCGTAGCATCCATGGAAACTCCTGTAGGTATGATATTAAAATTAGAAATAGTTTAATATTAAACTAATCGTGTAACTACGTTTAATTCTTGTTCGAAAATTTTCAGATATCCAAGGCAGATAATATGGCTGTCTCAAAACTGCGAGAGGATTTTTTTTGGTTTGGCAGCACTGCGACGAAGGAAACTGGCAAAACCGGCAACCCTGTACGTAACTCGTGCAAAACAAAATGGCCGTCGGACACGGTGTTGTTTTGTATCTATCGATCGTTTGACGAAGACAAAAAGTGTTTTTTCCGTGGTTTCACCTCGATCCGTAATCGTTCTAAATGATTTGTTCAAGCCGGGAAATAAACGTGGTTTGTATAATGTAAACTGGGGTTCCGTTATCACGATCGTACGTAGTACCAACGGACTTGCGTTCTGAACGGTTTTGCGGGGTTGATCGGTAATTGGCGGTGGGGGGGGTTGTTGTACCATGTCAGTTAGTTCACCCGTGAGAGAATCTTTGAGATTGTCCGACGAAAAAACGGATATGGTGTCCCCAACGGAGAATTCCGGGAGGCTGGACATAACTGGTTTGATGAACCTAAGGAAGGACATTAAATCCGAAGACAACAAGGAGGAAGTTCGGAAAGAATTGGAAATGTTCAACATGAAAGAACTGATGCTCATACACCTCGATTACATTCAGCAGCAGTCTGAAGTGGCTCAGATAAAGGACAAACTGATAGCCGACCTCGAGCATCAAGTTGAAACGGTAAGTTCAGTTATAAATCACCAGTTTAATTTAAAACCATCGACAGGACTGTTCAATACAAACGAAAAAATGCCTGTATCGACAACATCGCATTTCAATATGGCTGCAACGTACTATGTTTTTGATAATTTCCACGATCATCCCTCTTCCCTGCGCCAATTTCTATCATTTCGATCAAATTGAGGCTCTTTGTTCGTGCTGTTAACCTTCAAATTTGTCGATTATATTCATACGGTGTATTATTGTCAACACCCGTTATCAAAGTAGGTTACGGGTGGGTTATCTTTCGAAAAATCAAAAGTGGTTTTTTGAAATTACCGCCTTTTTGGGGTTGGAGGTCACGATTTTGTTTACTCGCTTTGATTTTGAATCGTCAAATTTTTTCCTTTGTAATGAGCTCATTCTTCCCTTTAATGTGGGCATAACGTTTTGGAAGAGTTAGTTGTACCTCCTTATAAATTCTTTGTAAAAGTATGAAAATCGTAGTGCCTAATGATACAATTTTCTCTGTCACCCTTCATTTTTTTCGCACAATGACAACGAAATTTAGTTATATACGAAGTAGGGTTTTTGTGGTTCGGGAAAAAGCGTACTACTGAATTTCATGGAACCTGGAGAACAGTGATGAAAACAATTCAGTTTAAGGGCTCGATACTCCCTTGATCTCTTTGTGAATATAAGGTACGCATAGATGCTTTATAATGAGCTAACTGTCAAAGTACCATACTCCAACTTCCTTTACACTCAATTTATTAGTTCACTAATCAACTCAAAAGTTTCAACCATATACATCAAAATAACACCTGTTGAGTGGGCACTTGAAATCCGTACATAATAATCCATAATAGAGTGGTTTGTTCTATAAATCGATTATGAAAGGTATTTATAAATCGAGTGGTTCGTTCTGTAATCGATTATGAAAAGTATTTATAAAGGTGCTGACGTTAGGATTTTATTAAAAATAAGCCCATAATTTGAGTAGTTTACGTGAGTTTTGAAGTAATTTGTCAATAAAATTCGTTTTTGTGACTCAGAATCCAACTTCTGAATAGTGTTTGTTCTTGTTACCTACCTATATCAAAGACAAAAATTGCAACAAACCTCCAAAATTGGTGGTTTACCCTTAGGACTTTGCGTCTAGGGAAAGAGTATTAATGCTACTATAGGTCATGTTCTATTTTAACTTAAATTTTTTTAATAGCAATTAGTACTTATTATATATTCCGTAAAATCTACAAAAATAGGAGAGGATATTAATTTTATACAATTAACAATATTTATGTAATATTATGATCAAAACGTTTGGAGTTTTTGTTTAAATTCGGGTGTTTAATTTTTTAAATTTGTTTAAATACAATAAGAATCTGGTAGGTATGACTGAAACTTATTATAGCCAATAAAATGTGAATTTTCTACTTAAAATGATAGGGTAATTAGGTTGTAGTTAGTTACTCCTGTGCACGTTATTTCGGAAGTTCGCTCTCAGGGTCATGCCGCATGAATCGAACTTTCCTTCTTTATGTTTGCGCACGTTCTTTGAATAAACGAGTTTCATTTCTCTCGTAAGTTTTGCGTTGTATCGTCATCGATCGTCCTGTGGCGGGCGGGTTTACTCGGTCAAACACCCAGTGTAGGACATCGCCTCTCCTCCCTCGTGGATGCTATAATGATAAGAAATTGTATAGCGTCCATCTGGCTCTATACAAATTGGAGTTGGGGCAACCATATGGATTTGATTTCTCAAAAATGTTGTTTTGGAGTTTCATTTCGATATCCAGCGTTAAGGTCCCCAATGCACACTTGTTGTACGCACGAAAATTCTCGGCAATAACAATCTTGTTGTTGATCGTTTGAATTTGAACAAAACAAGCATTCTGTTGTTAATATTTCACTTACTTAATATTATCTCATTAGCGAATTTTTCAAAGGAAATGTAGCCATTTGGAACGTTCGAAGATTTAGGGATGCTCCCTTGTGGACCGGAAACCCCTCCAAAATCCGTTTGATGCATCGGATAAATTACAGAGTTTTAATTTTACTTTTTTAGGCTGGGGGTCAGTGAAATTTTTGCGACAGGAAAAAAATGCGACGTTTTTTGGGCCGAATCCCGTTGTGGTAGACTTGCAATTTGTCATGCAGTCACCTTAGGACGAGTACATGACGGTGCATAGGGCCCGGATCAGCTGAGTGGCTCCAAAAGCTTATTTCTGTGGTATTCATCCTGTGAAGCTGTAATTTGTCATGCAGTCACCTTAGGATTAGTACATGACGATGCATAGGGCCCGGATCAGCTGAGTGGCTCGTAAAGCTAATTTCTGTGGTATTCATCCTGTCAAGCTGTAATTTGTCATGCAGTCACCTTAGGATTAGTACATGACGATGCATAGGGCCCGGATCAGCTGAGTGGCTCCAAAAGCTTATTTCTGTGGTATTCATCCTGTGAAGCTGTAATTTTTCATGTAGTCACCTTAGGACTTCTACATGACGATACATAGGGCCCGGATCAGCTGAGTGGCTCCAAAAGCTAATTTCTGTGCTATACATTCTGTAAATCTGTAATTTGTCATGCAGTCACCTTAGGACCAGTACATGACGATGCATAGGGCCCGGATCAGCTGAGTGGCTCCTAAAGCTTATATCTGTGGTATTCATCCTGTGAAGCTGTAATTTGTCATGTCAAGCCATTGTTAAGTATTACTGATAGAACTTTTTCTTTTTGTCTAACCGGTGCTTCAAATTTTGGGAGACCTTAAATTGCTTAACAATTTAATTTAATTGGTAAGAGTTGCTTGAATCATTTACCACTTCCATTAAGCTCTCCCTTGATGGGAAAGACATATCCATGATCTTTAAGTCTTTCCTATCAAGGGAGAGCTTAATTTGCAATTTAGCTACTGTTTTCTTAAAATTTAGTAATTCCGCACGATGCGTCCTTCAGTTTCCATGGTAAAAAATTCTTTCTTGCGCAGAAAAATCCGTCTCCGCAAGAGTAATGATGGGTACGATACCCAGATCGCACTGCGCGCAGCGGTACAAATTTAAAAATTTACAAATTTCTCGTCCAAAAAATCAAAAAGGACTTCAGCAACATGGGCATGTGGGGGGGTTGACAGTCATGTTTTTTGGGGCGCTGAATCGATTGCAACTTATCTCAGTCCAATTTGACGCACCCAGCGTACCAAATTTAAGAAATTGTAGTCTGAAATCCAAAAAAATAGCTGATTTGTTTTATATAGGCACGTGAGGTGTCATTTACCATGTTTTTTGGTCGCTGATTCGATTGCGAGTAGTTTCAGCACGTTCAGACTGCAGGGAGTGATGAAATCACAATATTTTGGTTCAAAACACCCAAAAATGATTTTGCACGACACGTGCCACTCTGGTCTCAACAAGTGCCCAGTCTGGCCGTAATGAGTGCTGTAGCAGGTGGCCATTAATTTAAATTCTCAATTTCCCGAAATATTTATTTGAAAATTCGCTCCTTAATAAGCCATGCTGCGTGACTGGATTTTTTTTTTTTTTAATTATTATTATTTTTTCCTTCTTCATTTGGCCTTGTTACTCAGTTTTCCTTCATTATTATTGAATTTGTCAATCATCACGAAATCGCCTCGTCTCGAAATTCATCGCGCGGACCGCTTGCTCTGTGAGTGACCATTTGGAACAATTCCCCGTTCCGTGCACGTGTGCATACCTGCGTTAATATTTGAAAAATGTTAGCTGCAATTCACCATTGCTGGTCGTTATGGGTGAATAAATGTCATGAAGCTATTACTTAGGCGTAGAAAACAGAATTTACCTTGTGAGTAATTTCCAGTTGTTAACCTCATACCATCAGGCTTCTTCACAAATGGGTGGGTTAAATAAGGGTGTTAGCACAAACAACGCTTCATTCCGAACATGCCGAAATCCAAAACACAAAAACGAACACCTTACCGAAAATCATGTCGACGCACTCTTTGACGGTATAGGTGAATGGAGCCATAGTGGAAAGAAAAACTTAGAAAATTTTCTACACAGGAAACTGGATCGAACGCAACGGAAGAACGGATTGAACGTGATGGTGAACTCGGTCGAATAGTGAGTCAGCTTTGTACGTTGATGTTTTCCTCATGACGATTTCCATATCAACGCTAAGAAGAGGACATCGCAACAAAGAACAGAAACAAACCCTCACTCTGTTTAACGCACGTTTTGTCGCATACAATCCCATCGACAGACGAGCGGCGTTGCTAGGAAGCTCTGGGTATGTCACCATTAGATTCAGCGTAAAAAATTACGTAAATCTGCCTCCAAATCCTGTTAGTCATGCAGTACTTTTTCCCCAAGGAAAAGCCCTCAAATGTGCCTGAAAACACACGTTTTTTCGCATAAAAACTCAATTTTCTCAAAAAAGTTCCCTCTAAAAAATAAAAACTGACTATACCGTTGGAAAGCTGAGGCTTTTGCGCATTTTTTAGGCTTACAGGCTATGACCAATCACCAGAATTATGGGGACTAATGATCGTTTGAAAAAACAGGCGGTTTTCAAGAATTGACGAAATTAACTTTTCGGGCTCATTTTTCACTCTCAAGTTCCCTTCAAAAAATTATTGTTAGATGCTGAAAAGACGGGAAATTTAACGCTCTTTCCAACGGTATACTTAGATTTGGTTTTACTCCTCATATTAAGGGGGCGCAGACCCTGTTTTTTGTCAGTTTCTTCACGTTTTCTCTGGCTGTGGTTAACTTACAGTTCTGGGGAAGGTCTTAATACGCATTATATTAATCCGTGAATAGAGTTAGGGTCATAGCTCTAAATGATTCCTGAAATTTCCGAAAATTCAAATTCAAAAATGTAGTTTAAAAAACTTTTTCTTGAATGTTTGTGTTTTACGACATTTTCGAAGAGATAATAAAGTTGATAATCCAAGAATCAAAATTTTGTTATGTAAAATAAGAAAGAAAACGTGAAGAAAAATTTTACGTATTTTGAAAAAAGGCTCGAGAAAGGGGGCGCCGCCTGTAGGCGCTCTCTGCGGGCAATGTGCCGAGTCTCTCCCCCTTCACACGCAGCCACCCTGCCCTGTCGCTTCGCTCGTCGTGTAGTCTAGTATAGTATCCATGGCATTATCAGTTCCAGCGGCTCTTTGCCTGGGAAGGAGGTAATTTTCAACGTTCTTGGTCGGAGGGGCAAGGGAGGAGGCGGTGTTGCCATATTCACCGGGAGTTATAGCCTTTTCAGTGAACAAAGGTCGAAAACACGAAAAAAATCTTAACATTGAAAAAACTCAGGTTTTTAGTGGTTTAAAAAAAAAACTTTATGGGACACTTTTTGTTGGAAATTGGTTGTAGAACACGTGGTTAAAAATTTCCGGATCATAAGTGAGACACCCTGTATATTATTTATTATTATAATTTTTTTAAAGATAAGCATTTATTTCATCATATAAACAAACAATACAAACAATTTAAATTGACAAAAAAATGCATCTGTTCCCTTTAAGATAAATCTTGAGCTGGGAACTGGAGCGTGTCATGTGCCTCGATTTATATTATATTAGTAAATTGTAATTTATCAAGTACTACAAATCAATAATAAAAATATTTTATAACTACAAAACAACATAAATTTCTATATGTTTCACTTTTGTGCCAATTCAAATACAATATCTCATAATAAGCCAAAAAAATAGTCCTTAATTAGTTTTTTAAAATTGTCTATAGGTAATTTTTCTTTTCTAACGAGATCATATATGGAAGTAGATTATACAATATTACGCCAATATTACGTCTTTGAGCTGCCGTGGTTTTCAATTTGAAAGCTTTCAGTGTAACTCTGTCCGCACTCCGCGTTCCAACCTCAACCCTTTCCAATTTATCCTCCAAATATTTTTTATGGGTGAAAATCAAGGTAGTTTTCTCAATTAGGTTGAAAACGTCCATTATTTTAAACTCTCGGAACAACAGATTCGTAGGATAAGTTCTTTTCTTTTTCAATAAAATCTTGATTAGTGTTTTTTGCGTGATTAAAATTGGATGACTCTTGGTTTTATAGGCTGATCCCCATACTGGCAAAGCATAGATGAGCAGCGACTGGACTACCGCGTTGTAAAATTGTCTTTTTAATTTGATGCTCATGAAATTATCCTTATGATTTATCCAGGTATTATATATTGTTTCCACCTCGATATTGTTTGTTCCATTTAAATTTGTCCACGATACTCAGCGTTTTTGTGAAGTGTAAGAGGCAATCTCTACGTCTTTTTTCGAGCTCCTAATTTCTGTTTGCTTCTCTAACTTTATGTTAACACTTTCTCGACGAACAGACCCGATTTTTTTGAGACCGCCCGGAGCATTGTATGATTTCTTTTGGATTTCGTTGATATTTTAACTTGGAAATACGTTATGCTTCGTGAATAACAACAAATAATAGTTATTTGTTATTCACATTCAGTAATTAATTATTAATATTATTGAATTAGTGAATCCTGCGTATTTATATGAAACTGTAATTCCCGGGCCGGTTCCAGTACTCAATTTAGGGCTTTCCTGGGGGAGAAGAGGCGTCTGGTGAAATTATAAACCGTCGTGTAATAATTTGCAGCGTTTTTCATTCCGTTGGATTGTACATACATTACCTTGAAATGGTAACCATCAAATTTCGAGAATGGGTTAAATTTTTGTTTTCATTCTCGATTCCGAAGGTTCATTATTGAAAAAATATTAAACCAGAACTACCAACACTTCGGAAAACTTGAGAACACCATCGGATACAATATCCTTGGCCTAGGGTAATTTCGTCATCCGTGAACCTCTTTGGCAACACTGCGCCCGTCGAGCCGTTAACTTTCTTCTTCTTCCACTTTGATACGAGGTCGTAGAGATAACGTAATGAGCGTCGGGTTGTTATTCGACGTTGTCGACATTGCTTTTTTCCAATTTTTACAGAAAATAGGTTTAGGTATCTAAATATATGCGTGGTTGTTTGTTCAGTACATGATGAAGGAAATGAGGGTAGTGTTGGCCGATATCACTCAATACCTGGATGTCGATGATAATCTGGTGAGTCTCCTACTTGTTATCGATGTCTCTTGTCTGATGTCACATTTCGATCTCGTTGATCAGAATTCTCCGTTTTCTGTTTTTCATCCCACATTATCGTACAATACGCCCGATCTATTAGGTACCTGGTTATTTATTTTCATTGCATTTCTTATGGGTTGAAGTCAGTATTTGATTCGACAAAAGTTGAACGAAGGAGTAGATAAAAATCCCTTCAAGTACCACTAATTTTCGGTTTAGTTTGTCCACAACGCTCTTGGAATAGGTTAGTGTTAAAAGTGGCGTTTTAACGGATCTTTGCTCTAAACTCTCCAAGTTCTTAGGAGTAGGTAGGGTTTTGTATTCTCCTTTTTTTTGACATGTTTTACAGTTTGTTTAAAATAATTTAATTCTGACAGCGCCAATGGCATTTTATTTGTAACTGTGTTGCACACTAAGTGGGGCCTTGAGCCCTGAAACTGAAAATAAATTCTAAATTCTAATTCTTGGTAGGTCCGCCATTTTTCGTAGCTTCCTAGTTTTTTCCACTTCTCAGTTTTACTGGGGACTTTCTCAAACTCCGTCGATCTCATTTTTTACCACAATCAAAATGCGTATAATTCTACTTTACCTAACCTAAATACCGCCTGTTTTATTTTTTGTCACTGACGATTTGATCACCAAAACCGGTATAAAAAACCGAACCTGTGTATTTTTTTGCGTTTTTGGTTTATTATTCCGTGAACAATACACCTATGTATTCGCTCAGCAAAAATTTTGGGTGTAGTTCCGTATGTGTCCCCACTTTGAAACCAGTGCAGATCTGTCGTTATCCTATGAAGAAACGAATTTGATGAGTGTTTCGGAAACCTCAGAATCTCTGCTTTCCCATGGTTTCATGATGAATTGACTTTCTCCTGCGCGTACATGAGAAATATGGCATTGGAGAAAGTGGGGACATGTACGGAACTATTGCCACAGTCAAGAAGTTCCGTATGTGTCCTCACGCTGTTTGTGAGTCATTAAGTGGAACAGTGAACCCTAAATTTATAACCCTAAATTATAGACATCTGACGGTTAATAATTCCGTCAATTTTGTCAATCCCCGAACGATGGCTCACACACAAAACAGTTGAGTCGACGTGGCGATCGACGAAGCGCAAAATTCACAGCTTTTATTTCTCACTTATGCGAATTCGTATGGAGAAGGAACCCTGCCCTGTCAAATGCAGATGCGTTCGACGAATTTCTTAAATTAATTATAAAAACCGCATAACCGTGAACATGTAAATTTAAATGATGAATAAATAATTATTCACTTTACTTTCTCAATTTCATTTAATGATCCATAGTCCAAACGTGAATATAGCGTGGGGGCACATACCTACGAAACTTTTTGACCAAGCAAATAGTTCCGTATATGTCCCCACGTTTTTCAATGCCGACATTATATTTATTTATTACGGGTGAACCAAATTGCAAGATACATAATAAATTTATTTCTATACTGTTATAGATAAGAAATATAATAAAACTTGAATAATATGTTAATACGATATTCAGGGATAAAATAAAATAAAACAATATGTGATGTCAGATGAAGGAGAAAAAATATAACTAGAAAGATAAAATTCCTGTTCGGGATCACGACAGTGCCATCGAGCGTAACGGTTCTCGCTCTAATGGATGACATGGGACCAGTCAGCAAATCCAGTTTTGGGTACCGGGTACCCGCTTAGACCGTTAGTGCGTCACTTTAAACAATGTACAGAACCGTACGGAGAGATGGGTGGATGGAACCGCAAATTTATAAATAAATTCGGAAAACACGTCCTCCAAATCAAATCGAGGGGAGGTTCACGGAAAGTCTCAGCAAAGATTCTTGCAGGTTGTCAAGAAGGTTTGTCATTTGTAATGTTGGCAGCATTGAGAACCGTCGCCTCGGACGCTTCGCTCCGCCTCCTTGGGGCCAATAGCCAGTAAGATGTCAATAGACGTTATACGTCATTTCTTGCCGCATTTTCATTTTTGTCTCCCTCATTTAAAAAATATAGCTTATTTTTGAAAACGGGCTTCCATTTTCCAGGGGTTCGGAATATTTTTTTTCCAAGAAAGTTTTTTGACAAAAATTCCCAGTTGCTTCTAGTCATAGTACTTGAAAAAATTATTCCTCTGCTAAATCTATTGGAATTAAACTAGCTTTAGAATAAAATTATAAGATAACAAATTTTGATACAAAGATCCGATCGTTTTATTAAATGTTGAAAAAAATATAGGTAAAACTTTCGCTGACCATCCGACCAACTAATACGATAAAATTCGTTGATTGCATAAAGTTCTGCTTGAAGACGAGGATCATTGGTGATCTTTCCAAATAGCTTGCGGTTTAGATTACGAATTTTCATCGGTAATGCATTGAAGAGTCTGGTGCCAACTTGAAACGGATCACTCTGCAATGCTGCATTAAGACGCTGTATGGTGTGAGCAGATTTTCCATAAGTCACCTTCCCAGTGGTCGGTTGTTTGGCACAAGTAGAGAATTCGAGCAACGAATAGTATAAGTAAATAAAATCAGTCTTGAGCAAAACCGTTGAATGAATTGAATGATCAAAAAATGCGGTTGTTTTTATTTGTTGGGTGTGGTTTGTATTAAGTAGTAGAAGGAATCATGTTGAAATTGCCTGTGATGTCTATTTAGTCAAGACGAGAAAATATGCAAAAGGTGGTTTATTTGAATAGAACTTACGTCCATATGCAAATTAAGACCATGTTGGGTGTTGAGATGCCGAACTTGAGCTGCTAGTGTGGATACTGCAAAAATGGATATTCTAAGGGTTGTCGCTGTCCAGATAATGAATTTCTAAACAGATTACTTCTCGATCGTGTGTCAGCAGGAAATAGTCATCATTACGAGGAATGAATACGGGCAGAAAACCTATTGCTGGGGGGAATAATGCATTATGAGGTTGTAGGTGCAAATCGTCTAAGGGTAGTTTTTGGACGGAAACCAACCTCTGCTATGCTTGAATATGCACATGGAAAATACCTTTTTAGCTCCAAAACACCAGTTAAAAGAAAAATTAAAAATTAAAAATTTACATTTTTGCCTTATGAGGTTAGTAGGTACCGTCCAAATGGAACCACTATTTTTCAATGTTTCATGACAACAGGAATAGGTAAGAACACAGAAAACCGTGAAAATTCGCTCATTGAAGCATTCCACAGTTTTCTGGGAGGAATGACTGGGGGATGTTTCTTTTATTTTTGAGATGCGAGCGCCAGCATTCTTATCTGCTGATGTGGATCGCGAAAGGGCTTATCACTGATCTTCTCTGGTTCGAGTCGTCGGGAACGATGTATAGATTGGGTACTTGCTCCGTGAGGGTTTCAAATTTGTATAACCGTACAAATATCGGCCACTTGAAGACCCCTCAGGAAGTGGAAATTCTTTTGGCATAACGACTGGTTCGTACTACCATTCTAAAATAAATACTCTCGTTTCGTGCCCACAGCTGAAGCAGAGGCTCCACCGAATGACGAGGAGAGTCTCCCTGAATAAAACTCGATCTGCGTCCTCGTCCGCCCAGAACGGAGTAATCTCCTCCAAACCCTACGCGGGCTCGAACCAGTGTTCCACATCGGCTGACCCGGGCTCACACAGGTAAGGATTTACTCGCAATAATAAGAGAATTCGTGTGTATCACAGAGTTCCTATGTAAGTCCTCGTTAGAGCGAGCAAACGCGGATGCTAACTATCTATTACCTTATATATATGTGGTACACACGTTGAAGTGATGTTTGCATCCAAGGTGTAATGGTAGGAATAAATGCACAAAGAAGGAACAGTGATGTGTTTGCATCAATGGTATCCCTCCGCCCCTTTCCCTACACAACCGAAATACTCCACCTATAGACTTACACAGAAAAGAGATGCATACCTATTTCATCCATCATCCCTTCCTTGGCCTAACTCTTAACTTCCTAAAATTACAGTACCTTTACAGTTACATACGGAAGAGATACTTGCCTATTACATCCATCCCTTTCGTGACCGAACTCCCTATTCTCCTCAATTTCAGTCTAATTTCACTAGATATATAAAACTGACGGGGATTTTTTCATTTTAATCTATATAATATATTTATGAAGGTTTTAGTCAATCACAAATATGTTTTTCAAATTCAACAGACAAAATACGAACTAAATCACTCGCGATTAAATCGTGGAAACCCATTTCAGAGAATAAAAACTGAGTTATTGAAAGGTGGTCTGTTTCTACTAATACTCGAAAAATACACTGTTACACCGGTTTCGGTAACCATTTTCAGTAACAGACAATCACTCACAAGGCACATTGGAGAGAGGTGATCTTACAAAAAATTGTTAGAAAAATAGTAAGTTCGAAAATATCCTTCGACATATTTACAAACCAGGCTATCACCGGTGGTCCCATTGGTGCTCCTACTTTATCAAATTGCATCATATCTTTATCAATTGGCATCATAATTGGTACTCATGCTTATAAGTTGCAACATAAATATATCAATGCATACTTTATTAGTTTGCATCATAATTATATTGTTACTGCTTATAAGTTGGTGAAAAGGTTGAATAGTTTGTTTAGAAGCGAAATTCAGTTTTGTCCACAATGTACTGTTCTAAATTCTTATGGTTTGTTTGGTAAAATTAAGGATATTCAAGTGCCTGTAAATGCTAAACTTGCATCTTTTGACGTGATCAGCCTCTTTACCAACGTTAATGTCGACAGATGTAAAGATATTGTTGATAGGTTTATTTACGATTCTAATTTAATTGTGTAATTTATGTCTGTCTGTATGGATCAGAATTATTTCTTGTTCGATGGGAAATACTACACTCATCAGGGGTTGCACTCATAGCCACTAACCGCCACTATACTTTCAATACTTCACTTTTCTTTAGCTAAATTCTGTTCACTCATCGGTATACAGATGAAGCTCTGTTAATCATACTATGGAAAGCAGATGTTTGTGGACTACTGAATTATTTGAAATACTATGAATGGTAATATCGCTACAAGTCTCTTTCCTATATATGGAAAACGTTTTCGACGGATTACATCCAAATTCTAGGGTGAATTTAATGAATGGATCTACGTTATTAATTTTACTTGCCTTTCAGTCCCTTTCCAAAGAACGATGATATCGTCTGCGTATCTATATCAATAAAGGAGACCTTATTCATATTTTTGGAAAATTTGTTTTTCAAGAAAATCCATATAAATATCTGCAAGCAATGGAGATACCTTTATGCAACATTTTTCCTAATTGTTACCTGTGTTTTCAGGACGAATTCGTCCCAGGGACCAGCGCCTTTGTTGAGGAAGAAAAGGCAACAGAGCAATGCCGATGCCAACCACACAAGCATTGATGAGCCACCACTAAAAAAAATCAACAAATTATCATCTAAAAAAGATAGTAAGTGTGTAAAAATCAGCCCAATGTGTACTAATCATGTCCAGTCATTTTGTACAAATTCGGATTCCAACTTGAAACTTAGGTAGTGTCTATTGCTGAATCCATTATTTCTTCGTCATGTGGACATGGATACTTGTATAGCGTCGTACCTACCAAGAAATCCAAGTATCACGTTCTTAGCAATTACACAGAAGTGATTGTGTTCATTGTCGATACAAGAAACTTATTTATGAGAGTGAATCCTCCTCTATATTTGCCCTCTCTTACTGGATCTCCGGTAAGATGCGAGTGTTGGCGCTGCACAGTGCAGTGAACAGGGGAAGTTATGGAACAAAGTATTGTTTCATGCTTATTTGAAATTTGGCGGTGATTCTGATTGCAACAGTTAATAGAGAGTTATTGCAACACACGACGAACCTAACGAAACAAAAGCAGTGCTGCGCATGCGCACTTAAGACACCGAAAAGTTTGGCGAACCGTGACGACGAAAAATACCGGGATCTAGAGGTGTGCCGATACCGCCGGATCGGGAATGTGGAACCTAGAACTGTTCCAGGCCACTCCACTTACCAATCCGAAGACTGGCTGGTGAAGGTTGCCAGCTCCAGTGCTCCACCTTCTTGATCCAGTTCCACCTTTCCGATCCAGCTCCACCTTCCCGATCCACACTCGTTCAAATTGTTCTCAATCCTCTAACTAACCATACCGCCCTATCGGTCCTCGGAACTGGATCCCTTACCGATCTCCGACTCGAACGCCTTGTCGATCCTTAGCGATCATATTCCGAAAACATTTCCCTCGCCATTATTATTTAAATTAAATTCATTATTATTCCTCACATAATTTATTATATCCAACCTTTATTTTTTGAGAATGCATACGACATGTACCTAACCTTTAACGCAATTAAAAATTTTGGTAGGTACCAAAATTTATAATTAAGTAAATAATATAATGTACCTAGGTGCTTACCTTTAAAAAGTAGAAACGAAAGCGGCCTTGTTTGGCATTTGGTACATATTTACACCCTTCTCTTAAATGGCTCCAGGGATTTTGATTGAATTTACCAGACTTCCCTTTTCTTCTTACTATGAAAGAAGTGATGCCTAATACTGTTTTTCTCCTTAAGTATTTTAAGCAGGTTGAAATCCCTACCTATTGGGTTCCTTAATTGGTCAAAACTAGTAAACAGACTCCATACAATGTAAAAGACATCGGAAAGAATTAGAAATAAAACTGAGGAACCCAGAAAGCAAAACTGAAAAAAATGACAAGCTGCCTCCTCTTTCTCCCTCCGCCTTTGACCCCGAGTCCGAATTTGAGCGTCTTTTCCAGGATTTAGGGTTCATTCGACTTTGGGCTTTTCGGACTTCTTTCGTTGGGTATTTACGAATAATCCTGGAAATACCCAAATGGGTAAATACCCAATGAAAGAAGTCCGAAAAGTCCAAAGTCAAATGAACCCTAGGCAGGAGCATGAGGAGAGCGTTAGCAAGAGGGGCTTGATGGCGGGGGGGAGAGGTAGGAATACCCTATTCTAGTCCCCCCCCCCCACCCTACAGATTGGTAAGCGGAACAGGTCCGATAATTTGGAACTGTTCCAGTCGTGGAGCTGGAACAGGGAGGAACGGTTCCGATAAAGATCCGTATCGTCATACCTCTACCGGGATTTCACAGTGTCAGCTCTTGTCGTGTTGAGATTACGAAACGTAATTTAACATTACATCTGTATTATAACGCTACCTACCATCTTCTGTTTTCCTTGGAAAATAAAAATGTCGAGCGTCATATTCACAGCTGCTTCTTGGCGTCTTTCTATTACTTGACGTCATGTGTGGACATAAATTTGTATTAACCACGGAGTAAAATGGATGTAAGAGAGGTTAACATGACGTTAGCTTCACCAGCCGGTAGATGCCAAAGCTGAACGATAACTGAACCGAAAAAGGTTAGCATCTGAATTCGGTCGCCCTATCCGCCATTTCCGTTTCGGTGTCGTTTTCCGTTTCGTTTCGGTGTGAGGGTGTTGCAAAAACTCTCTATTATGTTATTTGTGACGGTATATGGAAATCCCGTCTTGGATCCGGGCTCTTTCCCTATCTTTTTGAGTCGCGGCTGATGGGGCACTCGATTCGTGAAAGGGAACAATCAACTCCTGGAAGCATTGCGTAATAATCAAACCTGTGTCTGTCCAGGGGCCGCTACCACACTGCCTCCCTACCATTCTGTAGCGGAGATGGGGAACTACGCTGTATGGCCGGCTTGTTCTACGTCCTCATCCATTACATATTTTTACAACAGTTTTCTTGAATTTAAGTTTGTTTAATTAATTTCTCATTTTCTCAGTAGATGTCTACAGTCTAACAAACCTCAACAAAAAAGTGAAAATCGTGAACATGTCATCAGTTTCATCCTTCTGGCACTGGTGGAGGATCGATGGACCTGTCGACATTTCAGAGGTGGAATTGTTAGCGACATTTTTCGGGTTTTTAACAATGTTACGGCTTTGTTAGAAACGTTATTGCGGTCCGGAGGGAAAACTTCCTGGTAAATGCTAATAATAGTGTTTCTAGCTATGTTATCATCAGGTGTCTAAGCACCTTCAAGTTGGAGCACTAGCTGTTTTAAGGGAAGTCAGTCTGGTGGTGGGAGGGGGGGTAATTGATTTGTTTTTCCTGTTTTTTAGTCTTGAATTATTCTGTACTCAATTCTGAACAGTTTGGTATATAATATTTGATAGTTCCGAGTATGGAACCCTAAGAAAATGGAGTTCAATTGACCATCTCATGGATGTTGCTCCCGATAGAGAACAGACGTTGATCTTCGGGGACCCATTTAACGTCGACGAACGGGATGAAGAAGGAGAATGAGTCCCAATACTCAATGTAGATTCAGTGTATTTCCATTGAAAATAACTTTCCTTTTCCCAACGTTCACTCGTGTTTTTAAAAATCTGCTGGGAACAACCGATATTTCGAGGTTCACTTCAGTTCAAATTAACACATGCAGAAGCGGAAAAAAACGCGGATGTTCGTTCTTTGAAAATTGAAATGATTGAAGCAGTGAACAACTGTAACCTTGGAAAAACCTTCCGTTATTCTTCTTCTCGCTTCATTTAGAAAGCCAAGTTTGACCGCATGTTGATACAGGCGCGTCTAGCCCAAAAAATGTTCTACTTCAGAAAAGCGTTTTTCTCCAAACAACATTTTCTCGTGCTCGTGTACCTTTTTCTGTGACACCTGTTCGACCGATTTTGATTATTTTTGTTTTCTTTTGGCGTAATTTTGATTCTAAAAGTTTATGGTTAGAAAAATGTCAACCACCAAAAACCCGAATATGTATTTCATCGAAAAAGATATAACGGGGTTGAAAATTGAAAAGCCCGGGTCTGTCGATAGCCCTGAGTGAGACAAATGAAACGAAAAGAATCATTCAATTCGGGCGAGTAATTACAGAGAAAAAAGTCCAGAAATGGGAAAAAGTACCTAAATGTGGGTACTCAGCGATGTACCTGAATGATCGGTTTTGTTTTTTTTTGTTCCGTTTTGTTCATTACCATCTGAACTATCAATATATTAGCCCATTGTAATTTTCTATTGCGTTTTAAGCATGGCAGAGGCGTTTAAAAAAAAACCTGGTTTTTGGACTGACTCCCCTTAACCTTTTCCAACGCACTTAGTGATTTGAAACTTCACTTCGGTGATTTCCCTGTTCCAGATCTCGGGTCGAGAGTTCGACGGACTCGAACGCCCAGCGAGTGCTCGAAAGCGGAGCTCCCCGACCGGTCCGTCCTCAACAAGCTGAAGGGGATCTGGACGACTCCGGAGACGTACACGACGATCGTCGGGGAAACGGAGTCCGGACAGCGGTGGGCCGGGTCGTCCGCCGCGGACGTCGTCTGCAAGCAGGTCGTCCAGCAAAACTCCAAAGCAGCCCTAGAAGTGAGCATCGTTTTGAAAGTGACTGTATGTTGAGAAAACTAATCAACCAGTTGTTTTTTGAGCTGTAAAATTACTCATCAGGGGCACCTGAGCGTTCTGGACTGTCGAAGTTTTCATGTTTACCTATTAACACATTCCTGGTAACCAAAAACCATGAATATTTAAACAGGATTGAGTCGTTGGAAGTCTTCCTGAATTTACATATATGATCAAGTAATATATATAATGTTCAGGTGTCCATTCACATGCAGATATGTGGACCCAGTAAGAAATTCGCAGGGTGGCCGCCAGTCGGGGAAAACATGGACAAGTCAGGGAATTTTATGCGTTGGGAAAAGTCAGGGAATTCCGTAAAAACCGACAAGTCAAGGAATTTCACTCATGCTCGTACGATTGGGAGTCGTAGAAAAGGCTCGCTAGGTTTGAAATTTTTACTCGAATATATTGATACCAAATTGACTGTGGTACATTTTATTATTTGTTATTAAATATTAAATAAATTAGTAACAAGACACAGTAACAATAAAGACTGTTAAAACTAATATTGTGAGTTTTTCATATTCCAAACAGTGAAGTGAACACACAGAACAGTTTTGGTTAGGGGAATCTGGGAAATCTCTCAGGGAAAAAGCAGGGAATTTTGGAATCTCGATTTGGCAGCCACCCGGCATTCAAACTCAATCTAAATCTAGACACTGATCTTCATTTTATAAGTAGGTGCGTGAAATCGAGGGCTTGGTACAATTGAGTCACTGGAGACCGAATTTTGTCTAAAATAGCATTTTTAACAGCCGTTAAGCTGGGCATACACAGTCATTCCATCCATCTAGATGCGCCGTGTCACTCCGAAATCATACTGTGTGTGGGGAAAGTGACACAGATGATGTGGAGTGACGGACTCGATTGGATATTTTTCATCCATCGGAAATCCAGCAGTTCTCGCCATCAAGCTCCGTCAGTGGGGAGAATGTAAGTGGCAATTGATAGTGCTTGGAGGAAAACGGGGTCCAAATCTGCGTCAGTTTGCCAGTGTAGATGCTCCCAAGTCGATTGGTCTTGTCCAGTCTTCTAGTCGTACAATTTCGGGAAGGACTTATGTGAAGAAGAGGAAATCCGTTACTTTTATTTAAAACAAAAAACTGAACAAATTAATTGTCACTTATGAGTACATGCCCCAACTAGCCCCTGGTCAAAGAAAGAAAAATGCAAATAAAATTACAGCATGGTTAATGAAACTCTCTGCCTGAGAATCAGGCCTTCAATAATTATAGGTCCTCAGTAAATTACTGTGAAATAGCAAGCGGGGAAAGAAAGGAGAGAGAGTGAGAGAGAACATAAATGGTCTTAGCTTGGAAGTTAAACTGCTCAACCATGAAGTTTCTGTACCGCTATGCAGCTTTACAAAATTGTATTATGCACGGCCATCCCAGCTCCCCATTTAACAGTGAAATGGCCCGGTGTCCTGCATCCAAAAGCCGACCACCTGAATTTCCCCAAGGACCGGGCAAATGCAGAGGAAGTGATGATACACATCCTACCGCTTTCGGAGGTTGCAGAGGGAGCTCTCCTGCCTTGAGCTGGAGCTGAACGGCCTTCCATTAACCCTTTCGCTTCTATATCATTGCGCGCGTGAGCGGCTCGCCGACGCAAAATCCTCTCAGGTGCCAGTGATTCACCGTTTCTGCTAGCTTGACACTCAGTTTGTTCTGCTTGACACTCTGTGGCGAATAATGTGCGCCCTCAACTGCATATAGAGTCACTATCTAGCGGAATTTTAAGTGAACCAGTGAGTTACGAGAGCCACTGGAAGAGTGCGTTGAAAAACCGTAAATGTACGGGAATAGATCCTCAAGGGAGTTTCGGGAAACCGTAGATATACGGGCATAGATCCACAAGACCTTTCTGAGGACCTCGTAAATATGCGGGATTAGATCTGCTAAGACATTCTTGGAACAACGTACATATATGGGCTTAGAAGCGAAAGGGTTAACATTGAGCAGCTCACATCGCAGCTTGAAGAGCCATCGAGGTTCGTATAGCTCCGCCACCGGTCTTGGGACGCTGGCACACTTTATTGCCTTGCTTGTATTATGGCAATTTACCATCTCAGACTAAGCTCGACAAAGTGAGGGCAAATGCAGTCTGAAGGCTCCCGGCATCACGCGGGCGTCGGCGAACTCGTTTCTGTTCCGTAACCATTACTCTGCCCACCTTTTTCTGGGCTTCTTCTTCAGGCGTTCGCAAATACCAGCCATCAACAGAAGTTCATCCGTCGCTCCGTGCCCTCAACATATTGCACAGTACATCAAACAGCACAAGTTCAACTGGCAAGAGATAGCTGGTAGTGAAGTGACCTTTTCCACATTGCTCCATTGGGACGTCATCCGTTTGGTGTGACCTTGTATGCCCAGCTTTAGAGTGCAGCTAGTAATACATAATCAGAGGTTCCCAGACAGTTGTGTAACGTCTGTCCTTCGCTTGGCAGATATTAAGGAGCGATTCAAATAATTTATTCGACTAATTTTGATTAGTTTTCATTTTTGCAGGTACCAAAGTGGAGGATCCACACCTACACACCCATATATTCCATGGAAGGCACAGAAAACCTTAGCGATGACGTCTATGAAAGGAGGCATTGCCGTTTAGCAACAGATGAAAAGAGACGCAAAAGGTACTTACCCGTACTCATCAAATTTCCTTACTGTATATTTGAATTTTGTAGTATTTGTCTCGATAAACATTTTGTATTTAGTGATTTTGGCAGTGTAGGTATTTGTCTCGTGGTTTTGATTTTGAAATGGCTGCTGTAGATGGGACGTCCAGAGAATAAGGGAGCAGAGGCAAGTGGAACGGCTTAGGGAGAAAGAAGAAGCGAGGAAAAAGGCACGGGACGAGAACTCTGGCGCAGTCGAAACAAACTCTTTCTGGCCGGAACCTCCAGAACTCGGCGAGCGGCTGACGCTCTGCGTTTCCGACGAGGTCCCCATCGGCTTCTGCGGCATCAACCTTCTACCACCCTCCAAAGAGGATTGGTAAGTACTTAAGAACCCTACAATTAAGTGCTTTTTAGATGCACTACCAACAGAGGGAGGAGTTAACGGCACTTTTAGGCTGGGGCTTTACCAGCTGCCTGTGTTGCGCACGTCATTAGTTCTCCTCTCAGGAGTTTCAGAGAATTTGATCAGATCATTTGGCTCGTGGCTACCTACTGTGACGAGGAGCGTTGGGTGTCGAACAGGCACCGCAGTCACGTCCCAATCCCAACAGCCGAGTGGCAGCATTAATGCGCTCGGCCTCCACCCTCCCCTGCTCTGTCCATGTATTGGAACCCCTCTAACATACTCCGAGGACAGTAGTGTTCAGGTAAGCGCACACTAGTGCCGCAGCAGGTCGGGTCGCATCGCAGCGGATAAATGTCGCTAAGCACATTAGCCGGCGGGCCGGGCCGCAGCTCATCGGAAAAAGCGGGTCGTTTGGCTGTTTCGTTGTTCCGTTAGTCATGGATTCTTCCGTTGAAGATTTTTTATTTTTGGCTCACGATTTTCAATAACGAACCTTTGAAATCGTTCATGAAAAGAGAAAAATTAACCTCCTCTCAAAATTCGATGATTTCCGTTTTGAGATTTTAAGGAATTAAAAAAAAGTTATGTCCGTCTGCCGTGCTTCACACACCGGTTTTTTCTTAGTTACCTGAACCATGAACCAGAATGAATGAAATTTGGTTTGCAAGAAACAGCTCATTATAATCACGTGAAGAGTTGGTTGTACCGTGATATTATTTAATTTTTTGAAGAAAGATTGTTATTTTGGATTTTGTTGAGGGTAGTTACTTTTGTAATTAGAACAAAATAACATTCATGCACAGCACCAAATAATAATAATAGGTAGATTTCTTGATTTATGAATCTATAAAATTACCTGGACGGGTCCAGTACCTACTCTATTTAGGGCTTTTCGTGAGTGGGGGGGCACGAGGGTAGGGTCTCATGGTACTTATGTACCCTGTGGGGCTCAAGAAGTTTAAATGTTTTAATTTTTGTATAGAAATGCATTTAATTTTCAACAACTGCTTTTGTACCAGCTTGAAGATGGCAAATGAATTTTATTATGATTATTTATTATTGGGTACTGATGACAGAAAACAGTGATCTACGCAGAAGGGGCATCTATACTGAAAATAATAATCCCTTGTGTAATAATTCGCAGCGTTTTGACCAATAAAAACACTAGAGGGGGGATAATAGGTTCCGATAGAAACTTCGCTCATGAACAATCCGACTGGTTATCGTACACTGCTACTTGGAAGAATCGGGTCGACGCGGGCTGACGGAAAAATCCGCCTAGCGAGCGATGTTTCCATGCGCTCCGTCCCGGCTGTGGTGTGCGCGTCTCCATAAGAAAAACACTAAACCGAACCAGGCGTATTTTTCCGCCGCGGTGCGACCCGTCCCGCCCCGGCACTAGTGTGCGCTTACCTTTACGAGCCACTTGGAGGGAACTGCTTTGGTCTGCTCGACCCGGTTTTCCCGAACTCCCCTCCGGTTTAGTCTGCTGTAGCACCTTGTACGCGATTCACTCTCCCTTATACCACTGCGTTATTCATCTAATAACCCAAAAAACGTTGATGTTGTAATGTTGTACATGCGGGATTTACGAGTACCATCCTTCTCAATCTGCACGTACCTTAATGCTTGGAACAGTGTTGTGTAACCAGCACACAAAAACCATTCATCTTTGTAATAGTTCGCAAAACCGTGGAATCAAAATCTGAAGTTGTAAACTACATGAAAGCACAAGTATTATAAGTAACACCAGTGGTAGACAGACGTATGGAACAGCCCCGAAAACGCTGGTTGGCTGATGATGACTTACGAATACAAAACAGCAGCCCAAAATGGCTGTTTACTACTTTTACTTGTAGTTTTTAACCAACTTCCAAAAAAAAAAAAAAAAAGAGATTCTCAATACGACCTGTTTCTATTTTCATTTTTGTATACGTTTTTCCAGCTATTATTCCGAAACTACTGGACCGATTTCGATGAATCTTTTTTTTTTTTTTCTTCAAATGAAACAGGATCATCCACCGGTCGTCCCGTAGTTTTGTAAGTAAAAAATTATTACTGGGAAAGTACTCTTCGAGTTCCAGTGCTTCTTTGACAGACACTGCACGGTTCGACAACAGAAAACAGCCCGCTGAAGACCAAGGATGCCCCGCTAATGGCGGTATCAGTACTTGATAGTGTGAGGAATGTTATTGGGCTAGTAATGGATCACTATTGGCGTTGACATAGAGAAGGGTAGGTATAATAAACATAGAACAGGGTAGGTATAATTAAAAAAGAAGAAATGTTTGGGAAAAAACCTTCAAAAAACCCATTAATACCTGTTTGAAACTAAATTTTTTTTTAAATAGATCTATTGGTCTTCTTCAAAAATGAAGAATTTTCATGCCGAAAAATTTAATTTATTCAAAGTCGGTACAACAAGATTTTTCCAGCCAGTCTGCGCCAAATTTTAACTGAAAACTCCACACACAGCGTTCATATTGATGTATCCCTCGGTTTTATACATTTTAATTGTAATTTGGCATCGATTTCGAAAATTTTATTGTATTGACTGAATAAACTTTCGTTCAGCATAAAAATTGTTCTTTACTTTTAGTTTATACAGCTTTTTTTCTTGTAATAGTAGTGAGCACGCAAATGAATAAATTAGGTACCTATCAATTATAAATAATTTTCAGCAATTTATTGGTATTTGAAGGGCGATTTATACTTTGTTGCAGCGAATTCTTTTTGCCCTGGAAGAACGGGAGCTGTGAGCTGTGTCCACTGAAACCCAGACGAAGAGGCAAAAGATGAGATGCGTGAATGGTAAGAAATTTCACTCCGAGTTATTGTCCTTGTACGAATTGGCCACCAGCTGGGGAAACCTGGGGCCCGTTTCTAAAGACTTTCACTCTTCGCTTTTCAAATTTACACTCTGCACTTTGCGAACGACTTCCCGTTCCTAAAGAACGCTATTGATTTGAAGAGGAAGACTTAAATGCAGATCGTAGAATTACAGTTTTACCCTGTTTTGAGCACGTCCATTCCTAAAGGTAAAGTTACGTCCAAGCCGATTGACGAATGGAGACGATCGACTCCGTTCGATTCGACTGACTCGGTAGACACGTTCAATTCGTCACATGTCCACATATATAAGAGAGTTTTTGCAACACTCGCACCGGAACGTCAATGGCGGATAGGGCGACCAAAGTCAGATGCTAACCTTTTTCGGTCAGTTTTCGTTCAGCTTTGGCATCTACCGGCTGGTGAAGTCACGCTAACGTTATGTTAACCTCTCTTTGATCCATTTTACTCCGTGGTTAATACAAATCTATGTCCACACATGGCGTCAAGTCTGAATTAACATAGAAAGATGCCAAGAAGCAGCTGTGAATACGACGCTCGACAATATTTTATTTTCCAAGGAAAATAGAAGGTAGGTAGCGTTATACAGATGTAAGGTTAAATTACGTTTCGTCATCTCAACATGACGAAAGCTGACACTGTGAGATTCCGGTATTTTTCGTCGTCACGGGTCGTCAAACTTTTCGGTGTCATAAGTGCGCATGCCTAGCACTGCTTTCGTTTCGTCGTGAGTGTGTTGCAAAAAACTCTCTACAAAGTAGTGTGGACGCGTGACGAATCGCACGTGCCGACCGAGTCAGTCGAATCGGCGTTGTCCTTCCTAGTGTTTCTCCTAGTGTTCAGCAATTCCTGTGTTTATGGATGAGGAGGCAGATATCCTAGCTACTTGCTGCTGCTGCTGCTGCTGCTGCTGCTGCAGCTGCATTAGTGCTGGTGGAAACTCAACGACGCTATCTTTGCCCTCGAAGATTTTGGGTGAGACCAAGCTTGAAGAATGGGAGAAAAAAGTATAGTGCGACAGAATTTATGAAGGACCTGCTCCTGGATGAACAAGGCAGTTTAAACATGGAGTACAGGAATGACGTAGGATTCAGGAACTTTCACTACACAAACGCCTACAAAACACATTAGAAACGAGAGAACAACTGATGAACAAACGAGAGAAGTCGATCGACACGTACACACAGAGGCGACTCCATTCGATTCACTTTGATCGGACATACTTTTTCTGGGTCGCAATCGATTCGACTTCGACTCCCGGTCGACTTGTTCAACACGTCCACACATGGGGCGACTCTTGATTCGACTCAGGTCGGTCGGCATGATTCGTTTTCGATTCGTCATAGTGTGGACGCACCTTTATCTTTCGCAAAGAGCAAAGTAGGCTCGTTCCAGCTGCGCCGAGTTCATGAAGAAGTTTGGCGCAAAAACCAGGCGCAGGGCAGATTGTCGAGGTGACGCATTCCAACCGTTTTGAGTTAGTTAACTGAGTTCGATGAACTGTGTTCCAACCAAGTGAGTTCACCTCCTGGTAACCTCAGAATAACCTTCCTGAAATCATAACCTGCTTCATTTCTTTCCGACATCGCCAGACAGATGTTTGGGCAGTATTTGGTGGTTTTCCCTTCTTTGGCATGTCCCTTTCGATTCTTCACTTTTGGGGGTTCCAGCCGTTGGTTTCATGAACTCAGGACCCACTTCAACCCCGTCGAACTCAGTCGGTGAACTCATCCAAACCCGAGTTCATTAACTCGGCACGGCTGGAACGAACCGAGTCTGCGTTTCAAATGAATAGTTTATAACGTTTTTGCAGAGTTCCAAATGACTGTGGTAGGACGAAATACTTTTCAAATCAATTCCTGGAAAACTTTTCAAATCAATACCTGAAGTACTTTTCAGGTATTATTTCTACATTAAATTCGGTGTATTCGTATTTTCGTTCATCTCCAGAGCAGAATCTTGCAAAATATGACGTGTTGTCAGTACCAAAAATAGTTCCAAAATGAAAAAAAAAATCGTATTCAGCTGTGTATGTGTCAGTATGACTATTTGGTATATTATTATAGATTCAACTCTATAAACCTCGTTTTCCTGGTTTTTAGAGCGGGATAATTAGAGGGACTCGGTTGAACTGGTGAACGTGTCGAACTGGTGAACGTGTCCGAAAGAACGCATCTTACGCAGTCCTATTTTACGTCGATTACGCGTCTATTAGGGATGTGGAGTTCAGCACTGAGAGGACCCTAAATGAACGGGTCGTTCATTTGAACGTATCTGAACTGAACCTATTACCAAAAAGTTGACGTTCTCACTGAACAGGCGATCCTAACCTCACTCCCTTTTCACAACTCCTCAGTCCCACCAGTTCATCCGTTCACCAACCCCCTCCCTTCGTCCCTCTACATTCGTATCGTTCTTCCCTTCCCCACTCGCAGGTTTCCTCGCTGGTTAGTTCTCATAGTAAAACATACTGTGTAGACCTTGGTACAACATACACGCCCCTTCACCCTGTTCTGTTCCAACAAAAATGTTTCGAAAAAAGTGCGGTATGGTTTCATTCTAACATTGTGGATGGAGAAGCCATGGAAAAATACCGATATTGTGGAGTTGAAATTAGCATTAAAAACTCCAAGACTTGAAAAACATCATGTAGGTAGGCAGTAATTTTCCAATGCATAGGTCGTGGTTTTTCATTGTATGTATACCTAGCACCTAGTCTCTGAATCTTTTCTAATCGTGTACAGGTATTTCAAAATTTTTCGTATTTTTGTTCCCATCTCCAGAGCAGAATCTGCAAAATATGACGTGTTATCGGTACCTACTTAAAATAGTTCTAGTGGAAAAAAAAAGTTTCAGTATAATTGGTATATTATCATTGATTCAACCCTGTAAACCCCGTTTTCGTGGTTTATAGAGCGGGATAATTAGAGGGACTCGGTTGAACTGGTGAACGTGTCCCAAAGAACGAATCCCAGAAGTGAGTGAACTGGTGAGAGTTAATTCCTGGAGTTGACCGCTTCCAATACAGTATTAGAGAGTTTTCGCAAAGGTTTGGCTACAAGCCCGTTGACGGGCAAAGGCCTACGTATGAAGGAAAGTGCGAACTGCGCATGCGCACGTTTGGGTGGGAACGACCTAACTTAGCTCGTCAATGTTGGATGCCACCAGTCTACGTAAACGACTACCTACTTGGTCGTATGGGCCGTTTCCCGTACTAACCTTCCAACAAGGAAACCTCACCGCATGGATTGCCTTCTTCCATGGCATTTGTGATTATTTTTTTGTGTTGTGTACTTTTACCTGATGGCGTGCATCTTTTCTCTCGATTTTCGGTTTTTCTGCTGTATAAAAACCCTAAATTTCTATATTTTTTTGAAAACAGTATTAGAAAATATTTCTGTGACCCTTGAAGACTGGAAAATGTCAATAAATTGTACCTGGCTAATTTCTCTTTGGACAACCTTACACTTTTTTGGCTAATATGTCTACCTATTAGCCACAAATTTTTGCCAAATAACTTTAATTAGCCAAACCTTTAGTTTTTTGGCTAATTTGTCTCGTGTCTATGGGCAACCCTTCATTATTTTCCATTTGAAAATAGTAATAGGAAATGTTTCTGTGATCCTTTAAGACGGGAAAATCTTAATTAATTGTATTTGGCTAGTATGTGAACAACCGTATAATTGTACTAGCAAAGATGAAAACTAAAAACGGCTTTTTAAACTGAAATCTTCATGTGACGAGGATATGATGAGAACAGTTCAACGTTAACGTTAGTGTCACCCATCGAATCAGCTTAGATTGTTCAAAGACCTAACTTTCACGACCTTAGATCGTCTCACGATCTAAGAGGTTAGCATCTGGTTTTTTCCCTTAGATCGTTAGCCCGGAGATCCTTAGTCCGTCAACGACCTAGTGGCCAAACTTGCGAAAACTCTATTATTTTACGTCGATTACGCATGTATGTGAACCCGGCAGGCGAAATCGAAAAGTTTCACGTGATTACAGCTTCATATGTGGATACGTAACTTTCAGCACCGAAGAACCCTCCAGCTTTAACCACGCCAATTTTTGTTGTTGCTTTAAACTAGATGATAAAAATTGCCAATAAATAATTATTGATACTATCGGCATAACAGTCGATAGTAGAAAACCCTACTACTATCAATTATTGCAAACCAAATTTTCAGATTATCGATGCTCATCCCTACTGTCCTAATCTTTTTGCTTTAATTTATATAATGATACAGACCATAAGCACCTCAATTGAGCTTCCACGTTATTACAATAAGAATGTCAGTCCTGCAACTATCATCCTGTCCCGTATTCTGTTACACATTTGAATGTTAACCAGTTGTCCACTCATGACCAACCTCTAATTCTGTACTTCCTTTGTTTCAGGTCGCTTTTTGAAAAAAAACCAGTTCTTGTTCGAACTGTTCAACTATTATCTGTATATAGCGTGAGCGACAAGATGGAGAACGTTTATTCGAATTTTCTTTTTAATGAAAAAAAAGTTACAAAAAAAAAACAAAAAATTGTTGGAGGATCCTCCTTTTCAAGAATTTGGTTCTTGTTCGTGTGTTGATATCACACTAAACCTATTGAGATATTTTCTATAATTTTTTTTCCTCCCGTTTCTATTAAGTGAAATAAAAATTTTGGGCTCAATTTATATTTTTCTTTATTTTTGCCAAATTTATGTCGAGCTAAAGACGGTAGTGAAGAGGGGGAAAAAGCTGTATTAGTTGTGTTTTTTAAAATGAAAGTAGCTTTGATACTGAGATTTTTGACACCAACTGCACTGTCCTACAATAAGTTGGCAGTTGTTTTTCTACGATTTTTCGGTCATTTGTATGAGTGATCCCGCGGCAGGAGAAAGTTGCACGAGTACTCCCAGACAAAAATGTATCAGTGCTCCCGGCGTGTACAAGTACTCCCCTTCACTTTTGTACGAGTGCTCTCTCAATGCATCAGTACTCCCGCAAATGGTAACCAAGTAAAAGTAGGTAGCACAGTAGAAAGTTAATGTCATGTTGATTAGTCATAATATAATTAATATCGTCATAAATTAGATTAGTTTAAAAGAGTAGTTCAATAAGTTAATTAGTCATACCATAATTAATATCATCATAAAAAAAAATTAAAATCGTCATCCATCTAGGTATGCGGTTGGAGCTTTCGAGAAATACGCTTAAAAAAATCATAATTATTATGGAACTCCCCATTCTGCAGCTGTGATTAGGAGTGCCACCCAGCGTTCCTTCTTCTTCGTCGCCTAACATCTTTGGTTACTTGGCTCCTTGAGTTTAGTATAAACTTCACTTTGCAACGAAAGTAACTATTGCAAAAAAACAAAAATGTTCCAGTGAGGCGATGCAAAGTTCTTTTTAAAATGAGAATGGAATGCCTCACAGGCGTTAGTCGTACGGTTGGTTTCTGACGTGTTAGACGCCCATACGTTCTGCATCCGAAAGTGGAAGGCAACTGTGGATTCCACATGTTTCTACCACTTTCCTTTCCATTGTTTTAATAAAAGCCTTGCAGGAACTTCTCCTTTTACTGCACACCCATCTACCAGTCCCGTCCTTCAAAACTTGTGAAAAAGGAACTTTTAATCATCTAAAAATATTTCATTTTTACCCTCACGACTTCCACTTTCAACAAAAACTGTTGTTGGGTCACCCATCGCGACAACACGTCAATAACAACTGGCTCTTTATCACGGCATAGTGACGAGCACTGACCGTGTTCGTGTTTGATCAGGGGCCCACGTCTACGGGAACACTGATACATTCCACCGGCGAAGCGGGCTGGTGAGCGGGAGTACTGGTACAACTACACTTTCACTTCTAGGGCGGGTCGGGAGCACCCATGCCGTTGACCGATTTTTCACCCATTTGACGTCGTTGCAGGGGTCTCACCTGGGCCATTGTGACGTCAGAATTGGTGGAAACTGAAAACTTGTAGAAAAATAACAGTGCTGAGGTTGGTGCTCAGAATGGAATCTAGTTTATTTTGAAAAAAAAAAAATAATAAAAAATATATATATAAAAACTGCTTTGGCAGTGGTTCGGGGGAGGTAGTGGACAACACGAGCCGAGTATAGGGCGAGCGGCTCGACGCTAATCTCGTACGGTGCCATGCGTGACACAGTTGAAATCAGCCTAAGCGTAGCCTTTACCTTTGAAACCTTGGAATATGGTGATGGTACTGTGGGATTATCCCTCCCCATGTTTTTCACACTCTTCAGCCGCTGTTTAAAGGCTTATTATGCACAACATTTCACTTACTTTTTATGCTGCTGACCAGAAAGAAGCTTCATCTCGTAGAATACGAGCAAGTGGAGTCGTCCGAGGTGGTAAATTTTAAATAAAACTGTGTTCAGCGTGGCAGCGTGATCCCTTTAGTCATGTTAGTTTATATTTTATCGTTAGTTTATAACCCGCAAAGACATATACAACTCGTAGGACCCAGTTTTCATGAGCTCCATATTGGGGTCACGAATAAACTTTCAGGATACTGGTACAGGGGTTGAGGGCGAGGAGATTTTTTAAACCTGTTTAAATTAAATATTTATATTTAATTAAATATATTTAAATTTAAACATTATAATAATTATTTATATTTAATTGATCGAAGTGCTTTTTGCCTGTTACGGCCTCGTCAGGGATCTACAAGAAACTTTTCTAAATGACAAGGTGAGTACAACGTATTTAGCATAGAACTTATAGCCAAAGGTGGGTTATTCTATCATAGGAACAGTGCTTACTTACATATTTACAAGTTTTATATGGATATATGATGGAGATCCGTTCATCGTCAATAGTAGAAAATGTATCACAATTAGCAGGTGCCTGTGGAAGTTGTAAAAAGATACCAAAGGGCAGGGGCCGTGACACAAACCTCTTGGTTAAGGTGTGCGCTTGGATAAATATGTATGAAGAATAAGTAACCCAATTTAAAAAAAATCTGACGCTCAACCCCTGAACTAGTTTCACTAATGGCTACTGGTAACACAGCTTACACGATACGTTACTTGATCAACTGAATGATCGAGGCGATAAACATTCTCCACAGATAAGAGATGATCAAAGTACAATCATTTCTGGGTGTAAACTTGAAGCAACAGTTCATCATTATCCTGTAATACCATCATATTATTTATAGACACACCATCTGGTGATAATGTTCAGTCGAGTCCCATTCTTGCCAGTGCAGGGTTGCCATCTCCATTCCAGCAATCCAAGGACACATTCGAAGGTTCAGGTTCGAAATTTCTAATGTTGTGTTGTTGGCAGCACTGATAACCTTCACCCCGCCTCCTTGGGCCAACAGCCAATCAGGTGTCAACAGCTTGATACGTCATTTTTTGCCACAATTTCACTCTTAATTACCCTCATTTTGAAAATTGCCTTCAAGCAACCATTTTTCTAAGTTTTCAACGATTTTTTTCCCAACAAAACCATTTTGACAAAAATTCACCATTTAGTTTTTGGTTTATTATTTTCAATAATGAACCATTGGAATCGAGCATGAAAAAAAAAATTCTTACCCCCCCTCAAAATTTGATGGTTTACGTTTCAAGGTATGTAGAATCCAAAACTGCAATAAAAATATTTCTGTCTGTCCGCCGTACGCCGTACACCGTACGGGCCACTTTTCTTAGTTACCATGAAAAAAAATTGATGAAATTCGGGTTATAGGTTCCGTTCGGCGTCTAGTTGGTCCTCGAAGCTCGACGTTACTGTGAGTCATCTCTAAGGGGTTCAAAATATGGGTTGAAATTTTCAAAACGCCTATACCATTTTTTTACGTAAATATTTTTACGGTTTTAAATAGTTCTTGAACTTGCGAGTTTTTTAAGACCATCCGGAGCATCGTACGTCCAGCCGTTCGTTCACAGTAAGGCCCCGAAGTTTGCACCGACAGGCATTTTCGACTCCAGTGTGAATGAAATTGTATACAATTCAAACCAAATCTCGTAACCAGAGACGCGCCCACAATAGGAATTTGTGAATACGGCCAATCATTGGTAGGGATCACCTGATTATATTGGCCGAGTATGAAGTCGAGTTGGTTGTTCTGTGATATTATTTCGCTTGAAAAATGACTCTTTTGGAGTTTGTTGGTAGGTAGTGAAAACAAACGTTGAAGTATTATTGATGGGTAAATTATTACTACGGTAAATCATTACTCAACGGTAAATTATTACACAACGGTAAATTATACCATCTACGTAGAAGGGGCTGGAGTTTGTTGGTAGGTACTTTTGCAACTTTTTTCACTCCTCATCAACAATTTCTTTTCAGAACTTCATCTTGTGTGTTTCTTTTTGTTAGGTACTGTTTGTCATCGGCAGAATTATTTTAGCAACATTTAGCTCGTGATTTAGGTAGGTACCTAGTAACGAGTACGGGGTTAGGTACTAACCTACGGAGGGTCTGCGATCTACATAATTATGCATAGAATAGTACATATTATATTATATAGACGGGTTATCTATGCATAGAGCTGTGATCTGTAACAGAAGGGTATTCTATACAAAATAATAAACCGTTGTGCAGGGATTTGCAGCGTTTTCGTGTTCAAGTAACACCTGAAAACTGCCTTCAACATTTTGGTACTGATTAGTCTGCTTTGAATATTTTGGTTGAACAATACGAGACATCTATTGAGCAAAGGTATTTGGATTAAATACATTTTCATTGAAAAACAGCGCTTTATTATAAAAACTTACTGTTGAGAGTGGAACAGTGGAATACATTGTACTACTGGTACGAATTAAAAGAACATCAACTCACTACTTCTACAATGCAATGGCACGGACTTTGGCTTATAAAAATGCTTACAGCGAATGCCAAGAAAAAAGGGCAAAGGATTGCCGTTTGCCTGTCCTGATGTCCACGGGTTGTGTTTAACCAACAGCTGGGCACATTTTACATCAGTGTCAGGGTCGTAGCAACTCAATAGAACATTCATGGCTTCAGAGTGGTGATTGATGATACGAGGAAGGGGAACACGGTGTAGAATTTATGGACTGCACACACATTCGGAGCCAGATTCAGGGTTACAATTCATCATACGAGTAGAATTGAGCAGTTCTGTACAGGAGAAGGTGCTCATAAAGTTCGTTTTGGTGGACTGATCTTGTCAGGTGACGGCTTCCTACTTGTGTTCCATGCACTAAGGTTAGATAGCATCACTCTTCGTAATGATTCTAGTAGGACAGGCTGCATGAACTCTGAGGTCCGTTCCAACCAAGCGAAGTTGATTAAAACGTTCAGCGCAGAAACTGTGCAGGGCAGATGGAGAAGAGGACGCATTCAAACTGTTTTGAGTTCATGAACTGTGTTCCAGTGTGAAATCGAGTTCGGCGAGTTCCTGAACCCAACGAGAAGTGGGTTCTCCTCCAGGTAACCTCAGTGTAACCCTCCGGAAATCATAACCTGCTTCATTTTTTTTAAATATCGCCTGGCAGTTTTCTCTTCTTTGGTGTGACCCTTTCAGTCTCTTCGAAGTTTTGGGTTAATGGATTGGCTTGGGCTGTTACTCGAATTGTACATGTCGGAATCCGACATGTACACATCAGAAATTGTCAAATTTTCGGGTTAACCAGAAATAATAAGTTGAAAAGAAAAGGTGAGGTGTGGCGGTCTCCAGGTTCTTTCTTCGTCTTCTTCTTTGTTCTTGTGCTGTCCTGGCCGCGGCCATGAAGGTCACAATTTCTGGAGAAAACGCCATCTAGAGAGGGTTCAGGAAAAACACACTTGGGCGTTCCAGCCATTGGGTTCATGAACTCAAGATCCACTTCAACCCATTTGAACTCGATCGGTGAACGCATCCGAACCAGAGTTCATGAACTCATACGGCTGGAACGAACCAAATATTCCTACCAGGTTAATTTAGTAGGTTGGGGGAGCGGAGGAGAATACAGAATAGGTACCACCGGAATCACGGTGGTGCACACCTACTAGCAGAAGCAGGTCAAACGTCTTCACCAGGGCACCCAGGGCAAGCTCCGGCCCAACTGAACCGGTGTTCAGGCCCAAGGAAGATGATTCGGTGCTGGCCACGGGGATTCCTCAGAGCAAGCCCTCACATGCCCCACGAGGAGACAGGGGCAGCTGAGCTCTTCTGTCCTCGACCCATTCAAGCTGCCCGTGATCCGAATAAGCTCCAGGCTCACCCTGCTCCGAGCGATCATGTTCAGAGCTCACCCTACACCGAGCAAGTTCGGCTCAAGCAACAACTGAACTTGGCTCGGAGCTAGCCCCAAGAGGGCAGCACGAATGAATCAATTGTTTAACGCCTCCAGTGCTGTCACTTACCCTTGCGGCAAACCTCATGAGCTGCATCAGGCCTTTGAAGGCCCAGGTTACAGTTACGGTTTACTTCACCCCGGTATCCAATGGAGATTGTTTCTGCAGAGCCAACTTTTCCGCAGATATAAATGCTCCTTACGTGTTTACCCCCAAAACCAGCAATCTGGGTACCCAAACGGGCCCGTGGATGCTACAAATTACCAACAGATGGCAACCCTATTTGACCCCTCTACTTGTCAGTTATCTTGAACATTCAGTGATCCTACACTACTGAGTATCTATCGAAAGACATGGAAAACATCTTTTCATAATATTGCACGGGTAATTCGGCGATAACATTCGAAGGATTATTATCAAGGAAAAATCAGGGACTTTGCTCGAGTACAGTGCAGCATTGAGAGGGCAGTACTGTCCAGTTATATCTGAAACATGAAAAACCAAGTTACGATGATCATCTGTAACCCCTGGTTCATAGTAGGCGACTGTTAAAACAATAAACTTAAGATGGAAGACACAATTATCTTCTTGGTCTGGATTATGAATATCGAACTTTACCGACATACCTGTACGACGGCACCAAAGTGAATTCCTTTTCACACAGGCTGAGCCCTTCTCTCAGCCTCCGGGCGAAAGTCCGCATGTCACCAGCGAGCTGTCTGTGGAGAGCTAGCCGGGAGTTGGCACAACCCCGCGACCTGGTGGCACACCAGATTCTCTTCTTACAGGCGAGAAAATCATCATCAATTTCAAGGGTTTTCAGCAAAAAAGATGAAATTTCATTAAAAACGAATCAAGTAACACTTTTCTGCATTTCAATACTTGGTAAACAGACCCTTACTCTTGATGAATGCTTTAACCCGCGGAGGTATGCGGTGGTACCGGGTTTTTGCATGGCGAGAGCCACACTTATGCACCGCATGATATGCACCGTGACGGCGCTGATGAGCGCCACCTTCGTTACCTTTTTCAACTTCCTCATCACAACGGCCCACCAATTTTTTACTGGATTCTTGTCCGGGCTATTCCTAGGCCAGGGAAGTGTTTTTAACAGTAGTGGTGCGTGGGCTCTCAAAACGGTGGGACACCAAATCAGAACACAAAACCAAGAGATTTGTCTACAAATACCTCGAGGCAATAAACACCCTTCCCTTATTTACTGATTGATATTCAGCAAATTCCCTTTCAATCAACAATCTATCGTCGTGCGAACACGTCGGCAATTTCTACTGCAAATTAGACACTGAATTCACGTGTTATAAAAATATAGTAAACTAAAACACCTGTAACAAAACAATCACCCTTCGGCCGGTACCTACTTGAATGGAGAAGCTATTGACCTGAAGCTAGGTAGTTATCAGTGATCAATCCATAAGACCACAAACAGGACAAAATGCACGTAGGTACCAAGAATACAAATCTGCCACCAGAATCGGACCGAACGCAAAATGCGCTCAATTTGACACAAAAAATTGAAAACTGACAACAGAGAAAGCGAACATAATTCACAACAAAAACAAATCAGAAGAAGAAGAAGCATCTCGTATTGAGATGAAAAATTAAATCGAATGCACAAGAAGAAAAAAAGCAACCTCTAACCACCACTGTCGGCATGAAGAGTGTTTCTTCGCGGCACCCCCAAGAAAAACAACAACAAATTGAATCGAAGGGATCAAATCGATTGTGAAAACGAACGATTTTGGAGTAGAAATCAGATTTTGGGGACTGGGCCGAAAGTGGGTGTGGCAAACAACATTTTTACTCTACTGAGCATGCGCGGACGGGCCACTTTCCTCAGTTGTCATGGCGACACCAGATCCCAGGACCTGCCTGTCAGTTTCAAGAGCCTAGGTTTCGATTTCGATTGCAGGACATCGATTACCGTCGCTTTATTCGGATAAGATGCTTTGTCTATGGAGCACACCATGGATGCTCTACTATAATATTGAATATCAATAGAATTTCCATTCCATAGCCAGAGAAGTCTGGCGAGTCGCTGTTGAACTTTGTGAAAAATGCTAGGTACATTGTACGGAGGGAAATTCAAATTCCAACTCAACTATGGAGGTTTTTTTAACTTACCTATTATACCTATATAGAGTTTTTTGGTGGCAGGGCAGTGGCCTTATGGACGCAACGCCCCTGGTTTTTAATCCTATTTTTCAACCAAAATCTTGGTTTATGGATTTGCGACAGGGGGCTCCATCACGCACAAAAACTGTTTTACACTGAACCTTCCTTTACCAGACTTCAACGGTGCGGTTTTCACGCATGACGGAGCCACCTGACACAAAGCCACATCCATAACCAAGTTTGTGGCTTATAAAAGGATTGAAACCTGACCTGGAAATCGCCCAGAAATTAATCCAATAGAATATCTGTGGGCCATTGAAGAAGAGAAGGTAACAACGAAGGTTGAGCCCGTCAGAATATGGCATCACGACCTAGGCATTGCACATACAAGCATAAATCTGGTAGAAAACATAATTAGACGAGTTTATTAACCGTTCATTAATAAGGGCATGATGACCAATTACCGTTATGCAGTAAAAAATTGTAAATTTGTACGTAGTTTTAATTTGGAGTTGTGGACAAGTAGACAAAGAAACTTGCTCAAGTTATAAAAGTACCTGTACGTATAAATAAAATCCAAAATAACCATCCTTCTTCAAATAAAATAACATATTGTTGAACAACAAACTTGATTTCATAGAGCCCCGGCTTGATTACAATCAGCTGTTCGAGTAGGAATCTGGGCTGTTGTTATTTATACCGCATGATTTACGCTCATGTTTACGAAGCTTTTCTGGTTCAATCTTTAGGGCATTACTGCGAACGAACGGCTGGACGTACAATGCTCCGGGTGGCCCCAAAAAATCCTAAAATTCGGAATCAATTCGAACATTTAAAAAAGGATTCGAGCCTGAAAAAAAGAATTTTTAACCCTGGCAAAGTTTGATCGTTAGCGTGTCTTGGGACGAAGAATCCGATTTGACGATTTTTTTAGACCACCCGGAGCATTGTGTCCAGCCGTTTGTTCACAGTAGGGCCCTGGAGTTTGACTTTGTCAACACGAGTGTGAATCATACGGTATACACCCAGCCCAGATATAACTTTTTGAAACAGGAAAAAAAAAGAGTA
The DNA here is from genome assembly GCA_954871275.1 of Leptopterna dolabrata. Classification (NCBI taxonomy): domain Eukaryota; kingdom Metazoa; phylum Arthropoda; class Insecta; order Hemiptera; family Miridae; genus Leptopterna; species Leptopterna dolabrata. The sequence continues at coordinate 18,371,948 of OX940989.1, forward strand.
TATATCAGAACTTTCAGAAAATGGTAGTTTGAAGGCCAGTTTCAAAAATGAGCAGTATTTTTTAAATGAGGGTGAAAGAAAGTGAAAATGCGACAAGAAGTGACGTATCAGGTCCATTGACATCTTACTCAGTACTGCCAACAACCCAACATTAGAAACGGCAAACCTTCTGGGCATCTTTCAAGAACTTTTGACGTGACCTTTCCCTCGGTTTGATTTGATTTTAGGACGTGTTTAAAAAAATGTATTTATACATTTGCGGTTTCATCCATCTATTGCAGTTCTGCACATCGTTTAAAGTGATGCACTAGCGCTCTAAGCGGGATATAGTTGAACTACTCGGCGATTTACCTGTTACGTCACTTCCAGCGGGAAATCAGAAATTCAAATTTCATACTTTTCTGCCTCTACTTCCTGACAAACATCTCATTATATTGTCAATAATTGTTAATTTCCCTTATTGAACAGAATTTGGCCAATAAAATGAAAAATAACTAAACCACAAAAATTGCCCGTAAAAAAGCATATAAAAAAGCGTGGATTTATGAAATTGAGTTCATTTCCACAAATTATTTCATTTTAAAGAAGGATGGTTATTTTGGATTCTGTTGACAGGTAAATTTTTTTCCTATTTGTTTATTGGTACGTTCGTTGTTCACGGCCACAAGAATCATCCAAATTAGGTGAACATTTGGGAATGAGTCGACGGTCCTCATTAGGTTCTGTGGCCATTAAAATTTCAAAAATGACCGCTATGTAATAATTTACAGCGTGTTTTCTTTTTCAAGTATAAGTAGGTTTTTATTACATTTTAGGGCTTGTTTCCCCAATACATCCTAATCGTCCATGAGGCAACGACATCCTTACACAGGTATTTTCCTCTGAAAAACCACCAGGCAGACACCTACTGTTGATAAATTTACCTGTAGCCAGTGTCGAATCGGGTGTCGTGGCGCCGAGTTATGTTTAGCGGCGCCAACCAAGTCCCAACTGTCACATCTTCGCTTTTGTATTTGCTGAAAACAAGAACCCCAGAGGAATTTTCTTGTTGTTTACATCAAATGCTTACAATCCATCGATTTTTCATGATGAAGCCATAATGTGGAAGTTGAGTTTGAAGACGATTTATTAAGACGTGTGAAAAAGTGTAACAGTGGGGTGGACCCTCGAGAGTCCCCCTCCTAGACCAGTGAGATTATCCGTCGTCACTAGCTGGTTGAGTACTGGGGGCTACGAGTACGACGGACTCATCCAGAAGGTATGGTAAGATTACTTTTTACACTAGCGGAAATAACACTTTAGATTTAATACTGGATGTGAGATGTACCTGAGCAAGTGTCCATTGCTGACTATGTACTGAACTAGATCGGACGAAAGAACGTAAGCACCGCCCAAGGCGTAGGGGAGGTAGCGGTCCGAGAGGAACCATTCGGTCTCCTTCCATTTGCCAGTTTTGAAAACGTGTGCTCCTCCGTGGAAGTAACCCCAATAAAACCTCTGTTCAGGAGCAACTGCAACGAACGGTTTAATTGAAATGAATGTAAGTACAACACCAAGCTAAGAGTTGGACATTGCCTCCGAGTCTACCAAGGCAGTGGAAGCTTTGTTTTCTCTTTTGAAAGAAAAACATAGGTATTGTATTTGTCTCCAAAATCGAAATTTCCACTGGCGCTTCAAGCTGAGTTCACATTGACGCGTAATCGCAAAGGCCGTAAAGGTTCGCGTTAAAGCACATAAAAACATCAAACCGTTCATGGACATATATATTTACGGACGTAAAGCGCGTAAACCGCTTGCGCAGAACCACGTGCAGATCCGTAAAGCGCTTAAATATCTGGATTTTGTTATCTTGGGCACTCAGGTTCAAAAGTCGTCGTGCGTAAAGAGTGTACACCTAATGAGCCAATCATATTCAATTACGCGTTTGAGTGAGCGCGTTTTACGTCGATTACCCGTCAATGCGAACCCAGCTCTACGTTGCAGAGCTTTCTGAACGAATTTACTTAGATGTCTGTCTGCGTCCACTAATCACGCATGCATAACTTCCTCAATTCAAATCTGATTTTGGTGAAATTTTCATGAATTGAATTTCAGTGCAACCAAATCATTGATACGGCCACTGCACATGCGCAAACGCTAAATCTGAGCTCAACTCAACTTCACACGAATCAATGATTTTGCTCAAATTCTGTGGGTAGCTAGTTGGGGTGTAACTCCTCAATGGTCTTACGTGCATTTCAGAACAATCAGATCATTGGTATGGCCACTACGCATGCGCAAACGCTAAATCCGAGCTACTCAACTTCACATGGATCAATGATTTTGCTCAAATTCTGTGTGTAACTCCTAAATGGTCTTCTATGAATTTCAGAACAATCAGATCATTGGTATGGCCACTGCGCGTGCGCAAACACTGAATCCAAGCTAGTTACTCAATTTCTCACGAATCAATGGCCCGATATCGCTCAAATCCGGTGGGTAGTTGGGGTGCTCGCTCTTTAGATGGTCCCCTAAGAATTTCATCTCTATCAGATGATCGGTAGAGCCAATGAGCAGGCGCAAACACCAAATCCGAGGTAATTAATCTCCCACGAACCAATGAATTTCATCGCAACAATGTGGCTTATGTTACTTTTACAATGGTAATTAAAAAAAAAAAATAAGCTTTCCACTGCCTTTCGGTATAGTCATTAATTCTTCCGACCCACACAACTTTTAAACACGCCTGCTCTTCACTATGAAGGAGATCGCAGCTAGTCCTAAGCCTGGAAAAAGTGTGAAGGGAAGTTGTCTGCCAATTCCACGTACACACAGCCTGACATTGATCCGTCCATCTGTTGCCGTAAGACCTGTGACCTCACGTTGCAGAGGACGTATTTCAATAAAACCACGTATTTGTCGAAGACCTGCAGCTCAGTCGAGTCATCCAATTGTGACCAACTTCAGCCTCGTCTGAATGCGCTTTTAGGCTGGCGCTGTTGAAATAGGTAAACCCGGGAAAATGGGTAACGACCCACAGTTGACAAGCAGCATGTGTACAGGCATACACCCAACAGCCTTAGCAGGTGGAATAACTAGTTCCTGCGAGATCACCGAAGTTAAGATACCTCGAGCGTGGTTAATACTTGGATGGGTGACTGCTGTGACACATCCAAGTATGACCCGTAGGGCGAACCCCCTCTCCACTCAAGAGGGCGAGGCAGTGAGTAGAGTAACCAAGAGCAAAATGATCAGATCGAATTATGACAATCTCAATGGAGTTCTGCTGATCACGTACGCTGGCAGGGCAGTCGGACCAAAAGCCCAAGCCTGGAATGGATGTTACTGACAGTGTACGCCTTGCCCGAAACGTGGCGGGTCCACTTGAAGTGTCCCATTTGCTCAGTATTTATCACCACCCTCCTCTCCATCTTCCCTCCTTTTACCAAATGGTAAACCCCGTTCAGGCTTTAGGACCGTCCTGCGCGCTATGAATCTCAATCACCCATCAAGACTCCACTGCTGCAGAAAACTACACTAGCTATTCCACAGACCTCAACAATATACCTTTTACTCAAACCAATAAATTAAATGTTAATCAACACTAATAATTAGTCGTATCAACGCCGAATGAATCCGATATGTATCACTGTATAGTATTATTGGAATGTACATTATTTGTTGTTTGTGTTCATACAAACAGAATGTTTCTGGAACGTCACGCACCTATGGCGTTCGCTTCAATTTTTAATAAATCTCACTAAAAACCTTTGAGCTCTTGATGAATCCCCTCGACGTTCAGGTAAGTGTCGTCGTCAGCTTTGACGATGTATCTGAACGTCCTGTGCTGCACGAGCTGCTCAAACGTTGACAGGAGTTTGGTCGTCAGATTTTGATACGCTTCAACGACCGGAACGATCAGAAGGTCGCTGTGAGCCTGCTGCTCGATGATGAGCTGGTTACGAACTTCATTTGAAAGCCCTACAGAAACAATAACGTTGTACTACTTATACGAGCACATAGCATTTCCAAGTCAAATGAAACCTTCTCCAAACCAAATGAAATTTTTTTCAGTCGTACTTATTGATGGAAAAAGTGATAATGTCAGTTTGTGAAAGGTAAATTACCTATAGAAGGTTTATAATTTTGGGAATGTTGATCAGCAGATCAGCATTCCTAAAATCGCTGGATCAGCAGATCCAACAATGGAGGATGATCAACTGAAACCACTGGATCAGCAGATCCAACGATGGATGCTGACCACCTAGAGGTTGCCCAGATGATCAATTCACTGGACAACAACCTCTGACAACATTTTTCTCTGCTAATACTCGTATGTAGGACCTTTGTTCCCCACCAGTAAATATTATTGAGGTAGTACCATTACAATGGAGGTTAGTCACCTTGAAGTTATTCGGATGTCCTTTCCTGAACCAGAACTTCATACTACATTTCAACCCCCCTTTTCTAGAAGTACGGCATGTGGGGAGGAGTGTGATGGTGGGCATTATCGAGTCGTTTGTGCTTCCAGTGAAGATGGGGGTGGTCAGGCTGAAACCTAATCGCTATCCCTTATCAACTGGTGATAATACCTCGCTAGTTCTAGAGGACAACCTCGCAGGTGTATCCATCATACATACTTTGTATAACAATGAGGATCTTTTTGGGGTCAGGTTGTCCACGAAGGTTCCCTCTCATTACCAATTCCCGTCGGCACTGGATGTAAACAGGGTTGCGTACTGTCACCCACCCTCTTCCTGGTCGTCCTGGACCTACTCATGCGAAAGACTGGAGAGAAGGAAAAAGGAATCCAGTGGGGTCTCCACAACCGCCTGGAAGATCTAGACTATGCTGATGACGTCTGCTTTCTCTCACATAGACTGAGGGACATGAAGGAAAAGCTTGAAAAGCTCAATCTCTACTCCTCCATGGCTGGTCTTAACATCAATGTCCATAAGACCAAAGAAATTAGAATGAACATCACACGAGGAGATGGCCTAGAGGTGGATGGACAGCCTGTGGAGAGCGTCAATGCATTCCAATACCTGGGTAGCGACGTCAACATTCAGGGAGGTACTGAAGAGGATGTTAGAGTAGGATCCGGAAAGCCAACGGTTCGTTCGTGCAACTGTATCCAATTTGGAGAAACAGAAGCATCTCTTTCCGAACCAAACTTCGCGCGTTCAACAGTAATGTGAAATCAGTCCCCCTTTATGGCTGTGAGACGTGGAAGGTGACCGTTGCCCTGACGCGGAAGCTGCAGTCCTTTGTCAACCGTTGCCTGCGACGGATTCTTGGTGTGTGGTGGCCTGATTTGGTTTCAAATGAAACACTATGGGCACGGACCAACCAAAAGCCTGTCACGCATGAGATTAAAAAAACGAAAATGGAACTGGATCGGCCACACACTGAGGAAGGCGGAGGGTGCAGTGGAACGTCAGGCTCTGGATTGGAATCCACAAGGCCACTGGCGAAGAGGTAGACCCCGTATAACTTGGAGACGTTCAGTGGAGGAAGAGGCAAGACGGGTTGGGAAAACATGGCAGGAAGTTAAGGTTTTGGCATAGGATAGGAGTGCTTGGCGTGCATTTACCGAGGCCCTATGTTCCTAATTAGGAACGAGAGGAATTTTAGTTAGTTTAGTTAGTTTAGTGGACTCTCAAGGGTCCACCATCACTCTCTGCACTCAGTCACAAACGTAACATTGACATCTGTCGCTACTGTGAAATGGAAACCGAGGATGCAGAACACATCATGTGCCATTGTGACGCACTTGGTCGTTACAGACTTAGTACTCTTGGAAATAATGCAATCAACCCAAACACCATTCCTAGGCACACCAAGGTCTCCTACGCTTAGTTAAAAAGTGGGAATGGAGGGTTTTTGAGAAATATTTTACATAAGGCTAATGCAGCTTGAGGGGGAGGACCACAAAATTTCTTACAGGTCGCTGTGGATGGAAGCACGGCCACAGGCCCCTCAAGAAACCCCACGCACTACTTATTAATAAAAATATAATTAAATGAATAAAACAATAAAATTAATAACTAAATATATAAAAATCTATTACGTTAAGCTTTACACGTCAAGGCATTGTACATTAAAAACATTCATGTAAATAAAATATTGTTTTAAATTACATTAAATGTTCATGGTTTATACTCATTATTGTTATTATACTGCTTATTTTACAAATGGACGAACTGATTAGGGATTTTCCATCTGATTTGGAAAAAGATTCGTTTGACTTGGAAATGCTATATTATAATATTACCTACAAGAATTTGCGGACTTTGTAGAAAGGCAAGGACTCATTCGGGTATATTTCAATGATCAGTAAGATTGTACCTTTACCTAGTGCTCCTATGGAGAACACGTAGGTATCTTCTCCTCTGAGGAAGGTGACCCAGCTTTCACGAATGGCATCTCTTTTATTCCAGTGCTCGGGTGCCGTGAGGATGACGTATATAGTTCCAAAGCTGTCTTTTGTTTCTTCAACCCTGTAAATTCGTGGACACCCCACAAAGACTTCGGTCAAATACGATCGTAGGTTTGTTCCAGCAAAGAAAGTTATCCAAACATTCAGACACCAGTTACGTTCCGAGAGGGGGGCCGTATGGAAATGGCAGCAATATACTTTGCAAGAGAACTACTGTTCCAAGATGAATACATTGTTCCAACTACGTCGCACTTCGCCCCACCAGATATGGGTTGTTGAGGAACAAGAACTGAAGGAAACCATCTACTTTCTCTACTGTGATGTTATTTTGTCCCAAAATCTAGATAAAGAATCTGCGGCTGATCAGCAGCCAGAAACAGCACCCAAATACCTACTCCCTCGGTAATAGCAATCGAGGTAGGATCAGGATAGAGGGAGCACAGAGGGCGTGGAAATGCGCACCTCAAATCTATTCCCGCAGCTTCCCGAGCTCACAACGAGCTACTCGGCAGGGGCTAAGCTACAGCTGCGCTTCTTTCAAAGGTGACATTTTGACTCATCGGTCGACGTGAACTGGCCACTTACTATTCAGTTTTCATTGAACTTACGCCTCCAAATTACCACATCGCTGGTGGCCACATGTTCGGCTTGTGGATGTACCACCAGGAAGCCGCCCACGTTCTTATCTAACGTGGTTAACTGTCGAATAAAGAACACCCCACATAGGTAGGTCCTACCTATTAGTTTAAACCGATTTCTGAACGGGGGGGGCAAAAATTAGCAGTTTTTCTGTGCAAATTTACTACTGCATCAAATTCATTGGACGTCAGGGAAGTTCAAAATGGGAATGTCTAAGGCGTCCAAGAAATCTGAATGCCCTCATAGAGAGAGCCACAGACCAACGCTCCAGTTCATGACCTTTGCCACCAAAGCCTGGAAGAAGGTTCTTATAACGTAATAACATAAATAAAGCCACTTTCGGAAATTTTCAAAATTTTAACATCACTTAGCTAACAGTTTTTTTAACAGTGGGCCAAAATGAGCATACTTTCTGAACCTACTATTCCTAGTGCAACTATGAACTAAGAGAAATACCGTTTCAAAAAATGATTGAAATTTGAACAATCAGCTACTACCTACCTAGAGTTTATGAAAGTGGGCAAACATTTGCACACTTTCTGTAACAACTAAGTAGTGCTATTGTGATGATCCAGCGGGAGCTATATTTAAGAATGAGTACACAGGACTACTTGAGTCGGTTGGTGACTTGATGAATGCATGTTTATTAGATAATTACAACGCCTTTTATACCCCTGGTTACAGACCCGGAGGGGGGTAGGGGAACCCCGCTCCGGGAAGCCGCCAAGTCGCGGCTTATACCTTAAGTGACGCTAGTTACATTGTTGGGTAGGGAGCAGCCGATCACTACACTGCTCCCCCCAGAATTGAAGTTAAATACTGCAATTATAAATGTGTTTCTTGACGGTGAAACGTGTTGAGGCGTCGGTGAAGGTAGGAGAGGCTGCGTGTTGTCTTGATATGCCGGTGCGGTTTCATCCTGCATTAGCGGCGGCTGCGGTGCGGGATCCGGGAGCGTGCTCGTAAGTGGGAGCGTGCTTGGAGGTGGTTCCGCTGGTGATGTCGGGGGTAGCGTCTGGGAGACCTCTGAGAGGTGCGGCAGACAGGCGTGGTCCTTCGGGGCGGCGATGCAAGAGGCGCTGGAACCGGTGAAGTGGGCCTCAGCTGCGGCGTGGCTGCAGCGGTTGGCGGCTCCGTCTTGTTGTTTGTCGCCTGGGTCCCAGTGGTAATGGTGTCGGGGGACACCTGTATCCCGATGCTCTGGAGCTGAGGGCGGCAGCAGCCGTGTCTGCAGCAGTCGGAGCATTTCCCGGCGAAAGGCGGGAGCATCAGCGTGATGGTCTGCCTGTGAGTGGCCGTAGCATGAAGTGGGTTGATTCCCTGTGGTGGCTTCATCTTGTGATTCATCGGGTTGATGAATGGCCGAGGTGGTATAGGGGCGGCGTTGTCCCGTGTTGTTGCCATAACTTTTCGTACCGTCGTGGTCGGAGGATGATGGCTCGGAGGTGAAGGCGTTAATGTGAGGTCCCTCAGCAGTTGCTGCTTCGAAGCGAGTTTCGGAGGTGTGTGCGTTGCCATTGTGAGGGAAAATGACCTTCGTGGGTCGCGGTCCGGGTTGGCCCGCGGAAGAATTCGGTTGGCCAATAGGGAGCGAGATTTCTTGACCAATCGGAGTTGAGGGAGGCGGTTGTGCGAACAGGTCCTCTGGAAGTCGTGGAGTCGCCGAAAAAGGTCGCTGTGAAGGCGAGTAGTCGTCGGGGCCGGGCCTGTTGCGGAGGCCGAGAAGAAGGCCGTTGAGTTCCAATTCCCAGGTTCTTGACGAGGAGGTAGCGATGATAGCGTCTTTTAAGGCACAGTGTAGGTGTTCCACGAGGCTATGTTTGGCTAGAGTATCGAGTAATAATTTTACATGCGTAAAATGTTCTTCGATATCTTTGGAGGCTACTAGAGGATCGTCTTTTTCGCCGATTCCGCAGCGGAAGAAGGCACGGGCGAGTTCGAACGTAGTAAATGTGGTCGTCCTGAGAGGTACAGTTGTGAAGTTGCGGAGGTGCGGCACCGTGCATCGATCGGCGACAGCGAGCCTGCTGAGGGCGCGGTAGTCTCCGACGGGGCGAATATCTCCTTCTGACTTCGGTACGTCGTGTAGAGGGCCTGACCGAGGGGGTTCCGACGGTTCCATAATGCCGGCGTTTCGGAGTTCTGCGTGATATGGCGGGCCCTTCGTTACCATATGGTGTTCGATTGGTGCTTCGCAGGGAGTTTTTGAAGGAGCATGTGCGTCTAGTAGTGCCTGGAGGTAGGGTGTGTTATCTGAGGTCGCACAGCTGAAAATTCCCGGGCGTACGAGGCTAGTGGCTGCTTTGATGAGGCGGGCGTTCGGAAGGTCAACAAGGAAATCGGGGCCGAGGATCGGTGTTGAGACGTCTGCTACAGTGAATGTCCTTTCATAGGGCGGTAGGTGTACCGAGGCGCAGTGGTTGTCGTATGTGTCGATCTCCGAGCTTTTAGCCGTACGTAGGGTGCCCAATTGTGTTCCTTTTCGATGAAGAGCGTCGTCGTTTTCCGTAGGTTGGTTTTGCCAGGTGCAGGGTTTGATGCATTTTTTCGCTCGGGATCCCCATCTTCTATGGTAGAAACAGAACTTCTTGTTCGGTCGTTGAGGGGATGATTTTTGCTGCGTAGAAGGCCGCATTCGTTGGCGGTGCTGGATCACTTGAACTTCCTCGTCGACGGTAGCCACACGAGGAGGTGTTACGAAGGGTATAAGGCGGTCGGCGGCCGCCACGAGCTTCGTGATATCGGGTTCTACGCTAGCTGCGATGTGAAGGCGAAGGCTCTCAGGTAGAGATCGTAAGAAGAGTTGTCGGAGAAGCGAGGTCGGAGTTTCCGAGGGAAGAGCACGTTGAAGGCGTCTGGCGAAGGCCGAAGGCAGTTCGTCTGTCACCGAAGGCTGAAGCAAAGTTGAGAGCTGGGAGCCATCCGAGGGTGCGTGAGCTGCGATAAGCCGGTCTTTCAGCGTCTGGTAGCTTGCGGAGTGTGAGGCGACGATGTCGGTACAGATGTCCGCTTGGCGGGGCTCGAGCGCGAGGAAAGCTCGGGTGAAGCGGGCTTCAGATGTTTTCAAACCTTCCTGGGCGAAAATTAGTTCGAGCTGCGCGAACCAGACGTGCGGGAAATCCGGGTCGAAAGGCCGCAGTTTGAGAGGTGCTTGTGTCGTCTCAAGTGTCTTCGTAGCTCTGGTTTCCATTTTTCTTCTTGGTTGTTCTCTTGGTGGTTGATCTGAGGCGAGTGTGCTCCGTTGGTGGTCGCTCTCATTAAGTAGGCAGCGGGAATGATGAGAAGTTCTCTGATTGGTTCGCTGTAGAGCTGGTCGCTGGTTGGTCGCTTGTGAGAGGACGCTGATTGGTCGTGACGAGTGGTGGGGGGTTCGCTGTTGGTCGCAAGAGGACGATGGTTCTTAAAGAATCGGTTCAGTCCGAAGATGGTCGGGGCAAGGGTAAGTTGCTCTGACGATGTTGCGGTCGCGAAAATCCGATGTGGCTGAAATTGAAAGGCTGAAACGGACAGTGGTCCTGAAAAGGACCTTTGTAAATCCGCTGAAGGTCAAGGCGAATGTGCGTTTTTCGCGGTCGCTGGAAGCGAGAATGCAGGGCGCTACTCGCAGAGGGCAGGAAGCCGGCGAAGGTGCGTATCGGGCCGTCGCTAGAGGCGAGAAGGCGGGATGTTGCTCGCAGAGGGCAGGAAGCCAGCGAAGGTGCGCGTTGAGCAGTCGCTAGAGGCGAGAAGGCGAGACGCTGTTCGCAGGAGCCGGTAGCCGGTGAAGGTTGCGTGTTCGTCGTCGGGGTGACCAGTGTGATGATCCAGCGGGAGCTATATTTAAGAATGAGTACACAGGACTACTTGAGTCGGTTGGTGACTTGATGAATGCATGTTTATTAGATAATTACAACGCCTTTTATAACCCTGGTTACAGACCCGGAGGGGGGTAGGGGAACCCCGCTCCGGGAAGCCGCCAAGACGCGGCTTATACCTTAAGTGACGCTAGTTACATTGTTAGGTAGGGAGCAGCCGATCACTACAGCTATATAGCGCAAGTAGGTGTGAGAACACTTTCCAAATGTTATTACCATGTGAACAAATACGTGCATAAGTAAGAATTTTTTGAAAATGGACAGAAATTTGCACACTTCCTGTGCCAGTTTATTACTGCATCCAGTTCATTGAATATAAGGACAAGGAAGTTGAAAAATGGGAATGCCTGAGGTGGCCAAGATGTCACTCCCCCCACAAGGAGCCAGAAGCTCTCGATCTTGACCCTTGTACCCAAAATCCTGGAAACGAGAATCGGATGGCTAGTCAATTTAGAAAAATTCTGAAAACGGATTCATATTCTCTAGAGAGTCGAACGCAAGTGCCTATTAAGCCACTTTTTGAAAATGTTCAAAATTTGAACAACATTTTTTTGGAACAGCGAGCAAAAACATTTTGCTCACTTTTTGAACCAATTACCGGGAATTCTACGTGAATATTGATGAGAAATCCGTTTTCCGAACTGAAATATCACTCTCCGTTCTCAAATGAGAAGTAGACAAAATTTGGCCCCTATGGTGCTGCCATCACTCATCACAGATTCTCACCAAAACGCCGTGACATTTAGCCTCAAACAAGGCTGAAAACTCAATTTCGAGATTCACATTTCGATGTATGCATATAACTCAAGTCAAGGGAAATCACTTTCGATTGCTGGAGACAAACATGATAATACTGCTAGTTAAGTCCAGTTGTGTTCAATAGTACAAAGGATTGCAAGTACCTTTCATTCGCCAGTTGAATTCCCAACAACAACACTGAAACGGAGAGTCCCAGAACGAAGGCCAAGAGGTGGGAAATGTAAGCCACTCTGAAACAAATAAGAAAATTCGCTAGATTTACCTACCAACACCACGAAATGTCCAAATGTCCATCATCAAGTCATAGTATTTGTTATACATCTAACGAATAACACGGGGTCTTTACTTCAAGCTGCTATTTATTTGATCAAAATTCAACTTTGCAAAGAGAAATAGAGAACGAGTGATTTATTCGATGTAGGCACATACAATACTCATAAAGAAATCAACATAATTTTACCAAAATAACATGTACTAAACAAAAATAAAATATTAGTTAAATATTAGCTTCGTTCGCGGTGTGTTTTTCTGACGGTCAGGGAACCGTCTGAAGCCACTTTTCTTATCGTGCCAACACGCATGCGCCACCAATACCAACTTTCAAACTCACAATGGACCGGGTACACCGCGAACGCTTGGGAAGGAAATCTGACTGCAACCGCTGTGCAACCTGAAAATTTCTAACCTTCCTGATTGTGTCGTGTCGTCGTCGATTTTTTCTGCTTTCTGACGTTTGTTATACAAATCATATCTATTAAGGGTTTATTGAAAGGCTGTGACTCGTGCATGTGTGATGTCATCATTGATCTCTGCTAATTTATTTCTTCTTTTTATAACAATAATACTAACGTTCGTCACCGTTGATTTCGGCTAATTTATTACTTTTTTAATTCTTCAACTTACTCAAGTCTTATATTACGATTATTCCTATGCTTCTGATGAATGCGTAGACTATCTTATGTATGTTCCTAGTTGTAATATAGTTCCTGCGTTTTGCTTCGAGTATTCATCTCTTACCAATGTTATGCATTCCTTTATCTCAACTTGTACTTAGTCGAAGTATTTTTAATAAAAATAAATCGAAATCTCTGTAGTTTTCTTCCTAACTAATGACCTAATGGGATGTTTATCAAATTCGGTGATACCAGTGTACTTTTGTGGAGTAATTGGTGACTGAAGAAATACCTAATCGAAAGTTTGAAGTTCGTTGTTAGGTACCTAACTAATTTTGCTGATAACTGACTACACATTCTTCATGTGCTCATTTTTTGTTAATACACCTACCTATGTATTCGGTTTCCTCAAGGGTCAATAATATGATGAAATGGCTGAAATCACCGGAAACGTCTACAAAAAAAAGGTAGCACAAACTGTGAATTCAGCCTTAAAAATACAATTTCAACAATCGAAGATAATTTGTCAAAATTAGGAGTCTAATTCGAGTGGGCCAAAATTGGCAAAACCAACAATTGCTAGGCCAGTTCTTGGAACACCCACCGTAATCGTAAAATTAGGTAGGTAAGTGGCACTAAGTTTTTCATTTGGGATATTCAACCGACCCCTCATGGCGAGCGAGAAGTACGAAAACGCAAGTGAGAGAAGTGGATAGGGTTATTAGAACGAATAACAACGACGAACGACGGTGCGATGAGAAATGACTTGATTGGCTTAAGCGGGCGAGCGGTAGTGGGGGGCGAGTAGTCAGAAAGGAGTACATCGGAAAATCCGCGGACTGATCTGACGGTCTTGGAACTGTCTTCGAACCGCCAGAAAAACACCGCGAACAGCATCCTATGGATGCTATACAGTCCGAAACCAGTCTGCAAGACCACCGCGAACGCCAAATGATGGATCTGACGGTTTGAAGACAGTCAGATGGCCATCACGAACAAACCTATTGGCTTCTGCCACACTGAATCCGCAAACAAAATATTTGGATTAGGCATACGTTCTTGCCTTGAAGTGACATTTTCAAAACAACAGAGAGTTTTCGCAAAGGTTTGGCTACTAGCCCGTTGACTGGCTAAGGCCTACGTATGAAGGAAAGTGCGAACTGCGCATGTGCACGTTTGGGTGGGAACGACCTAACTTAGCTCGTCAACGTTGGATGCCACCGGTCGACGTAAACGACCTAGCACTAGGTCGTATGGGCCGTTTCCTGTACTAACCTTCCACCAAGGAAACCTCATCGCATGGATAGCCTTCTTCCGTGGCATTTGTAATTATTTGTTTGTGTTGTGTACCTGATAGCGTGCGTCTTTTTTCTCTCAATTTTCGGTTTTTCTGCTGTATAAAAACCTTACACATCTATATTTTTTTGAAAACCGTATTAGGAAATATTTCTGTGGTCCTTGAAGACTGGAAAATGTCAATAAATTGTACCTGGCTAATTTATCTATGTCTGTGGACAACATTACAATTTTAGGCTAATAATGTCTACCTATTAGTCACTAATTTTTGCCAAATAACTTTAATTAGCCAAACCTTTAGTTTTTTGGCTAATTTGTCTCGTGTCTATGGGCAACCCTACATTATTTTCCATTTGAAAATAGTAATAGGAAATGTTTCTGTGATCCTTTAAGACTGGAAAATCTTAATTAATTGTATCTGGCTAGTCTATGAACAAACGTATAATTGTACTAGTGAAGATGAACACTAAAAACGGCTTTTTAAACTGAAATTTTCAAGTGATGAGAATGTGATAACAGTTCAACGTTAACGTTAGTGTCACCCATCGAATCAGCTTAGATCGTCCAACGACCTAACTTTCATGACCTTAGATCATTTCACGATCTAAGAGGTTAGCATCCGGTTTTTTCCCTTAGATCGTTAGTCTTTCAACGAATTACCGATTGGGTAGAAGACGAGGGATTGGTCTACGAGGGGCAGGCGGGATTTAGGAGGGGGTATGCCACGGTGGACAACATTTTCACATTGACCAACATTATTAGTGTGGCACTACATGACGGGAATAAGATGTATGGCTGTTTCGTAGACTTCCGTTCCGCATTTGACCTGATTAGTAGAGAATCCCTCTTCTATAAACTCTCATGCTTAGGGATGTCTTCCAAGTGTTTGGCAGCCATTAGGGCGATATACAGGGACACGTCAGCAAGAGTGTGGTCACGAGGGAATCTTTCAGACTCGTTCACAACGGGAATCGGGGTGAAGCAGGGGGACGTTTTGAGCCCATTGTGCTTCTCATTATACATAAACGACCTTCATGAGGCGGTGGGGGGAGGTGTCCAGGTTGGTTCACAAAGAATTGGAGTGCTATTATTTGCGGACGATGTTATCATTTTGGCGAACACTCCGGAGGAATTGCAAAAGATGATCGATGCACTACTGGAGTACTCGAAACTCTGGAATTTAACTATTAATTTAGAGAAGACAAGCGTTGTGGTTTTTAGGCGAAGAGGAGGAAGGCTCAGTCAAAGAGAGCAATGGAGGTTGGGAGATCAACCAATCGCAGTTTCAAAAAAGTATAAATATTTAGGGATGTGGCTCAATTTTGATCTTTCCTGGAAGCCCCATTTCAAGGACAAGGTAGTGGTTTCCAAGTATGCTATGACCTCTGTTTGGAGTAATCTGATTGGATCGGAAAAGGTGCCTCTATCAGTGAAACTTAAAGTGTTCCAGTCGGTGATCCAGGCAACCATTGGGTATGGAGCTCAGGTCTGGGGTTGCTCCAGGATGGAGGAGGTTGAAAAAATCCAAAGATTTTTCCTCAAAAAACTTTTCTGTGTGCCGAAAAATACGCCTACATACATGCTGTACCTGGAAACGGGTTTTGAAAGCATGTTTTCACACACTCTCAAATTATGTGCGGACTATCTCCTAAAAGTTCTCAGACAACCAGTGCACAGATTTACCCGAAATAGTGCCGCAGTAGTATTAGAAAAGAACTGCTACTGGGCGTCTCAGTGGCACAATCTGGCTTCGGAACATGGGGTGGCGCTCGATTTCGGGAGGATGGATCTGTTGCCGAATCAGCTAAACGTGTTGCAGGAGAGAGTTAGGACAGATTTTTGGGAGAAACTCCGGATTAGGGCGACTGCAGCGGAATACCATCTGCTTTACAAGGACTTGAGTTTGGTCACTCCCTATATTGCAGATGGGAGGGACTTCAGTCATGTTAAATTGATTTTTCGAGCGCGATGCGAGGTCCTCAATCTAAACCACAAACCATGGATAGAGGGAAATGTAAATTTGTGTTCACTGTGCAGTATGGGAGAAAATGAAACGGTGGAACATTTCATAGGGCGCTGCCTAATACTTAGAAATTTTAGGATGTCATACCTAGGGAAATCAAGTCTTTCACACGAGGAAGTCTTGTATTATTTAAGCGGGGCAGATTGGAGTTTATTGACTCGATACATGAAAGCCGCGTGGAGCTACAGACAGTACCTTGTATCCCAATTCAATTACAGTAACAATGGAGAAACCACTTAGATTAAGATAATGGAAAAAAATATATATTTAAAAAAAATGTATATATGTGTATGTGTATGTATATGTGTATGTATATATATATATGTATAGGTGTATATATGTAAGTGATAGGTAATACAGGATAAAAGTGTTATAGGTAACATGGTAAACGTTATATGTGCTAAAATTATGTAAAACTTATTAAATGTAAATGTGTTGATTACTGTATCCAAAATACCGTAGGTACAACTGACCTATGATTTATAAAAATCTAGAGTGTAGGTATATACTGTAAATGTAAACCCATTTCCTTAGTATCTTCGCAGTTCTCCTCTCCGTTTTCGTTTATTTATTTATTGTTGCATGTGTTCTAATATTTTCTTAATGTTAAACGAAGGAACTACTCGGCGAACTCCCAGTTCACGGTAAATGTACCAAAACTGTACCATGCTATTATTATTGTAGGTTTGTTGCATATATATTACACAATAAAGCATGTTAATCAATCAATCAATCAATCAATCAATCAACGACCTAGTGGTCAAACTTTTGCGAAAACTCTGATAGGTATATCCAAAATTTTATTTTTATCATAATCACCTATTTAAACATAATTTAAAAAAATACAATTAGGTACTTATAAGGGACAAACAAAAATTGATTTAAAATAAGAATAGGATATTTGTGAAGGAACTATTACCTATTTTACGATAATTGGATACTATTGTACTATACATCTTTGAGTTGCAGCAATGAATAACTTCAATTTGAGGAAAGTTGATGATACAATTTGAGGAAAATTGAGGATAATTTCAAAATAGAGGATGACTGAGGACATTTGAGGATAATTTCCTCAAATTTGAGGATAATTGAGGATAATTTTGAATACTGAGGATAACTGAAGAAATCTGAGGATAATTTCCTCAAATTCGAGGAAATTAGAGGATAACTGAGTTCATGTCGCTTCAATTTGAGGAAATTTGAGGGTAATTTCAATTTGAGGCAAGCTGATGTCGTTTTTAATCTTCTTGTGGGTGAGGGAGTGTCTGTCAAGGAAACAGGTGTAATATTTTCTGAAGTCACTGTATAATTTGGGACCCATGTAAGTCTTGTGTTTGAGTAAGATGAAGCCTTTTTCTGGGAATTTCCAAAGATTTTGCATTTTGTGTTCCAACATACCTATTTGTTATTGTCAAAGATTTAAAAGAAATTATATGTTGATCATAGATTTGGCGTAGGTAGAGCAGGCCAGAGAACTCGAAGAGTTCCTTAGCGGGGGAATCAACGTGGTTTAAACAGCTTTTTTTGTGTGTAAAATTTCTAATTTGGTGAGCAGAGTTATATTAATTTTCCCCCAAGATACAGTAGAGTATACTTTTTACCAATGCATTATAGAATATCATGAGTTTATTCTAAGTCTGGAAAATTGGTAACTTGGAAAACTAAGTCTGTGAGCGAGTTTTTCTGTTTTGCTTAGGCGTTCCATCGAAGGAAGCAATCAATTACTATGCCAAGGTATTTGACAGACTCGACTTTTTCCACAGAATGACGTACATTCGTTGACTTTAGGGCTAATACTTACATGGGCAATCAGATGAGTAAGTTTACACACACAGGTTAGACACATGTGTATGGTTTTGTTAAAATGATTTGTTAAAATAACATATCTACGAAGCCATTTATTAATCTCCCCAAGACAACTTTCAGCTTTCCTATGTATGCCTCCACCCACGTTTCCCCAGTCACAAGAACAACGTAAATATCATCAGCGTAAGCCCATGTTTACTGAAGATGTTTAATACAAAAAATACAGAATACAGTTTAATACAGAAAACATCCGTTCTCACTGTACCAACTAAACTGTCTCGGTACCTAGTAACCACTAACACCTACAATAAATACCTAAACGCTTAATTCAGGGGACTGGTGCGGATCTGGTATTATGTGGTATTTCACCGCCACATGTTTGTTTCCATGACTAGGGGCTCGCTTTTCTCAAGTTCATTATTCCGTTGCATTATGTCAAACAAAGGCTACTGATAGGATATACATTTATGCTTTATAAAGTGACAGCAAGAAAATGTCATTCATTGTAAAACAGAACGCTTCGAAAAGCTCAGATGAAATACTGGTAGGCAACCTGCCATACACCCGTCTCTTTTGATGAGTAATTTCCAAATATCATTGATATTTATTCTCGATTTTACTTATGCTGAAATGAACCTATTAATAATAATAAAACCAACACATTCCAGTTTCAGTGTAGGCAAACTGTTTATGTGCAGGTACTCACTTGCATCTCATTTCCCTCGCGGCCTGTGAGAGGAGGACGATCACAAGACATTTACTGCGGCACAGCAATCAACGACTTGACCAGTGTCAAAAACTTTTTCAAAACGTCACAGGTAACGAAAAATCAATAAATTTCATGAGATTTCCATCTCAACTCTCAACAGCCCTAACCGCAGCGCTCAACGGCGGCGGACAACTCAACGTTCGTTATAACCGTCACATGCGTTTGAAACCTACTCCCTCCACAGCGTAGAGATCACCCCGAAACCCATCATTTGGCGTTCGCGGTGGTCTTGCGGACTCGTCTCGGACTGTATAGCATCCATAGGATGCTGTTCGCGGTGTTTTTCTGGCGGTTCGAAGACAGTTCCAAGACCGTCAGATCAGTCCGCGGATTTTCCGATGTACTCCTTTCTGACTACTCGCCCCCCACTACCGCTCGCCCGTTTAAGCCAATCAAATCATTTCTCATCGCACCGTCGTTCGTCGTTGTTATTCGTTCTAATAACCCTATCCACTTCTCTCACTTGCGTTTTGGTACTTCTCGCTATGAGTTCATCCAGTGATGAGGGGTCGATCACTCCTATCGAGGTGTCATCGGAAGATGATTTGGACTTACTCCATCCAGTGGAAAAAAAAGGAAAACTATCTGGAAGAAGTTTTTCCTGTATACGACGAGGAAACTTTTTTTGTTCATTCTCATCCAGAAGACGTCACTGGCCGTTCTGTTAGGGACAGATTGGCATCTCTACTAGCGTCATGAAGTCATTTATATAGTATTGTTTACATCACTACCCAAGCTTTGGTATTTCAATCACCATATCCTTCAACGACTGATCTTATAGTGAGCACTTGTATGTCCCTGAATCGAGTTTCCTACCATAACGATAAACGCCGCAAATTCTACTGGCACAAATAACTAGAGGGGTTAACAAAAAAATTGTAATGGACATACAAAATTGCTGCCTATAGATTTATTTCGTGCGTCGGTGGTCGGTTGAATATCCCAATTGAAAAACTTAGTGCCACTTACCTACCTAATTTTACGATTACGGTGGGTGTTCCAAGAACTGGCCTAGCAATTTATTGTTGGTTTTTGCCAATTTTGGCCCACTCGAAGACTCCTAATTTTGAAAAATTATCTTCGATTGTTGAAATTGTATTTTTCTGGCTGAATTCACAGTTTATGCTACCTTTTTTTGTAGACGTTTCCGGTGATTTCAGCCGTTTTATCAGATTATTGACCCTTGAGGAAACCGAATGCATAGCTATATTAACAAAAAATGAGCACATGAAGAATGTGTAGTCAGTTATCAGCAAAATTAGTTAGGTACCTACCTAACAACGAACTTCAAACTTTCGATTAGGTATTTCTTCAGTCACCAATTATTCCACAGAAGTACACTGGTATCACCGAATTTGATAAACATCCCATTAGGTCATTAGTTAGGAAGAAAACTACAGAGATTTCGATTTATTTTTATTAAAAAAACTTCGACTACAAGTTGAGATAAAGGAATGCATAACATTGGTAAGAGATGAATACTCGAAGCAAAACGTAGGAACTATATTACAACTAGGAACATACATAAGATAGTCTACGCATTCATCAGAAGCATAGGAATAATCGTAATATAAGACTTGAGTAAGTAGAAGAATGAAAAAAGTAATAAATTAGCCGAAATCAACGATGACCTATAGGACGAACGTTAGTATTATTGTTATAAAAAGAAGAAATTAATTAGCAGAGATCAATGATAACATATGAACTTCTCACACATGCACGAGTCACAGCCTTTCAATAAACCTAAATAGGTATGATTTGTATAACAAATTAACAAACGTCAGAAAGGAGAAAAAAATCAAGATCGACGACGACACCACACAATCAGGAAGGTTAGACATTTGCAGGTTGCACAGCGGTTGCAGTCAGATTTCCTTCCCAAGCGTTCGCGGTGTACCCGGTCCATTTGAAGTTTGAAAGTTGGTATTGGTGGCGCATGCGTGTTGGCACGATCAGAAAAGTGGCTTCAGACGGTTCCCTGACCGTCAGAAAAACACACCGCGAACGAAGCTAATATGAACGAAATATAATGGTATTCCCTCGAATGTCATGTGAATATGGTTGGAATATTATGTTCACATTCACTCGAATTTCGTGTAAATATCGTCCCCTCTCTGACAGACTAGCGTAACTTTTTTTCCTCCCGCAAACTCGCGAAACTGCAAAATCAGCGAAAATCGACTTATAGCTTCAAAAGGTTAAGGAAAATTTCATGGCCCTAGTTCCCTTTTCTTCCTCCAGCTGTTTTTTAATTCACCTATCTGCAACTAGCGTAATTCCCACTTTGGTAAACTAGCGTATCTGCACTTTGGTTCCTTGTCATAGCGACTACGTACATTGTCCACTCTGACAAACTAACGAATCAGCCGATACGTTCATTCCGCTTATTAATAAACTGCTGTTTTTACACAGACAAAATGACGAAACTGTCGTCTTTTGTTCATTCTAGCGCCATTCAGCTGTCTGTTCACGTGTAATTATTAGCCATGATAGCCGAATTAGTTTCTCGATCCTCATTGAATTTCTACGATTCTCAGTTCTCCGAAGTTCTAAGTAGTTTTAATTTTTGATTCATTATGGGGTCTCGCGGGAAGATGCTTGTGGAGATAGCTACCAGAAATCAGCCCTCCCCACAAGTACATGCAGTTGATGTGAAGATGATTGATACGGTAAGTTCTAAGAGTTCCAAGAGCGTATCATAGTTTCTATGGAAGTCTACCTGACTCCTCAAATGGCAGGGAATCTCTCCCAGAACCCGATATGAACGAAAGTGACCCTGATGGAGAAACTTCAGTTTAATTACCTATTTTATGTGAATACCTATGTTTTAGTTTCTGTGATTTTCGGTTGGAATTTTTTAAAAACTGCTGTTGGCAGATAAATACATCATTATTTTTCTATTGTTTCATCCATCGTTATTTCTGATTCGTTAGTTTATTACGCTAGAATAATGGTAGGTGTGAAATATCAATCTGACAAACTTGCGAAACTGCCCCTTATGGTTTAATTTTGGTCTTTATTCGTCGTTATTTGAAAAATTGTCCGCAAAATCCTTGATCAGCGCAAACTAGATAAAATTTGTGGCTCATTAAAAAAACAACAGAGAAAACCACAAAAAATTGGATTTTACATGCAGCATCAAAGTTTGTTTTTGTTCTCCTGAAAAGTTGCGTTTTTGCAGTTACGCGAGTTTGTGGGAGGAAAAATAGTTACGCTAGTCTGTCAGAGAGGGGACGATATGGTATAGACATAATTATAATCATGAAATCACAAGCAACACTGAACCTAACAAAAATATGTTATAGTAGGACAAGAGATGATAAGGTGTTCAATCTTCAATGTCGACGGTAGAGTAGAGAGGTGTTGTAAACAAAGCACCTACTAGTACTAATGCAGCCTGAACAGGCCCAAACTTGTAGCCTCTGGCCCCGACTTGTGAATATGAAATTCGAGTGAAACCGAGAAAAACAGTAGTTAGTGAAAACCACCGCATTTACATTAAATTCGTGTACATTATGAATGTATTTAGAGTGAATCCTACCTACCATCATATCTACCATATTTACACAACATTCGTGTGAATATGAACATATTCCTATCGTATTCACATGAAATTCAAGGGAATATCATTATATTTCGACCTTATTTATTCACACTTTACTCCACGAGGTAAAAGTCAAATACACAGTGTAGAGTAATTTTTTCGGGGTGAGAGCCCAGAACCTGCGCAGACCTGCACAATCAAGGGATGTAGGAACTAAAAGAAGAAACTAGAAAAAATTCTCCCTTATTGGGAAAAAACATCTGATCATGGATGTCTGTTTTTCGCAGTAAGGGAGAAATTTGTATAGAGTGATAGATGAGTAAAGTCGTGAAAAAAAAGTAAACTACACTGACAAAATATTATTTTTATTTATTCTAACCAAGCACTACATGTAGGGATCAGCGTCGGATCTAGGTTTGTTGCGGCCCTGGGCCTATGTAAGCGGCCCCCTGGGTATAATAAATTCATTTATTTTATATTCTTATTAGTTTATTTTATAATAAATAGGTAATCATTAATATTCTTGAATTTTACAAATTAGCTTTTCTTGCTTTCTGAGACAAAAATTCTACAATTAATTCATCAAAATCTAACGATTTAAAAAGCTCCGTTGGCTACAAAACTAGCTAAGCTGGATAGCCTTGAATCTGAGCAAGTATTTCCCATGTAATTGAGAATTCTTTTCAAAATGCTGAACGATCTTTCGCCAGATGCATTTGATGTCCATATATGACCATATTTCTTTCGTTCAAAACCCTATATGTCAAAATAACATGTACTAGCCGTTGTATACATGTATGCGTTTCGTAAGCCAGATTTTTTATTGATATGCTTAATTTAAAAAATAAATAAAAACCTCAGCCTTGCGGCCCCCTGAGGCTAGCGGCCCAGTGGTAAATCCGCCGCTGGTAGGGATTGATACGTCAGTAATGCTGAGTAAAGGTTTGTGGTATGAAAAATATGAAATGTTTTAACTAAATTACAGCCTCATAGAGTGAATAGTATAGAAATGAGCTTCAGTGCCACTTAGCTGATCCGGGGCCTGGGCAGCGTCAAGTTTAAGTCCTAAGGAGCCAACATACTTACAGCTTCATAGAGTGATTACTGAATAGCATAGAAATAATTAGCTGTAGGAGCCACTCAGCTGATCCCGGCGCTATGCATTCGCCGAATGCCAAATGTTCGCCAAGAAAAAGCACCCTGGCCACACAATCGGAGTTCGCCGAGCACCGAGCTCTACCCCGAGCATTGACGAATATTCGGCATTGAGCATTGAGCATTGAGTGATGGACCCAGAGGCTTATTATAAAAAAGTTCCATTCATTCAGCATGATCATATGAGCGAATTTTTGAAGACAACACAATTTACAACGATTTTTAGCACTTTTTGAAACATAAAAACTCAAATTTGAACACCTTTTTGCGCGCAAACATTTTTGGGCTTAAAATGTATTACATCTCATGCAATCTAACCACTTCCCTCCATTTTCGGTAGTTTTGAGCAATTTTTCACAATTTTAGCAATTTTTGTCACTTAAAAACTCAAATTTGAACATTTTTTTGCTCGCCAACATTTCTGGCCGATGGACTTGGAATGGAAAGTGATGTGAATCACAGGATACTTCACCCTTCAGTCAGTTGGATGCGTAGACTAAGCCCGCATAATTTCACAGTCGGATGGCGAATCTTCGTCCGCATGTGTGGTCGGGACAAATGTTCGCCACTTGGCGAACATTCGTCTCCTTTGAAGCGGGCAAAAAACCGCCTCCGAGGCGAGCACCCGAATATTCGGTGTTCGCCGAATAACGAACATTCGCCCTCCGGCTACACATGTAGGAAATCGGCGAACTTTTGCTCGGTGCTCGGCGAACTCCGCATGTGTGGCCGCGGCTTAAGAAGGCGACATGCCAAATTTCAAGTCTCTACCACCACGGGAATTGCGCCAAAAACGTCACATTTTTTTGACCATGAGACATATCAATGTCAAAAACTCAGCCAACAACGTTTTGGGTAAATAAAGAAAAATGACGAAGTAGAAGTTGAGGAGAAATGAGTGGGTGGCTGAGTGGGATTTTCCATCCAAGATCGATCGAAAGATGTTGGCACCACTTGGAATGACCCATCTCATTTCATCTCGAATCAAAAGACAATCGAACGGATTTCGATTAATAGATCGATACATCGATTAAACATTGTAAACAAGCAAACCTCGGAAAATATTATGAATAAATGAATGAACGAACATTTCAGCCTATTGAAGTATAATTGTTCTAAGTTTTTGAACTTTCATTAGGTATCTTAATAGATTTTTTAAATTCCTTTGGGTACCTTAAAAGCAAGCGGTAGCATCCCTTGGTAGAAAGCTGGGTTCTCATCTGAAATATCGATTATCCTTCACTCCATATGTTTTCTATCGAACCTGAGCCACTCAACATGGCCGTTTTTCACCAGTGACACAAGTACCTTTGGGTGTTTTTCTGATTAGATTTCACATAAGATCTCGTCATTGAAGAAAATTCCGCGTTAGATTTTATTCCGATTTCACGACCCTTCGGGGTGTTCGAATTTCGATAGTCGGGCCGCCGCATACCACGTTCATTTTCCCTTAGAAACCCATCAAAATGCTGTCGATAATCAACAGGATTTTGGATTGGTTTCGGTCCCTTTTCTGGAAGGAAGAGATGGAGTTGACACTCGTCGGTTTGCAGTGTTCTGGGAAAACTACGTTCGTCAACGTCATCGCTGTAAGTTTGTCAAAAGTTTTGTCAAGCCACTTTTACTTCGACCTTGTCAATTTGATAGATACGTGACACGTAGGACACGTACCTACTGGCTCTCAAACTTAGAATTTTATTACACAATTTGCATAGCAATTTTGTGACTGGTGGTAACAATAGTTATTAGGTAGTATTATCTTTCAACGACCTTAGCGCGTTTACTATGGTGAAATACCCAAAAATTGCTATCTGTCAGTCCTGATGCACCTTCATTATTTGTGAATCTGTCCTGGACAAGACGCATAATGCGTTTTATCTTTGTCCGTATTTGATCATCGTTTTCTATCAGTTATTATCACTATCATCACAATATATGGGGTAATTGCGAGTAGTTGTTAATCTTATCATGTTGATCTTATTTTATCTAACCAATCATTCAACTTTTCCATTCCACTAAGATTCAGTAGCTCCCTCGGAAAGAGATAGGTGAAAGGATTTCGTTGATTGATCGAAAGCAGGCAATCAGTTTCGAAGTTACATACTTCATAATTTCGATTCTGTAGGTGGACAGTTCGATCGAAAGCAGACAATTTCGAAGTTACATACTTCATAATTTCGATTCTGTAGTTGGACAGTGATCGAAAGCAGACAATTTCGAAGTTACCTACTTCATAATTTCGATTCTGTAGGTGGACAGTTCGATCGAAAGCAGACAATTTCGAAGTTACCTACTTCATAATTTCGATTCTGTAGTTGGACAGTTTGATCGAAAGCAGACAATTTCGAAGTTACATACTTCATAATTTCGATTCTGTAGTTGGACAGTGATCGAAAGCAGACAATTTCGAAGTTACATACTTCATAATTTCGATTCTGTAGTTGGACAGTGATCGAAAGCAGACAATTTCGAAGTTACCTACTTCATAATTTCGATTCTGTAGTTGGACAGTTTGATCGAAAGCAGACAATTTCGAAGTTACCTACTTCATAATTTCGATTCTGTAGTTGGACAGTTTGATCGAAAGCAGACAATTTCGAAGTTACATACTTCATAATTTCGATTCTGTAGTTGGACAGTGATCGAAAGCAGACAATTTCGAAGTTACCTACTTCATAATTTCGATTCTGTAGTTGGACAGTTTGATCGAAAGCAGACAATTTCGAAGTTACATACTTCATAATTTCGATTCTGTAGTTGGACAGTTTGATCGAAAGCAGACAATTTCGAAGTTACATACTTCATAATTTCGATTCTGTAGTTGGACAGTGATCGAAAGCAGACAATTTCGAAGTTACCTACTTCATAATTTCGATTCTGTAGTTGGACAGTTTGATCGAAAGCAGACAATTTCGAAGTTACATACTTCATAATTTCGATTCTGTAGTTGGGCAGTGATCGAAAGCAGACAATTTCGAAGTTACCTACTTCATAATTTCGATTCTGTAGTTGGACAGTTTGATCGAAAGCAGACAATTTCGAAGTTACATACTTCATAATTTCGATTCTGTAGTTGGACAGTGATCGAAAGCAGACAATTTCGAAGTTACATACTTCATAATTTCGATTCTGTAGTTGGACAGTGATCGAAAGCAGACAATTTCGAAGTTACCTACTTCATAATTTCGATTCTGTAGTTGGACAGTTTGATCGAAAGCAGACAATTTCGAAGTTACCTACTTCATAATTTCGATTCTGTAGTTGGACAGTTTGATCGAAAGCAGACAATTTCGAAGTTACATACTTCATAATTTCGATTCTGTAGTTGGACAGTGATCGAAAGCAGACAATTTCGAAGTTACATACTTCATAATTTCGATTCTGTAGTTGGACAGTGATCGAAAGCAGACAATTTCGAAGTTACCTACTTCATAATTTCGATTCTGTAGGTGGACAGTTCGATCGAAAGCAGACAATTTCGAAGTTACCTACTTCATAATTTCGATTCTGTAGTTGGACAGTTTGATCGAAAGCAGACAATTTCGAAGTTACATACTTCATAATTTCGATTCTGTAGTTGGACAGTGATCGAAAGCAGACAATTTCGAAGTTACATACTTCATAATTTCGATTCTGTAGTTGGACAGTGATCGAAAGCAGACAATTTCGAAGTTACCTACTTCATAATTTCGATTCTGTAGTTGGACAGTTTGATCGAAAGCAGACAATTTCGAAGTTACCTACTTCATAATTTCGATTCTGTAGTTGGACAGTTTGATCGAAAGCAGACAATTTCGAAGTTACATACTTCATAATTTCGATTCTGTAGTTGGACAGTGATCGAAAGCAGACAATTTCGAAGTTACCTACTTCATAATTTCGATTCTGTAGTTGGACAGTTTGATCGAAAGCAGACAATTTCGAAGTTACATACTTCATAATTTCGATTCTGTAGTTGGACAGTTTGATCGAAAGCAGACAATTTCGAAGTTACATACTTCATAATTTCGATTCTGTAGTTGGACAGTGATCGAAAGCAGACAATTTCGAAGTTACCTACTTCATAATTTCGATTCTGTAGTTGGACAGTTTGATCGAAAGCAGACAATTTCGAAGTTACATACTTCATAATTTCGATTCTGTAGTTGGGCAGTGATCGAAAGCAGACAATTTCGAAGTTACCTACTTCATAATTTCGATTCTGTAGTTGGACAGTTTGATCGAAAGCAGACAATTTCGAAGTTACATACTTCATAATTTCGATTCTGTAGTTGGACAGTTTGATCGAAAGCAGACAATTTCGAAGTTACATACTTCATAATTTCGATTCTGTAGTTGGACAGTTTGATCGAAAGCAGACAATTTCGAAGTTACATACTTCATAATTTCGATTCTGTAGTTGGACAGTTTGATCGAAAGCAGACAATTTCGAAGTTACATACTTCATAATTTCGATTCTGTAGTTGGACAGTTTGATCGAAAGCAGACAATTTCGAAGTTACATACTTCATAATTTCGATTCTGTAGTTGGACAGTTTGATCGAAAGCAGACAATTTCGAAGTTACATACTTCATAATTTCGATTCTGTAGTTGGACAGTGATCGAAAGCAGACAATTTCGAAGTTACATACTTCATAATTTCGATTCTGTAGTTGGACAGTTTGATCGAAAGCAGACAATTTCGAAGTTACATACTTCATAATTTCGATTCTGTAGTTGGACAGTGATCGAAAGCAGACAATTTCGAAGTTACCTACTTCATAATTTCGATTCTGTAGTTGGACAGTTTGATCGAAAGCAGACAATTTCGAAGTTACCTACTTCATAATTTCGATTCTGTAGTTGGACAGTTTGATCGAAAGCAGACAATTTCGAAGTTACATACTTCATAATTTCGATTCTGTAGTTGGACAGTTTGATCGAAAGCAGACAATTTCGAAGTTACATACTTCATAATTTCGATTCTGTAGTTGGACAGTTTGATCGAAAGCAGACAATTTCGAAGTTACATACTTCATAATTTCGATTCTGTAGTTGGACAGTTTGATCGAAAGCAGACAATTTCGAAGTTACATACTTCATAATTTCGATTCTGTAGTTGGACAGTTTGATCGAAAGCAGACAATTTCGAAGTTACATACTTCATAATTTCGATTCTGTAGTTGGACAGTTTGATCGAAAGCAGACAATTTCGAAGTTACATACTTCATAATTTCGATTCTGTAGTTGGACAGTGATCGAAAGCAGACAATTTCGAAGTTACATACTTCATAATTTCGATTCTGTAGTTGGACAGTTTGATCGAAAGCAGACAATTTCGAAGTTACATACTTCATAATTTCGATTCTGTAGTTGGACAGTGATCGAAAGCAGACAATTTCGAAGTTACCTACTTCATAATTTCGATTCTGTAGTTGGACAGTTTGATCGAAAGCAGACAATTTCGAAGTTACATACTTCATAATTTCGATTCTGTAGTTGGACAGTGATCGAAAGCAGACAATTTCGAAGTTACATACTTCATAATTTCGATTCTGTAGTTGGACAGTTTGATCGAAAGCAGACAATTTCGAAGTTACATACTTCATAATTTCGATTCTGTAGTTGGACAGTGATCGAAAGCAGACAATTTCGAAGTTACCTACTTCATAATTTCGATTCTGTAGTTGGACAGTTTGATCGAAAGCAGACAATTTCGAAGTTACATACTTCATAATTTCGATTCTGTAGTTGGACAGTTTGATCGAAAGCAGACAATTTCGAAGTTACATACTTCATAATTTCGATTCTGTAGTTGGACAGTGATCGAAAGCAGACAATTTCGAAGTTACCTACTTCATAATTTCGATTCTGTAGGTGGACAGTTCGATCAAAAGCAGACAATTTCGAAGTTACATACTTCATAATTTCGATTCTGTAGTTGGACAGTTTGACATCTGTGGGCATTACAGTGATGTACCTACTCAGTGGAATACATAAAATTGAACACTTGTACATTGTCCTACTTTTTCTGGAAATTCTGTCGAAATCTAATTTGGAATCGAATGGGAAAGCAGCAAGGTCACCATGTCTTGACCACTGAATTACTTCACGATTCACCATAGTTCATTAGCTACCTAAAGTCTCCATAAATGCAAATTGTCGTTCATTGCTCTGTCCATAGACACTGGATAAGTCCGAATTTAGTCCAAAAACATGTATTATAATGGTAAAACGAACAACAGAGCTGATGTTCCCTGTGTAGCAGTTGATAGTGACATGTCTTTCACATATTTCTCATATTTTCCTCATTAAATTAACTATTTTAATTTTTTTTCTAGAGTGGACAATTCTCTCAGGACATGATCCCTACAGTTGGTTTTAATATGAGAAAAATAACCAAAGGCAACGTCACTATAAAGGTAAATTCATTGACTGTATATCCTTTGCGTTAGGTTTGTTGCTACAACTGCCAGTTTGGTATGGTGATGGGAACGAAAACGCACAACAGTGTTGCTACAACAGTTGCGGATGAAAAACGAAGCATCTGTTGTCAAGAAAAGAAAATAACAGTTGTAAATAACAGCTTACTTTCACAGTGGCGTGACAAACCTGAACACTCATAAGCTCATAACAGATGTAAAACTGTTGTCAGAGAACTGTTACTTTGGTATTACCTAGTTTTTCCAGTTCGAAAGAATGATTCCCTGGAAATAACTGACATTTCGGTGTGTGTGTGTGGAAACCTTCATTTGTTGTCTGAAGAAAGAAGCAACAGAAACCAATCGAGTGGTCTGCTCTTGGTACCAAAGCCAAATTGCGTGAGCTCCTGCAGTCTTCTGAACACCCTATATATTTCACTGGAATGCCCCTTTCAAACGCTCATTTCTTTCCTGTTCAAACCCTCTTTCTGAAGCAACTCTTTTTTTTTTAGTATTGCACAATTGAAGGAGTTATAACGAAAAATTTCCAAAAACGTCCAAATCGAGAGGTGTTATCAACAGCTCAACATCAACAGACTGTTATTAGAAAACGAAAAATTGTCCACAACGAGAGGTGTTATCAACAACAGCCTGTTGTGTTATCAGAAACACCGAAAACGAAAAAACTTCCACAAGGAGAGGTGTTAAGCCGGGTATCCACTTGTATCAAACTTCCGTACCGTAACACCGTTCCGTAACAAAAATCAATTAAAAACGTGATACGCACCTGTTCGGGATCGGGTTCGGGGCGGATCGCTCCGTTGGCGGTTTTCCCCCGTCGCATCAAAGGAATGATACGATACGAGGTTCGGATTGTGGAGACGGGGTCGGGCGCTCTCCCGTATCGTAACATCAGTCGAGACCTTACCTCCATGTAATCTTCCATTAACATACCCACAATCGCTCGACATACATTGGCGACGATCTTGCCTATGGTCTGCTTGGATATCTTGAATGTGTATTCAAGGCTTGTGAAGTAGTCACCGCCATTTATTCAATCATGTCAGCCATGAGACCTGTCCCACCATACAATTCGCAGTTCCGCCAAACATTCAGCATACACCAACGAGGTGGTTTTGCGGGTCTTTCGTTCTTCTTTTGTTAGGCAGTGAATAAAAATGTAAGCAGCAGCCACTTGTTGCAATGAGGACATTTTCAAGGTTTATGGTGGATCGGTCAGAATTGTTACGGAACGATGTTACGGAACGCAGTGATGATACAGGCGTTTTTTCCCGTTCGATACGATACGGTGTTACGCTACGGAGTTACGGTACGGAAGTTTGATACAAGTGGATACCCGGCTTTAGGTATCAGCAACAGACTGTTGTGCCTTGAAAGACACAACAGACTGTTATTTACAACTGTTACTGACAACAGTTATTCTTGGGCAACCAACAGCCTGTTGTCGTTTTCTGAAAATAGCAATAACGCCCACCACCAATGTCGGGTGCCGCTTGGAGTTACCTGTTTCGACGTCCTACGTCCATGCTGTAATGATAAAATGTTTCGTAACGTTGACAGAGTTGTACTGATCAACAAAATATCTTGGAACTATGATCCAGAAAGACCTAAAACGGGATCTCCAAATAGACAAAATTTGCCAACCACTGCGTTTGGTTGGCAAATTGAAACCTGTGTTTAAAGTTGAAAAACGAATTGCCTTCTATGACTCGTCGGCTAACAGTATACTTACATAATTCAGCTGCTGGGGAAATATAAAGAACAAAAAAAGCCGTAAAAGGTTGTCTTTAGCACAAAAACTAATTACATCGGTCCTAAACTGTACAATTTCATCCTGTGTTAACATTATTAAATTCTTTCACATTAAATTCACGCAAGTGATGAACAAAGAATTAGTACTAAAATGGTACGAACATAAAAATTGCAAAATTGACAACATAATTTGTTAAAATGAGAAAATCACTAGTACTATGCAACCTAGTATTTCTCCGACAAATTATTTATTGCATAAAAATGACATCTTCATGTGCCTAACGGCTTTCAAGATCATTTATGGAAATAATTGAAGAATAATTAAATTCAACAACTTAATTATACCCAACAAGCTGAAATGCATTGCCTTTGCAGGATTTCTGTTTTAAAAAATCGTAAATTAACTTATGTTGTCGTTCAGAAATAAACAAATTCTCTCTGTTGGCCTAAAGCATCCATGATCCCCTGGGGGCTCTAATAATAATCTCTTTTCAGTAAAAGAGATAGTGAAAAGAGATTATCTGTTTTGAAAATCTCCTGGGAGATACCCGTACTTGGACGTTTTTACTCATGAATCGATAATATGTATATATTTTCAATGAACAAATTATTAACAAAGGATGATTCACGATATTGCTATCAAACAAACGAGAAAGGGACCTAATTAGGTGTCTCTCTGAAAGAGATCGAAAATGCCAAGATGGCCGCCAATCCTCTCTTTTAGTAGTTACCGAATAACCCTATTGTGGATAATATAAAAATATCTTTTGGCAAAAGAGAGAGTCAGACCGAAAAGAGATGTCTCTTTGGCTTAGTGAATAGGCCCCCTGTTCTTCGTATCCACCCAAAGGTGTCACAGAAACGAATGCCTGATATCCGATGGGAGGTTTTTCTTCTTGTTCAGGCATACACTTACTGAATACTTACTTGATATACTTACTGAATATTCTGATGGTGGAACTGAAGCCTTCTAAACCTTCATTCAGCTGTATACCTTGTGACATGGATGATACTGCATTTCATTCAATTTATACGTGGTAGCTCCTACTACTTATTGCCGAATGTTTAGCTGCCTTTCGCTTATCTAATTTGACGTTTTCACACGTTGGTGTTGTGTGGAGGGGTAAGGAGAGGGGTCGTTCCCAGACGGACCGGACAGGGCGGTCGAGCTTGGGCTATCTACGACTGTTACTAGGGGAATTCTGGACCCAGCAGGACCCAGTATTTGTCTTCAGTCTAGAATAATTAACACTGGTGAATCATCATCGTCTTAATTCATTCGAGGCACTGTGACCCGAATGGGACCTTTCGGTCTGTTGAAACAAACACAATTCTGTAACGTAGAAGTTGTATTCTACAATTAATTTCTTGATTTCAAAATCTTTATGGTAGTGACGTCGTCAACACCTTGAAATGCCTAGCTGTTGAGGGCTGTATCATTACCCGGCCTACCTGAATTAGTTGATTAATTGCTAACATACACACCAAACTCTCCTGCAGGTTTGGGACATCGGGGGCCAGCCCAGGTTTCGATCTATGTGGGAGCGCTACTGTCGAGGCGTCAACGCCATTGTGTAAGTATTTCATCCAACCGCATCATTGCTTTTCCAACCTAATTCTTACGAAGAAGTCGTGTTACTCGAAACATCGTTACAGGTACATGGTAGACGCCGCTGACCAGGATAAGCTGGAAGCGTCCAGGAACGAACTGCATAACCTGCTTGACAAACCGCAGCTGATGGGCATCCCGGTCCTCGTCCTCGGAAACAAACGGGATCTCCAAGGGGCCCTCGACGAAAAAGAAATCATCGATAGAATGTAAGTTCAAGTTACGTGAGAATTATGGGTTCGCAGATACCTGTCATATATCCTGGGAGCATGTGCCGTCTAGAAATCAGGGTAGTTCGTAGTTCTGGAAGACATCAGGTTACGCCATTCAGCAGAGCATGTGAGCATGAGCGTGTGACAGCTGGAAGGCTCCTGCTCCGGCAGCATTTGTGTCTGCCGGTTCCACACAACGACTATACGAATAGTTCTTAAAGTAAAAAAATAGTACTGGGCCTGTACTAGGCCAGTTATACTCTTTGATTTCTAGGTCTTTGACAGACATTACACAATTTGACAACAGAAAATAGTCTGCCCAAAGACTGTGGATGCCCCAGTAACGATGGTAGCAGTAGGGAAACCTCATGTGGTTCTTCATTGACACCAACAATTGTTGTTCCACCATGGATGCTCTATTAGAATATTGAATATCCATAGCCAGGGAAATCTGGCGAGTCGCTGTTGAACTTTGTGAAAAATGCTAGGTACAGTGTACAGAGGGAAATCCAAATGCCAGCTGAACAATGGTTGGAGTTTTTTTTGGGTGCCGGGGCGCAAGGCCCCTGGCAGTAACAGTTCTTGAGAAAACTGACATCTCCATCGTCCAGCGTCTCGAAAAATCGCCAGGCAGCCTCCAGCCTTTCCTGTTTGTGTGAGTAACTGAGGAAATTCGCTCTTGTCAAGTATGAGTTTACAGCAAACACAATCCCAAGTAGACCTAATCTCGCTTCCTCCCCTGCTAGCTCCGTGTACCAAGCATGTTATCGGATTAAAGCAATAGTAATCAATGTCGAAACGTAGGCTCCTGAAACTTGACAGGTAGGTCCAGGGACTGGTGTTCTCTTGGCAACTGAGAAAAGTGGCCCATCCGCGCATGCTCAGTCGAGTAAAAACGTAGTTCGCTACGCCCACTTTGGGCCCAGTCCCCAGAATCTGATTTCCACCCTAAAATCGTTCCTTTTCACAATAGATTCGATCCATCCAATTCAATTTGTCATCTCGATACAAGATGCTTCGTCTTCTGATTTGTTTTTGTTGTCTATTGAATCACATTTGCTTTCTCAGTTGTCAGTTATCAATTTTTTGGTCAAATTTTTTGCGTTTTGCATTCGGTCCGGTTCCGATGACAGATCTGTATTTGTGGTACCTACATGCGTTTTGTCCTGTTTGCTGTCTGTGGTCTCGGGTTTGTGGATTGTATGGGTCGTAACACACACATAACTAACTACCTAGCTTCTGGTTACTGGCGATGAAGCCCGGGTACCACACCGGAAACCAAACGGCAGAGTATTGTGTGGAAGGGCCTCAAGACCTACCTGGGAGGAATGAAATTCCGGGTGGATGACGAAGTTGAAGAAGCTGTCGACAGCTGGCTAGCGAATTTGGACAGAAATTGTTATACCATAACACAACGGACTACAACAAAAAATGCTGCAGATCACAACACAACGGTTTATTATTTATGTATAGTAATAAAAGACGAAATAATAAACCAAAAATTGAACATCCTTACTGCAAATGCTTGGAAAATTTGTGGGGTCAGGTAGTGGGAGGGGCGATTAAACGGCGCCTATTCAGATCTTGGAGAGATCAGAGCTGGAGTACCTCAGGGCAGCGTCTTGGAACCGATATTGATATCTTCTAGCCTTTGTTCCCTTATGTTTGTGACAGAATGCAGAGAGTGAAGGTGGACCCTCGAGATTCCCCCGCCTAGACTAGTGATATTATCACCAGTTAAGAAGGGATAGCGATTAGGTTTCAGCCTGACCGTCTCCATCTTCACTGGAAAAAACAAAAGACTCGAGAACTGCCCACCGTCACACGTTTGAATTTGTTTCGTAGCCACAGAATTTGATTTCTTTTCTCATACTGATTCTTTCCCAGGAACCTGTGTGCCATTCAAGATCGGGAAATCTGCTGCTACTCGATTTCCTGCAAGTCGAAGGACAACATCGACATCACCCTCCAATGGCTCATCAACCACTCGAAATCCGGTGGCGCCCGTTAAAAAAAAAGAAGAGAAAATCGCATAGAAGCCAATAACCATGCCCCCCCCCCCCCCCCCCGATCCGCGAAATTTGTTTCACCTTTTCATACCTTCCACAAGTTAACTACAGGGGAAGGGTGGGGGGGATTTAAATGAATTTAAACGAGCGACAAGTTCATTAGGCTGCAACCGAATCTCGCGGTTTTACACGTAGAAATTACCTAAGAGCAAAAGTTGATTACTTTCAATAATCCCATTTCTTTCATTTCGAAGTCTGAATTCATTGAAAAACGCAAAGAAACCGAAGCCTCGAAATTTTATTCGCAACCCAAAAATATCTGTAGCATCGGAAAATGTGAACAAATTTTCATTTGAAGTTCGACGTATCAGAGAATTTTTGAATATTTATGAAAATCCTCTTTAAAATTCATGATATTCACTTGTTTTAAACAGCTGACCACTGAAAGAAAAATCGAATCCTGGGGAGAGAAAGAGATGTGATTTTTCATAGGTAGGTAATCAAAATCCATAACCTACCTTCTTTTTATAACCCTGGAAATGGTGTTATACTCTGGAGGCAACTGTTATTAACCCTATTAATGTACTAAATAGGGGACACCATCTATAAAATAAAATAAAAAAAACATAAATTTTAATGTGTAGGTACGACAGCTTAACAATTAAAAGTAATTAAGATTAGTTTTTCCCACTGTGAATTTATTAAACGACTTTTATTAATTTTATGGAGAATGTCAGGTGGATTTCGTAGAACATTGGTGTCAACAAAAACATAATTGTAGTAGTAGAAAAAGCCTTTATAGTATCCAGTTTTGGCATCGCACTTAGGAAGGTGTAGGTTATACTTTAACACCTCCACGGAAAACTTCACTCTCTTCCTCTCGTTTCTTTTTCAAACAGGTAGTCGAACGTTGGCAAAATATTTTAAATTTGGTATCCAAATTTCTTGAATTGTGATCTTCATTTAAAATTGGGGTGAAATTATTTGAAACCATTTATTTGCTGCCCTGCCGCTATTTTGGGGGGCGCCGACAAAACGGAAATGAACTGCACTGCATTCCAGGAGGTAAAAAAATTATTAAGACGTAACATTTTAATAGAAAACGAACTATTTTAGAATTTAGCGACTGCTGAAATGCAATATCGGCAATTATTATTTGTTTTGAAAAAGATGGCTACTAAATTAGATCTTTAGATTCAAACTGATCGGTTCATGTATGATCATGTGGTTTTATCTGTGTTGTTTATTATTATTATGCATCGTGAATTAATGAGGTATAAAATGTGCTGCTAAGTTTAATACATTATTGTTTAAAAATTGGGACATAAACTCGAATTTTATTCTAATCGTGAACACAGAGCGATTCTGAAGGGAAAAAAACTGAATGTGATTTAGATGCTGCGTTAAAAGATGGAGCGATCGGTGTAGGATTTGAAATGTTCCTGTATTGAATTGGAATTAATGCATGCTTTCAGTATGGTGTAACGATGGTAGAAGTTTTGCGTGTTGGAGATAAAAAACGGTGTTCTCACATGGAAATACAGAATTTTAGGTTGGTAGTGTAAAAATGTGCTCTGGAACGTTCCTGTTTGAACATGCGTGTTGCCTCGACCTAGCTGTGAATTAGGGATGCAGATCGATTTTCCAACATCGTTTGTAGCCTCTTGATAGTAATTGATAAATCGACTGGAAAAGTCAACATGGTGCATCCTTAGTTAAACGTTGTGTGTACATAAAAGTTCTTTTCTTATTGGATGGTAGGATTTGAAACGAATCTTATTGTGATTCGGATTTTAATGTTATTATAATTTGGATTTTGTTGCAAATTTACAGTTACGATTAGTGATATTGGTTGACACCATTATAAATCGATTTTGCACTTCCCCTCTCCTTGGGACCAACTTGATTGCACATTGCTGTAGCAACTCAGGCAGGTAGCCCAGTTGGTTCGTGGCACCCGTCGTTCAACCAGGGATACTCCAGAACATCCATTCGAGTCCATAGTAGAACTTCTTCCCGCGTTGCTTATGGAATGAAGAGTGCGTGGGTCGGAATTTGCTGCTTTTGACCTCAGAATCGGATTCAGCGCCCTCAAAAACCCCTTTATCCAAATTTTCGGCTCCGAAATCAGAGTATTTTGGCGGGAAAAAAAGCTCTAAAGAAAGAGTGACGTCATCTGCTAAGTGTGTATCTCCCTCTCACTTGGTTCCCGTGTTCGGGAGCAAGAGGGCAATACATACCTGCCATATTATGACGTCACACCTTTTTTCCTTCCCGGTTTTCACCCACTGCCATTGATTTCCGACCCGTCGCATAGCACCTTTTTGGAAAGCTCTTCCTTAGACCTACAGTTTGAAAGAACTAAACAAATTAAAAAGACGTCCGTTCCTTATTTACCCCTCTCAGTACCCATTGAGTTTGGCCAATCTGCTTCAGATTCATAACGTCCTTTCCATGAAGTCCCCATTCTATTCAATATTGAAGTTTAAAATCAGCCCATTTTCTCATAGACTGTGCTGATTCTGTATATTATTAATTATTAAGTAGGTACAGTAAGAGTCATTATTTTTATTCCTTAGATTATATTATTTGTAGGTATGTTAAATTCGTATGATTTGTATTTTTTTTAAAATATTTTAAATTGAGTTGTAATTATATTTTTATTTGAATGTAAGTCTATTATCTATTCTGACGATTATAATGCGCCGGATGGTGGAGTCGGCAATTCTGTAAAATAGGTTGAACTGTGATTTTGACCTTCATGACGCAGTGTCAGGCACGTTGTTT
This sequence comes from Leptopterna dolabrata, assembly GCA_954871275.1. NCBI lineage: Eukaryota > Metazoa > Arthropoda > Insecta > Hemiptera > Miridae > Leptopterna > Leptopterna dolabrata. The sequence goes on from OX940989.1 coordinate 18,409,896, forward strand.
GTACGTACATAGTGCGTCTCGTGATCAATTTTTCGGCTAGTCAAGTGTTTGGTTATTCGTTTCAGATTAAGAGAATATTGTCAACTTTTCCATAACTGCCGATCTGTTTTGGTTCATTCAAAGGTTTAACGCTCTCGTGTTAAATTTTAAAATGGTATAATTCAACGAGCGGTGGTTTGCAGCTTGATGCTGGTTGGATCATAGGGTTTCTCATGTTTTCACAGTACTCATCCAAGGGGATCAGGTAGTTTTGGTACGGCGTCTAGAGATCACAGAAGATGCTAACAAAATGGTGGCGATTTGAATGGATCAAAATGGAAATTACAGATTACGTTTAAACTGGAGTGATACTCGCTGTATGTTATAATCAGGATATCAATTTTTTTTTTAAATTTGGAGCATCGAGACAATATCGATAGGCCGAGCGAATTATGGCTCCTGTCACTTATTTATTGGGACAATTACATGCAGTTTCCTGGTGACCAAAACTCCTAAAAACTCAATTTCTTTCAAATTAACTACACGTAACTAATCATCAACTCAACTTACTAAATTCGGCTGAAGGTTCCATGTCTTTGTTATAAATTTCGTCAAATTCACTTCATCTTCCTTTCAGATCGGACGAATTTCAACATTAATTGTGCAATGTCTTCAAAACTCGCCGTTCGCATGTCTAGTGCCTTGGGCCGGCTATTGTAAAGTTGGGCCCAAAAACCAGATAATGAATTTATTCCTTATGTATACATTTGAAAATATATGTTATCAGCCCACCCGTAGCTACCTGTACACTGTAATGTATATTGTAAAAATATATAACATAATTACTAAACTGAACGAGTTGTAAATCAATATTCCCCTACTCAGTAGGTATCGTAAATGTTATAAAATTTTGACTTGAATGTTATCAAGAATATTGTGATCGAGGCCAAAAATTGAATTAGATGAAAACATTATTGTTTGAGATGAATTTTCCTCTAATTTAAATGAAACAAAGTGAAAGAATAGCCATCTTTATCGATGAATTGTGAAAGGAGTTTCTTTTTTTTATCGCTTATTACAAAATACATTGATTTATACCTGTCATATTTTTGTGTATTCATTTCCCCTGTTTGGAAACCGCTTCTGGCAGAATCGAGCACCGTAGATCCAGCATAAATTCACAGCGTAAGAAAGGGATGGTGGATATAATTTAAAAACAAACAGAAAACTTTCAACATAACGTTACGAATAGATTATATTATTTACAAACAAAATCTTAAAAAAGTATCTCAACCTCCGAACCGGATGGATAATGCTAAGCGACGGCTGTTATCAACCTGTAAAATGTACAAAAACAGAATTTCATACCTACTAAATAATGCTTACAATCGCATTCGACATCAAGAAGCCTGCTTTAGCTATACATTGTATAGGTACCATCTCAAAATTATACAATGGAGTATAATTAATATTGTGTGCTGTCGATGCAGTGTAGTATCCATGTTGAGAACCATTTCAATTTATCGATTCAGCCTTCAGCTGTTAGGACCTACAAGAGATATTCCGTGTTTAAAACCACCTGTATTACCTACAGGTAAGGATTTTTAACCCTTTCACCCCTGGGACGTATATGTTCGACCAGGTTATTGGGGTAAGTTAGGTTCGCTCCAGCCGCGCCGAGTTCAGGAAGAAGTTCGGCGCAGAAATAACGCGCAGGGCAGATGGTTGAGATGACGGGTTCGAACCGTCTGAGTTCATGAACTCAGTTCGATGAACTGTGTTCCAACCGTGTCAGTTCATGAACTCCGGTTAGGCGAGTTCATGAACCCAAAAAGAAGTGAGTTCACCTCCAGGTAACATTGGCGTAACCCTCCCAAAATCATAACCGGCTTCACTTTAATTCTGACAGACGTTTGGGCAGTATTTGGTGGTTTTTTCTTCTTTGGCGTGGCCCTTTCGGGCGTTCCAACCGTTGGTTTCATGAACTAAGGACCCACTGAATTCGGTCGGTGAACTCATACCGACGCATGATGAATTCATACCCATTCATCCGTAATAAGGATTCCACAGACCCTAAAACAATTGAAAAGTCGAAGCAGTAGGTAATTCAGTTCCCGGGACATAACTGGTTCGTTCCAGCTGTGCCGAGTTCGTGAACTGTGCAATCCTTATTACAGAAGAATGGGTATGAATTCATCATGCTTTTTCCAACACTGTAGGATAGTAGAGCCCCACTATCCTAGAGTTCAAACACTGTGAGATAGTAGAGTCCCACATCTAAAACGGGTGGGACTTATGCCCCACCTCTATATGACTCTACCTAACCTGCCGGACCTATGTGCCCTAGCAAAAAAAACGTCGATAAAAGGTAAATTTACGTTCACCAGTCGCCATGGTGAAACACTTACGTTCCAAATGGTAGATTTCAATACAATCAAGGTGATTTTTGTGCAGATGAAAATAATCATTCCCGGTTAGGCAATGCGTTGAAGCTTGATTCTCAGCCGGGTTGAAAGGGTTAAAAAACTCATACCTGCTGGAAATAACTGTCATAAGCCAAAAACACTCTCAAGTCGGAGTAAATTGCAGAAACGAGGCTGCTCCACATGGATACTATCTACCTAGCACCTAAGAGACATTGACATCTGCTCAGGAGGAAATTTATAGGTTGACTTTGGTACTGTCCGTACTGGACAAGCCCTCACTGAATCCCTCGTGTTCTACGGTTATAACTGATGGAGATGAAGGATGACATGAGATGCTGTTAGTGCACAATAAACACGAAACAAGCTTCCAAGTCATTGATGTACCAACACAATATTGCCCCGGACCTTCACCCTTGAACAAATCTGTGACCACACCCACCCCCGTGGTTTGCAATCGCTAACTAGTTGATTCTGAATATACCAGTAAAAAAAAAAATACCCCCTCTCCTTTTAGCGTGGATTAGAGGGATTTCAAGACAATTTCAAATAGTTCAAACCGGTATTTGTCTCATTGGTTTGAGATCTTCCGCAACGGCGAATTCGCATTCCGTATGCGCCACGATGTCGGCCACTTCCACGCCTTCCGCCACCTCGATGAGCGTCAGTCCGTTTTCGGGATGAACGGTGAACACGGCCTGGTGAGACAGACAAGAATCATCAGAAGTTTCTGTATAAAAATGCATCAAAGGTAGCAACTAGTACCGAAGGGATTGCGAGTATACTTTCAAAATTCAAATGTTTCCTTACATCACACCGTAACATTAGACTGGGGCACCGTTTTCCTACAACCTTGCACGAGTACGGCACATTAAACCCAATTCAAGTCAATGCCTTCTAAATCCGTTTTGACACTGCCTTGTTTTCATAGCAGGCTCAACCAGTAGGTCAAGCTTCCATCCGATTGGATGTAGAGTTGATTGACCACTTTGTAACCACAAATCGAAGTAAAAAACCTTCCATAGCAGGATATCACCCTTGCAGCAGCCTTGCTTGGCGTCTAGTGTAATGCAGGAACATACTTCCTACATAATACTTAGTGGGAAGTTGAGAAAAAGTAGGGTAAAATGTAGATAATATTTGAAATAAAATTGAGTGAATACTGATACGTGAAAATAACCACTATAGTGAATAAAGGTAAGTAGGTATAATTTCATCGACAAGTGAAGGAGTGGTGTAACAAAAACAACGGGGGAAAGCGTGAAACAACGGAAGTGTACTGTTTCGACATTGAAAATAGCATGCGTTTCGCAGATGTGAAAAATTAACAATGGGGGGGGGGAAAAAACGGTGGATTTATTTCTGCTAATCTTTCCAGGGTGCTATTTGTAGGAGATTAAATAACAGCTTCTTTTTTGTAACGAACGAAATGTAACGTTACGTGAAAGTAGCAATAACGCCCATCCCTAATCCTGTATGGGTGGCTGGTTTTACCCGTCCCACTGAGACAAACAGGGTTAGGTGCTATCTGTCGATAAGCAATGATAGGAGAGCATTTCCAAATCAATCAACTGAATTCAATAACCAAAAGTTATCAATCATTTGGAAGTGTGTTAGATGGTGTGTGGTTAGTTTCTCTACAGCATATCTCATGAAAATATCGAACACTTGAGCATACCTTCTCGGTGATGATCATGTCGACGCAGTTTTTGCCGGTAACAGGAAGGGAACAGTTTTGTACTATTTTGTGACCACCGTCTTTGCTACTGTGTTCCATCGTGATGATGACTTTAGTTCCAGGGCCGGCCACGAGGTCCATAGCGCCACCCATTCCTTTCACCAGTTTACCCTGACAGCAAAAATTTATGTAAACGAAAGATGGAAATTTTTTGTATGTAGAATAAATGCGATACATTGAGTAAATCATAGTGATATACTAACGGGGATCATCCAATTTGCTAGATCGCCATACTGGGACACTTCCATGGCACCTAGAATGGTCAGGTCGATATGACCGCTGCAATTGATATAAGGAACGTGAGTGCCATACGGTATTCATTGGACAAGGTTTCACATTCATAGTGAAGTTATATTTATAAGGAAAATCAGAAACATGATTACGTACCCTCTGATCATGGCAAAGGACTCGTCTGAGCTGAAATAAGACGCGCCGGGAATGACTGTGACGGTCTCTTTGCCTGCGTTGATGAGGTCAGCATCGGCTTCCGCTCTGGTGGACGGCGCCGGGCCGAGGCCCAAGATGCCGTTCTCGCTATGGAGCATCACCTTCAAGCCTTGCGGCAAGTAGTTGGACACCATCATCGGAATGCCGATACCGAGGTTAGCTGAGGAGAGTGAGCTAAGGAAATCTGACGAATGGTCTTTTCGTGGAATCACGAAAGTAAAACATACGCCTGTGGGCGTTTGCCAATGGTGGTAGGGGGTTGGGGTGGTGAAAGGTCTGTTCAAAATTCCAACTACCATCGTCAGAACTAATGACAGTGAGGCACTGCGTGTCCTCGAGCAATAAGATCGGATCAAATTCTGATCCTCCGGACATGACAACAGTTCAAGTTAGCAACCCCACCAGACACACCTAAATCCCTACTTCGAGATGTCTGTTTAAGCTGTTTCTACTTCGTTTGATTTTTGTAGGTAATTTACCGTGAAACTAACATGTGACAGCCACGTCACGACTGAAGCAAAGGATACCGTACATTCCGTCTTGAAATTCAATCGCTGCTCTCCTGGCGATCCTCTCTCGGTTCTGTCCAGCAGGCGTGTTTTTGACAGACGATCCAGACCCGGCCTTCTTCTGAATCTTCAGTTTCTGGGAGGGAAAATCGTCAATATTATGAATAATAAAACGTAAACCATGGATTGCACATAACCAAAAGGAGGAGAAATCTTGACATTCTAACAAACGTACTTCTATCCTCTTTTCGTAGTTCTTCCCATGAATTATCCTATCAACAAATATCCCTGGGAGATGGACCGCTTCCGGGTCGATTGCACCGACATCGACGACATTTTCGACTTCGAGAACCGTATTCCGGGCGTTCTTGGCCATTGTGGGATTGAAATTCCTCGCTGCCATCCTAGGAATGTTTGTACTGATTACACATCGGAAATGATTTGGATCATGCAATATCGGAATTTCTAGAGGACATACCTGAACAGGGCATTGCCCTCCTTATCGGCACAGAATCCTTTCACCATGGCCCAATCAGCTTTGATGGCTTGTTCCATCACGTACATCTTTCCGTCGAATTCCTTCAAGACAAGATTATGGATGATGAAAGACGAACTCGGCGTATGTATACATCAGCAACAAACACAGAAGTTTTCTATTAAAAAATACTCACTCTGACCTCCCTACCTCCGCTGGAATATTCCACTTTGTTTTTCTCGCCTTTGACGTACTTCAGCGGCGTCCCGCCTTCCTGTATCAGCGTACCGAAAGCCGTCGGAGTGTAGAAAGCAGGAACTCCGGCGCCGCCGGCTCGTATCCTTTCGGCGAGAGTACCCTGGCAAAGTTCACATTTAGTATAGCACAACTAAGATAGCTACGCTGATCACAAAGGTATTTGCTGCCTTCATAACGTGCAAGGGACTTTCTATCTTAATACTTGACGAATAAACAAACTTGTGAAGTCCATTTGTAATTATATCTAGCGAGACACTTGAGAACGTTTACATGTAGCAGTTCCCTGGACTACCCTTCGACAGCCTGTTTTTACCGAAATCCAAATCTCTCTATAAAGAAAAAACTTCGCTGCGGGGCCGCACTCCCATGGAGCGCTCTCAAAGACCTACTGGTCGATTTTTCGTGTATCAGTGGAAATCCTTTCAATAACTCCATTTTTGTTCTTCGAATTCCCTACATCAACCCAGGAGCAAGCGGAATAACCTTACACTTTCAACAACTGCAACCTACCATCTTGCACACAGAAGACATTAAAGTTGAAACGGCTTTACTCGGAGTTTTCCTAATCAAGTAACAAAAAACGAAGTGTTGCAGCTGTTTAGTGATCGATATTATTTAAAAAATTCGCTCAACATACCTGCGGTGTGAGTTCCATTTCGAGCTCGCCTTCAAGAAATTGTCTCTCGAGCTCTGTGTTTTCACCAACGTACGATGCTATCACCTTTTTCACCCTCCTTTCTTTCAAGAGTAAACCTGTACTGACAAGAAGCAAACATCAATTCATTCCTATGTAATACTTTTACATTACGAATCTAATGGGAACTACATGAACTTATTCATGATACGGTTCTGTAAGTATCCATGATAGTTTCCGAGATATCCGCCTTAAATACCAACGAGTTTCTCTCGATTCAGAATATAACATACAATTATTTAAAAGAGTGTATTCAGTTTAAAGCTTTTAAGCCTCAAAAAAGTGGAATGTCCAGTTTTCTTGTGGGACCTCTAAATTTACCGAATGTTTTCGAACTGATGTACTTTTCATACTAAAATAATTTTTTTTAACGCGTTTTTAAAACGGACTAGAAAGTATAAAATAATTTCCATCTTTCGCTGCATGGTTGTAAATGATGTTTTTTTATGATTCTGACTAGTCTGGTTATCTACTCATTTTAGTAATTATAGTAAACACATGCACTTATCGGTGTTTACTTATGAACCCAACCCCGTCTGGTTTCCAATTTCTGATGAACCCGAAGACGTTGTGCTTTAGTCCCAAACCCGTCGCTTATCGGTGTATTTTGCCAGCTGTAATTTTGCTCAGAGTAATTTTCCTCCTGTAACTGACCGTTTTCGAGACAAGCGAAATACATAGGTGTATTATTCACGGAATAATAAATCAAAAAACAAAATACCTTGAAACGTAAACCATCAAATTTTGAGAGGAGAGGGGGGGGGGGGGGGGGGGTTAGATTTTTTTCCCTTTTTTTTTTCATGCTCGATTCCAATGGTTCATTATTGAAAATAATAAACCAAAAACGGGACCTTCTCAGTGCCCCCTGCACCCCGCCTAGTCCAGGGACTTTTAGTAGTCTCTGAAAAAATTCCTGACGTCAATGGGGAAGTTTCGTAAACTTTTTTTGTTGGAAAAAATATCCAGAACTCTTGGAAAAATGGTATTGTGAAGCCTGTTTTCAAAAATAAGAAGTAGTTTTTAAATTAGGGCAATTAAAAGTAAAAATGCAGCAAAAAAATGACGTATCAGGTGTACTGACATCTGACTGGCTGTTGGCTCAAGGAAGCGGAGCAAAGCTTCGGAGGCAAAGGTTCTCAATGCTGCCAACAACCCAACATTAGAAATGGCAAACCTTTCCGGCAATCTGAAGAACCTTTGCTGTGACCTTTTGTGAACCTCTCCTCAATTTGATTTTGAGGGCGTGTTTTTTAAATTTATTTATAAATATGCGGTTCCATCCGTCTATCCACTGTGGTTCTATACATCGTCTACAGTGATGCACTAGTGCTCCAACCGGGATTTGAGTTGAACTACTCGGCGATTTGCCTGATTAGTCATTTCTACTCGGCGATTTGCCTGATTCGTCATTTCTAGCAGGAACTCAGTAATCCAAATTTCACACTCGTTTTCTATCTAGACTTTCCGACGTTCCTCATTATGTGGCCAATAAGTATTAATTTCCGTTACTGAACAGAATTTGGGGGGGGAAAAACTTGTAACCCACGAAAACTGCCTGTTTTTTCCCTTCCCGCCAACGCACTCTGCAACTCCTGTTTGGGCATTCGTTGACTGGACTACTCCCCTAAACTTGATTCAAACAGGCAGCCAGGACAGATTACTCATTCATCTGTACTACCAACCTTTGTTGTAATCTCTATATTATATTTCTCTAAAGAGAAACCTCAAAGTTTCTACAATTATGTACAGTAGTCAACACACCCTAACATAAATTAAGTTTAAGGGATAAGGGACGAGAACTCACCCAAACCGAAATCGCTGACTCCCGCATTGTTCGAGACGACTGTAAGATCCTTGACGCCAACTTCGATGAGAGCTGCGATCAAATTTTCAGGTATCCCGCAAAGTCCGAAACCTGGCAAATCAATTAAACTAGTCGTAAAACAGCTACTTGTTATACAGAATTTGCGTCACTGTTCATGGGCTTTCAAGAGTTACACAGAAGCCGAAACTAACATCAAGGACAGGGGAGACACATAAATGCTGAATTACAACAACAAGAAACCTTGATGGATTAAATCAACAGAAAACAGCAACGAAGTAACTTGGTGGTAATAAAAGGGGTACAACCTCAATAAAGGAACACAAACAAAGAGAATCGATGGTTCTGAGATACGCGAGTTTACATTTTCTGTTACCTTCTTACCTGCTTATGTCATGGGTTTATGATGTACTCGTATCATATCGACAGCTAAAAGGTAAAACTGACTTAAGTATCTACATTTTGTTGATTTTTCAAAACAGCGACTCTAAGTTTCTCAGTTTTGAGGCTTTCTGGGCCAGCCGTATGCTCTTATTATCAAACTTTTAAGCCATAAAAAGTTTTAGAGTGGTTACCTAAAACCCTACGTTGATTTAATCAACCATTTAGGGCCAGTTTCTCCAACGCTTTTTTTTTTCAACGTTTACCTACTTATTAAACCGAAGACCCGGTGTTAAACACCGACGCCGGGTTTCACCAGCCTCGTTTAAGATAAATCAATGATCAAAAGAGACAAATCGACGATCAAAACTAACGAGCCACAAAACAAAACTGTGGGTGGTCAGCGTCCTAAAGGAAAAGGCGGGAAAAGGAAACGCCGTGGGTAGGACGTGGGATGTTGGCCGGCTGCTGTTGCCCAGTCCAGCGCCTATACCCACACTAGGCAGGACGTTCCTCAACTCTCTTTCCCCCACCGCTCGCCATACTCCCCTCCATTCAAGCAAGGGTGTGAAGGTGAACGCCGGGAAGGTGTGCGTTAACGTGAGGAATGTAAACACTGGAAGGTGTAGGGGGACCGTCCCGTGCCAGGCACCGCCGTTTTGGTTTATTATTCTATGAAAAATACACCTATGTATTCGCTCAGCAAAAAATTTTTTTAACACCCCCTCAAAATTTTTTCTTTTCCGTTTCAAGGTGTGTAGATTCCAAAAATGCAATGTCCGTTTGCCGTACGCCGTATCACGTGTACCGGCTTCATTTTTGGTCTAAATAAGTCGTTCTTTCGCACTCATGCCCTATTTGGACCCTAGTTGTGTTCCGAAACTTTTCAGCCCGATCAGAATATACCCAGGGGTGTTATGAGTGGAAATGTGTACAAAAATAAGTACTTTTTGTGTTTTAGTAACATGTTAGTAAAATGAGCTTTTGAGGTATCGTTTTCATGTTTTTGGGGACGAGAAGACTGGGGGAAGACTTGGGGAGAGAATTGAGGTTGTACCAGATGTTCAGCTCCCGAAATTGATTTTTTATGAGTCAAAAACCTGGGAAATCGTCTGAAATCCCCACCAATTTGTAGAATAACACTAGAAAAAGTGTCAACACGTGGATCAAGACGATTAAATGGTACTATCAATGATCAAAGATAATTTGAAAAAAAAAAAAGGATCGTACGTAATTTGTGTTTTGGGGGCCAAAATTGGTGAAAACCATCAGAAATAGCTATTTCAATTATTTCACATGAAAGAAACAATAAATAAACAGCCAAAATTTCTGTAGGTATGTCCAGTAGAATAATAAACCCATGTGACAAGGACTTTGCAGCGTTTTTCGCTTTGAGAGCGATCACGGCGTAACCTGTCCTGTGCCTACCCCACGCCGTGACCGCCGCGTCCCACCCAGTGTGCTTATCTCCATTCAAATACACAGAAGAGAAAAAATACGACCCGTGCCCCCAGGCTGTTTCCTGTCCTGTTTCTGCATAGTGTGTGAGAACCTAAAACCAACGATTTGCTTTAAAAAATACATGAAGAAAAAGGAAGGAACTGACAGGTGGCCATTAAAAAACCTATTACACTCCCCACCATAAAATCAACTGGGTGGCATTTACTGCTGTTCAGAGAAGCAGGGCAGAATTTAAACCAGTAGAATTCGTAGTGTTTAAAACAACTTCTCGACGGGGAAACGTAATATAATTCAATGGGGAACATGGTAGGAGATACGGTTGGCCTTGAAGAACGAGAGGAATGAACTAGAATGACAGAACTAGCTGGAACTCTCACACGCTAATACCAACGATTTTGAAATTAAAAAACACGCAAGTTCCAAGTGCTTCAAAGGAAACGGAATACGAATAAGACAGGAAACTAACAACTTTGACCGTCTGACGAGAGGAATAATATCGATGGAAAACCAAAAATTAATAAATTTAGGTAAAATATTCGATGTAATTAACTATAAAGCAGGTAATTAAATTAATAAAATTATTAGGTAGTTGGGCAATATTATTATACGAGTACGTTTGGAGGTATTACGGCTTATTCCCTTCAAATCAAACGTTTTAGTGAATTGAAAAAAAGAAACTAAGTATCCAGAATGTTTGTAGAAAGGACGAGTTCGAAGGGGAGCAAAAGTAAAATACACAGATTTTGAGATTTTGTCAAATTTGAGATTTTGCGGGTCAAGAATGGCTAATAAGAGCTACAAGAAAATCACTAGAACTTGTAGAATGTTGACTTTAAATAAATCTTCAATTTAGAATGGCTAATAAGAGCTACATGAAAATCATTAGAAATTGAAGAATGTCGACTATAAATAAATCGTCAATTTAATAGTTATTTAATCTTAGTTACTTTGTGTTACAACATAATATATTATGCATTTTATATTACATACTTTACTCGTGATAGTTTATTTCAATACGCGAAAATACGCGATTCGTTTATTTCAATACGCGATTCGTTTATTTCAATACGCGATTTCGATATTTCTGTTAGTTTTTACTATAATCCTTGTATTCGTTAATTAAATTAGTTAAATTTAAGGGTACAAATAACGAACGCATGTTCTTTGCAGGCAATAAAGGTTTCTTTCCTTTATTAATATCTTAACCTATGAAATATACTCAAATTTCGGTTAGTAGCCAAGGTCAGATAACAAAATTTGACACCTTGGGATCTATAAGAATGCACCGAAACGGATTTTTATCAAAGAAATGTACAAAAATTCTTTTACTCAAAATTTTGGACGCATTGAATACAAGCATACGCCTCGGAAATTTGCTAAAAATCTGTAACAGTTACTACAGATAAAGTAAAAACTATACTGACGTTAAAAAATTATATTGATTTACGTGGACAGGTAACGTAAAAATTATAGTGCGAAAGAAGTGAAAGTCTGGGTACTTGGAAATGTCCCTAATCACAGTAGGTACATACCTACTCTAATACGAAATGTCGATGAACTAATCAGTTCGACTGAACAGGTGGGACCGATGGGAAAAAATTACTCGTATCTCTGATTGGCAGATGTACATACGTAGGTATGTTATTAATGTGTGCAATCTACGTCATCATTTCAAATTAAAACCGTTTCAACAACCAACGCCTCTCCCTGATAAGGATTTCTGTTATCCAACAGTTGAGTTACATAAAAATAGTTGGCCGAGTTCTCAAAGACGTAGAACTAGAACAGGGAATGACAATTGAATCTGCAGATGACAACTTGGTAAAATGGTAGGAAACACGACAAGGTTTCTAAACGCACAACGCAAGTCGTTTACTTACAGTTTGAACAAATATGCCGATAGATGATTTTTACTTATTACTAGAGTTCAGATCGATATGCAAAAAAATAGCTGAAATATGCAACAAAAGTTAGCAAAATATGCAAAAACATGCAAAAAATTCAAAATAATATGCAAGTTGAAATTTTTGTCCAATTTTTTCGGTTTTCAAGTTTTTATTGAGAAGTCTAATACGGGAATGAGCAATGTAACCCCAAACTCTTAATCATTCATCTATATTTTATAAAATGACAGCAAATAAAACTGTAGAATATTAAATAAAATTTACAATTATTAAAATTTCAATGTGTAGGTGTAGGTACAGATTAATTTCCCTGGACTATCAAAACTTTTTCGAGGTTTTCGACTGTGAAATTCCTCTACTTAGTCTTAGAAATATGCCATTTATATGTAAAACTCTGTAAAATATGCAGATGCATATAATATGCAAGAGACAGCAAAATATGCACGAATATGCAATTTTAAATTCAATTTGAAATGTCCAAGAAATCTCCAAATACCTTAATTCGGATAAGTATGGCACTTTCTATTGAAAAAACCTGATAATTATGCAAAATCCGAACTCTACTTATTAAACATTTTTGGGAGGGCGTATTAATTTAACGTTTGGTCGACAAAATCCTCAGTTCGACAGATTTTTGTGACTGACTCACGAATAATTTTAGCAGGAAAATGATTTATTCACACATACATCAAGAAACTGGAATCGCCGTTTCGAATCATAGCATTTCATCTTCAACTTGGTAGTGCAAACCAATAGTTTGGCTAAAAGGTCGTTTGCGATTTGCTTGGTCTTTGGACACGAATGAGATGGTGCAGTTCCTACAAGCAGAATAACTGGGCAAGTACCTAATTATTGATTACAGGACATTGAAAAGGTACAAAAATGGTGGAATTTATGGCGCTTCATCGATGGCGTTCTGACTGTCATTTACATCCCTTTTTCTAACCTCTTGGATTCGATGTCGAGCCACACATATCACACTAGGGGTACACGATAAAAATTCCGAATTTCGCCATAACATCCGTATTGCCAAACAAACGAAGGGCGCCAAGGGAGGAGGGTTCCTTCCATCAACCGCCATCGCTCCTCAACGGTCATAACGACTGACTGCGGTCGGGGGATGGGTGGAAACGGGCCTACATAAACAGACCTTTTGGCCCAGCTCGTCATTCGACCGACCGAACCTCTCTCTTACCTTTCCATGCACTCGCTGTGGTGAAAACCGCGGGGTGCCAATTTCCACCTTCCAGGCGTCTGCTGTGGTGAAAACCGTGAGACGCCTCCTTCTTCCCTAACACCTGTTGTGGTGAAAACCGCGGGGTGTTAGCCTCCATCTTCCCGGTGTCTGCTCTGGTGAAAACCACGGGACACCTCCCTCTCCTCTAGTACCTACTGTGGTGAAAACCGCGGGGTACTAGCTCCCACATCCAAGACGCCTGCTGTGGTGAAAACCGC